>WHPX01001039.1:0-1200000 GCA_011057435.1 Actinia equina
AACAAAACCCCGCACGCTGTTTTCAAAACAAATATTTATTGAGTGAGTTTTCTTTGAAGCTCTTCCTTTGCTTCTTGGTAAATTTTCTTTCGAGATTCCTCGGAAAGATCTTTTACGACTGTTTTTTTATTCCTTATGCCCATCTTTAATTACTCGTATTTTTCCTCTTCGGCTAAGATAAGCGAGAATTCTACGTCGTCTATCTTTCTGTCACGCAAAGCCTTTGAAACAAGGTCGGTAATAGTATATACTTTAGCCCTTGACAGAGCTATTGTCGTGTCATGCTTGGATATTTTGCTTGACAGCTATTTCATAATGCCCGTAGCAACGGCTGAAATGATACCACAGGATGCCCCAACGCCGGCCAAAGGAACTCCAACAACTATTCCAGGGCCTGTAAGGGAAGTAGCAACGCCGGTGCCTGTTAATGCTACAGACATGGTTCCTGAAGTTATCGCAATTTTATGTAGCGCACTACGGGCTCTGACGTATTTATTTCTAACGTTTTCATAGTGTTTTGTCTGTCCTTCCAAGTAAGCCAGTATTAAATTCGCTTTATTCAAGCCGAAGTTTTCGGCGTTCATTTCATTGGGGGTAGTGTGGTAGTTTGAAACATCTGGGTACAGCTGAGGCGCTGATGGTATAACATCCATTATATATACTAATGTACGACGCTTTTCACGCCGGGTCAGCTGGCATGAAAAATCGGACATTTAGGTACCGCGATTATGCTGCAAACGGTCAGGGGCATTCTTAAAAAGTATAATGGCGGCTTGCAATAATAATTTTACAGTGGAAAAAGTTTTAGAAGAAGTTTTAGCAGAATCTGGTTCAGAAGGCAGCGAAGAAGAATCACCTAGTCTCGAGGAGGTATTAAGAAGCTCTGTGAAGAATTTTTATCCTTTTAGATCTTCGGTAGATTCATTCAACGCTTTCCAAGACGAAGCTAGTGAAGTACATAGGGAAGTTTAAAGACGCCATCAGGTTGGAATGTTAGACGAACAGGACAAACTCTTGAATAAAACTATCAGTGTAAGACCTGCAGTTGCTTCCGAGATCAGTTTGTGGCTTAAGTCCATCAAGAGACGAATGACAGGATCACCGAAAGCCAAAACCTCCTGGTCAATTGAACTAAGACGTGGGTTGCCAAAACAAATATTTACAATCATCATCGAGGCTTGCTCAAAATCTTCTACGAATTTTGGTATAACAGTAGAGTCTTCTGTACTGAAATAGAGATTTCCGATTTAGCGGATTAGCGACAGTATATTCCACGCTCATTAATCCACGCGGAATATAGCCTGAGTATCAGGCCTTCCGAGGGGGAGGGGGAGAGAAGGGAAGGAAGCCGGCTCTCTCTTTCCCCTCTCCCAGAGAGCCTGATACTCATGCTACCCAGAATATAGGTTAACTCAGTAAATGTTTTGTTTTCTATTGCTTAACGAGTACAATTTTTTTACTTAATATTCTGAACTGGTACTGTTTTATATGACGTTTTTGAACTAAAATATGGTTTGTTGATATGAGTACACAATAATTATATACTCAACAAACAAATTATTTTTGCTATGGATTTTAAGACATGTTTTAAAACCCTACAACAATCGCATACGACAGTGGTAGCCATGTTGTAAGGATGGCGTAAGCAGATTGCATGCGACACTCGTAAACAAACGTTGTATCGTGTAGATCAGCCTTTATACTACAGTGTTCTCAAATCTACAATGAAAAATCCAAGTTACACTTGTAGGCAAAGTCAAAGGAAAGAAAGAGGTTGACGAAACGTTATCAAAGTTTCTCGAATATTCCACAAATTGTTTCGTTAGGGGGAAATCAGTCTATGTAAAGAAACGAGTTGATATTCTCTTTCCTACAGTCCTCTAAGAATTAGTCTCCTTCGATTCGCAAGAAATCCTTGTAGTAGGTTGCTACTACGATGGGTTGGAATGGTCTCATGTGACGAAAGATGTCTGAGGAAGCCGAATATACTTTTAGAGAACCAATAGCGTGCTCCACTCGGATACGAAGTGATCTCAGGGCCCTGTTAGCATCTCGCTGTCTTCTGTTGTGAGCAATACGTCTTGGTGTAATGAGAGGAGGGCGGTTAGCATATCCCCCATCAGCAAGCAGCCTTGCTCGTTGTGGAAGATTCCTTATTCTCATGTGTCCTATAGCAGGAAGTCGTCTGAATGTTTCTGCATCGTTCATACGCCCCGGAAAACTGAAAAATTCATGCATTTATCTTTTAGTAGTAAACAAATGTTTCAGGGTAAACAATATCGTTATGACCATCATAATCATACATTCATTCGGGCATTCATTCATTCGTTCATTCATCACTCTCTTAAACTTAAACAAGTCTACAAACTTACCCAGCTACAAGTAGTACTATCAATCCGTCTGCATCGATTACTATTTGCGTACTTATAAAGTGGTATTTCTTGTCGCCTCTATAAAACTCTGCTTGTCTTGGGCCAGATGGTCTTTGAATTCTGTGTGTCGTGGCGTCTATCATACCTACAGCGTTTGAAAAATGTGGCAGAGTGTCCAGAAAGTTACTCCAAACCCTTAGAGAGTGCCACGAGATAAAATTTTGATAGCGGACAAACAGAATTGGAACGATATGATAGATTTCTTCAGCAACGGTACTTTTGCTTATTCTAAAGATGAATGCGAGAACGTACAGTTTCGGGTATTGCCTTGGCCAAATAACCACCATGAGGACTCTGTTTGTGACGTCAAGTTTGCAAGATCTTCGTCTATTAGTTGCTGGTACTCGAGGTGTATGTCTTGGAAGAGTAACGTCTACGGCTATTCTTCGTATAATAGCATCGAAGGATTCAGGTGTTTCCCCGGTCATATACCAAAAAACGCGTGGGTACCTCCGTAATAAACGATAATTATCGATGCCATTGTTTTGGCGGTGAAGAAGCTGATTGCCAAGAAGTCGGGCTAAGAGGTTTAATCTCCCTGTTGGTACTATAGAGACCAGCATAAGAAGTGCTATGAGCAGATTCCCTATAACATGGGTAGGAAATAGAGGAACTAGGCGTGGTGATCTTTGGAGCACAAGTTTTACAACTGTAACCACAGACAACAGCGTCATCACAACAAAGGTTGGGAAAGGAGGCACATCCATAACTTGTTTGGAACTTAATAATACCTATAAACTTTTACAAAGGCGAAGATATGCAAATAATTTGCAACAACTTGTCAAAGCATGCGTGCACTAAGAATGTATGCATTGTTATTAACATAATTAGGAAACAAAACACAAACACAATTAGGAAACACAAGAAGGTTGATAACATTCACACTTAGCGCACGTGGGCACGTTTGCTAGCAAGGCACTCTATTCGTACAAGAACATTGAACACGTGAAAAACGTGGAACGATGGAAAACGTGAAAAAACAAAGAAAAGCAAGAAGAAATTATACAAAGCTGGAGGACATTCTCATTCTTCAGGCTGTAAATACATGTGGGCGAAAGTGGAAAAGCGTGTTGAGCTACATGAGACGACACGCAGAAGTGATGGGAGAAGCAGGAGACCAGTATTTGGTCGAGGATAAGTCCGCTTGCAAGGCTTTACAAGAGCGCCTAAGAAAACGAGCTTCTAAACTGCTCAACAACGCTCTACTTACAAGGTACAATCAATTATTAAACAGGTGCAAAGTGCTTTCCGTAAGTTAAAAGGATAATAATATAAAATTATTCTTATAGGAATGACGGTACCACGTCAACAGACAAAACGCATCGGGAAACACCATCAACTTCAAAAATAATTGATGATGAATACGAGTCTTCTCAATCAAGCAGCGAGGAAAGTGCTAAACAAGAAATTGCAGAAATTTGTAAGGCAAATTAATACTAGGGAAACGAAGTATGTGGTTGACGTGGATGACAAAAACCTACAGCTTGACGACTCGACAGAAATTCTCAAGACGATCAACAATAGAAGGGAACTTGAAAAAGAGGAAGATAGGTAATTTGATAATAATTTTATATCTTAAGCTTGTAATAATTTGTGCTCAAATTCTTAGATATGGCTTGTAAAACGTGGTTTCCATATGTTGTTTTTATATTAGGAAAAGAACTTCAGTGAAGCCGGAGAACAAGTCTAGCAAAAGACAAATAGTGACGAGAGAGGATAAACTTGACCGCTTGCTGGACGCAATCCCTGGTGTTCTCGAGTCAGCTCAAACTGCTGCTCAAGAGCATAAGAAAGCTTTGGCAAGCTGGAGGGCTATTCATGGCTTGGTGTCTTCTGATGAAGACTAGAATAGTCATTTGTCTTTTTTGGCAGTTACGTTTTGTATCTGTCTGATGAAGAATGGAATATTCAGTATTATTGTTTTGTAGCTGACTACACATTAGTAAAATAGTTTTCTTGTCATTAAGTGGAAAGTCAGACTCATTTCTTGGTAGCTCAATTAACATGCATTGAAGCTCGGGTCCCAGGGATTGAGTGGTCCTTCAGGATAAAGAGGATAGGGATGCTCGTTGACGAGAAATCGGGGAAAAAATACCCTATATAAGTACAAAGATGATTCAGAAGTTAGTTTGATTTAGTTTACGGCACCTATTTAACGGTTTGACTGAATTCACAACGCATCAGCTACGCGATGTACCTATTCCGTTGGTATATGCCTAGTAGTATAGGGAATGGGGGTTCTAGCGCAGTGACAACCGGAGGATTACCCGCCTAAAGTGAATTCTCCGATTTTTACCGTTATTACCCGCATTCCCTGTTTTAAGTCTATAATATGTTAGTCTATATATGGAGTGCGAAGAATGTAAGAGAACTTTTAAGAAAGAAGCGGATTTGAAAAAGCATTTGAAAATGAAGACGAAGTGTATGAGCAGCTGTGATTGCGGATATGGTAAGAAGTTCAAGACGAAAGTTAAATTGTATTGGCATTGCCAGGACTGCGAGTATGACTACGACGATCTGAAAAGTGCTTGGTATTAGGTATAAAATATTTCCTATTATATAGATGGAATCCCAAAGCAACTTCGAAACGGTGTGGATACCCGGTAACGGCGAGATTGACGTTAGACAGTTTTGGCGAAAGTCAGAAAAGAAGGTTAAAAGGACGCTCCGAAAAGGTATAGAAGACTTAGGAGCCCTGAAAGTAAGTATAATGGTAGAAGTGAGTCTATCGAAAGACGAGGTGACGACGACAGCAATGCTGCGATCAAAGTCGTTAGTGATATTAGAATCTACGAATTTGGATAGGTTACTCAGTGAAGCCTTAGAAGCAATAATGGAGTCGCTGTCTAACTACACGAAAGATGGATCAGGTTGGACAGTAGAGGAGGTTGAAGGAATAGAGATAAGTATGGCTAGGTACGTACCCATACGTGGAGGAAGTTACGTACCACTACCAGTGTGGGTAGAAAGGAAGAAGGCAATCGTAAACGTGAAGAATGACGATAACAGATGCTTTATGTGGGCAATCAGGTCTGCACTGTATCCAGCAGAGAAGGATCCCTGTAGGATGAGTAAGTATCCCACAGATGATTTAGAGTGGGATGGTGTGGAATTTCCCATGCAGTTGATAGACATTCCCATATTTGAGGAGATAAACGATCTAGCAATTAACGTTTACGGAGTCAGAGAGCAGACGATAGTACCGTTAGTCCTGTCAAAAAGCAAAGGAGAACGCGTACACCTGTTTTACCACGGCGGACACTACTCATGGGTTAAGCACATCAGCAGGTTATTTTACAGACATACTAAGCACAAAGGCAAAAAGTATTTCTGCGACTGCTGCTTGTTGTCATTTACATCCTTAAATGCCCTAAAGAAACACGATGAGATCTGCCGCGGAGTCGAAGAAGTGGCGCAACGGATTCAGATGCCCGCCAACAAAGAGCTTTCATACGCAGACCACCAAAAGCAGATGCAGGTGCCTTACGTGATATACGCAGACTTCGAAGCGTTGATAACTAAGGAACAGCAGAAAAGTGGTGCCACGAATAAGGTAGGATTACACGAGATCTGCTCCTTTGGTTACATAGTAGTCAGATCAGACGGCAAGGCCGACCCTCCTGTGATTTACCGAGGTAAAAACGCATCTAATAAGTTTCTAGAAGCATTGCGAGAAGAGGAGGAAGAGATAAGAGAACAATTAAGACGTCCAAAGAAGATGGAATTTACCAAAAATAACCAGGAGGAATTTCACAAGGCAAAGAAATGCCACATTTGCCAACATACGCTTCTTCAGTTTGGAAGACAAGCAAAGAAAGCGTGGGATGAAGATGGAAAGTATCTAGGAGAAGCTCATTTTAAATGCGGGAAGTATGCTAAGAAAGGTGAGAAGCCAGGAAAGCCCTCAACGCACTGCATTCACTGCCATAAAGCATTCGTTGAAGACTTCTACGTGGATAAGGTTAGAGATCACTGCCACATCACGGGTAAATACAGAGGAGCGGCTCATTGGAAATGCAATATAAACTTCAAAGTAAATCCAGACATGGAGATTCCCGTGTTCTTTCACAACCTTCGCGGTTACGACTCCCATTTACTCCTTCAGGGAACAGACGGATCCGACGTCAAATGCATACCCAACAACAAAGAGCGTTACATGTCCGTAACTGTTGGTAAGCTAAAGTTCTTCCGCTGTCACCTTTTGTACACAGACACCGACTCCCTAATTCTAGAAGTGCAAACGGAAGACGTCTACCAGGATTGCGTCGAAGACATAGACGAGTACGACACCAGCGGTTACCCAAAGGAGCACTTCCTTTACAGCGTCAAAAATAAGAAGGTAATTGGGAAGATGAAAGACGAAATGTTAGGAAAACCCATAGTAGAGTACGTGGGTCTGAAACCAAAGATGTACAAGCGTGCTAAAGTTAGACGGCGTAGAAAAGAAAGCCAAAGGCGTTAAAAAATACGTGGTTAAGAAGGACATAACCCACGAGTCCTACTTGAACGTATTACGAACGCGCAAGGAACAGCGGCACAAGATGAACAGCCTGCGCAGCTATGGTCATCAGATACATAACGTCACGCAGGAGAAGGTGTCACTGTCTGCATTTGACGGTAAGCGATGGATGTGCGATGACGGAGTGCACACGATAGCATTTGGATATCACACAATAAGCAGTTCTTCTTTGACGAACCCGCGCGTGGGACCATCGTGAAGATAATACAAGATGGGCTGACCCTCCTTAGCTATTACGCTTCGGATCTGGTAAGTTTCCAAAGACCAATTAGGATCCGTAGCTCTTTTGGATCCTCCTTCTAATTCGCCCGGTCCATAAAGATATCGGACCGTGACATTACCTAATTTCTTTTCATGGGGGAAGACCGCCCTTGAACTTCTAACGTAGGACTTGTGTTCCACGTGCTTCTTTTTTATGGCGTCCTTGGGTTTTATTCCCGTAGCCCTGGCCGCCTCGTTATTCAAAGCCGCGATGACCTGTGGGAGTCTCTGTGTCCATTCCTTGTTTCGCTTAGAGGGATCTTCCAGCTCTTTCCAATACTGGTATCCAAAGAGACGCTCAGCCAGGGTCTTATTGAATCTTTCGACGATGCTCTGACCCCTGTGGTACTCTGCTTCGGCTCTCCTAATTTTGGTGTCGTGGTCTTTCAGGGTCTTGGTAACCACGCCCATAAACTCCGTTCCCGCATCCACTTGCAGCAGCTTTGGCCATTTCAAGACGCGCTTATAAATCCTACCTAGGGCTTCTGCGACTTCCCCAGAATCCTTGCTGGTTATGGGTTCGGCGTCCTTGTATCTGCTTGCGATATCAACTACGGTCAAAGCGTATCTATAGGTCTTTCTTCTTACCGTGTCGTGTGGTAAGAAAAGCAAATCTGCCTGATGAACTTCATTAGGGGTATTTACGGTAAAGCTGGGTCTGGGAATGTACTTAGGCACAGGAAGATAAACCTGCCAGATGGTTTGTTTCTTTAACCAATTCTTAGCCGTTTCGTCGGACACCCTGGCTGCGGCTGCGAGTTTCTTGATAGCCGCCACTCCTCTCCAATAGCCTTCGGGTCCATAGTAAATCCTTTTGAGTTTGTCCTCAGTTCGACCCATTATATGAATTCCAAGACGAGATTGATCTTACGTCCGTTAAAATCCACCGTCTTTCCATCCACTTTGATGGTGATGTTTATGCTTTCTACCAAATCACAAGGCAAGTCATAGTTTAAAGAAATGGGAGTGTATTCTACCAGGTCGAATGGATTACCTTTAGGTGAAAACTTAGACATAAGATGGGAGGGATTTCCGTTGCTGTAACTGCAGACCAAATCACAATAGACTTCGTAAGAGGATGCAACTTTCCAACTTACGGGAACTGCCGTGTTGGTAATCGTCTTGCCTGGGGCATTTAATAGAGATCCCAATCGGTCAAACTTTCCAAAAGTTACTGAATAGTTTGGCATATTATGTTTGAGAGTCATTTCGTGCGGCAATCCTGTGGTGAGAGTATAACCGCGTTTAGCTAATTCTTTTGCCAGCGTTATAGGGGTGTAATGTCCATCTGGGAGCATTACGCCTTGGTAACTGTTAGGCGCTTTGAGTACGGTGATCAATGCCTTGGTCAAGTTATACCAAGAATTGTACAAAGAGCAACTGACCAGCCGAACCGTATGGGCTTTGATTGGGGGATTCAAATAAGTGGTAAAGTCATTCTTATCGCTTTCCAAAAAGACGATCATTATATTAAATACGCCAAGGCGGCGCCTCCTGCCAACCCTGCGACTCCTACGAAGACCAACTCATTGTCTTTTTGTTTTTTTGACGGCTGGTAGTAATTCTTAAATTGAGGCTTGCTAATCCTAAAGTCGGGGTGTGTTTGTGCATAAAGTTTAAAGGCGTAGTCTGTGTTTTCGAAGTTCTTATCCGCCTGCATTTTGTCTTGGTAGTTCTTGTCCAACCAATCCCTGTAAGCTTGTCTTTTTTCATTCCAAGCTGCCACGTCCCTTTGATATTTCTCCAACGCCAAATCGTGTCTTTTCCTTTCAGTATCGCTTTTGTCGCCTCTGACTAATCTATCCAAATATTGACCACCATAATTAGCTCCAGTGAATGCTAACGCTGCAATGACACCACCTACCAATACGCTTGCCATATATAAGGGCGCGAGCGTAGCTCACGGCCTAGGCAGGTACTTTTCCTTCTGTAGGTAGTCCTTAAGGGCAATGCTACCTGCTACTGCAGCAGTCATCTTAGCAAAGCCCGTAATGCTCTTGCTTGGGTCTTCAGTAAAGTCTTCTTTGAGCACTTTCTTACCTACCCAACCAATACCTGCGACAATAGAAGTAATAATAGCTGCATCTTCGACGGTTTTCATTAATGCGGACGACATTATATTACAAGGAGAGGAGGTTTTATTCCATCTCGGGTATTTTACTTCTCTTAGGCTCCTGCGTTACGCGCACAGCTTTTAATTCCACTTTTGGTTTAGCAGCCCGCCATTGTAAGTAGAGGCTGCCTGCTGCTATAGCAATTCCTAATGCTCCGATAACGTAGCCCGGATTCCAAAAGGATTCGCCTTCGTCCTCCTCTTCTTTTTTTTCTTTCTTAGCTTTGTTCTTTCTATTCATCTCCGCGAGCTTTTTCCCCGCAGCGACTCTACCCGGGGATTTAGGCTTGGTGATTTGCTGAGGGGTTTCCTCCGCCTTTGTTTCGGTGTCACTCATCTTATATGTAAGGACTTGAAGGACTTGATAAGTAACTTGACGATGACTTGACTAAGTACGTGATGACGACTTGCTTACGACTTGCTTACGACTTGACTAAGTCCCGCGAATGACTTCAGAAGTACTTGAGTGGTCTTACTTGCAAGGGCGGCTTCGTACCTCTTATGGAACTTCTTAACCTCCTCTTCTGACAACTTATTAACTTGCTCATGGTTGAGGTCCTTGCCTATCATTTCCTTACACTTTCCCGAAGACACAAGGATGTTAAGTTGTTCTTTAAGGTTACTTTCATCTACGGGGACTTCATCTATCAGCTGCTCAATCTCCATATATGTTAATGGAATACGGAAACCTCAAAGAGAAGATCATTTTAGAATGTTGATGTGTCTTTAAATGCCGCATGTATTCGTGCAGCTGTTCCTTGGATATCTCACCACCGTAGTCAGAGAGAATGGTTTCCAAATCACTACGACTGGGAGTGTAGAAGACGACCAGGGATCCTATGTTTTCCCTAAAGGGTTTAGAGACGCTGGTAAGCTGCTGCGAGAGCAACCAAACGCTGATATTGTCATGCCTGCCGCTAAAGGCGAGCTTCACTAATTCGGATGTGCGTCTTTTTACGTCGTCCCCACAGGCGATGTCATCTAGAATTAAAAGTGTCTGTGTATCCTTGGGGAATTGCCGATGCCAAAACTTCAAATGGCTGGATAACTCATTAGGGTCCAAAATATCCACAAAGAAGTCGTCATCTTTCACTCCTACGCCTGTCCAGGTGCGGTTGTTCACGTAGGTAGGGCATAATAGCACTATGTAGTCGAAACGGTATCTAAAGGGCCCGAGGAGTTGCTCCACTACGAACTGCGTTTTACCACAGCCGGTTGGTCCTACTATCAGAGCATTGCAGGGAATATGTTCTGGGTACATTATATATACGATGGACCCAGTGGAAGCAGTAAGAAGGATTGCCGGCGACATGAAAGATAAGAGAGACACCATCGAAATGCAAAGAGAAGAGATAGGCCGTTTGAAAGAGCGCGTGCAGGAATTGTATGATGAAATGTGTGGTCTGAAGCGCGCGGAAAGGTTTGGTGCGCTGATAACGATGGCAACGTGGGCAAAAGAGTCCGTTGTGGATTTCATGCGGTATCCACCGTAGGTTAAATATTTGTTAAGGAATGACATACCTCAAAAGAAAGGTGTCTAAGGATGTTAACATTTAGGTTAAATATTTGTTAAGCTGGTAACTATTCCTAAGAAATGTGTCTAATAATGTTAACAATTAGGTTAAATATTTGTTAAGCATCAACATACCTCGAAATAAAGGTGTCTAATAGTGTTAACAATTAGGTTAAATATTTGTTAAAAAAAGGATGTTATATAGAGGTTAACGTACTGCTAAGTATAAATGAACTGTGCGGCGTGTAAGAAGAAGTTTAGCACCAAGCAAACACTACAATATCACGTTCGTAATGGCGTTTGCACAAAGGAATTAAGTAAGGTTTGTAAGGATTGTGGTAAAGAATTCAGTACTGTTCAAAAGATGCAACGACATCAAGATAAGCGCATTTGTATACTTTGCAAGGGCTGTAATAAGGAATTCCCTTTAGGAATGCGGCAGCACTTAAAGAGAGGAGTTTGCGATCAGACCAGACAGTGTAGTTTCTGCAATAAGGTACTTAGTAGCCGACAACGTCTTCAAACGCACAGGAAAGCGCATGAAGTAAGTTATAAGTTCCTCTTTGGGGCGTATGACTTAGAAGGCGTGGATTGTTACCAATGTGCGGATTTGATGAGTCGCTGCCCGCATAAAGAGGATTACTTAAGGAATCGCATAGATTACCATAAGAAGATAGTCCGTACTTTCCCCTCTTTCGAACGCGCCGAAGGTGTTCCGTGGACTAAAAGGGAGTATTGGAGACAGGAGTGTGATCGTTGTGGTTGTGTCAGAGAAGAAGAACATATCTTCAACTGTTTAACAAAGATTTAACCTAAATGTCAACATTCCTGAGGGGCTTTCATAAGAGGTATTATCCTACTTAACAAATATTTAACCTAAACGTCAACATTCTTAGGTACTTTTCTTAAGAGGTATTATCCTACTTAACAAATATTTAACCTAAATGTCAACATTCCTGAGACACTCCTTAGAGTGGTTCCCAGGTATCCTTAACAAATATTTAACCTTATTGTCAACATTCTACAGGGCATTTCATAATAGATTCCAATCCTACTTAACAAAGATTTAACCTAAACGTCAACATTCCTGAGGTGTTTCTGACACGCTATGTGGCTGATTAATATATGATAGCATACCTATTGTCATTCCTCGGGGATTCATGATTGTCTTAGGTATACATGGACTGTATTACATGCGAAGCATCGAATGATTGCATTATTACGCCCCCTAAAGTTCAGGTAGTAAAGGAGCGTGCGGACCAACCGCAGAAAATCGTTAAAAAAAAGCAGTCCTCTTCGCGGAGGAGAGATACGACTGCCTATATTGTCGCCGAACCTACTTAGGTTGTGACTTCACTGACCACTGGTGTCGCGCCGATCCTAAAGCGCGCAGAACTCATGTTGACGCTTTATTCAGTCGCAAAGTGGATTGACCTCCCTGTTACGTTCGATGTCAAACTTCCATCGCCCGTTAACCTTACCATAGCTGCGCAGGTGGGTAAATTCCTCGCCTTGAAGGACATACCGCACGCAATCCGGCGCCCATAAGGAGTACTCTGCGCCCTTATCGTCTTTGAGGACTAACCGTAAACGGTCGATGTCTTCGAAGACGACGTAATTTTTATTTCGTATGCTTTACCGCAAATCAGGTCACGCCAGTGTATTTGGTTGATGATCATTATACCTATGGAATATTCTTAAGTGCGTTGCCCTTGTCTCCGTAGTCTTAAAGCGTTTGCAGCACTCCCCACAAGGAATGCGGATACCCTCCGCGTAGTCGCTAAGGGCACGACAGATGACGTCATAATCGTTGCTAACCATGGTCAGGTAACCATTCGCGCCATACTGCGAAATTATCTTGCGTTGGTCTGCGGAGAGTATGGCATTTCCTTTCGGCGTCTTCAATTCAATGCAAAGCCCTTCATACCTTAAATGCGCGTTCAGTATTAAGAGGTCGGGTTGACCCCTTTGATAACCTTTCTGCCAGCATTTTATGCGTTTGCTGTCGGAGTCTTGCAATTCCCCTAAGCCGGGTGCTATGAGCATTTGGGGGTAGAAGCGGCGTATGTAGTCCACCACCTTTTTATGCAAGTCAAACTCATTTTCCATCTTAAATACCAATTTGTTAGGACTATCGAACCGCCTTTCTATCTCATACTTACCTGTCTTCCTTAGCGTGGGAAGGACGTCTTCAAAGACCCAATCCTGAAACTCCGTGGCTTTAGGTAGCCTAGAGCTAAATATCAATTGATACAACCCCGGCTCGGATATAAACACGGAATGCGGGTGAATAGAAGGGGAACGACTCGTGCCCCCTTGCATGTCAACCCATCTTTTCTGGTGTTTCCCAGAAACGTGGTCTCTAATAGCCTTTTTCGTGTTCTCATAGTCCAATGCGGTCGCCACTTCCTTCGCTTTAAAGTACAGTTTGTCGCCTTGCACTATGCATTGCAGTTTGGTGTCGTTGTTTTCAAATACGCGTAACATGGTATATTAATCGAATATTTTAATATGCGACACTTTTAAGTTGGTTCATTTCTACGCTTAGTTGCGCGTCTGAGACGACGAAGATGTAGCAGTTTATCTTGTCGCCGTCGCCAGCACTGGTGTTCTTAGTGCGTTTGATTTCCAATGTTACGCCATCCTGCGTATTTACCAGCCGCAGACCCTGCCCATGCATACTTTCGTCGTTGGTGGTGCGCATGTCAATCCACAACGCGTACTTGTCTTTAAAGAATTCCTCAGGAGACACCTGGTCACCAAACTTTCTCATCGCCTCCCTGTACGTGTCTGCGGGCTTTATTCCCTGGGAGTAGACTTTGTTTGGAACGCCGTTTATGTTGACCCCTACGTTAGTAATGTTGGGGTTGTGAAAGGCCTCGGAGTCACGCTTACCGGCCCCATATGGCTTAGCAAACACCAGCATCAGCCCCGTGAGACTTCTTCGGGGGAGGTTAATGCTTTGGTTGATAACCTCGTCCGTCTTATCCAGGAAGCTGAAAGTCTTGTACATCACCACGTGGTCGTAAAGGAATGCCTTGCCTGAGCTGTATTCCATACAGCACTTCGAGCCAACTCCTCAGAATATACCGTCTCGTACTGTAATTCTAAATTGGTGATAGAATAAGGATCAACTGCCCCGCTAATTGCAGTGGACATCTCTCCAAGAATGTTGGTCGTATCGGCTAGGGTTACTTCAAACTGTAGTTCACTTAACTGTCTGGGGTAGTATACACCGTGGTTTGTTATTACTTCGAAGTCCAGTGGGATGACATACTTGCTACCATAGGCTGTCTTTATTCTCTTTGCATCTGCTACTGCGGTTTCGCCGCTGGAGTCCGTGGGCTGTGTCTTAACAGGCGTGCGAACCTTACGCAGGATAAGACTACCAATCCCTTGTTCTATTCTTTGCGCGCGGTCGAAGGCTGTCAACCACAAATCTTTGTACGTGGTGTAAAGATCGTACCTGTTTAAGTCCAACAAGGATTCCCCGGAAAACTTAATTCTCATCTTAGAGACAAGGTTGCGACCTATGTTATTGACGCAACACCTTTCATCCACAGTGCTGGGCTGAACCGCTAGGTCAAACCTTAACGCTAACGTTCCAGGAACCAATACTAAGTTATCCGTTAGACGAGGTACGCCTACGTACAAGGTTTCCCCTGGTTTGGCGCTAGAAGGAGTAAAGGTGACCCGATGAAAGGTACGTTCTGCTTTCAGACCGCCAACCTGCTTAGGAAGGAGGTTAGGATTTAACTTTGAGCTTATCATATATAATGGAAGTAGAAGGAACAGACCCCGACTTTGACCCCACCACGGAAGAAGGTCAGGCTGACATTAACGACGGTGATGAAGAACCGCTGCTTCCCACCTCCAACGATTCCCTAAGGGATAGGATTGCAAAGGCCCTAAGACATCCCAAAGCACGCGAGTACACGTTTCCGCGTGAGCACATAGAGCTTCAAATCATGGGCGAGCCGGAAGCAGCCGCGCGGGAAACCGTAGAGTGGGCAACGCAAGAGCTAAGGCAGCGCTATTCCCGCTTTGATACCGACGAAATAAAGCTCACGGAAAAGGGAAACAAAGTCCTAATAAGCGTCCAAGACTTAAGATTTCCCGACAAAAACCGCTGGACCAAACCACAGGCCCTCTTTGATGCAGATGGCGAAGTTAGGGGTGACGTGGCGAGATTAAAAGGCTTTCAGATGGCTACTAGAAGCCTATTAGACCGGCTGCACAACTTAACCGAAAGGACCAACGCGGAAAAAACGTGCCGCGGATCTGCAAAGGGAGTTAAGAGAAAAAGATGTAGAATATGCAAAGCAAGGTCAGCTACTTGCCGATGCTGAAAAGAAGTCCGCCCATCAAGATGAAAGAATAAAAGAAATAGGAAAACAGGTGGATCAGGCCCTGCGCGAATTAGACAAAGCACGGGAGGACTTAGGAGAGGCCCAAAGCTCTGGCGCCTCAGTGGAAGCACTACGGGAAACGTTGAAAGAAAGGGAGGAGGAATACATGAAGCAAAACCAACGGCTTGTCGACGCACATAGGAGGGAAGTCGAATTTAAAAATCAAGAAATAAGGGAGCTGGTAGACCAAAGAACCCAAATTCGACGCGAAAGAAATCAAACTCAAAGGGCTCTTAACCTCGCCCTGCAGGAGTTGGATCTAATTAAAGACGATACCGATAACCTACAAACCACCATAGCCGGCTCTTTAGTGGAAAGGCGACGGTTAATGGCAGAAATCAATACTAAGGAGGAACAAATCCGGCAAAGAGATCAGGCCATCGAAGACCTGGAGGGGCAAATAGAGCGGCAGCAAGAAGTAATCAATGACCAGGCGCGCCCCGAAGAAGAAAGGGAGGCTGCTCAAAAGGAATTAGAAACCCTGCAGGAAAGAGTTGCGGAATTACGGGCACAAAAGGAAAAGCTGGAAAAGGAGCTGGGACTTAACACCAAGGAAAAGATAAAAAGAGCTTTGATGAAATATGGCGTTCCGCTTGCATTCGCGGTCGCCATCTCCTCCGTAGTAGGTGTAATCCTTAGCTCCCTTAAGGCTACGGGCGCAGGCGTAAAGGCAGTAGGTAAAGGGCTGACGGACTTGGGTAAAAAGATGGCAGCCTCTTTACCTGGGCTGCTTGGTAGCGTTCTTAGTTTGGTACTTAGAACCGGAGGAGAACTACTAAAGTTTGTGGGGAATAACATTTGGATCTTAGTCGTAGCTATCGGCGTGGTTCTTTTGAAGAAGATGAAGGGTTAATCTTGTCCGGATGTATTACTGGAGGCTTATCATCGTCGGACATCCGAGGCATCCTCGACTGGGGATAAGTAAAGATAGTATTCGCGCCGCCTTGATAATTTGGTGCTAGCGGCAGGACGCTCATAGTGCTAATGGGCTTGTGATTCCAAGCAGCATCCGTCGGGGAACCTTTTGACGGCGCGGCATTTATCCGAAGGTAGGCAACGTCGTTGGGAAGAACCTGTAACTTCGCATATTTACAATTGGCTATCATGTGAAAAGTCGCGGGCGTTAGATCTTCTCCGCTTGCTGGAGGGGGCTCCGACGAGAAATGAGCTGGATTCCTATTACTATCTTTTTTTCTGTAGGGCAGTAATGGGTGGTTATCCTCATCGACGATCCTAAACCCGACATTACACGAATACCCCGTCGAAATGCAAATGGTACACATGATCAATCCCAGGCCCCCAACCTTCACCCACAAACCCGTGTCATGCCAATGCTGTTCTAAGTAGTCCTTCTCCTCTAAGTAATGAAGAAACCGATCTTCCTTCGCATGTGGATTCATATATTCCAGGCAACAAAGTTACCTTCTAGAGACTGAGCACCGTAAGAGTGCTGATGGTTGAGTGATTATAAGGTCGATCTCTTTGATCGTGTACGCTATTTACCGTTACTACACCCGTATCGTCTACGCGTACTTGCAGCTTTACTTTTCCATGACAATCAGCAACCATATGGAAAGTCCAAACCGATAGGTTTTCAACGCTTTGGGGGTTGGGCTCTACGGAGAAATGTACGGGCTCCCTGTTGTTCGTCTTAGCACGCATGGGCTGTAATATACCATTCTCGTCCAGGAACCGGAAGCCGACGTTGGCGTGACTATCCGTACCAATACATATGCTGCATATGATTAGCTTTTTTCCTGAGTAGTTCAAATCCACAGACATCCCTGTGACATCAACCCAAGATGCTTGGGTGTATTTTTTCTCACCTGTGTAAGTCGTATAAACACAATCCATTCCGGATACGTAGGGGTTGTTCATCGCCATATATAAAGACTCAAACCAACACTCGCGGCTGCCAGTCCGGCTTTTAGTAAGTCATGGTCATATTCCTCTTCTTTCTTCTTTACCTTCTTAGGCTGTTCAACCATCTTCTTAGGCTGTTCGACTAAATGCACCTTTTTAGGCTGTTCAACTAAGTGCCTCCTAAGGGTGTCAGAGTTCACGTCATTCACTCCAAACTTCATATCCTTAGTAGCCTTTTGAAGTTTGTTATTGTATCCTACTACGGAGCCAGTATTCATGGATAAGTTGCTGGGCATTAACCAACAACCCGGGGCTACGGCATAGTCCAGTCGGGCTTTAGAATTTTGTATGGCTAGTTGGTAACGCTGTACGCCTTTGCTAATGTCGCCTTCCAAAATTGAACTTTCAAAGAGGATCAAGGCTTCGGCTCTGGTTTCTTCTGCGGCGCCGGTATTTCCTATAATGCTGGATCGGGTGTTTACCTGAGCTCCAAGGATAGAATACACATAAGCTTCTATGCTGCGGTTCAAACGGGCAAGACCGGCTTTGGTTAGTCCTTTACCTTCTTTAGGTATGAAATTAAGATATTGCTTTGTGTGTTCGTCGTTGGTTATGCGGATGATCAAAGGATTATCTCCACCATATTTACCGCCCTCGTCTTTGAACAGAGGTCCGTCTCTAACTTCTTTGGTGGTTTTGGCATTTGGTTCGAAGAAGGTGCTAGTATCGTAAGTTACTTTATGATAACCCGTGTCCCACTGCAACCGCAATGCATGGACTTCCTTATCGCTTAACTTATGTCCTCCGACACCCCAATAAGCCCAGATGTGACCCAGACCATTGTTGGCTCCGACAGTGCATCGGAAGTCCTTTCCTACAACTCCAAACTCCTTACAAAGTCTATCGTAGGCAGGTGAGTCGTATTTATTGTCTCTGGGATCGAACGCACTGTCGCCTGGTAGGGTAATAACACCCATCTCATGCAATATTCTTCGGACGGTGAAGTGGAAGTGAAACATGAATATTGAATTCTTCATCAAGTTCGCACTTACGCCACAACCGCTGGTGGCACACCAGACAGCAAAGTTCAATTGCTGCGGCCAATAACACATGTTGGGTCCACTTAACCATTCATGCGCTTCTTTCGCAGTGATGTGGTTTATAGGAACTTCCTTGAAGATATCTCGCACTTTTAATGGGAAGGAATTACTGCTAGAGATCCGCATGTCTAACGTTAAGTCTAAACTTAGGCGTTTGTCAAATGAAACTGCGGGTATCGGATAAGTACTGGTACTAAATAATAATTCATTCGACCAACCGGGCTCTATCTCCGCGTTGCTGTACAACAACTTATCACCATAGTGAATTCCGTCAGATCTGCGGTTGAATTTATTTGGATCTGATTGTGGAAACATCTTCCTATAGAAATCCAAGTTAGCATAATCCTTGTTGTCGTGATGTGGCTGCTCCTCTATATCGTTCCCAAAGGCGTCGTACATTATTATATAATGGATGTCATACCATCAGCACCTCAGTTGTATCCAGAAATACCTAAGGGCCCAAACGAGATGAACGCTGAGAACTTCCGCTTGAATAAAGCAAACTTAATTCTGGCTTACTTCGAAGGTCAAGTGAAACATTATGTGGAGGTTAGGAAGAAATATGCCAGAGCCAGGAGCATATTACATAAAATTGCAATAACTACAGGATCTCTATCCGTAGCACTGACAGGCACCGGCGTTGCTACTTCCCTTACCGGCCCTGGAATAGTCGTCGGCGTTCCTTTAGCTGGCGTAGGAGCAGCTTGCGGTATCGTATCCGCTGTTACAACAGGCATTATGAAACAGTTGTCGGGTAAGATATCCAAGCATGACACACATATAGCCCTTGCAAGAGCAAAGTCTAACACCATTGCCGATTTGGTCTCCCAGGCCCTGCGGGACCGTAAGATCGACGAGGTAGAGTTCTCTTTGATCCTTGCGGAAGAAAAGAAGTATGAGGAGTTAAAGTCGGGCAATAAAAAAACCATCGTGAAAGATCTTTCCGAGGAATCTCGCAAAAAGATCTATCAGGAGGCAAAAGAGGAGCTGCAAAGAAAGCTCGCTCAGTAGACATCTGCTTTGAAAAGAATATAGGAGGATTTCGGCTGCACATTTCATCTTCTCGGAATCCATTCTAACAGCGGGTGCCGGGAGTCAATTTGCTGGAATATTTCGTAGATTACGTCAGGGTAATAAGGAATATCCTTATCCAGACGACAGAATAACCACTCGGCCCTTTGCATGTCTGGGACGTCGGGAATACGCCTACCGGTAATTTCAGACAAAAGATAGGGAATAGCTTTGTAATATTTCCCTAGCTTTAATTTTTTCAGCGTCTTCCGTAGGCTTTGTGGCGTTGGTTCTTCTAAATGACCTATGATTTTCTGCATTACTTCATCGCCTAAATATATCGGATGTAAACCTTGGATATGGCTCATCCAGTCTCGGAAGTATTTTATTCTTTTGTATGGGGTCTTCTTACGACCTCCGTTAGAATAATATTGTTCCCTGGTAGCACAAGGTACGGCATTACGAATATTCTTACCACACTCGTAACACTGTGCTGACGTGTCATCTTCTATTTGCATCTTCTTACCACAACAAATATACTTATTTGGCTTAGTAGGTACAAACTTAGGTTCCAAGCACTTTACACAGAAGTCGTAAACAAACTCTTTACATTCTTCGCACTCCATATATAGACTAACATATTATAGACTTAAAACAGGGAATGCGGGTAATAACGGTAAAAATCGGAGAATTCACTTTAGGCGGGTAATCCTCCGGTTGTCACTGCGCTAGAACCCCCATTCCCTATACTACTATGCCTATTCCGCCTATAATCCGCTAAATCGGAAATCTCTAATTCAATCACAAGAAGCGCTTAATTCGTGATTTTTTCGAAGTTATCTGGGATCAGCGCTACTGAAGTTAAAGATATGCTGCAAAAGACATTCAAAGGCAGGCGAGAGGGATGCAAAGCAGAACTTTTGGTGAACAGTGAGAAGCCTTTCATTTTAACTTACGATGAAAGAAACTCGAAAATAGTTGTCAATTGCCATTATGGATACTGGAATGAACTTGGATATGGTTTTCACGATTAATTCACGAGATTATAATAAGACATTTTATTTTATTTATTATTATTATTATTTTCTTCAAAATACTTCATTATGCAACATAGATTACATTATTATTGTCATCAGTTTATTTGATTTTCTTAGACCAGCCAAGTACAATCTATGTAAGTATATGATCATGTGTAAACACTAGAGTGCTTGCACTAAACCATGAGCAATAATTGTAATCAAATAATATTAATTAATACCAATTTTGCTTTGTTAAATCAGTTCTCTAGCCATTTAGAAGCATCTAGTAATTGTCCATTATATCCTCTATGTATTATATCCTCTATATATGAATATTTTGATATCAAAACCTTAGATAATAGAACACATTTTTATAATATAATATATAAAAATCTATCAATCTAAGATATATATTATAATCTCATACCAATGAAATGTTAATAATAATAAACTAGATAAGAAACACATTTTTCATAACATTGTATGCAAATCTAGCAATCTCAGGAATGCACATGGTTAAACAACTCAAAGGGCCAGGCCAGGTTTATCGCTTTTGGCCTTGACACTGTCATGTATAAGAGCCATGAGCTTGTCACCACAGAAAGAACCTTCTTTATCACTAGGATCTGCCTTTTCTAGGCCACAATAGCAGAAACTATCATCTTCAAAAACTCTCGAAGGTATGTAAACTTCTTTGCTTTGTGAGTATAGGCATGGTAGATGGTTGTGCTCGGGCAACCATATTGCCATGATAAACTCATGTCTAAATATGTCTTTCCATCTTGTCTGATATGTGGAATTTTGGCTCAGCCTGTGCAAAGCAACATGTTTAGCTTCTCTACCCTCCATTGTGACTGTAAGGAGCCCTTGTTTGTAGATATCATACACATGCTTTGCATGCACAGGTAAAACATGGCCAATAGTCCAGATGGTTGGATTGATGGGGTAAGGAAGAAACAGCTTGTTAGCATGACAGTACTCTCTGGCTTTAGTTTCAAGATTACATAAATCAGCATCTTTGACTTCAAATCTGTTGAAGATTGAGCAGCAGTCTCTCAACCTGATGCCTATATAAACTAAAGCCAGGACTGTTTGCCTTTGCTTCTTACTATCATCCTCACGACTCAGGTGCCTTATAAGTCTCATGAAATTATGGCAAAACATCCTTGACTCCTTCCCAGTAAACCTGTATTGCATGTCCCCCTTTTTCCCTTGTGTTTCATTATACCACATCCTAACTTTCTTTGCCAGTCGGGTTGCCTTCACTTCAAACTGCAAAGCAGTTACAACTCTAGCAATAAAGATGTCTTGAGGGATATCAGAAAAAAGTTTGTGTGAAGGTTTGAGCTTGGACTTTCCTAATGCTTCCTTAAATAAAGCTCTAAAAAATACTGCCATGCATTGTTTTTCAGATGCAATGGTTCAACATGAGCTCTATCAATTAGTCTCCCTATAAGAGGAAGATGTTCCTGGCGGCTCTTCTGGTTAGCAATAAATTATGTGATACTAGTTCCTTTAGTTTGCTGTGTAACCTGTTTAGTTTCTAACTTTTTCTTGAAATTTTCCACAAGCTTGACTACTTCAACCCTGTGTTTATAACTCCATGGCTTCCACATGTGATTTTGACCCTGGCCAAAAGTCCCATGTAGGTCACCACTATCTGAAAAAGTAACATTTCCAAATGAAGAAAAAAATCTAGCAGAATTGGACAATTCTCCTCTAAGCATGGCTAGCATTTTCATGTCATTGGGGAGCTCAGAAAATTTGAATGTCACATGTAAACCCTGTACTTGAAAAACTTTGCTTTCTATATCCACAATCTGTTTGTAAACAGCTTGAACATATTTTGTAACTGTCAAAGAGGTTTCCTCACAGTTTGCACCAAAGACTAAAAAATTATCATTACTAGATGCAACCTTTTTTCCTGTATTGAGGAAACTAATTAGAAATGAGCAAGCTGTTTCATGCTTTCCAAAAGGGCAACCATCCCCCCAAAAGCAACCTTGAAGTTACCTTCAGTTTCACCAAACCATCTAAGAATATCTTTCTTTGAGTTGCTTAAATAGAAGTTAGCAAGTCTTGGGAGAAATTCTCTCAGGTCACGAAAACTACCATTTATGCTAATTTCATCATCACCTGATAACAGCTCTTCAACTGGAAATACATTGCCAATATCTATAGCATTGATTTCCTTTATCAACTGATCATAAGTAAGTAATTTAGGAAATGTACAATTCCCCAAAAATTTCAGACCAGTTCGACCACCCCTTTTGCGTTTACTGGATGTCATAGAGGTAGCAAGACGCACTGCCTGGTACTTTCTTTTATCCATAACACCAGCAGAATAGTATGCTGCTATACTTCTCAATACATTTTGGTGTGATTTAGTAAAATTATCTATTTCCTTTTTTGGACTTTGTTTATTACATATTCTTTCTGGTTAGTCAATACATAATCCCCTAGCTCATTAATCTTACACTTCTTTTGCAAGGTGTCAAAGAGTCCATCTAGTGCTGGCCTTTTGTTGCTGTTTGTAGCTCCGTATATTTTTTGGGCAAAGTTGAATGTTTCTTCATTCCTTCTTTGGAGAGTTTTCTGGTTACAAGCAGGACTGTTTAGCAATGTAGGAGACCTGACTCTTTTTGGAACCTAAAATATCAGAAACTATGTATTATATATATTTTCATTAAATAAAGGTAGAATGCACGAAAGCAAATTATCTGAATAAAAAATACCTTAATAGGAGGTGGTGTTGTACATGCAGATGCTTTCTTAGTTGATTCTCTTAGTTGGTTTTAATGCATTTGCAAGATGAAGAAAATGTTAAATTGTAATAAGAGTAGGGAAAAAAATAATATAAGATTAATAAAAACTGCAAAGTAAAATATAAATAAGACAGAAATTCGATAGTTTATTAAAAGACAAATTCTTATTAACTTTTAACAGTAATTATATCAAAAAGGTAAGGAGAATTTGAATGTAGATCACAACTCGTTTAATATATTTTTTCTATTCCTTATAGCATTTTATTCAAGATAGTCTTGTTCCTTGCCTTTCTTAATAATTCAGAAACTTATCGGCCAATAAGCTTATAAGTTTAATTTCTTACATTTATTAAGTTAATGTTTTTCAAGTCCGACACTGCACTCAATTCAGATTTAAGCTTAACCTAAATTCAAAAATGTTTAAAAACCTTACCTTATTTTTCAATCTCCTGACCTGCTGCTGTAAGGTTTTAATAGAAGACAAGGAATTCAGTTTTTCTTCCGTCAATACCTGAAGAACTTCGCGCTTTCTCCTTACAAAGCTGCCCACATCGAAGCGATTACTTCTTTTATAAGGCATTGTGCCACAGTCAGCTGTGAAAGAGTACAAACTGTTGTGACTATGCTATAAGGTGGTCCAGATATATAATTATTTCTCGTTCTGATTAGTTTTGTATGAAAAATATAAAAACATACGATTCTTATCTGATAAACTTGGAATCCATTATTTACCTCCGTAAGATTTTTGGATTGGAAGCAAAAAGGGTTTTGGCCAAGGGTTTCTGGTGTTGTGGTAAGAAAAGGCAAATAGAAGATGACACGTCAGCACAGTGTTAGGAGTGTGGTAAGAATATTCGAAACGCCGTACCAAATGCTACCAGAGAGCAGTATTACGCCAACGGAGGCCGTAAGAAGACTCCATACAAAAGAATAAAATACTTCAGAGACTGGATGAGTCATATCCAAGGTGATCGGCCGGTATATTTAGACGACGAATTAAAGAAGAGAATCATAGACCATTTAGAAGAACCAACGCCACAAAGTCTACGGAAAACGCTGAAGAAATTAAAGCTGGGGAAATATTACAAAGCTATTCGCTATCTTTTGTCTGAAATTACCGGTAACTCTATTCCCGAGGTTTCTGATATGAGCAGAGCCGAGTGGATGTTTTGTCGGTTGCATAAGGATATTCCTTATTATCCTAATGTAATTTACGAAATATTTTACGAAATAGACCTAAACCACCCCCTGTTAGGATGGATTCCGAGAAAATAAAAATGCAAAACTGGCGTTGCCAGAAACCCCACTGGGGTTTTTTAAGTATTTCAGAGGCCTCTTTAGTACGCACATATGTTTTTTCCTTTCTTTCATATATTTTCAGAGGCCTCTTTAGTGTGCACATATATTTTTCTTTCTTACTAATGGCTGTTTTTGTATTTTCATATTTAGTGCACACATATATCTTTCTTTTATATGTTTCTTTCATATATTTTCAGAGGCCTCTTTAGTGTGCACATATATTTTTCTGATATATACTTTTTTCATATATTTTCATATTTTCAGAGGCCTCTTTAGTGTGTACATATATTCTTTCATATATTTTCATATTTTTCTTTCATATTCTTCTTTCATATTTTTCTTTCATATTTTTTGAATTGTATTTTAATATTTTATATTTTTTCTTTTTAAAATTTTCTTTTTTATTTTACGGCTGCTGTGAGTGGGGAGGCTTTTTTTTCACCCACAGCAACCGGTCCACATGTGTTTGAGAGAAGCTTGAACTCGGAACTCTGGGCCTCCCCAGATCCAAAGTCCACGAACACAAGCGAACGCCAAACACACAGGACACTTACGTATGTGAAAATTATTATATTTATGTCTTACACTCTGATTTGCATACAGTTGGTGTTCGATATGTAAATAGTATCCTGTCACGCTCTTTTCGAAACTGATGTCTAAGCGAGCTTTTTTCGAAGCTCTTCCTTTGCTTCTTGGTAGATCTTCTTGCGAGATTCCTCGGAAAGATTTTTTACGACTGTTTTTTTATTTTTGATGTCCGACTTTAATTTCTCGTATTTTTCCTCTTCGGCTAGAATAAGCGAGAATTCTACGTCGTCTATCTTTCTGTCACACAAAGCCTTTGAAACAAGGTCGGTAATAGTATTTACTTTAGCCCTTGACAGAGCTATTGTCGTGTCATGCTTGGATATTTTGCTTGACAACTGTTTCATAATACCCGTAGCAACGGCTGAAATGATACCACAGGCTGCCCCAACGCCGGCCAAAGGAACTCCAACGACTATTCCCGGCCCAGTAAGCGAAGTAGCAACACCGGTGCCTGTTAATGCTATAGGCATGGATCCTGTAGTTATCGCAATCTTATGTAGCGTACTACGGGCTCTGACGTATTTCTTTCTGACGTTTTTCGTAATATTTTGTTTGGCCTTCCAAGTAAGCCAGGATTAAATTCGCTTTATTTAAGCGGAAGTACTCAGCGTTCATCTCGTTGGGTCCCGTGTCCTTAGTGGTAGTGTGGTAGTTTGGAACATCTGGGTACAGCTGAGGCGCTGATGGTATAACATCCATTATATATACTAATGTACGACGCTTTTGGGAATGATATTGAGGAGCGGCCGCGCCATGATAATCGGGATTACTGGAATTGGAGAGCGTTTAGGAAGATGTTTCCGCACGTAGACGCCAGTAAGTTGTAAAGAGGACCAGATGGGATTTACTTCAACGGCGAAGGAATCTACAGTAATGCGGATTTGAAGTCTAAGCTGGTCAATCTGAAGCATCCGAAGATCTTACCACCTGGTTATGTTGAACCAAAACCTTCGAAGCCCGTTGAACATAAACCCGCACCGAAGCCCAGTTGGCCAAAGGAATTATTATTTACTACCAGTACTTATCCGATACCTGCGGTTTCCTTTGATAAACACCCAAATTTGGACATAACGTTGAACATGCGGGTCTCTAACAGTAATTCCTTTCAGTTAAAGGTGCGAGATATCTTCAAGGAAGTTCCTATAAATCACACCACAGCTAAGGAATCTAATGAATGGTTATGCGGACCAAACATGCGATACTGGCCACAGCTATTGAACTTTGCTGTCTGGAGTGCCACTGGCGGCTGTGGTGTAAGTGCAAACTGAATGAAGAATTCGATATTCATGTTACATTTTCACTTTACGGTTAGAAGAATACTGCATGAGATGGGTGTTATTGCCCTACCAGGAGACAGAGCGTTTGATCCCAGAGATAACAAATATGACGCGCCCGCCTACGACAGACTTTGTAAGGAGTTTGGAGTAGCGGGAAAGGACTTCCGATGCACCGCCGGAGCTAACAATGGTCTGGGGCATATTTGGGCTTATTGGGGTATTGGTGGACACGTTTTAACTGACGAGGAAGTCCATTCATTGAGGCTACGATGGAACACAGGCTATCATAAAGTAACTTACGAAAGCAGCACCTTATTCGAACCAAATGCCAAGACCACTAAGGAAGTTAGAGATGGGCCTCTGTTCAAAGACGAGGGCGGTAAATACGCTGGAGATAATCTATTAATCATACGCATAACCAACGACGAATACACAAAGCAGTATTTTAATTTCATACCCCCAGAAGGTAAAGGACTAACTAGACCAGGTCTTGCCCGTTTGAACCGCAGCATAGAAGGTTACGTGTATTCGATCCTTGGAGCTCAGGTAAACACCCGGTCAAACATCGTAGGGAATACCGGCGCCGCAGAAAAAACGCGCGCCGAAGCCTTGATCTTATTCGAAAGTTCAATTTTGGAGGGTGACATTAGCAAAGGCGTGCAGCGCTACCAACTAGCTATACAAAATTCTAAAGCAAGGTTGGACTATGCAGTAGCCCCAGGTTGTTGGTTAATGCCTAGTGATTTATCTATGAATGCTGGTTCCGTAGTAGGATACAACAACAAACTTCAACGAGCTACTAAGGATATGAAGCCTGGGGTGAACGACGTGAACTCTGGCACTCTTAGGAACATTCCTCACTTCGTAGAGAAACCTAAAAAAGAGCATCAAGCGACAACGCCCACAGTAAAGAAACCACCGAAGAAGCCCCTGCCTGCAGTACCCGAGGAATATGACCATAACTTACTAAAAGCCGGTCTGGCAGCTGCAAGCATTGATCTGAGTTATTATATATGGCGATGAACAACCCCTACACATCCGGAATGGATTGTGTCTACACGACTTACACAGGCGAGGTAATATACGCCGGGAGCTCTTGGATCGATGTCACTGGGATGTCTGTGGATTTGAACTACTCAGGAAAGAAGCTGATAATATGCAGCATTTGCATTGGTACGGATAGTCACGCTAACGTCGGCTTTCGGTTCCTGGATGAGAATGGCGTACTGCAGCCCATGCGTGCGAAAACGAACAACAGGGAGCCTGCGCATTTCTCCGTAGAGCCCAACCCCAGTAGCGTTGAGAATCTTTCCGTTTGGACTTTCCACATGGTTGCTGATTGTCATGGAAAAGTAAAGCTGCAGATGAGAGTAGATGACACCGGGATCGTTTGCATAAACAGCATAAAGGATCAGAGAGATCGGCCTTATAATCACGCCACCATTAGCACTTTGACGGTAATGAGTCTCTAGAAGGGAATTTATTCCCTGAAATATATGAACCCGCACGCAAAGGAAGATTGGTTTCTTCATTATTTGGATGAGAAGGACTACTTAGAACAGCATTGGCATGACACCATGTATTAAGGCATGCCCCGCCTAACGGATAACTTAGTATTGGTGCCCGGAACGTTAGCGTTAAGGTTTGACCTGGCGATAAAACCAAGTACGAAAATAGAAACTTATACAGTAAACAACGTAGGTCGCACCTTGGTGTCTAAGATGAGAATTAAGTTCGCAGGGGAATCCCTGTTAGATTTGAACAGGTACGACCTGTACACAACGTATAAAGACGTATGGTTGACCGCGTTCGACCGTGCACAAAGGATAGAACAAGGAATCGGAAACGTTATCCTAAGGAAATTGCGAAGTGATACTAAGACAGCACCTACGGATTCTAGTGGTGCGACGGCAGTAGCAGACGCCACCAGAGTAAAAATGGCTTATGGCAGTAAGTACGTTATTCCCTTAGACTTTGAAGTAATAACAAACCACGGCGTGTACTACCCCAGGCAATTGTCCGAACTACAGTTTGAAGTAACCCTAGCGGATACCACGAACATCTTACAAATGGACACAGCACAGTCGGCACTCACTGGTAGTATCCATCCTTATTCTATCACCAACTTAGAGCTGCAGTACGAGACCGTAAGCAGCGAGGAGCTGGCCCGTAGCGCCGGCATAGTATATAGCTCAGGAAAGGCATTCCTTTACGACCACGTAGTGATGTATAGGACGTTCAGCTTCCTGGACAAGACAGACGAGGTTATCAACCAAAGCATTAACCTCCCCCAAAGAAGTCTCACGGGGCTGATGCTGGTGTTTGCCAAACCCTACGAAGCCGGTAAGCGCGACTCCGAAGCGTTCCATAACCCCAACATTACTAACGTGGGGGTAAATATCAACGGCGTTCCAAACAAGGTCTACTCCCAGGGGATAAAGCCCGCAGATGTGTACAGAGAGCCAAAAAGGAAGTTTGGTGACCAAATTAGCCCCGCGGAATTCTTTAAGGATAAGTACGCGCTGTGGATCGACATGCGCACGACAAACGACGAAGACCTACATGGTCAGGGTCTGCGGTTGGTAAATACGCAGGATGGCAATACATTGGAGATCAAGCGTACCAAGAACACCAGTGCAAGTGATGCGGATAAGATAAACTGCTACATCTTTGTCGTGTCTGACGCGCAACTAAGCATAGAAATGAATCAACTAAAGAGCGTGGCGTATTAGTTTCTTGAGCGCAGCGAAAGAAAAAATTAAAACATTTCTCAGATATACCATGCTTCGCATATTCGAAAACAACAATACCAAACTGCAATGCATAGTGCAAGGCGATCAACTGTACTTTAAGGCGAAGGAGGTGGCTTTGGCGTTGGACTATGAGAACACCAAAAAGGCTATTAGAGACCACGTTTCTGAGAAGTACCAGAAAAGATGGGCTGACATGCAAGGGGCCCCAAGTCGTTCCCCTTCTACTATTCACCCGCATTCCGTATTTATCTCCGAGCCTGGGTTGTATCAATTGATATTCAGCTCTAAGCTACCCAAAGCTGCGGAGTTCCGTGATTGGGTCTTCGAGGATGTCCTACCCGCGCTACGTAAGGCTGGTAAGTATGAAATAGAGCGGCGCATTGACAGTCCAAACAAATTGATATTCAAGATCGAGAATGAGTTTGACTTGCATAAAAAGGTGGTGGACTACATCCGCAGGTTTTATCCTCAGATGCTCGTGACCCTTGGTCTAGGTGAACTGCAGGATTCGAACAGCAAACGCATAAAGTGCTGGCAGAATAGATATCAACGCGGCCAGCCTGATTTACTGATACTGAATGCACACGTGCGATACCGTGGATTCTGCATCGAGCTGAAGACTCCAAAAGGCAACGGGGTATTATCTGAGGACCAACGTCGCCTGTTGCACGAATACGAAAGAAATGGTTATAAAGTAATGATTAGCAGCGACTACGATGTCATTTGCAGGGAGATCACGGAGTATGCGCAAGGAATTTGCCTGCCATGTAGGTGGTGCTGTAAGCGCTTTAAAAGCGCGCAGATTCTGGGAACGCATTAAAGAATATTCCATAGGTATAATGGATAAAGAAAAATTTAACGAGTTAAAGTTCATACAAACGCACTGGCGCGATTTGGTGGTGGGTGAAATCTACGAGATAAAGAATTACGTGGTCTTTGAAGACTTGGACCGCCTGCGTTTGGTCTTAAAGAATAAAAAAAGAACATACACCCTTTTGGCGTCTGATAGAATAAGGTACGCTATTGAAGGGCAGCAGGTTACACATGTTATGAGTCATGGTAAGAAGGATGGTAGGTGGGAATTCGACGTGGTTAATTGGGAGCCTGAGTCTCCTCTACATAGTTAAGTGCGTCTCCTAAAGTCCGCTGTGCCTTCGTGTTGGCAAAACACCAATGCCCCACAAAGGTGTCTTTAGGAAATACCTTGCCGCAATGAAGGCAGGAGTATTTTTTAGGCGGCTTGGGAATCTCAGGGATTATGCAGTCAGCTGGTAGTTCGCTTGTGATACAGTCCATATATACCTAAGACGACTAAGGATACGGCTGCGTGTGCTACCATAAAGTAACACTGTGCGAAAGACCGAATTTTCGATAATATTCAGATATCGAAAACCTCACCCTAACCGGCTGTCATACTGAAGTATTCGATACGCATTACAGATGTGTTGTTCACCTTAAGTATTTGTTGCGGATACTTCAGAAAACGTGGCGTACTAAATCACTCTTTGGTTTTCTTATAAGACATACCCTTCGTTAAAAATGTGTCTAGAGTATACCGTTCACACTCGATGCATCACCAAAGTATTCGGGTTTTTGACTTTTTTAGACTGAGTTACATGTTCTCGATATCAGCAACTCTTCCAAAGCAATGGCACTTTTATATTAACTGAATCCACGGTTCCTAAGTTATTCCAATTAACATCCTAATACTATTTTAACAATCATACTTTAAAAATACTTTTAAAACTGATATTAAGATTTATATAAAATAAGGGTTGAGAAATCACGCCGTGGTTTTCTTATATGACCTACGTCTCGTTAAAAAATGTCTAGAGTATAGTGGTCCATATACTATACTTCGACCAAGAAGGTATTCGAATTCTTTTTTAGCTGGTTATAACATATGTTCATGTTCCCAACATCAGCAGTTTAAAAGTTGAGAAAAACGGTTTTTATGTGTTTTTTATATATTATGAGACGGAATCGAAGCAAGATCGGATTGACAATGTAAACACGAATCTTGGACAAATTAAAGTTCGGTAGTACTGTACTGATTTTGATTCCGTAAAAATTGGCATCTTTGATGAATTTACAAAAGGAAAACTGGCCTTCTAAAGTTTTAACTTTGAAATGGTTCATTTATTATCCAACGTATTTTTAAAAAATGTTAAACGGCGTCGTTTAAACATGCCGGTTGACAAGTACCAAGCGCTTGCATCCTTTCACAATGGCGTAGGAAATTTAAGACTCTTAAGATATCCAAGGCAGAATCTCAGACTTTGAATATTAAGCTTAGAACACTAGAGAACAAGGAATGTGGAATGGTATGGCCGATCTTGTTCATGCTAATGATGCAGGGTCAAGAATATGCACTTTAAGTGTTAGAAGAATATTGATTTTAATAAATATTAATTCAGCTTTTGTGGTAATATAATGATGTGCGCGTGAATGCAGACGTCTTCATCTGTTCGAATAATAATGTCTTATTCTAGAGTGCTGTTGTTCTTTTCTTCATGTGAAATTGCAGATCGTTGTCTCAAAAACACGCAGACAAAGTTCCTCAGAATGAGGATGATACCACAGGATAAATATCAACTGCATGTTCAAATACAGTTTGAAAAACATTGATAAATATTTCAGCAGTGGAATAACAGCATAGAAGCCGAGTATAATACGTACACTGGGTTCCATAAAATTTCCATACCCTACCATATTCCAAATTCCCAGCCCCTCTGGAATTTTCAATTTTCTTCTAGACCTATAGAAACTTTTTTTGACCCCAAGTTATTGCACATTTGGGTCCGGCATTCTATCGCATTTAGGTCAATCTTTGACTGGCCGCGATAAAGCCTGGGAGTGAACTAGTTATATGGAACCAATCACAGCGTTTGAAGTTTGATCTATCGTCGAATCAGAATACGTCGTGCGATGATGTCAGAAGCCCGCCAAGATTTAACAGGTCACATTTCCAAGTTCTTGGTATTGCAGATGTATGTCCGATTCATTCGCGTCCACGAAATTCACAAGCCCACAAACAGTCCTTTCTCTTTTGATTGATACGACTCTTACTTCACCATCAAGGCGTAATATAATAATGTAAGTATTCAAGTTATTTTAATATTGTTCTTTAAATTAGATACTAGTAATTCAAATCCAGATAAAGTGTCGAAGGCGAAGCCGCCAACAAATGACGATAAAGATTTCTCGCTGTAAACCTTCAAATATGAGTTTATTATCATCCGGTGTTTGATCTCAACTGGGCTTCAATTCAGAGCGTTTGAAAACGTAGAAAGTTAAGAGAATCATAAGAAGAAAACAACTTGACGTCCTTACTGTTTGAGTTACTATGCTTAAATAATATCTACGTGTTTAAAAGATATGAAACCTATGAACTATCTGATTAATTAAAAGAAAGATACAAGACAAAGATTTAAAACTTTTCAACTTTCTTAGCTTTAGCTTTTTAAAGCCCTTTTCATTTTCTAGTATTGAATGCCGGCATATTTCATGTGCCATCTCATGTCGGCATATCATAGGCGTTAAAAATATTTCACACATCTCGAACAAAAGAATTATGATGAAAACAGTTGAAGATGCAGCTATTATTACTTCTATTGTCGCAAGTATTGGTTGAGTAGTTAAGAAAGTGCTCAAAGAAGACTTTACTGAAGACCCAAGCAAGAGCATGGCTTTGCTAAGATGACTGCTGCAGAAGGAAAAGTACTTACCTAAGATATAAATGGTAAGCGTAGTCGCAGGTGGAATTGTTGCAGCGTTAGCATTCACCGTAAATAATTATGGCGGTCAGTATTTGGATAGATTAGTCAGAGGTGATCACAGCGGAGATTTGATCGCCGACCACAGGGGTCAGAGCATTGTCGAAAGATTCAATAAAACCCTGGCAGAGCGTCACTTTGGATACCAGTATTGGAAAGAGCTGGAAGATCCCTCTAAGCGAAACAAGGAATGGACACAGCGGCTCCCCCAGGTCGTCGCGGCTTTGAACAACGAGGCGGCCAGGGCTACGGGAATAAAACCCAAGGACGCCATAAAAAAGAAGCACGTGGAGCACAAGTCCTACGTCAGAAGTTCGAGGGCGGTCGGACTGAAGGCAAAAAAAGCTACCCCGCGACATAGTGGTCAGATACCTCTATCAGCGGGGGGAACTCGAAGGTGGCAGTAAGAGAGCCACGGATCCTAACTGCTCCATGAAAACGTATGAGATTTCAAAGTCCGTCACCAAGGAGTTAGATTACCTAAATGGCCCAAGTCGCGGATTCGTCAAGGAAGAGCTGCTCATAGTCCCCAAAGATTCAGAGTAGCGCAGCACCGCGCGCCCGATTACACTCTAGGCATGTCAGCCTTACGTTACCTCTGCAATGCCCGCGTTTATTATTTATGCGATCCACGGCGAACTGCTGATCGTCATTTGAGCCAAACCTCCATAGTAGAGGTATGTTACATTTGGCGCAGTGTGCACCTTTCTTATAGACGTCGTCCACGCATAGGTCGAACGTCATATTTTTTTCTTCGTCGTGGCGCTTGTAGCGGAGGAGTTTCTTAGCAATGTTCTCTTTGGCTACCTCCTCTAGCGTCTTATCGTAGCGCAGTTGCGGACCCCAGGCTCTTTTTAGTTGCTTGGCATATTCTACACGACTTACGGCGGTGTAGATAAGGTTGCTCCAACACAGCCGCTGGTCTATGATCCATAAGGTTACTTTTATGGTAAGCCCTTGCGCGCTGTGGACTGTCATGCAATAGCCTAAGCGCCAGTCTGGATGGGAGGTAATTCTTTCTACTTTTTCTATAGGCACTGAGGCTTTATCGTGCGTTACTGCGTTCTGCAGTTGGATGTCGGTACCAGGTACCCAGACGTCTCTTTTTTGCATGCGGGTGTCGTGGGGTTTGTAGCAAACAGGTACGGGATGCGTAGGGAAGCGCTCTCGGTGTATATTTAGCAAATCCTTTTGTATGCGTGACTGTGCTGCGCGTTTGCTGCTCAGCACCAGATCCTTCGGATGCCAGGCGTATAGAAAGTCCTCGTATTTCTTCGCTCGCATTCTCTTTCGTAACACCTTAGATTGTTCGGCGTCGCTAAGGCCCCGCAGTTCTGCTTTTAAGTTTCGTACTTGATCCCTGCTGCGGTAATCTGCGTTGATTTCCTCCGCATGGTCTACCATTTCTTTTAACCATTCATGGGGCATCTCTCCGGCTATTGGTGGAGGCTGACAGGGATCCCCGGCAAATACGACTTGGCATTTCCCGCGGAGGAAGTCTACGAACTCCTGCAGGATTTCTAAAGGAACGGTGCAAATCTCATCCCAAAGTATCACCGGAGGTATGTCGCGTATCGCTTCCGGTACCCACTTTTGACCATTCAAGCGAAAGAAGCTGTGGTAGGTTTGTGCGTCGTGGCCCATTTCGCAGAGTTCTCTTTCCAAACGATGCGTTGGCGTTAGCACCTTTATCTTAAGAAAGAGTTCTAACACACGCGTCGTCTTACCGCTGTCTCCCGTGCCGTAGAGGTAAGAGAAGCGTTGGTAGGAAATAGGGTCCGCAACTGAAGGCAGAGGCTCTTTGGTTGGTTCCACGCTACCGCGGAGGTGTTCACCGTGATATTCTACACGTGCTCTCCAGGCTCTTATTTATTCATCTTTGACGCGCCATTGTCCACTTTCCGCCAACTCGTCTATTGTGTAGAATTCTTTTATCTTTTCCAACATGTGCGGTTTCACATACAAGGAATCCGTGGCTACGCGCGGAACGTCCTCTTTGTCAAACCGCAGCAGCATTGCGAGGAGGTTTATGTGCGCATATGCGAGCATGCTGGCACGCAGATGGTAATACTGCGGTCTGTGGTCCTGATAGTAGCATAACGCATTCCATTCATGTAGTTTATCCGCGACCATGTAATCCCATTTCTCCACAGATACCATCGTTCCCGCGTCATGCGCACGCTTTATGAGGAAACTCAACTCTCCTTCGTCTGTTATTAGGCGTCGCTACATGTGTTTCTCTCCTTCCTTAGCGCCCTGGGTAAATTTGCCTATAACAATGCGCGCTGTGGGGTTATGCTCTGGCAATCATTGTGTAAAGGCGCTGTGACAAAGTATGGCTTCATGCGCTGTTCAAAGAACTTCAGTAGGGGCACCGGTATCCATTCTTTCTCCTGCAGGTGCTTTCCATACCACGCATAGATTATTGGATGTAAGTCTTTAGCCAACTTCCAAGACGTTAACCTTACGAACCCCGTTGCTGCGGCGTCGTAGTGACCATTCAGAGACACGCGGAAGAGTTGGGAGTCTGGATGTCCCAAGCCTTTAAATGACGCAGGGTAACAGTGTTTCATGTCTAAGGACACGTATTCGTCTTCGTCGTATTCCATGTTCCATGTTCCATAAGCCCCCATGACCGTGTTCTACACAGGCTTTGGCTATGTCTCCGAACTCTTTTGGGGTAGATTTCTTTTCTTTGCGGCTAAGAAGTCCAAGCTACGAGAGCTAAGGACCTCGTCAGAGAAGTCTTCCCCTAAGGTCTCACAGGCGCTTTGAATGCGCCGTTGTTCAATTTCGGGTCGATACAAAGTGCCGTCTTGCGTCATAAACTGACTTCCTTCTGAATCCATCAACCAAATAGAATTCTCATGGATTTACTCTGCTAATGGAGAATTCCTATAAACCTTCGTTTCCTTCTTCTTCGGAAACCTAAGTTCTCGCCAAGCGTGTCTGTTATGCTGGTAGATGACTATAGGCGCACCGCGGCCCCCATATTTGTGCGTTCCGGAGTAAATAAAGCCGTCTGTTATGTCTTTCACATGGATTCGCCTCTCCAGCGCCGTTTCTAACTTCTTGATGTTGTCTATCGACCCTCCGGTCCTATTAGTATCTTTTTCACATTTCCTGATGGCTTCTCTTCTCTTTAAAGTCAGTTTACCGCCCCGAGAGGAGTCTTCAAAGAACTCCCTTACTAACTTCCCTACGCAGTTACCGGGATGTCGCATCGGTTTCAACTTCTTAACGTCTGGCGTCTTTATCTCGTACGCACCGTAAATGACTACGGTAACCGGGTAAGCAACCTCGTAGAACAGCATGTCTATTCCTACCAATGCTCCCGGGCGTGTCTTCTTGTTTAAAACAAACAGGTCCTTCTTACCAGACGCCCTGATAGGATTGCGCCCCTTTTCTATCATCCACTCGTCGTCTAAATACTTTATGAACGTTAGCTCCAACCGGTAGTTACCTTCGGCTATTAAGTTAATTATTCTTTCAGCCCTTTCTTCTGTCATCGTCTCGTCCGTATCTCCCTCCATAAATGTTGTGAAGGCAAAGTCAACATCCAGGCGATCCAACACCTGAGTTCGCAGTCGGCGCACAGTTTTATTTCGAATGCTTGTGATGGTGTCCATCTATATGTAAGACATATTTTAACCTCCGTTTGCGGTTCGACAACTAGCAGCAGTAAGGACACATCGCGCGGCTTATTCACGCTGCCGGCGCCTTCCTTAAACCGCCGGTTATACCCGTAAATCTTTGACATCGACCGCGAGTCCCCCTTACTGCTGCTGGTTCAGATTTTGCCTTAGAAATTAGTGGACCTAAGATAAGCTCAATTCCTGCCTAGATTTTGTATTGGCAATATATTTAAACACTAGGCTTCTTTTTTGTTTCACAGATTTGCCAGTACACTGTGCCAGAGACCGAATATTCAAGAGTATTCAAGAGTGACATATCCCTTCAGTACTTTACGTGTTCTTAATGCCTTTACAATACAATTTGAATACTCACATATATCTAACATCTCTAGCACGGCAAGAGTATACGTATTAGTATACTCAACATTTAGTATTCTGGAATAAAAAAACTCGCACACACTCTAAGTATTTCTGTAGCATTCAGATTGAAAACGTCATACAACATTTCGTCTTGTTATCATTGGAGTTTGCGTACTAGTATAGTAGTATACGCAGCAGGTTTGGCGGCTGGCAAGGATGACTATCGATCAAAGCTCAGCGGTAATTACCACATGGTTCTCAATTATTTTATGTAAACTCCACAGGAAGCCTAATTCAAAAGAATAGCCCATATATTTATATCTTATTCCCCCCCTCCCCCCTCAATTACCAGTGGTTCATACATGTATAAACTTTACTTTGATTCAGACTAAATAGCTCCTCTCACTAATAAGCCTACCTCTATTGATTGAAGGATTTATAAATCCTCGTCTCCCCTTTACAAAAAATATAACACTGCCAAGACTGCAAGAGTTTAAGAAGGCAAGAGCAGCAGTAACGCGGACTCACGGAGCGTCGGCATTGCATTCGGAATTTCACGGGTTTTCCTGGGGCTTGGAACCCCCTTGCTGTACCGCAAACGGAGGTTAAAATATCGTCCTGAAGTGGAACACCAACGCATTCAGAGCGCCTGTGAGACCTTGGGGGAAGACTTCTCAGACGAGGTCCTCAGCTCTCGTAGTTTGGACTTCTTAGCCGCAAACAAAAGAAACGGATGGAATCCACACCTAAGGAATTCGCTGACATAGCTAAAGCCTGTGTAGAACACGATCATGGAGGTTTGTGGAATATGGAATACGACGAAGATGAGTATGTTTCCTTGGATATGAAACATTGTTACCCCGCAAGTTTCAAAGGCTTGGGGGATTGTAAGGAATATTACGACCGCTACGGGCATACAGACTCACAATTCTTCCGAGTATCTTTACCAGGTCACTACGACGCCACAGCTACGGGGTTTGTAAGGTTAACCTCTTGAAAGTTGGCAAAAGACTTGCACCCCATAATTTACGCGTGGTATGGGAAGCATTTGCAGGAGAAAAATGGATACCAGTGCCATTGTTAAAGTTCTTTGAAGAGCGCACACTCCTAACGTACACCGCACATGAAGCCATACTATGTCACTCCTCCTACACGAAGTGGTTACCAGAGCACAACTCCACGGCGGGGATTGTCATAGGAAAGTTCACGCAGGGCGCTAAGGAGGGAGAGAAACATATGCAAAGGCGCCTAATAACGGACGAAGGCGAACTAAGCTTTCTCATTAAGCGCGCCCATGAACAGGGAACGATGGTGTCCGTGGAGAAGTGGGACTACTTTGTAGAAGGTGAGCAAGTCCATGAATGGAACGCGCTGTGTTACTATTAGGACCATCGGCCACAGTATTACCATTTGCGCGCCAGCATGCTCGCATATGCGCACATTAACCTATTAGCGATGCTTCTGCGGTTTGACAAAGAAGATGTCCCACGGGTAGCCACGGATTCCTTGTACGTAAAGCCTGATGTTTTGGAAAAGATGAAGGAATTCTACAGTGCCGATGAACTCGCAGAAAGTGGCCAGTGGCGCGTTAAAGATGAGGAGATAAGAGCCTGGAGGGCACGTGTAGAATATCACGGAGAACACACCCAGGGCACCGTAACGCCTACCAAAGAGCCCCTACCTTCAGTTGCCGACCCCATTTCCTACTAACGTTTCTCTTACCTTTACGGTACGGGAGGTAGCGGTAAGGTGCTAACTCCAACGCACCGCTCGGAAAGAGAACTCTGCGAAATGGGCAACGACGCGCAGACCTACCACAGCTTCTTTCGCTGTAATGGTCAAAAGTGGGTGCCGGAAGCGATACGCGACATACCTCGCGTAATACTTTGGGATTAAATCTGTACCGTGCCCTTAAAAATCCTGCAGGAGTTCGTAGACTTCCTCCGCGGGAAATGTCAAATAATATTTGCCGGAGATCCATGCCAGCCTCCTCCAATAACCGGAGAGATGCCCCACGAATGGCTGAAAGATTTTGTAGACCATGTGGAGGAAATTAACACAGATTACCGCAGCAAGGATCAATTTTCTATACGCCTGGCACCCTATGGATCTGGTGCTAAGTGGAAAGCGCGCAGCACAGTCGCGTATACAAAATGATCTACTGAGAATACACCAGGAACGGTTCCCTAGTCATTTGGTGCCGGTTTGTTATAAGCCGCGTGACACTCGCATGCAAAGAAAAGATGTCTTAGTACCCGGTACCGACATGCAACTGCAGAACGCAGTAACGCACGATAAAGCCTGGGTGCCCATAGAAAAAGTAGAAGAATTACCTCCCATCCAGACTGTCGCTTAGGCTATTGCATGACAGTCCACAGCGCGCAAGGGCTTACCATAAAAGAAACCCTGTGGATCATAGACCAGCGGCTGTGTTGGAGCAACCTTATCTACACCGCCGTAAGTCGTGTAGAATATGTCAAGCAGTTATAAATAGCCTGGGGTCCGCAACTGCGCTACGATAAGACGCTAGAGGAGGTAGCCAAAGAGAACATTGCTAAGAAACTTCTTCGCTACAAGCGGCACGACGAAGAAAAAAATATGACGTTCGACCTATGCGTGGACGACGTCTATAAGAAAGGTGCAAGGTGTGCCAAGTGTAACATACCACTACTATGGAGGTTTGACCGAAATGACGATCAGCAGTTCTCCGTGGATCGTATAAATAACAAACGTGGGCATTGCAGAGGCAACGTAAGACTGACATGCCTTGAGTGTAATCGGGCGCGCGGTGCTGCGCTACTCTGAATCTTTGGGGACTATGACCAGCTCTTCCTTGACAAAACCACGACTTGGGCCATCTAGGTAATACAACACGGGCTGCCCTCCCTTGGTGACGGACTTTGAAATCTCATACGTTTTCAGAGACCTTCGAGTTCCCCCGGCTGATAGAGGTATCTGACAACTATGCTGCGGGGTAGCTTTTTTTCCTTCAATCCGACCGCCCTCGAACTTCTGACGTAGGACTTGTGTTCCACGTGCTTGTTTTTTGTGGCGTCCTTGGGTTTCATTCTCGTAGCCCTGGCCGCCTCGTTGTTCAAAGCCGCAACGACCTGGGGAAGCCGCTGTGTCCATTCCTTGTTTCGCTTAGAGGGATCTTCCAACTCTTTCCAATACTGGTATCCAAAGAGACGCTCTGCCAGGGTCTTATTGAATCTTTCGACGATGCTCTGACCCCTGTGGTACTCTGCTTCGGCTCTTCTTATTTTAGTGTTGTGGTCTTTCGTGGTTTTGGTAACCACACCCATGAACTCTGTCCCCGCATCTACTTGCAGCAGCTTAGGCCATTTCAAGACGCGCTTATAAATCCTACTTAGTGCTTCTGCGACTTCCGCAGAATCCTTGCTGGTTATGGGTTCGGCGTCCTTGTATCTACTTGCCATATCAACCACGGTCAAAGCGTATCTGCCGCCGCAAATTTCTTAATAGCCGACGCTCCTTTCCAATAGCCTTCGGGTCCGTAAAGGTATAACTAGCTAAAACTAGTGTGAGCTGCGTCGGTGTTTCTAATGAAACAGTAATGATGAAAAGGTAAATTATACACCGTGAAAAAGATGAAAAAACTTACTAAAACTTAGTAAGTTTTTTCATCTTTTTCACGGTGTATAATTTACCTTTTCATCATTACTCGGGTCCGTAGTAAATTCTCTTAAGTTTGTCCTCAGTTCGACCCATTATATGAATTCTAAAACAAGATTGATCTTGCATCCGTTAAAATCCACAGTCTTTCCGTCCACTTTGATGGTGATGTTTATGCTTTCTACCAAATCACAAGGCAAGTCATGGTTTAAAGAAATGGGCGTGTATTCTACCAGGTCAAATGGATTACCTTTGGGTGAAAACTTAGACATCAGATGGGAGGGCTTTCCATTGCTGTAACTGTTAGCCAAATCGCAATAAACTTCGTAAGAGGATGGAACTTTCCATTTCACAGGTATGGCTGTGTTGGTAATTTCCTTGCCTGAGACGCCTAGTAAAGATCCCAATGCATCAGCTTTTCCTAGGGTTACCGAGAAATTGTTAGGAAGAATATGTTTGAAGGTCATTTCATGCGGCAATCCATTGGTGAGAGTATAACCGCGTTTAGCTAGCTCCTTAGCTAGCGTTATAGGGGTGTAATGTCCATCTGGTAGCATTTCGCCTTGATAATTGTTAGACCCCTTATGCACGGTGACCATGCCATTGATTAAATTATACCAAGAATTGTACAAAGAGCAACTTATGAGTCGAACCGTATGGGCTTTGATGGGGGGATTCAAATAAGTGGTAAAGTTATTCTTATCGCTTTCCAAAAAGACGATCATTATATTACAGGGGACAAGTCCCCTTCTAGTGTTTGAGCGCGGCTCAAACTAAATACGCCAAGGCGGCACCTCCTGCCAGCCCTGCGACACCAACAAAGACCAGCTCATTGTTTTTTTGTTTTTTTGACGGCTGGTAGTAATTCTTAAACTGAGGCTTGCTAATCCTAAAGTCGGGGTGTGCGTCTGTGCATAAAGTTTAAAGGCGTAGTCCGTATTTTCGAAGTTTTTATCCGCCTGCATTTTGTCTTGGTAGTTCTTGTCCAACCAATCCCTGTAAGCTTGTCTTTTTTCATTCCAAGCTGCAACGTCTCGCTGATATTTCTCAAGCGCTAAATTATGTCTTTTTCTTTCGGAGGCACCGCTATGATCACCTCTGACTAATCTATCCAAATATTGACCGCCATAATTGGCTCCAGTGAATGCTAAAGCCGCAATAACTTCCATTTCGGGTATCGTACTTCTCTTAGGAGCCTCCTGCGTTACGTGCACGGCCTTGAATTCCACTTTTGGCTTCGTACCCCGCCATTGTAAGTAGAGGCTGCCTGCTGCTATAGCGAGTCCCAACGCGCCGATAACGTATCCAGGATTAATAAAGGATTCGCCTTCGTCCTCCTCTTCCTTCTTTTCCTTTTTGGCTTTGTTCTTTCTATTCATCTCAGCAAGCTTCTTCCCTGCAGCGACTCTGCCCGGAGATTTAGCCTTGGTAATTCGTTGCTCCTCTTGGGGCTGCTCCTCCGCCTTTGTTTCGGTGTCACTCATCTTATATCTAAGGACTTGAAGGACTTGACAAGTAACTTAAGGATGACTTGGAAATGACTTGACGATGACTTGACAAGTAACTTAAGGATGACTTGGGAATGACTTGATGACGACTTGACTAAGTCCCGTGAATGACTTGATGACGACTTGACTAAGTCCCGTGAATGACTTGATGATGACTTGACTAAGTCCCGTGAATGACTTGAGCATCACTTGGGGTGTCAGCAAGTGCTGCCTTGAAGATCTCCTCGACTTGTTTATCTTTCTTGTAGTCCTTCCAAGTGGTTCCAAAGGAACCCAGTACCTCCTTCAAGTCGACGTGCTGAGCTACGTGCAAAGCTGCAGAGGAGACTGCCATTAACTTGCCGCACTTTAAAGACAACCACCCGCAGGTTATCTTAAGTTCTTGAGCAATGACATAGTCCTCACTTATGTCCTTCCGCAGTTGATCCACGTCGTCTATGGGCAGCGCAAGTCCAAGTCGGATAGCGGAGTCTGCTACGGCGTCCGTGGTCTTACTGGCAAGGGCGGCTTCGTACCTCTTATGGAACTTCTTAACCTCATCCTCTGACAACTTATTAACTTGCTCATGCGTCAACTCCTTACCTATCATTTCCTTACACTTCCCCGAAGACACAAGGATGTTAAGTTGTTCTTTAAGGTTACTTTCCTCTAGCTGTGTTGGGACTTCATCTAACAACTGCTTAATGTCCATATACATTAGGAGTTAAAGATTCCAACCGTGTAGGTAAACCTCAAAGAGAAGATCATCTTGGAATGTTGGTGTGTCTTTAAATGCCGCATGTATTCATGCAACTGTTCCTTGGATATCTCACCGCCGTAGTCAGAGAGGATGGTCTCTAAGTCACTCTTACTGGGTGTGTAGAAGACGACCAGGGATCCTATGTTTTCCCTAAAGGGCTTAAAAACACTGGTAAGCTGCTGGGAGAGCAACCAAACGCTAATGTTGTCATGCCTACCGCTGAAAGCGAGCTTCACCAGCTCGGAGGTGCGTCTTTTTACGTCGTCCCCGCAGGCGATGTCATCGAGAATTAAAAGGGTTTGAGTATCTTTAGGGAATTGCCGATGCCAAAACTTAAGGTGGTTGAATAACTCATTAGGGTCTAAGATATCCACAAAGAAGTCGTCATCTTTCGCGCTTATGCCAGTCCAGGTGCGGTTATTCACATAGGTGGGGCATAATAGCACTATGTAGTCAAATTGGTATCTAAAGGGTCCGAATAGCTGCTCTACTACGAACTGCGTCTTTCCACAACCCGTGGGTCCTACAATCAAAGCGTTACAAGGACATGTGATATATGAACCCCATTTATATATAGATGGAGCCCGTGGAAGCAGTAAAAAAGATGGTCAGCCTTGTCCAAAAGAGGTCAGAGACGATAGAGGCGCAAAGAAAGGAAATCGATCGCCTTAAAGAGCGCGTGCAGGAGTTGTACGATGAAATGTGCGGTCTGAAGCGCGCAGAACGGTTTGGTGCGCTAGTAACGATGGTCGGCTGGGCAAAAGAGTCCGTTAAGGATTTCATGCGGTATCCCCCCTAAGAATGTTAAGGTTGAGGTCAAATCTTTGTTAAGTAACCCCGGAAACTATTATGAAACCCTCTGAGAATGTTGAGGATGAAGTTGTTATCTTGTTAAGTAGGGCTGGAAAATCCTCAAAAACTCCTGTAGAATGTTAAGGATGAGGTTGTTATCTTGTTAAGTAGGGCTGGAAACTATTCTGAGATGCCCATAGAATGTTAAGGATGAAGTTGTTATCTTGTTAAAGGGTGTTAAATGGAGGCTAAAATATAGTTAAGTATATATGGACTGTTTAATGTGTAACAGGGTGTTTAGCACCAAGCAAAGACTGCAATACCATGTTCGGCATGGAGTTTGTTCAAAGAAGCCAATTAGTAAGGTTTGTAAGGATTGCAATAAGGAATTCAGCACCGTTCAAAAGATGCAGCAACACCAGGAAAGACGCGTCTGTAGAAGCGCCTGTAAGGATTGTAATGATCAGGAAATGCAGCAACATCTGAAGAGAGGGGTTTGCTGTAGGACTAGGCAGTGTAGTTTCTGTGATAAGATACTTAGCAGCCGCCAACGTCTTCAGACACATAGGAAGAGGCAGGAGGAGACTTATCGATTCCTTTCTAGGACCTACGACATGGAAGGAGTAGATTGTTACCAGTGCGGTGATATTATGAGTCGTTGTGAACATAAAGAGGAATATCTAAGGAATAGGATAGATTACCATAGGAAGATAATCCATACCTTTCCCTTCTTTGAGCGAACCGAAGGTGTCCCATGGACTAACAGGGAATATTGGAGGCAGCAGTGTGAGAGATGTGGATGCGTAAGAGAAGAGGAACACATCCCCAACTGCTTAACAAGATAACAACCTCATCCTTAACATTCTACGAGGGTTTCTGAGGAGTTTCAGACCCTGCTTAACAAGATAACAACCTCATCCTTAACATTCTACGAGGGTTTCTGAGGAGTTTCAGACCCCAGTTAACCAATAGTTAACCTAATACCTAACATTCTGGTTAGATATATGGTAGCGCACGTAATAGCATTCCTTGGGGGTTTGTATATATGGACTGTATTACATGCGAACCCCCTGCTGACTGCATCGTTAAAAAAGAGCCGCCGAGCAATATTGACGACCCTACTTTAAACGCGCCTAACCACACAAAGGAGACGGGGCAACCCTTCTTTCAATGTCAAACACCCACCGCCCGTTCTGCTTACCGTGCGAACGTAGATGGGTAAATTCTTCACCTTGTATTACATACCGAACCCCGTCGGGTGCCCACAAGGAGTATTCTACATCGTCGTGTTTGAGTACCAGCCGTAAACGGTTGATATCCTCAAAGACGACGTAATTTTTTATTTCATATGCGATGCTCTCAATCAAATCACGCCAATGCACTTGCTGGATCATATATTCTATGGAATATCTTTAAATGCGTCTTTAAAGTGTCTGTGTTCCTAAAGCGCTTGCAGCACCACCTACATGGTAAACGCATTCCTTGTGCATACTTTGTGATGGCTCTGCAGATATCGTCGTAGTCGTTGCTGATCAGCACTACGAACCATTCTGCTCATACCTTCCCAATAGTAGACGTTGATTATCAGATAAAACCCCGTTGCCTTTCGGAGTCTTTAACTCGATGCAGAAACCACGGTATTGCACGTGTGCATTCAAAATGAGCAGATCAGGGTGGCCGCGTTGATACCCTTTCTGCCAGCACTTTATGCGTTTACCGTCGCTGTCCTGCAGTTCGCCTAGGCCGGGTGCTATGAGCATTTGAGGGTAAAAGCGGCGGATGTAGTCCACCACCTTCTTATGCAAGTCGAATTCGTTTTCTATTTTAAATACCAACTTGTTAGGACTGTCAAAGCGCTTTTCTATTGCGTACTTTCCCGTCTTACGTAATTCTGGAAGGACTTCCTCGAATACCCAATCGCGAAACTCTACGGCCCTGGGTAGTTTGGAGCTGAATATCAGTTCATACAAACCAGGCTCGGAGATAAACACGGAATGTGGCTGCATAGTAAGGGTGTCGCGATTCACGACCCCTTTTAACTCAGACAGTCTTTTCTTGTATTTATCCGAAACGTGTGTAATCAAATCATCTCTGGCATTGGAATATCCTAATGCCGCGGCAACCTCCTTTCCTCTGAAGTACAGATTGTCGCCTTGCACTATGCATTGCAGTTTGGTATCGTTGTTTTGGGATACGCGAAGCATATTATACGTAAGGAATATTTTAATAAGCGACACTCTTTAGTTGATTCATTTCTACGCTTAGCTGCGCGTCAGACACGACAAAGATGTAGCAGTTTATCTTATCCGCATCGCCGGCACTGGTATCCGCGGTGCGTGTTATTTCCAACGTTACGCCATCCTTGTTGTTTACCAGCCGCAAACCTTGACCATGTAAATCCTCATCGTTTGTCGTGCGCATGTCAATGTACAACGCACACTTATCTTTGAAGAATTCCCCGGGGCTTATCTGATCACCATATTTGTTTGCGGCCTCCCGGTACATATCCACGGGCTTTATCCCCTTAGAGTAAACCTTGTTTGGGACCCCGTTAATGCTCACGCTAACGTTGGTAATATTGGGGTTAAAGAACGCTTCGGAGTTGCGCAGCCCTGCATCGTAAGGCTTAGCAAATAACAGCATTAAACCCGTGAGGCTTCTCCGGGGTATGTTAATGCTTTGGTTGATCGTCGTGGCTGTCTTATTTAAGAAGCTAAACGTCTTGTACATTGTCACGTGGCCGTAAAGGAACGCCTTACCAGCACTGTATTCCATGCCGGCGCTGCGTGCTAGCTCCTCACTGTTTATTGCTTCATACTGCAATTCTAGGTTAGTAATCGAATAGGGGTGAATAGCTCCGGTAAGCGCCGTGGAGTCCTTTTGCAGGATGTTTAGAGTTTCGGCTAAGGTTACTTCAAACTGCAGTTCGGCGAGCTGTCGGGGATAGTAAATACCGTGGTTGGTAATTACCTCAAAGTCCAAGGGAATGACGTACTTCGTTCCGTAGGCTGTTTTTAATCGCTTTGCGTCTGCTACTGCGGTTTCTCCGCTGGAGTCGGTTGGCTGCGTTTTCGTATCACTGCGCACTTTCCTCAGGATAACGCTTCCAATTCCCTGCTCTATCTTTTGCGCGCGTTCAAAGGCTGTTAACCACACATCTTTGTATGTTGTGTATAAGTCGTATCTCTTTAAGTCTATTAGCGCTTCCCCTGCGAAGTTAATTCGTATTGCCGATACGAGGTTTCTTCCTACGTTATTTACGGTGTAAGTTTCTATTTTCGTATCTGGCTGAATCGATAGGTCAAACCGTAACGCTAGGGTGCCGGGTACTAACACCTGGTTGTCTGCTAAACGAAATACACCCACCCGCAGGGTTTCCCCTGGGGATGCGCTGCTGGGCGTAAATGTAACCCGGTGAAAGGTGCGTTCTGCTTTCAGCCCGCCAACCTGCTTAGGTAATACGTTGGGGTTTAACTTTGAGCTTATCATATATAATGGAGGTAGACGAAACTACTGATTTTGACCCCACTACGGAAGAAGGTCAAGTCGACATTAACGATGAAGAATACGAGTCTTTACTTCCTGATGACAACGTAGACCGAGAAGGCCTATTTGAGAAATTGAGGAGAAAGTATGGCAGTAGGTTCCGCGATGCTCTGCGTTCTTTAACAGACAAATTCAGGTCTAAGAATCCATACGAACCTATTCCAGAATATTTGCAAATGGACAACTTGGGACCCGTTCCCGAAGCCCCCAGCGCTGCATGGCTTAGTAAGGTTCAGGAACAAATGAACGAATCCATGGAAGAAGAACCTGACGACTTTGATAGGATCAAGGAAGAATTCCCAAACTGGGACCCAGACAAAGCCCAAGTAATGTTCAACACGGATAACGAATGGTAGGTCATAGTACCAAGGTTAAATAGGTCTGGTTCTAAGCCATATATCATCAAGGACATGAATGGTAAATACTACGCAAATAAAAATATTCCTCCAACCCTTAGGAAGGCATTGGGAGAACCCAACTTAGCCGAAAGAATGAAAGAAAATGATGAGAATATTGACGAAGCCGTCGAAAACTTCAAGACCCTAATGCAGCGGCAACAAAAAGGCGCCGAGGCGATAAGGGAAGAGCTAAAGCAAACAATGGACGAAAGGGAGGCAGAATACATGAGACAAAACCGACTACTCCTCGATGCTCAAAAAAGAGAACTTGACGACAAAAATCAGCTAATAGTAAAGATGAGAGAACAAAGAGACAATGCACAACGCCAAAAAGACCAGGCTGAAAAGGCCTTTCTGCAAGACCTGGATATGAGCAAGGAGGAAGCCAAGAACTTACGTATCGCAATAACTGGCTCTTTGGAGAAACGGCGGCAGTTGGTTGCTGAAATTAATACTAAGGAAGAGCAAATCCGGCAAAGAGATCAGGCTATCGAAGACCTGGAGGGGCAAATAGAACAACAGCAGGAGGTAATCAACGACCAGACTCGTTCGTGGACTTTGGGGAGGCCCAGAGTTCCGAGTTCAAGCCTCGCTGCAGACACATTTGGACCGGTTGCTGTGAGTGGAAAAAAAGCCTCCCCCACTCACAGCAACCGTGGGAGGGGAGGGTAAGGAAAGATAGAAAGTGCGATTCAACCCCGCGATGGGGGGTTTCGCGAGGAAAAGTTGGAAAAGTCAGGGGTGTCCGGAGTTCACCCTCTGGAGGGCCGTAAGAAAGATAAATACAAAAAACCCCACTGGGGATAGCTTGGTGTTCTGCGCGATGCACTCCCCAGTGGGGTTTCTGGCAACGCCAGTTTTGCATTTTTTATTTTCTCGGAATCCATCCTAACAGGGGGTGGTTGGGGTCTATTTTGTAAAATATTTCGTAAATTACATTAGGATAATAAGGAATATCCTTATCCAGTCGACAAAACAACCACTCGGCTCTGCTCATATCAGAAACCTCGGGAATAGAGTTACCTGTAATTTCAGATAAAAGATAGGGAATAGCTTTGTAATATTTCCCTAGTCTTAATTTCTTCAGCGTTTTTCGTAGACTTTGCGGGGTTGGCTCTTCTGGATGGTCTATGATTTTCTTCTTTACTTCGTCGTCTAAATATACCGGCCGATGACCTTGGATGTGACTCATCCAGTCCCTAAAGTATTTTATTCTCTTGTATGGAGTCTTCTTACGACCTCCATTGGCGTAATACTGCTCTCTGGTGGCATTTGGTACGGCATTACGAATATTCTTACCACACTCGTAACACTGTGCTGACGTGTCATCTTCTATTCGCATTTTTTTACAACAAATATACTTATTTGGTTTAGTAGGCACAAACTTGGGTTTGAAACACTTTATACAGAAGTCATAAACAAACTCTTTACATTCATGCATATATAAGACAAATGTTTTAACACAGCAGCAGTAAGGGGCTTCTCGCCGCTGCCGACGAATCGCGCAAGGGGGTTCCAAGCCCCAGGAAAACCCGTGAAATTCCGAACGCAATGCCGACGCTCCGCGAGTCCGCCTTACTGCTGCTGCAAGGGTGGAGTAAGTTGCAGTTTCCCACCTCTTACTGTTATGGTCTCTGTTAATGATATAATACTTTTATTTAGAATTTCAAGGAAATATTTTAACCAGACATTATTACAGTTATAGAGATTATTTTGGGAAAGTTTCAATCAAATCAAAATTTGGACTACTTTTTGTGCTAGTTCCCCTTTAACCCATGAATCAAAGTGCATACAAATTAAAGTGTAATAGTCAGATAAACACAATAAAAAAAACAAAATCAGAGTGTGACACAGTGTAAAATGAAAACGCGTATTTCACTAGTGAATGAAAACCACTCTATATGAATAAATGGCCAATATAAATTAGTAATAATCATAATCGGCCTTTGTTCGGATGGACGTTTATTCGTCGTATTTACCCGAGGATAAACTCGAAAGGCGGGAAGGTGTAAAGTTATTCAAGACCGACATTTTGATACCAAAATGTCGATGGTCTAGTTAATGTTTGAATGTTTTTAACCAAGTAGAAGTGAGCATGTTTTTAATTAAAGTCTCTTCTTAGTTAAATGAGGGTTTTTGAGGCTTGTTTTTATTTTTCTAATTAAGAATAAAAATTTACTTATACGAAATAAAATTGGAAGTCGATGGAATCAGCGAGATGCCCTTCTTTTTTTCATTGGTTTCCACGCGGAGTTTTTCAATTGTGAAAATGCCACGATTTAACGTGATCAGAGGAAATGATGCAAGAAATCGCCGATTGAATGAGAAGGTAAATTATACATTACTTACTATTTAATAAGCTTATTAAATAAGCTGACTATTAATTTAGTATTAAATTTATATTGGCTGATTTACATGTTAGTAACTAGTTATTTACAATCGAACAACCAAACATGCAAAGGTCAGCTGTTTTTTATCAGTGAGTTCAATATTACTGCTATCAACTCCGATCGATCTTAAATTCACTTAAGAACACATTCCTGGTTCTTATAGGTAGACAGTTTAGTGCAAAAGAGGAGGTAGATGATATTAGAGTTGAAATGAGAAGTGAAGAAGAAAAGGCAGATTTTTTTACCATCGCGCGCTGTTAACACAAGGAAGTAGAAACAGACGGGGCAGGGTTTGAGCCGACAACATCAAGAAAGGGCAGAAGAGAGACACTGGGAGCTGCAAAAGAGATCCATGAGGAGGGCTCAGACATGGCTAATCCTGAAAAGGAAGAGCTGGTTTGTGACCTTGCCTGTCAGACGGGGTCTTTTTCCAACTCACTGTGGCCTCTCAAGATCATTGGCAGGAGAGGCCTTGCTTGCTATACAGGCTGTCCAACAAACCCCAGCGGGTCCCTCTCTTATTCTCCTCAACAGAGCGGGAGTCCAGTATCAACTGGTCCTACGATGGGTGATCCTACTTTGGAGAACACGCCATTACCCCTTTCTCTCTCCCTGTGTGTGATTCTACCCTTGGGGAGATAATAACGCCCTTTACTCCCATTCCATCTGGGTCCTTGGCTCCCTTGGTCAGTGACTCCCAGCTTGCGGCGCTTTCCCTGGGCTGCGTTGTTCAGGTTGTTGACAGTTCGGATGACCTGGTATTTAGTGGAGAGGTAGATTCCTCGGGGTCATTGGGACCTGTGGGGGCAATTCGCAGCGCCTCTCTTTGATACTTTATTACTCCAGTCCAGTCAAACACAGGCTCTTGAGGCCCGTCATGGCGTGGACAGGATGCCTGTGATAGCGGCTGACCGACCGTGTCGGTCAACAGGACTACGTCGACAACATCATAAAGGTGACACTCCTTCATCCCCAAATTCACTTCCTCGTGCTGGAAATAAAAAGGCCTACCGGGATCGTTCCTCTTAAAGCCTGGTACTCGTGCTCCTACAACGATTTCCGATGGCAGTTTCCATTATGAGTCTCAACAACTGTGGCCTACGTCAAGATGTTAGGAGAGATGCCTTCAGACAGTGGATAGCACACCATTACCCTCACATTGTCTGGGCATTGCCTGGCAGTCTCTGTAGATGAAATGTCCACCTGGTTTCGTTCCATCGGCTATGAATGTGCTTCATCCCCGGGAACAAATTGTTCTCGTGGGGTGGCTATTCTTTACCACTCTTCTCTCCAAGTCATTCGGCTTTGGAGTGATGATGTTTGCCGGTGGGTTCAAGGTGAATTCTCTTGTCAGGACACGGTGTTTAGGGTCGTCTCTTTGTACGCCCCTAACCATAATCCTGACAAAGATTTTTTCACCGAGGTACATGATGCGGTCAACCCGTTATTCCTGTGATACTCGCCGGCGACTTTAATTTTCACTGCGTGAAAAGAGAGATATCAAAGAAAATACGGGCTCTTGACATATTTTAAGTATCCGGGGGCAGTACGCAACGTTTCAGGATACTTAAAGTATCGTAGCGTATCAGAGTCCGTATACTTAATATCTTGAAGTGTCAGGGAATATCCAACAGCGCATACTCAATGTTTTGAGGTGTCATGGAGTATCAAACATCGTATTCTCAGTATTCCCAAAGTTTTCAAGTGTCATGAAGTATCAAACATCGTGATTCTTTATGTTTTCAAGTGTCATGGAGTATCAAACATCGTATCCTCAGTATTCCCAAAGTTTTCAAGTGTCATGGAGTATCAAACATCGTGATTCTTGATGTTTTCAAGTGTCATGGAGTATCAAACATCGTATAGTACGGTCATGGAGTTAACGAAGTCATGATTTATACTTTGATATCGAATATAATCTTATACATCAATTATATACGGGGATGAACATTTTTGCGAAATGTCAGAGAATAATTGTATATATCGTATGATATCGATGTCTGTCTTTTTTCAAATTATTCAGCCGAGTTGAACTTGATTGTTTTCTTCGGAAAGGTTTTCTTTGACACCAGTGAATAAAATGGAAATTAAAAAGTCAATAGATAGATGTCAGTCAAATCGTTATCGGAATTAAGGGGTTTTTCCCCGTAAGAGACCATTTTTAAAGGTTGTTTAGAGTACGAAGTACATTTATTTTAAAAAACGTATTGAAATGTTTTCGATGAATAGGATTCCTGTGGTATAACGGACCACACGGCATTTTGGGTATTGGTTCATCAGACTTTCTACACGTGTTGCTGCAGAGGTTTAACAGTGGATTAGTTTAAGCTTTTATATTGGAAAAGAAGGTTACAAAGGCCGTACTTAAAGTTTGGTGAGTATCATTTTTCATAGCTATTTTCTTATTTAGATATACTTCTTGCCAAATACGAATTCATTGCCACTACATGTAGCTTTATGCTGTGCCAGTATTGTGTCTTCGTCTTTTCCAACGCACGTTTCTTTTTCTAAAGGCTTCAAAATATGGGAAAGCATGAGAAAGCTAGCCGCATGGCCTACATCAAAAGGTTAAAGAAGAAAAAGAAAGCGAAGAAATCAAGCAGCACCGCCAATGTGAATATGTCAAGTCGAGAGGATTTGACTTCTAATGACAAGAGCCAAAGGCCCCAGATGCTAAATTCAAATGAAGTTCACTCTAGTGATAAAAAACAGAGGCTAAATAATTCAAAGAATTGCAGATCAGCTACTTCTGGGGATTTCAAAAACGATCCTTTATATTTTCAGATGTTGAAATATAGTAGATGCAAACAGAAAATGAAAAACATCGAAAAAACAAACTATGCTTTATTTGATAGATATACTGTATGATATTCAAATCAGTTAAAGTTAATGTGATGAAGGATGTGAGAGTACTTGTATTCAGGAACAGAAAGAGTGACGTCATGTATGCGGCAGATCTTTAAGCTGTGAGATTACTGGTATTCTGGAACAGAAAGAGTGACGCCATGTATGCGGCAGATCTTCAAGTTGTGAGTTTACTAGTATTTCTGGAACAGAAAGAGTGACGTCATGTATGCGGCAGATCTTTAAGCTGTGAGATTACTGGTATTCTGGAACAAGAAGGGTGACGTCATGTACGCGGCAGATCTTTAAGCTGTGAGATTACTGGTATTCTGGAACAGAAAGAGTGACGTCATGTATGCGGCAGAACTTTAAGCTGTGAGATTACTGGTATTCTGGAACAGAAAGAGTGACGTCATGTATGCGGCAGATCTTTAAGCTGTGAGATTACTGGTATTCTGGAACAGAAAGAGTGACGTCATGTATGCGGCAGATCTTTAAGGTGTGAGATTACCGGTATTCTGGAACAGAAAGAGTGACGGCATGTTCGCGGCAGATCTTTAAGCTGTGAGATTACCGGTATTCTGGAACACAAAGAGTGACGTCATGTATGCGGCAGATCTTTAAGCTGTGAGATTACTGGTATTCTGGAACAGAAAGAGTGACGTCATATACGCGGCAGATCTTTAAGATGTGAGATTACTGGCATTCTGGAACAGAAAGAGTGACGTCATGTATGCGGCAGATTTTCAAGCTGTGAGTTTACTAGTAGAGTTCATATTAAACTGGGGATGAAGTGATTGAAGCCACCCCATCCCCCTACCTTCTTCAACAGTGAGAGGAATTTTTTCAAAGCCCACTGCTCACTTAATAATATTGCAAGGCACTGATTTTAAGTGTAAGATTTGCAAAAGCTGCAAAAGAATACCGAGGCCAATATGTAAATATTATTAACTGCAAAGGCAATCTTCAAAATAATGCCTTGTTCACTTGTTGGACCAATCAGAAAACAGAAATTAAACAAAAGAATTCTTCCCTCTTGGCCATACATTTTAAGGGTATTTTAAATAAAATTACTACTAAGCAATGATACATGCAATTGGAGTGCAAATGTATTTTGAAATAAGTCTTTGTTTTGACTGTCACAATTCTTTTCCATGTAAGGGAACATTTATTTTTTTATAAAAAAATGCTAACCCCGCTGGTAAGGAATTGAACTATTTTGGTGACCCACCCAACTCCCAAATATAACTGTCTTAAAACATTTTCTGTTTAACTGTCAGGAAAATGATGTGACCCAACCCTTTTTATATAGTAATTTTTTGTTGACAACCCCCTCATCCCTTCCCAAAAAATGAATGCTCTTTAAGATTCCAACAATGCAATGTGACCACAGTAGTTAAGCTCATTGTGCACTTCTCATTGGAAACACATTACTTGCTGGATGACTTGAATATTTTGAACAATTGTTGCTTCAATGCAGCAAGTAGACAATTAACAATGGAAGTGAACCAGTGCTTCCAGCAAGGAGTGCAGAATGAGCTTTAAGGTAGAATAAAAGTAAAATAGTCTGCATTTCTGGCAATACTCAAGTCTCAGAGGACAAATAATTATAATAGCTGTTATTAAAGTTTTAAAAGTGTTTGTAGACAATTATTATTTTTAGGAAAAAATTCCTAAATCCCAATTTTTTACCATCAATAATTTACCATTCTGGAATGTCATGAAATTTTAAGTTCTTTTATTACAAAAATATATTTCTACTTATCATGTTAAAACTATATTTACTCGTTTATACACTGGCTTACGAATTTCAAAAAGGTCTCATTAAAAGGGTTACTTGTATATGGTAAGGTTACCAGCTTGAAGCTCTCAAAGGAGAATTTTGGTAATCCTTTTTAAAATCCCATCTATTTTCCAAGATTGAGATTTAGAGATTTAGATCTAGAAATAAAACACCAAATATATGCCCTTGTTATATAAGACATTCTTGTTGATACATGACTATCCATTAGATAGTTATTGCACTAAGAAGAGGAATAATTACATTAATGTTTTCCTTAATGCTACCTCTTTTAAATGTAGCCTCAACTACAATACACTTTTCCTGTATTCTACTTACTGGCATAAAACAAAAACTGGAATACTGCTCAAAATCTCTACTCCAAACTTCTACTGGGTGAGCATAGAAGTTATCTCTATGATATTTAGCAAACCACTGAACATCAGCTAGAATGTGAGTAATCTTTTGTATTTTTCCATTACTCTTTTCAATGACAATATCATGTCTTAGGAAACCTCTTAATATTGCTGGTCGCTTCGACTCATCAAGCCACTTTGCAGTGACAACAGATGCACTGCTATTATTTTTATGATCAGCACGGTAGTAGGACCCAGCATAAAATAAACACTTAAAAGACTGATAAAAATGTGACATATGCCTTACTTTATAATTAGGATACATAAACTCGTATACTGCCTTTAGATTTTCCATTTCAACACCATCTAGTGCTTTCCTTTTACATGGTGGCAGAGGGACTTGAAGGCATGCTTTAGTATAATTTATTTCTGAAGAATTCAACAATTCTAAATTAATTAAATCAGCGTAACCTTCGCTTCTTTTGGACATTTCCAGCAAGGTTCCTTTTGCTGTAATGGAATTATTCAGCATATCTCCAAGATGGAACATTTCATCTGGGAATGTAGCTGACAACACAAATCTGTCCCTTAAAAACTTTCTCATGATTTGTAACCCTAAAAATATAAGGGGGGGAATGTTAAAAACGATTTTCTCAAAAGTGAATCTTGTCCAAACATACTTCTTTACAACCATCACTTCATGTAAGTCATTTACGTACAATCTGCATTGATAGGAATTGTCCATTATTATGTCTTTAAGCCCTCCTCCCCCAACCCTCACACACACTCACAGTGCTACAAATTCAATCTTACAGCCTCGGCTCAGAGGATATTTGTTAAACAGTGATGTTTCAGCTGAATCCCCTTTAAAATGATTATTAATCATAGTATTTCTTTAGTGATTTCTCACTGACATTGATAGCTTGAGTCTATGAGAAATGAGAAATGCCTTCCCCTCTTACGAACCCCAATGTTCACAGTAGCAAAAGGCAAGCAGTAAACCACTGTGCCACACAAGTCACCATAAAATAAAGTTTGTATTTATAATTTTACTTACCAATATATATTGATGTTGTTTGTATGGTAATCTCCAAGCATACTATTGTACCGTTCAAATGAGAAGCACCAGAATGAATATATTGGGCCATAATCTAATATACACTGCATCAGATGACCATGGAGATGCATATTGGGAGCGCATTTGTCCTTGCCATAAAGCTTCTCAAAGTTCTCACAAAAAGTCATCAGCTTTTGGTCAGCAATCCTGTAGTTTTCCTTTGTTATCACCTTTGAGCAAAGTATTTGGCAGGCATAAACAAAATCAGCCCAAACATTGTAGTGTTTATTTGGTATGACGCCTTTCAGAGCATACAAAGAATATATGCAAATTTAGTTCTTCCACTGGTCTGCAGTGAAGCCAGAAAATCCATTGGCAATTTTACTTGGAAGACGACCAACATCCGAAGGAGATTTAACTTTTTTTACACGGGCTTGTAATTTTGAGAGATCATTGGTGTCTATAATTCCTTTCTTGATCCAAGTATTAAGCACATGTTTAGCTGTCCCAAGTAAGAGATTGTGCATGGGATCAATAAGCTTGAAACGCACTGCATCATAATAAGGTAGGTGATAGAGCACAGAGTATCTAATACCAGTTCTAGTGGCCTGGGTTTTGGCTTCGGTCTTGGTACGTAAATTTGATTGTTGATACATTTCTGCATATTTTCTGCATTGTTCAGCAGTTCTCTCTTCCCATTCACTCCTATCAAAGCCAGAATAATCTGGCTTGTCCCCAAATCGTTCACGTGGAAATTGCTTGTGGCACTTATTGAATCCTAAAATAAGGAAAATGAATATCGATGAAATATGAAGGTAGTCATGATAACAGCGATATCTTTACGTGATGGATGTGATATATTAGCTGTGTTGAATGTATGAAGTTTTAGTCTATGGATGAATCCTAATATTTCGTTCATCGATGTAACTATATAATAAATAGAACATCACATAGCCACATTGAGATACAAATTTCATCTTCTCATGCTCAATATCTTTTTCTCATTCATTGCACTCACTGATGAGAGATTTGGTCAAGATTCAAAGATAAAGCTTGTATCCCCGTGCACCCAAGTAATATCCTCTATACATCAGACACATATATTTGTACAAAATTACCTCTATTTGCTCCATTCCTACAAATCCACCACATTTTCTTGTTTAAGGAATATCACTGGATAATGCTAGAAGTGCAGCTCTGTATCTTTCATAAGTTCCATTTCCACTATCCATGAGTACTCCATCCCAAAGATCGATTAAGTCGTTTATCAGTGGCTGCAGAAAAGTGTTTATGTGAAGTTTGGGCTCATTCGGCCCAGGGACAACTCCTGCAATAATCATGTTTTCTGGCTTAAACCGCTGTTCCCGTGGAAGATTCATTACCACCAAATAGATAACCCCAATGCTATGAACCTACTGCTTTGTAGGTTGGAACCAGTCAACATTAAGCATCAAACCAAAGTTTTCGGAATGGAAAGGAAAGGCTCACCATCTACATCTTGAAAATCCTTCCAAACTTTTCCCTCATATACATCTCCCATGATATCATCATTCAAACTGCTCCGAGCTCTCCATAATTCACAATCATTAAGGAATTTGGGTTTTGAAATCAAATCCTGGAGTGACTCAGTAATCTTTTTGTAGCATTACATCTTTTTTGGATAGAAGTAGTTGTTACCACTGCGTGACCTTTTCAGCTTCATCAATAATGCGCCACAAGGTTTTCTTCTGTTTCTGTGGGGATGTAGAGGATATACAATATTTGAACATTTTGCAGATACTCTCTGGCCATTCACTTTTTTTAATAACACAGTTATCAATATTATATAAAGTCTGGCACTTTGGGCACACTGCATACTTGTCGAAGGCATCCTTGTCCATGCTAAGATATTTCCTTATCATGTAAATTGTTTCTGGGATTGTGCTTGCAAATGTTTGAAGAGAATGAAGTCCACATACTTTTGCTAAGTACTGTAAGAAACCTTTAAAGAGTTTTAAAAGTACCAAAATAGCTTTGTCTGATACTTTATACAGAGTTTGCCAGAGTAAAAGAAACAGTAAAAGTGTTCTTGACTCAGATGAAATTCCACTTAAAGTCTGAAACCCCTCTTCTAGATTATAATCATTTTCATGTGGTTGGAAAAACTCTGCGGGAACTCCATCCCTTTCTTGCCTCTCCTGAAAAAAAAAACAAATAAAAATTAAATACCAATTCTTTCCTCCTTTATTCCCTTGCTTCCTTCACTCACTCACCCAGGTTCATGCATTTATATTCATGCATTTCAATTTGTTCGTTCATTCATTCTAATAAGTTTACCTGGTCTTCACAAAAATATATATCTCGAATGATAAGTCCAGAAAAACATTTGGATTGGACTATGATTTACAACAGAATTTATAAAACATCTCTTGACACTTATTCAAGATATTTTCAGTACAAATTATTGAATAACGTACTATTTCTCAATCGTGATCTTTATCGTTTCAAAATGTTAGAATATTCCTCTTGTTCTTTCTGCTCTATTCATCCTGAAACTGTATATTATTTGTTTGTTGATTGTGTAGAATCAAAAAACTTCTATTTCGAAATAAGGGACCATTTTGAAAGATTTGGTGTAAATCTGCCAGAAAATAACTACCAGCATATTATTTTGGGCTCAGATAATCCTATTTTGAATTATATTATATTATATTTTAAAATAGTTATATATATATCTAGAGAAAAAAATGAAAAGACCTTCGCTAAAATGTTTTCTAAATGCTCTTAAACAAAATAGAAATATTGAATATCGAATGGCGATAAGCAAACATATCGTTGCAAAACATATAAGTAAATGGAAACTCATCAATCCAGCTTTGGAGTAGACAACTTGGCAGGGTGCAATCTCACAAACATATTTATATATAGTGTAGTTATTTTGTTATTGTAACTTTTAAAAAAATGTCTGTGTAAATAACAATAAATAAAAAATTAAATTAAAAAAAATTTACCAGGTCTTGTTCCTCAACACTATTTCCTTTTAAAGGTAATCCAGTTATGTGATGATTGTCCTCTTCACTGCTATACTCCTTTGAAGCCTCTGAATCACTTGGATTTGAAGAATTTTTTTCGCTGTTGGATTCACCCATGTCACTTGAAACGCAACTGTCATTTTGAGAATACTCTTCTTCATATCCATCTTCGGGACAGTCGACTGGCGCATCGGCTTCACTGTCATTGGCTTCCACTGAAGTATTGTTGTGGTCATCACTGATCAAGTCGCTGGACGAGTTTCCAAAAAGAACTCGATGTTCATAAACCGTCGATTTACTTACGAAATGCTTGCAATGCTGACAATAGATTCTTCCATTGATGGATTTTGATTCTACAGTAGATTTAGTAAAATTCAAGAAAGTCTTATGTAAGCTTAGACGGGAATATTAAAGCTTTTCGGTTTGAAAACTGATCACTTCAATTTTGAAAATGAAACTTACTTTTGTGATTAATTACATTGCACGGCAGTTTTAGCTAACCAAGTGCAGCATTTTTGACAATATTTTTTGTTTGACATTTTTATCAAAGTACCAATGAACCTGGCAAGTCCGAAGGCTAGTCCAAATGTCAACTTGCTATTTTACGTCATGCCTCATGGAAGTGCACGTGTTCGCTCACGTGCTTTACTTACTGCCTTTTATTGGACAAGAGTTGTCTAACAGAAGTACGCGCGCTTTTTTAAGATAAATGATCGTGATTTCTAGTAATCGATCTCTTTTGTGCTTGTCAGCTACCTAAAGGAACTAGTATTCTACTAAGTGAAATCGGTTTATTGTTGATTAACCACGCTTTTGTTACTTGATTTTTTAACTCTCCTATCATGTCTTTTAGTCCTACATCTTTTTTTAACTCGTCTTCATCCAATGATACTGCTGCGGAGTTGAACGATTCTAGAAGAAATCGTTCAAACAACGGCGCTGCGTCAGGGCAGCAAAGAGAGCAACGTCAAATACTTGTCTCTTCAGCCGAAATTGGCCGACTGTTTGACATGGTAGCAGAATTGAACAGGACAGTGAAGAAGCAAGAGGTGACGCTCAACATGATGGCAGTAGAACAGGCAAAATGCCATGAAGAGACCGCAGAACTAAGGGAAGAGATTGCTTCGTGGAATAATAGGCAAGGTGAAGAAGATCCCCGTGGTGGCCATTACGGACCTCTGCCAAATGAAGTTAAGGTATAGTTACGTTTGGCAAATTTATATTCTTTAAGCAATGCGCAAGCAAAGGGCATTCAGTTTGACTTATTTAGACAAATCGATGGCTTGAAACAAGACGGGATTGAAGCAGATTAAGATTCAGTAGTAGTTAGCGCAAATTAAAATCATGTAAAACATAGAAGGAACTCGCATTGGCTATCTAGCCGGTACGATATTCAAAACTACTACAAATTCTTAATATGGGGTTAAGTGATTCTACTTTGTTCTACGGTAATGTATAGAGCTTTTAACGCTTGCCTAAAGGAAATAAGTTTTGGCTTTTTTACATGACCATGCTGTTGCATGGTCCGCGGCAAGCAAACCAAACAAAGCCAATTTTAATTAAAAACCCTTTAATTAAGCATTGTCATGGCTTTTGTTTCGGCAGGAAGACGTACGGACGCTCCACAATAAACAAGATGCCGCCAACCAGTATCGTGGAGATGAAAAGTAAGAACATCTCGGGATTATTTGATATTGGAAATATAGTTATGTGTTCTTAAAGAATTGTATGCATCTTTGTAATACCATTTTTTTCCCTGTACCGGTAGAATTGACAACCCTCACAACTGCAGAGTGCGGCACTTCCTCGTGGAAACCATATTGAAGGATAGCAATTTTGATAAAGCTACAATTAGAAGTGAGTCACAACCACGAAATATGAATATTTCATCTGATACCTGATCATGAAATCTATAATTTCCTCAAGAGAAAATGTATAAGAAAAAATATTTCAGACACGAACTCTGATCGTGTTAGGAAGAGAATGTATGATTTTTGTCTAGGATGTTAAAGAATTCGCTATAAGCTTCAGTTTTTAAACAAAGTTCTTGTCCTTGTGTATTATATCTAATGAACGTTTGTTTTTGCTTTTAGGGGCTGCCACGCGATACTATGAAACCAAAAGGCAGAGGCACCTAGACAGTTTGCCGGAAATAAAGGATGCCGCTGAAAAAAAGCAGAAAGAAAAAGCCCTGACATCAAGAAGGAGAAGGGTATGTTAACCACTACTGTATTTTCATCGTTACTCGCGAGTTCGTTGAGTTTTTTTGTGTGACAAGTTAGGCCGCGATTCTCTTCCCTATATTAAATATGAACCAAAGCGTTCCGAACTTGTGAAGTCGAGCGTTTCCGTTGAAATTCTAAAAGCCCATTTACAAGGAGCACCTTTGAATTTGTAGCAACAGTACAGGAGTAAGCCATGTTGTAAGCAGATTGCTTTGCCGGCAATTGTAAATTGGCCTTTATATAAACACGTCTTAATATTATAAACAAATGACGAGACGCTAGTACTAAACCTAGCAATAAAAATATCTTGGAATCCAATGCTTACTTGTTTATTTGGAACATATGTTGTCTTCGAAGGCCGATTCAAACTATATATAATAACATCAATTTTCTTTTGTTTACTTAACAGCTGTATGTTCAGAGGATGAAAGTTGCCTCTGAGGAAGAAAAAATAATGCTTGCGGGCATCACTCATAACTATATGAGTGATGAGGAGGACGGCGACGAGAATGATGTATGGGTTGTGAGAAGCCCTTCTTGGAGAAGTAACCAGCTAAATACGATCCTAGCCAGACTCCAAGAAAGGGCTTCCTCACAAGAAACAGCATCTCGTCACCCCAAATATAGAAGGGTGAGAGGACGTCCCTCAGCAAGGCCCTCTCCATCAAATGCCCCGGCATGGGCACTAAATACTGCCACAAACCAAGAGGAACCAGAGGAACGCGCAAAGGAAGCAATGGAGCAAGAGCAACCGGAACCAGAGGATTCGGATGCGGAACCGGCGGATATAGAACCACCATTTGCTGACCAGCGCAGCACACCACGTAACAAGAGGCCTAGTGCCCCTACACTCACCACGAACGATGATGAAAAAAATGATGATGAAATGATGTGTGTGAGGAGAAAGAAAAAATCTAGCAAAAGGAAAAGGAGGTTTTAAAAGCTCTATTGCACCATGAAATTAATTACAGCTGTATAATGTTATCTATGTAAGCAAGTTCATTTTCTTTTTTATCAAATGCTTTGTATAATTATTGCCTCACAATTTTAAGATTGTTCTAGTTCAATACCTTTTAACTACGATTTTGGAACTAATAAATGTTTTGTTAATGCACGTATTGTCTATAGTATAATAGTATAGTAGGGGAAGCTAGAATCATATCTATAGCCAAATTATTCAATTTCATGAGAATTGGAAAATCCAAATAATCTCATTAAAAATACCAGTCGAATGTCTGATATATCCCCCAAAAATACACACACAAAAAAATCAGTATTCGAAGTATCCATAAAACTCCAGGAAAATATTTAAAATTGCCAATTTGGCATTTAAAGTATCAAAGAAAATCTTGAAGAAGCAAGCTTAAGAAATCTAAAATATCAATAGGGATATCTAAAGATACCAATTATGCATTTGAAGTATCGAAGAAAATCCTGGAGAAACAAGCTTAAGAAATCTAAAATATCAATAGGGATATCTAAGAATACCAATTAGGCATTTGAAGTATCGAAGAAAACCCTGGAGATATACGAGTACGAAAATCTAAAATATCAATAAGAATCGGCAAAAATACGGATTTAGTACTCAAATTATAACAAAAAATCTTGAAATGCCGATTCGTAAACCTGAAATATCAATAGGAATCCTCAAAAATACGAATTCAGAATTCAAAGTATAAGAGAAAATACGATTCAATAAACTTAAATGTCAATTCGAACCACTAAACTACGATTAAAAAACTCAACGAAACAAAATAAATACTAAGAAACACAATTCCTTAATAGGTGAATCACAAATTTTCAAAACTGCCATTCAAATACTTAAAGAATCGAAGGAAATACTGAAAAATACGAAGCGCACACCTAAAAAGGCACGGTAACTTCCGGACCCCGGAAATTCCCGGATAGGGAAAATAGTTCGAATATGGGAATATACGATTTTGACATTCCATGACACGCAACGTGATAGGTTCCTAGGTACTTCCGGAAATTAACGTATTTTTAAGAAATACGGGTTCGAATACGTTAGTATCAGAACCCGTATTTTCTCTATTTCACGCAGTGTTTGTCTTGGACCGTCTTGTGGGTCGCAGGAGATCGGCCCCCCTCAGCACGTATTCTGAGAGTTCGGGAGCAATCCTGGTCCTGATGAATGCTGCTGATTGTCATGATGCGTGGCGACACTTTCGCCCTCGTGACAGTCGTTAAACGTGGACGGAACCAGATGGATACCAGGGAACCGGGACCTTAGCTTTGGAAGCTTAACACATCCATCTTGGATGAGCGCGAGTACCAGGACGTCATTGAGGCCTTGTGGGGGCAATGGCTAACTCGTCGCCAAGAGTATGTGTTCCTTCAAATGTGGTTGGATCTGGGCAAGATCCAGATCAGGGACGCCACTATTACTTACTGTAAGGCACGTGTTTGTAAAAGGCGCTGAGCGTCAATCCATTTTGGATGAGCTGGCCTCTCTCCTATCCCAATTCGATCTAGGTCGGACTTCTGTCCTCTCTCGCATGAAACAGTTGGAGAGTGAACTTCTCGCATTTGACCTGGATGTAGCTCGCGCTACCCAGGTCCGTGCGCGTGCGCGTTCGGTGGAAGAGGGCGAGTCCTCGTCCTCTTACTTTTTTGCGTCTCGAGAAGAGTATGGGGCGTAGACAGCACATTTCTGCTGTGCGCAAACCTGATGCACAAGTCGTTCGCGACATGATCGACATCTTGGCGAACTGCAAAGATTTCTACCAAGATCTTTTTACTGCGAGGGATCATTGTCCTTTGGTGAAGGCTACGTGGCTTTCAAAGGTATAGCTAGGTGCAAGACCCCTTAGTTGAAGAATGTTTTAGATCTTTTGAGTAGTCGTAGTTTGTCGACACGTGGTCGAGTGTTGATATTGAAAGTGCTTGGTTTGTCGAAATTAGATTATGTATGTCGTGTGTTTATAGTACCGAAGTGGGTTATTACACGAGTGAATTCTTTAGTTTGGAAATTTGTATAACGTAGCTGGTTAAGAGAGCTTCTTGTTTATTACCAGTGTTAGAAGGGTGTTTGGGGATGATTGATTTTGGTGTTCGAGTTAGAGCTTTGCGTGGTGTGAATGTTGTAAGTACTTTAAGTCATGCTGAAGGAAAGATGTTGTATTATATGCGTTATTTTATTGGTAGACGTATTGCTAGATTTCGTGATGAATGGAAATGTCTTGTAAACAATATCGTGACGAGCGCTGGTACGATGTCCAATTATTATAGTAAAGTGCTTATTGATATTTGTGCTTTTGCTAATCTCCAATTTTAGAAGTCACGTATACTGTTTTTGTTCTTAAAGTGATTGTTAATTTAAAATGTGTGCGTTATTGGTATAGTGTTGTTCGCTAAAGAATTGAGTGGGAATAGTCTGGCGTGATTTAAAATGTTCTTTGTCTTTGAATATAGTAAGTGATTTAATGTGGCGGATTATCCAAAGAATTAGTAAAGTTCGATCAATCTTAGCGATTGGAGTTTTCGAGCGATATCAGAGCGATGTGAAGTGTGCCAAAGAGCTAAGATAATAGAACATTATTTGCTAAAGTGCAATCGTGTGAAAAAAGCCTGGTATTGGGTTAAAGGAATGGTGCGTCAATGGTTTCAAGACTTTAGGGTTTATATCAAATATATGTTTGTTGTTGAATCTATGTTGAATGTGATTTGTTTTTTTTTTTCGCAATAGAACGACTTTTCAAAATATTGTTGTGTCGTTCCGTGATATTATCTGTAAATGTCGCTCCGACATTGTGTTTCGTCTGAATGTAGAGAAATCTCCTCCATAAACTACTTTAAAACGGTTGTCCACAAAAATCAGCTAAACTCGAAATTTCGTGGCAACAGTCAAAAAATATATTTTGTTCATATTTAGAAGTTAGATACCCTATCATATGATATCAATCCCTGTGCACTTAGTTTTGCTAAATTCTTTTTTGTTCGGGAGAAAGTTAATTTTTTATGCAGATAGGCAAATATGCTAATTTCACGACTCTGAAATTGAGATAAATCAACGATCTCGTGTACAAAATACAAACAATACTTGACCTTTCTAACCTAATAAACTTCAAATATGGTATCTCTATATGCCTCACAATTATGTTCACACATGTAGCTGTAACAAAGAATTTCTGGAAGAATTATTTGCAAGACACAGTTTTCGTGAGGTTAAAAGTACCCTCAAAACAAGTTAGAATTTTACCATGGCCGAAACAATGGAAAAGCGTGATTTTCACTGTATGCGATGTCAAGATGATATTGGTCAAGATTGTAAAAAACAATTCTTACGCAAATGTGTTTTTAAGCTACTACGATCGAGCAAATATGCCCAAATGCGTTGTTTCAGAAAGGATCGTTTTTTACATAAATTGCATGTAATGCCTGCCCCAATTTAAAAAAAAAATTCAAATCTTTTCTAAGTCGTTTGAGACCTCAATACTTAAGAAATTTGAGGGACTTTTCTGAAGAAATAGCAAGATTTACTCCCTACCTCTTCACAAGTCACGAATCCTAGGGGTACTGACGGCCATCTACACAATGCGAAAGCGTTACGTGACCACCGGCGGCGGGATAAATACTGCGTGTGCATGTGAATTCTTTTTAAAATAATGTATCCATATAAATACCGAAAATCCACCTTTTATTCCGTTATTACCTAGATTTATGCGTTTTCCTCCTTACGTTTTATTATCTAAAAGTATAACGTTCGTGTTAGCAGCTCCATGCCGTTCAAATCTATGCAAAGCTCTGATGACGTTTTCCAGAGTTAATAGAGGGGACTCCCCTCTATTAACTCTGATATTCCTATAAATCATGGAGGGCCCTCAAGGTTTCAGGGTTAATAGAGGAGACTCCCCTCTATTAACTCTGCGTAATCCTATAAATCATGGAGGGCCCTGAAGGGTTTCAGAGTTAATAGAGGGGACTCCCCTCTATTAGCTCTGCGTAATCCTATAAATCATGGAAGGCCCTGAAGGGGGTTCCTAATCCCATTTCCAAGCTCAACATTTACCCAAATTCTAGTTTAAATCCCTTTAATGTTAGCCCGAGTATGTTTTGTCGAAATCTTAATCCTTCTCCCATTGTTGATTGTTTTTTGTCATCGTTTATAATATCACCGCCGCAAGTACAGCAGTGGCGCAGCTTAACGGGGTCGAACTGAAAGCATTTTTGGTCTTCCTCAAAGTCCTTGGGGGATACCAAGAATTACAATGGTGTCCGTTTTTAACTCGTACATACGCGAAGCGAACAGGGGAGTATTCTGCTGCGCATGCGCATTGCATCTTAGGCTATTGCTTTGTTTTGGTGATCAATGGCGGAGAAAGATTGCCGAGTGTGTCAAACCGTGCGCCAGTTGTGCACGTAAAAGGATTTTCTACTCTCAACAATCCAAGAAATAGCTAAATGGGCTTTTGATGTGTAATTGTAGCTGGAATCAGCGAGTGAAAGAACACAGTTGAGTTCTAAATTGCTAAACAAATAAGTAAAGCTGCTATCCATTTACGGGACTGACACCAGCACGTTGTGGCTTGCTTGGGTTTTTCGAGGTGGATATCTGATATATAACTCAGACTACTGAAATTTGAACGATGTTATTACTTCAACATTCGTTAGTATTTGTTTTCGATCGGTACCTCTTTATGTCAGAGAAAGAAAGAAAATACTCATGATATTAATGTTATTTGTTTCTTGGCTTATGAAATGATTGCAGCAATGAAAAGACAGAAGTATGGTGGCCGAGGGCTGCCAACGAAAAAAATCATTTAGTCTCTATTTTATTTCACTTTAATTTTTATATTTAATTTCATTTTGTATATTATTTCACTTTACATTTGATTTCACTTTAATTTTTATATTTAATTTCATTTTGTTTATTATTTCAAAATAAACTTAAAAGCGAAATTAAATTGCTCTTTAAAATTAAATGTATTTAAAAATAAAATCAAAAATCAAATTCAAAATCATTTTAAAATCAAAAGTAAAATCGTTTTCATTTCACTTTTACTTCAAAAAAAAACTTAAAAGCAAAATTAAATGTATTTAAAAATAAAATCAAAAATAAAATTCAAAATCATTTTAAAATCAAAAGTAAAATCGTTTTTAGTGGCAGCGCTCGGCAGCCGGACGCTGCCACGATCCTTTGCGCGCCCTGATTATCCCGGCATGCATTGCTGTAATTCATAGTAGATATATATCTTCCCGTCCTTCAAAGCTATTATATAAGTGTAAGTTTAAAACAGTTTGCGAATCAAATGGACGAAAGAGGGGCGCCTTGGAAAGACGACGACGGACTCAAGGAGTCTTTGAAGGATTATGTTCGACAGGGCCTGCAAAGGCGAGAGATTCTAGACTTCATAAGTCGAGATTTCAAAGAGTACATGTGGAGTCTTCGTTCGCTCGACCGACGGCTTCGTCATTTTGATATATATTATAATTGCGAAGACATCCAAGATGATGAAGTGAAGGCAGCTGTCGGAAAGGAGCTAGAGGGCCCAGAAAAGCTACTAGGCTATAGGTCTATGCACAAAAAAGTCAGACAGGAGCACGGGCTCAATGTGTCGAGGGATAAAGTTTATGCCTGCATGAGAGAACTTGATCCCGTGGTATTGTGTAATGCACCATTTAAATGCAATTTTTGCCCAAAATCTAATGAAACCATATAAAATTACTTTACGATACTATCTCATTATATAGAGTGCAAACACTATAGCCTTAATTGATATATAGAAAACGGAGTGCAAACATATAGTCCATGAAAGAAATGAATATATTTTGTGGTAATGCACTTGTCATCGGCTTCCCCAGATATGGGGCAAGGTTCTTAGAAAATACCACTATATTCCACCAGCCCCTGGGGCAAAATTGTTATGGAGTTGAAATAACAGATCACAAAAGAGTAGAGTGCACACACTAAATCCATAAAACATATGGAGACAAGATCTTAGTAACATGCATAGCAAATAGAGCACTTGATAATATCTTAACTTTTTGCAAACTCTTACTGAAATACTAAATCAGCATCTGTCTCAAGCTTTCACTTGCTGTTACAGTTACAGTAACTTGATTTTCAGTATCAGCCATTTTGTGCATAACTAGTTTTCAGTTTACGAGCGGCGTAGGTTAACACAGCAACGTCAATGCAATTAAATCGAAGTCAAAATAAAACTCTAACAAAAAACGATGTTTATACCTTGGTTTGCTTTTTTAGACCTTTAGAGTCCAATATTTTATTGAAAACAGCTCTTTGCAAGTACCTCTAATGCTTCTAGAGGATTACAGAACATTTTATCTATCTACCACTATTCCCCCAGGTACTGTTGCAAAGGTTTGGGGTCAAGTCCCCATTTTCCCCCATCAGTTTCCCCTAGTCTAGCCTGGGGTCCCCCCCTCACGGAGGCCAATGACAAGTGCATAAATAGTACTGTTTTAGGTTTGCAGTCTAGCATAAAATAGTTTTGTTTCCCAATTATATTGTTTGCATTCTAAAATATACATTTATAGCTTTTTTTTTTTTATATATTCCAAATTTGTGTTTATCACATCTGACAAAACCTTAAAGAACAATACATTTTTATTAAAAAAATCACTAATGTATTACATGATATTGTATTATTAAAATTGGCTTTCTGATATACCATAAAATGACATAAACCTTCATATTGATCATTATACATTTCTATAATTTATATATAAGGGAGTTCAATCTCTTTTGCGTAGCTTTGCTTTGGAATGATCAGAATGCAAAACAGACTACTAAAGTTTTACAGGCAATACAACTTAAACTTTTAATTATACAGCCTGTCATTAATCCCGTATATGTAACTGTCCACATATTTTCTTAATTGGACAGATCTTGTTGATATTGGATTAATTAGGCAGCTATATCATCAATAGGTAATGGGATTTCATGCCCCCCAATCAAGGAAAAGTTAGACTCAAACAATTCCTCTGACTGCCAAATTGGACTCTGACAGCCTTGTCCAATTTTTTCAGTACTCAGAATTTTCCTCGTCCAAGCATGGAGTCCTATTACATATACTAATAATTCAGTACCTGTATTGTTGATACAGTGAACGAGTTATTGAAAACTATTGTTATGGTATTGGCAATACCCAAAACAAAATGTTCTGATAAACTGTCCATCACAAATAATATTGTTTTCTTTAAAATATATGGATAGTGATTGAAAAACTTACTTTCAAGGACTTTTTTGATAATCTCCCTTAAAACCCAAAGTATAAACTAGGAATTTGATTAATGAGAAGTTGTAAATCAATTTTGGTTGACATAATGCTAGAATGAGAGATTCATAGCTGTGAAAAGAAATCCAAATTAAGCCAATAATGGCAAGGTACCATTTTTTAAAGACAAAAACTTCAAATTTCAATATAAGGTAAGGCAAAGGCCAATAACTTCAACTGTGTTCATTTTTCTAAACTATTGATAATAATATTGATAAACTATTGATAAATGCAGGTAATAGAGTTGAATGAGTGGGAAACAGCACCATATCATGGTAACGTACTGTAATTTCTAATAAAACGATTGAATCGTCTGCCATGCCATATGGTAGCGGTATCGTTTCTGTACCATTTCCCACTCATGCAAAAGCGACTCTATTGAATGTTTGAAATGACTTAATGTTTACTTAATGTTTAGCAGTTTACAATAGATATTACAGGTATGATACTTAAGAAAGTTGTCAATTGCTACTGTTGATAAATTTCCAGTGCAAAAGTTAAGTTCTCCTTCTTCACTGACATGGTCACTGGAAGCAATCTCTGGATCGTATAAATTATATCCAGACCCCTGGATGTCTACTAACATTAATCTTCCTTTTGACTTTTCATAACTAAAGTGGACAAGTGACTGGGATTTCAAACTCTTTTCACTTTCTCTATCACTACTGCATATTTCACCATTATTATTGATGTGCTTTTCAAAATCCCCAGGTATGAACTATTCTACTGTAACATACTGTCCCATGTCTGTCTTGCCCATAAATACATCCCTGTATTCAAAAGTGTTTCCATATTCTTCATGTATGTTCTCTGATATGACCTTTTTTGTGAGTTGTAGGGCAAAGTTCCTTGCAAGGTAGTGTGTCTGAACTGCTTTTCTGGTGTGTTGTTCAGCTGTTTGATTTAATGCTGTTATATCTTCTAATGTCTTGGGTAAATATTTTTTGACCACCCACGTGCAATTTCTGAATTCACTGCTGAAGCTTGATGCTGAGAAGGCTTCTCTGAAGCCTCCAGAGGCAAATGGCTGGTCCTCTATCATAAATTCTGCCTCCACTGGCATGGAACACCACTCCATGTGATCAAAGTCAAACCTGTGGATTTCAATCACTGTTGTGGTGCTCTTATCTATTACTTTACCAAGTTTCAGTATATCAATAGCAGAGAGACTTTTGGGGTACTGCTTGGTAGGTTTAACTGGACTGGGAAGTGAGGCTTGTTTCTTAGAATGGCTAATATACACTTTTGTTGGAAGGGCTGATCTTTCCGTTTTCTGTAAATTAAAAGAACGTAATATTAATAACTAATAAATAATTATTTTTACATTTAATCATAGAAATTTATTTCATGGTTTTTTAACTTTCATCTATGCATTACAACTCAGCATTACTTTGGCCATAGTTAGTTAGTAACTATGCTTAGGAAGACAATACAAACCTCAGCCTTCATGCAATGTGAAGAGCTCTCTACTGGCCACTAGGGCCTGGACAAGAGTTAGATACCGCTGACCGGCTCAGTAGGAGCGGCCATCTTGTTTACGTTAAGATTACGTTTAAGGACAGAACTATAATACAAGACTATTCAGCACCAGTATATCTTTATTTATGTAAGTTTTCCATTTATTATATGTGTAACCGTTTACTTCACATTTATCTATATATCATTTACTTTAAGTGCTATTATTTAGCTTAGATTTGATATATTTGTATCTTAGGACTTTATCATCGTTGTAGAATAAACTACTATCAGACATCGAGAAGCATCTCTTTCTTCACAATGTGTGATGGTAGCCGGTTGTTTAGCCCCCTATATCTCAGTGGTGTAGCCCCTTGTTCAGATGTGTCAAATAAAGTTGTTTGAACATGTGTTTATGCTTTATTAGAGTATCTGCAAAGTATCTGCAAAGTTTGAGTTTGATGTTTGAATTTCGAAGTTTATCGGCTGACTAACTATAAGTATTTGAACTCAAAGCAGAGTAACTGACTGAATTGAAACTAAGTTGAAAACAATGATTTAAAGATATACAATAAGGAATTAGAACCATGAACTTCAATAGAGCGGTTTCAGCGATGCTTTCGTTTGGAATAAATGTAGTAATAAATATTATTAAGCGATCGACGCCGTTTATATGTCACATGTAGATGCTAATGAGACAATTATTAAGCGAACCATTTTACATGCGACTAAAAGCCGAACTGAAACGCTTCACAAAGATTAGTGTTGATTTTACACCCCGCCGGTGGTTTAGCCCCTCTCAGAGTATATGTTAAAAAAATTGATTAGCGAATGATAATGATTTTTTAAATGCTTATCATCTTTAGTATGTTACATATCACATATAGATGGAAAATAAACACGAATTTTTCATCAACTCAAGTGAAAAGCGTTCCTTGATGATTTTAGTTTTGTAGATTTCACACCTTCGACGTGTAAACAACTCGATTTAAACAACTCTTTTCTAAGTATTTCGCAATTAATGCCGCAAATCATTAAGCTTCAATTCTTTTTATGAAACAGTAATGATGAAAAGGTAAATTATACACCGTGAAAAAGATGAAAAAACTTACTGACGTTTCGGACGCTAGTCCTTCGTCGGAGTAAAAGACTGTTTATTTCTGATACTCTGACACTATTATTTATTCGAAATGAACTCTCAGATGGAATTGATATGATTGATCTTTTGTCTATGCTGTTCTGTTTTGATTCAGTCAGTTTATTTCCTTTAGAGTTGTTTACTACTGAGGTCAAAAGAAAATGTCAGCCGATAAACTTCACAACAGCCGAGAATGTCGCAGTTCAAACTTATTTTAACTGAACAAGGGGCTAAACCACTGCAATGAATGAAGGGGCTAAACCACTGAGAGGGGCTAAACCTCCAAGAGGCTAAACCACAGGTATTCGTTATAATAACTAAGAACTGTGTAACGTTTCACGAGTGACGTATTTCCTGTAGAAGTTCGTTTCAACTGACATATATAAGGCAAAGAAATATGTAAAAAGTAATAAATAAACAGATGAGAATTATATTTCAGTTCAATTGAATTTTTTTGTCAGTTCGTGATTTACAAGTCCGAGTTTTGTCAGTCTAGTCCGTATTTTAGATGTCCCGTCCAGATATGGTCAATGATCTTTGTTGTTGACAGGCGGTGACATCTTTCTTTATGTATGTATATATCATGAATGATCACACAGAATACCGGTAATGGTCAGCTCAGCAGATGGGGGAATTGTGATAGATCAGCAATAAAGTTACTAGGAAATAGAATCGAGACTTAAACTAAGCTTACCTTTTTCTTTATAGTTGGTTTTTCAGCCGCATTCTCACTTAATGGATCGTGAACGTCATGTTCGAAGTGTTGTTTTACAAATCTCACGTAGAGGACTTTCAGGTCGGGAATTTGTGTCATTTTATTGCACGACGGCCCACGTTCGCCCGCAAGAACGTCACATACCTCGTCTTTTTCAATTTGACTCTTGAAAAACTTTTGGCATGCATTCGTGATGTTTTGTATGGTTAGTTCTTCGTACTCGTCAAACGGGACGTATTCTCTTGCCCCGATTCTGTTGTATTTTTGCTGCTTGCCGCTTACTTCAGATGCCATACGTTGGACTATAATTTCATCTCCAGCACCATCATCTTTTTTTCTGTCTTTGTTAGTTCTCTTCGCATTTTGTTTGTTGACATATTTTCTCCACAACGCCATGTTAAAAGAACTAACAACGCACGTGCAAACCAAAGCGTCACTTGTTCTGAGGTATTGGCAAAGCGTCCGCTGACCTAGTCTCCCACTACCGCTGTCAGTCACCGCTGCCTGTCACGCACAGGGGAGAAAGCCTTGCATGACGACACTGAAAGCCGCTGTGGGGGACGCTACACGACGCTACACTACGTACGCTGAACCACAGGTAGCCCAAGCTTGGTTTCTGTGGTATCCTGTTATGAGGAAATGTATGGGGAATCATCAAAAATGTCAATAAAATCATCAAAACGTGAAATAAAGCCTCGACATTTTACCTAATCATTGAGGAATAGCACTTCTTTCGCTGTGCGTGGTTATTTTTTTAATTTAGCCCGTTTTAAGATTTTTTTACCCACCACTAAGAAATATTTCTTAGGTAAAATTTCGAGGCTTTATTTTACGTTTTGATGATTTTATTGAAATTTTTGATGATTCCCCAGAGATTCCCCATACATTTCCTTATAGCAGGACACCACAGAAACCAAACTTGGGCTACCTGTGGCTGAACACGCTTCTCATCTCGGATCTCTCGATCTCGATCGGACACTTTCGACTGTGAAGAATCTAGTGTGATACGATACGAAATATGAAGCTATTTGTTGAAGGTAATGAAAATACTTGGGATTGTGAGTTGATGAGTGTAAAGTACTCCCTTTACTCGGGAGAACCCAGCACTCTTCTTTTACCAAACTGGGGATCAAGTTTTCATCTTCGCTCAGACGAGTACCAACTGACAACTGAAGATACATATGACCCGTTGGCCGATAGATTTGTTGTCAGCACTATAAATATAAACGACACACCATATCTAGGAAGGTCTCTGGACGGATCTTTCTTATTTCCAGCATCGGGAAATATATCCAGCGATCACGCTACAATTCTTCATGGCCCCGATGCCATCAATGGTCACGATGACGGTTTGTTATTCCTGGGAGTCATAAGCAGTGTGCATAACAAGATAGGATTGTATTATATCTGGTTTCTAAACGATCAAGCTATTGGCGCTGGTGCAAACATGTGTGTCATAAAGGTCAAGGAACCTGGGACTTACTTTTGTAAAGTTATGTATAAAGGCAGTGAGCTGACATCTTCCGTGGCAAATGTTAGGTGAGTTACAGAGTATCCTGCGCATATTTGAAAATTTAAGGTTTTACCATCTATATCACTTACTGATACCAATATATCTTTGCAAAACACTTTAAAGTGAAAACCCGAAAATTTTAGATCAGTTTCTAAACGAAAAATTTCAGTAATTTTAAAAGTCGACCCCGTTTCCGCGCGGACAAACCTTGGCGTTCACAGCAAAACATAACAAGCTGCAAGCGCCTTAAAAATTAAAACTTATTACTTGCACATTTCCATACAAAAAACATATAAAAATAATGTATTCTTGTGCTGATATTACAGTGAATCCCAGGAAGTACCAAGAGACACACCTCAGAAAGCGACATCAGGATCTAGCTATCCGAGCTATCCAACGTCAGTATCCATAACTACTTTGTTGAAATCTGGCAAGTTAACACTTGAAAAAGGAGGCAAAAAATGACAGTTCAATAAGGATTTGATATTTTAAGCTAACGTTGAGTTCATAAAGACCAATTCCCATTTAACTTCTGTGCACATGCATAGAACTGAAAAACATCCTAAAAAATAGATGTGAAATTTAATGGTGCACTTTTGTTAGAAAACTATTTTACGGATATAGAGCGCAACCAATCTCAGACAAAATAAATGGTTATGTTCTGGTTGGGTGATAGAGACAAATGCTTACTAAATAGCTATTTTTTTATATATTAGTATTTTCTGTTTGCAATCTAATGTATGCACTCCAAGAGCTAGGTTAAAGGGCACTTGGCTGAAAACGCCCTGTTTTAGGAAAGTCCAATTAATTTTTAAATTTTTAAATTATCCTCAAATATTTGAGGATAATATGTAACGCAATTATTATTATAAAAGCCAGATTGGCAGTATCTTTTGCTTGGGAACCACGCGCAGTTTAGGAATTTTGGGTTAGCAAGCAGCATATTTTATTCACAATCAAAGGTTGCAGATAAAAATTATTAATTTGTTCTTTTAGTTGTTAACTACTGGGGCAATATAAATAAGTTTAACCAAGTTTCTAATTTTCATCCAAGTGCATTTTTAAAATTCACAAGCTGAAGAGTTGTTTGTTGAAGTATCACATTTATTCCAGAAATTAAAATGAAGCTCAAAATGTACTCCCTTTCTTCCTGTGTTATTAACACTCCAATTTCAGTGGAATTGTTAACCAGTGAAATGTTAGCATATGTAGTGCATTGCACTTAGGAAATTTGTTTCCTGTTCTTTTTTCATTTGCATATAGTCATATGAAATTATTTATTATTTTCATAATAAAATGATTTATCGATCAGCACAACATGCAGGAATGTGGCCACCCAAACAACTTTTTTAACTGGAAGATATAACTAGCTAAAAACTAGTGTGAGCTGTGTCGGTGTTTCTAATGAAACAGTAATGATGAAAAGGTAAATTATACACCGTGAAAAGATGACTGACGTTACGGATGCCAGTCCTTCGTAGGAGTAAAAGAGCACGAAGGACTAGAGTCCAAAACGTCACTAGAGTCCAAAACGTCAGTAAGTTTTTACATCTTTTCATGGTGTTTAATTTACATTTTTATTATAACTTTTTAAACTAATAAGCCAATCAGATAGCAAGGATTTGCTTTTACAGAACTGCCACATGCACATCACTAAGCTGTTTGAAAATTGAGTTTTCTATGCAATAAACTAGTAGTGATAAAACTAGTAAAAGAATATATTAGGTGGCCATGGTCTGGTGCTAAAATTTTCCTAATATCAATACATTAATTAATAAATTATACAACTAATTTTGTCATACAGAGTTATTAAAGTGCTTTTTTAGGTACATATATGCATCTTTAAACTCGTGTGGTTTTATTGTATCATGGTCAGGAATGAGCCTTTCACACTCTGCTCTGAAGTCTGGCTCTAAAAAATCATCAGGTACTTATAACACTCTAGAGTGAGTTGCCACCTCTTGTAGTTGTTTTTCTGTTACTTGAAAGCCTAACAAAAATTAAGAAAAGGTCATAACTCTGTTATATATATATATCATTTTCCATAAAACAGTGCTCAATGTAATGTTTAATACACAATTTTACTCAGATACCTTACAAAGGTGCTAATTCAAGTGACGTCAATTCGTGGTTCTTTGTGGTTCTTCTTAGTCAATCAGCATTGTATAAACAAAGCATAAAATGTACATGTGTTGCAGTATTTGCACTTACCACATTCTTCAAGGTCATATCTCATTGGGAAGCTATATATGTGATTTGGGATGCCATTGGGCAAAACTGCATCTTTCTGTGCTCTTATCCTATGTGTATTCCAAACAGTCTCCCTGAAAATATCTAATTCTTTCTGAACCAATGGAATCATCACAAAAGCAAGAAGCATTCTGAAAATCAAAAAATGTAATGGAAATTATTGTTTAACAGGAATGTTAAAAATTATTTACTACTTGAAATCACAAATCTATCAACTGTTACACCACCAGGAGAGGTAAAAATACATTCAATATACAATAAAAGGTTTTAAATTTGTTGTACAAAGGTACAGATATATTTTAATAGTCACTGAGCCTTCAGAATAGCTGCCCATCTTAAGGGTAAGCACAGAAATAAATGCTGACAGTTAAATGCCGAGATTGATGGATCACAAATCCAAAAATCCAAATGAGCGTTGTCTTTCACACTTAAGAGTTTGGGTAGTAAAACCAATACAGCATTGCAAAATATTAATTTTATTGATATCTTTATTGCCGACAAGCATCCCGAGCAAAAATGATGGACTGGAAAGTGGTGGCATAATAGAGTTGACACATGAATATAAATTATAAAAAGAAATTGTGTTTACCTGTCAGTTTCATTATGAGGATCATAATGACCATTATTCTTAAGCCAACTTAAATGGACTTTAAAATATTTCTCCATTCTCTCATGCAGCTCCCTCCACCATCTTTCAATCTTGAAAATGAATAATGAATGGTGCATTTAATACAAAACCCCATCAACAGTTTGACATGAGGTCATTTGCAAATATTGTGAAATATGTTTGATGTCTCTGGAACAATTTGGTAACAAATTCCAAATGGTTTATAGTTCATAATAAGACTCTAATGTATAATATCGCAGGAATTATGCAACTATCAATGTTAGGCCAAGGGGAGGGTGGTCATGGAGTGGGGATTTTGAACATTTGCTAATTTACTGAAAACAAAAATCAAAATCCTCACAGACCTCACAGTCAATTATCCATTGCTAGCCCAAATTTTTCAATTCTGGGTACATTACCCTCAATCAAAATCCCCAACCTGGGGACAGACTTCACTCTCAAATTCGTGTGGGTAGCCCGACCATCCCCCTTTCACGCTTAACATTGATAGGTGCACAACTAATTGATCTATATCAACCAATTTCAGTGACATTCTACTATATCTGTTATCAAGTATGTGGTAGTATGTACCTGATTTGAAGTTGAAGGACCATATATAACAGTCTCGTGCGGATCCATATCATCGTCATTTCGTCTAAGGAAAGAGTGCATAGATGCCATGATCCCAGTTTCTGTTCCCTTATCAAGTCTAAGCATGGCTGACATCAACTTGGTTTCAAACAAATAATCAAGATACCATTTCCCAATAACTTTAGGATCAGAATTAGTGATCCACACTTTAAGCCATAGGAGTTTTCTACTTGCTGTGTCAATGCAGCCATATATGGCAAGAGGAAATGTTGAGTTCTGGTATCCCATCAATTTATCATGACCATCAAGAGAGTGGACCCAGTTGGGCCCTTTTGTGGTAAAATGGCCTTTTTGTCTCTTTCTCTTGCCTCCTACTCCACCTCGAGCGTCTAGTCCATCGGGATCAAGTTCTCTCATGCAGGCATAAACTTTATCCCTCGACACATTGAGCCCGTGCTCCTGCCTGACTTTTTTGTGCATAGACCTATAGCCTAGTAGCTGTCCTGGGCCCTCAAGCTCCTTTTCGACAGCTGCCCTCACTTCATCATCTTGGATGTCTTCGCAATTATAATATATATCAAAATGACGAAGCCGTCGGTCGAGCGAACGAAGACTCCACATGTACTCTTTGAAATCTCGACTTATGAAGTCTAGAATCTCTCGCCTTTGCAGGCCCTGTCGAACATAATCCTTCAAAGACTCCTTGAGTCTGTCGTCGTCTTTCCAAGGCGCCCCTCTTTCGTCCATTTGATTCGCAAACTGTTTTTAAAACTTACACTTATATAATAGCTTTGAAGGACGGGAAGATATATATCTACTATAAATTACAGCAATGCATGCCGGGATAATCAGGGCGCGCAAAGGATCGTGGCAGCGTCCGGCTGCCGAGCGCTGCCACTAAAAACGATTTTACTTTTGATTTTAAAATGATTTTGAATTTGATTTTTTTGATTTTATTTTTAAATACATTTAATTTTGCTTTTAAGTTTTTTTTTGAAGTAAAAGTGAAATGAAAACGATTTTACTTTTGATTTTAAAATGATTTTGAATTTGATTTTTGATTTTATTTTTAAATACATTTAATTTTGCTTTTAAGTTTTTTTTTGAAGTAAAAGTGAAATGAAAACGATTTTACTTTTGATTTTAAAATGATTTTGAATTTGATTTTTGATTTTATTTTTAAATACATTTAATTTTAAAGAGCAATTTAATTTCGCTTTTAAGTTTATTTTGAAATAATAAACAAAATGAAATTAAATATAAAAATTAAAGTGAAATCAAATGTAAAGTGAAATAATATACAAAATGAAATTAAATATAAAAATTAAAGTGAAATAAAATAGAAACTAAATGATTTTTTTCGTTGGCAGCCCTCGGCCACCATACAGAAGTACTAAAATCTGGTACTTTTACAGACAATTTCTAAGATTATATAAGTATACATAATTTTGTTTTGGTGCAATACATTTTTTTTATAGACTGTATACAATTATTGACATTCAATACCACATAACAAAAACATCTACTTAATAAAAAGAAATTGTTCTGCTTACTGTCAAAGCTGCTATTTCATGATGAAAATTAAAAATCACCTATTTGTAACTTACCTGTATACTGTAACACAAATAAAAATCTGATGTTTGTTTATAGTTGTCATTGTGTTTACCAGTATTTTATTTCTATCATCATTAATTCTTATAGTTTGATGTCTTGTTTGTTGACTTACATTTTAAATTTGGGATTAACTGGCATACAAAGAAATCAATACAAACAAAATAAGACAAGACAAACTTTAATGCTAGAGAGATGATAACTATGGTAATCTTCAATCCTAGTCCTCATAGTGCACTTTACAGTATAATTAGGTAGCTTCTTTCTATTTCTTCCTTTCTTTTCTCTCTTTTTTTGCCTACATTTTGCTTATACTGTAGAGTGTTGAGGATTGCCATAGGTATTCCATTCTCCATAATGGAATTGCAAAGATAATTTTCTCTTTTTGTAAACAAAAGCTTGGAAGACAATTATCTTCACTTTATGCTGATACCTCCTCTCTGTAGCCAGTGTCCGAGTAAAATATTTCTTTACATCTTTTGAATCCATCCCAGAGATACACGATAAAAAATGTAGTACCAACTGAAATGAAGTTAAGGATATGACTTCTGCCTTTCTATTACTGGCAATATAGCAGTCGGGCACCCTGACTTCGAGATCTCTTAAAACCTGACGTGCAGTGCAAAAGAGACCATAAGGAATACATCGACATATTTCCCCACGATAAGGATTCCTTGTGTGCACTTTTCCACATAGTCGCCTATGAATTCCTTTGAGCCAAATTCTAGCTTCATTGTCTAAAATTGACCCTACCGTTAGGGTTCTTGTGCGTAAGCGGAGAGATGCTGGCAAAATAAAGAAAAAAATATCTTAAATAAAGTTTTCTTTTCAATACATTGAGTGTTATTTACACAACATAAGCTTAAGCAGAGTTTGATATTTACATATACACTTAACAGTCTCAGACTTACCATTAAAATTTTGTTCTTTTTGAAGAGAGTTTTCCACAGAAAACGACTGTCGAAAAATGGGCAAAAGGGCATCCATTGCCTTCTCACGACAGAAGTGGTGATCAAAATCCTTTCCTCCTTCTAAACTCGCTAACATCGCTTCCAACGTATCTTTTTTCCTATCTTCCTTATCTAACTTTCTATTAATTTCTTCTTGTTCTCCATCCTGTGCCTCAAACTCATTTTCGTCGTCTAAAACTAATTCGAGAACTTCCTCACGACTAAACACTTTGGCCGCCATTTTGTTTTTACTAAGTTACCGCTGAGCAAAAAGAATGGCCAACGTGGCAGTTTTCGGGTGCCTTTGTGCCCGGCGTGATATGACGAGTTCGATTCTGTTGAAAGCGAGAGTGATGAAGATGATGTTTAATTACGTTTAATAACGTCTAAAGAAAAAGAAAAGGTAAATCACAGAAACGTGAAGTAAATTTAATAATGTACATTTATTCACATTGTTTTATTTCTTTTTTTGCAGTTGACGTTGTGTGATTCTGATAGCTGTTGACCACATGAAGTTCTGTTTACTGAAGCTGTTTTGTACATATATTATTGAATTGTGAAAGATGTGAAAAAAAGAAAGGTAATAGAACGAAAAGAGCTAATTTCAAAAATGTTCAGTTAGTTCACATCTTTATTTCCTTTCTTTTGCAGTTCTATTCAGCTGTAAGATACAAGGGTGTAAGGCCAGATTCGGTTGCGTTTGAAATATATAACTTTGCTACAGACATGTTCTATTTGGTATTACAAATACAACTCTGAATTCTTAGCATTTCCAACAATTTACTGTGGTCAAATTAGACCTGAGAACAAAGACAGAACAATACCTGTTCATTACAGTACAGTTTGTAAGTGGGAACTCAGAAGTCATGACAGAATTGCACAGAGTTGACAGAGTTGCAAAGTCAGTATTAAACATCTTTTATAAATTGAAAAAGCTACAAATAAAACAAATTCAAAACAGTGCATGTATCTCTCTAAGAAATTGCAAAACAAAAGGCAAGAAATACACGGTTGATGACTTATAATCAGATGATTATGTAAATAAATTAATACATCTTGATAGAGGGTTTAGAGTATTGAGAAACTTAAGAGGATCACCACCTTACTTTGAAAAATGCAAAAAAGAATTTGTTTGCTATGATTCGTCAGTTAGGTTATCCTACATGGTTCTGTTCATTCTCAGCTGCAGAAACACGATGCACACATCTCTTAAAAACACTGGGCAGAAATGAAACATGTCACACAAACTTTGAACATATGGCACAGTTGTTTATTAAGGATGTCTTAAAAAGTGAAGCAATGCATATTGGGGAAATTGTAGACTTTTTCTGCAGAGTTGAATTTCAACAAGAGGATCACCTCATATACATGCATTATTTGGGTAAAGGATGCAACTCAGTACGAAAAAACTGCTAACGAAGAAATTATACAATATGTAGATCAGTACATGCAAAAATGACCAATCTCATGAAATGAAAGAACTGGACATGCTAAGACCTCTAAAAAGGAGGAAATAACATATGCAGATTTAATTTTCCTTTACCACCAATGCCAAGGTCAATGATTCTAGAACCACTGACAGAAGCCAGTTTTGATGAAGATGCTCTAAATAGAGATTACTCCACGGAAAGTGCCACGAACGATTTTTATTCACGAGTTGCGCAGCACCAAAAAACGAACGAGTGAGCGCAGCGAACGAGTGAGTTTTTTGGTGCGTAGCAACGAGTGAATAAAAATCGTTCGTGGCACTTTCCGTGGTGTAATTTTTTTATTTCATACATGCTAAGATTTTCTGAGTTTTTATGTACGTGCATCTACGGCCGCGCCGCAGGCAGGAAGCCATTCGAGTGCAATAACACACACTGACATTATGCAAAAAATACGACAATTTCTGTTTAACAATTTAATTAGAAAAACGAATGAAGCAAACGAATTAAATAAAGTAAATATTTATACATAAATAAATAGATAAATATAGATAAATTTAATTTATTTATGAAGTGTCCTTGAAATTATAATTTCTCAAGTTTGAAAATGAAGTCTATATACGAGCTTCAAGTGAAAACTTGTTTACAACAGACTAAAAGCTAGCTTAAATCGTGATGTAAAAATAACAGACACAAAGTAGAATCGATTTACAATTCAATTTGTTCAATTTAATCTTCATCAGAACTGCTATATAATACACGAATTCTTTTCTGTGGACGGATTTCTTGGGATGGTATGGTTGGCGATTTATTCAGAGTGTTTATTGTGATTGAAAACTGTTCTCCTTGGATAACGGCTCCACTAAATAATGCTACTGACTGTTGACCTGTATTGCTGCTAGATTGCTGAGGCTGTGCTAGGGAACTAAATCCAGCATTTTCAATTGGATTTTGGACGGAAGTTGCGTTTGGCAGGCTCAAAACTTTTTCGTTGGATATATTTGCCAGCATATTCGACATGGATCGTTGTTGTTTTGTAGAAAGCGAACTGTAATTTTCTATACTTTTTAGATTTCTGTGGCCGGAAAGCTGTGCTATATGGGCCGGTGGAACTCCGTTGTCGCTTAATGTTTGAACCATAGTTTTTCTTCCACTATGATTTCTAAGTTTAGGATTTTCTATGCCAGCTTTTTCTGCCATCTCTTTCATCAACCCGCCCAGTTTGTTTACACCCACCTTGTTGCTTTTGAACCAAAGCTTGCTTGAGGAAGCGCTTCTGACTTTAACGTTATTTACGGCCAAATAAAAAGGACTGTCTCGTTCTTTCGTATTACCGGGCCTTATCTGTGCAAACAGTTTGTAAACTTTGACGGGATCTTTTTCACTGCCATCCGTGGCGAACATTTTTGGTGGAAACGGCCTGACATCAGTTGCGTTTGCGCCGGTACGTGTTTTCGTTTGCCTTTCGTTGTATTCTAGATACTCGACGCCACCCGCTGTTTTGTTCAAAGTCACATCGCCCCAGCACATACTGTGATGTTCCGGAATCCCACGAAGTCCGAAATGAAGAGTATTGTTCAGCCAAAGAGAGTTAAGAAGCGCCTCAGGACTAGAAATTCCAAGGAGACCTTTTTCATAGAGGACTTTCATCTCATCTTCTGTCAATGCCACTGATGCATTTGGCTTATTACCTTTGCCTCGTTTCTTTAACTCTTTTTGCTTAGACTGCAGGGTTTTACGGGTTTTTTCAAATGCCAAATCGTTGATAATACTGACTTGGTAGTTTTTGCGCTTTAAAAATCTTTCAAAGCTAGCAATCATGCCTCGGAGGGACGTTGGCTCGTAATGTTTTCCCTCTACTGTACGAACGGTAAGTATGAACTCGCTCAGCAACTCATTGAGCTCAGCTGGAGGAATGTTTTCAACTTCCCTGTACTCTTTCTTGGATCGATAAAAAATTACCTTAAGCAATTTTACATCTCTGTTGGTCTTAGCTTGTGTGTTTTTGTTTTCTTGTTCATAGATAAAGTCGTCTACCGTTCCTTCAAAGAGTGCAAATCTCGGCATTTCCTCCGCCATGTTTGTCATTCAAGTGCAAACTCGCGCTCGCCGAGTATCTTTTGATTGATATTTCGGATGTCAAAATGAAGCACAATCGTTCACGCTTCTGATTGGACGAACGAGAGTGAAAAATAGTCGTTCTCTTTTCTGATTGGTTGAATGCATATTTGGTACGAATTTTACGCGGGCTTTTTATCGTGGATAAATCTTATACGTATGAAATAAAAGAGGTTAAGAACCACTATGATGATATTAAAAACCTTCTTAATGAAATGAAATATGGTGAAGACATAAATTTCGAGACATTTCTTCAAAAGTTAAAGTTGACAGAAGATCAGTATTTAGATTAGATACTCTTTGAGGCGCCCAACATTGTTACTGAAAAGTTCTCCCGCAGAAATCAGAATAAACAATTACAATACTAACCTTTTAAAAGCATGGAGAGCCAACATGGATTTACAGTTTGTTTTAGATCCTTATGCTGGTGCTGTTTACATCTTTTCTTACATAACAAAGGGTCAAGAGACAAACATTAACAAGGCAGTGCAAGACTTGCATGACAATGATGACATTTCTGAGTTGGTAAAAATACTGTAACTAATGTTCTGTATGAAGCACTCACAAGGTACTTGAATAGTGTTCCAGGTGAAAACCCAGATGAAGTAAAAGTGGTTAAAGTTGCACCCACTGGTAAAGCTGCATTTAATATAAAAGGAAACACACTTTATTAAGCTTTTAAAATATCCGCCAATAGAGGATTTCAATACTGTACACTTGACACAGATAGGCTCAATACTATAAGAGCACAGCTAAGAAAATTAAAATAAAGTTTTATTGATGAAATTTCAATGGTGGGCAATGGAATGTCCAACTTCCTTAACTAAAGACAACAGCAAATAATAGGAACCAAAACACCATTTGGAGGTATAAGCTTGATTACTGTTGGAGACTGATTCCAGTTAAAGCCAGTGTTTGACAAGTGGATATTTAAAAACACCAATGACTGTCATGTGGAAGGAATATTTCACCTTGTTTGAACTCACTGAAATCATGAGCCAACTATTAAACAGACTAAGAGAAGGAAGCCCGCTTTTCTTCCTCTTGTACATAAATAGTTTACCAGAGTGTCTAAGGCAAACAATACCACGTATGTTTGCTGATGATACTAATCTGACAGCAACTGGTAGATCAATAGAGGTAGTTCAGAGTACCATGAATTGTGACCTTGAGTGCGTCAAGAACTGGCTGTTAGCTAACAAATTGAGCCTTAATGTAGCGAAAACCGAATTTCTGCTAATTGGGTCTCACTATAACTTGCGTACTATCACTGCTCAGCCTAATGTAGAGATCGGTCAAGATTCCATAAAACAAGTTACCCAAAGTAAGGTTCTTGGTTTGGAGATTGACCAGTTTTTGTCTTGGGATGACCATGTTAATAGCATAGCAAAAAAAAGTTACGTCGGGTATAGGAGCCATTAGAAAAATAAGGGACTTCGTGGACAGGGAAACTCTGTTTGGCATACATAATGCTATAGTACAGCCACACTTTAACTACTGTAGTGAGGTATGGGACACCCTTGGTGAAGGTCACACTAAACGTCTTCAGAAATTACAAAACAGATCTGCAAGAGTAATTTCTTATATGAGTAATGAAACTCCCCACCAGGAAGCTTTGAAAGCTCTGGGCTGGAAACCTCTCAAAAACCAAAGAAAGAAAACCAAGGCTAAGCACATGTACAAAATACTTAACGGAATGGCCCCTAACTGTCTTGTAGATCTCTTTAGAAAAAAACAAGGCGTTACAAATTATGACTTAAGAGGTTCTAGTACCTCATTGCAGTTACCTCTCCCTAAGACAGAGTTTGGTAAAAGAGGTTTTTCTTATGATGGGACAAAAGTCTGGAACTCCCTACCAGAACATTTACGAAATTGCAAATCACTGGCCAAATTCAAATCTGAAATTGCCACCCACACTCTATCTATCTCTTAGTATCTATAACTTATTACTTAATCTACTATGTATTATTGTAGCTTTATTAACAGTTATATTTATTTTATTTTTATTACTATTTATTTATTTATTATTATTATTGATTAGAATATAAAATAGTATTAGCTCTTCATTGTAATATTTATCCACACGCCCCTTGTGGAAATCAGCTTTAGTTGACGGGGCAAGCGTGTTTAAATAAAGTTTTTACCTTACCTACCTACCTACCTTAAGCCATACCCAAAATGACATTAAACAGCTTAAAATAAGAATCATTAAATTAAAACCTGGTCAACAGAATTATCCCATCAATAAAACTCATCTCTTCTCAACAAATATATTAATACATCAAAAGAACACTACCATATATGAAGCTACACAGACTGACAAGGCTGAAATTAAATATATTGGCATTATTGTTCGAGATATGTCTGATGACCTGAAATAGAAAATAAAAGAGAAAATTCCAGATTATCCAACTAAAACTATGGGTTACATAAAATTGTTTCAGTTGCTGTTGGAGCGAAATATGATTTGACTGCAAATGTCAATGTAAACGATGGTATGACAAATGGTGCTGAATGTATCTTAAAAAAAATAGATTATAGAGTTAGAGATTCCAATAGACCAAGTATAATCTGGGTGTCTTTTCCAGAAACTGACATTGGCCTTAACCACCGCAAAGAATTCGCTCATTTATTTACCAATAATGTCGATAAAACTTGGACACCAGTTTTAGAGATAACTAGGCAATTTAAGATTTCTAAAAGAAACCAATGTCACGTACTTCGAAGACAATATCCTTTACGACCAGCTGCAGCTAAAACTATAAATGGTTGCCAGGGTGACACTTAGTGAAGCAGTAGTTGATTTACCATCACCTAGCAGAGAGCACATGCATTGTTGCTTTGAGTAGAGTAAGAAATAGTTCAACATTACACATACTTAAATGAAAAGAAAATATGTGTAAGCCAAAAGGTTCCAGAAGAAATGAACAGACTCATAACACAATCTTTAGTCACTTGTGTCTCATGTTTATACAATATTATTTACAAATGCAGTAAAAGGAAGAGGAATACTGTGTACTGGCATCAACAGTTGTTTTGCTGTTCTGTGGTGTTATAGTTATAGTGTCTTCTGGTTGTACAGCGTCAAGATGGACATTACTTGATGCAATTAATTGGACGAGTTCCTTGAAACACAAATAAAGAAAGATAGTACATTTTCATTAAACAATTTATAACAAAATTATTTTTAACTTAACAGCATGCTGAAAAGCGTGCGGCCAGACTAAAATATATCTTTGAAATTGTGGCGGCTAAAGAGGAGGATAAGGTTAGCATTACAAATAGAATATCAAAATGGCTAAAACTTGACGGTTTCATTGCATCAATGTTGCAGATCTTAGTGGATACCGAAGAGGCGCAGCGCCTTTAACGCCAAATTCACAACAGATACAGCATACATGCGGAAGCAAGAATACCGCTATCTAAAAGCGTTCCAATATGGAGTAAGTTAACTAAAATCGGATTTTAAATTGCCCTTTTTCGCCTATGAAATATTGACAACACCAACAAACCCTTGTTTAAAAGACGTCCTTGACTGAAAGATAGTGGCGCTACCTTAGCATTTCTTATCAGTACGGCCGGGACTCCCCTGAAGAGCGTGAGGCCAATGTATTGGGCAGAGACAGGTCTTGCCTCACAGATTTACGTAAAATGTGGGTTACGGAGGTTTAGCGGTACGGAGGCGTACATCTCTCTGCAAAGATGGCTCACAGCCAAAGGTATTGAAACTTTCTACAACAAAAGTTCAAAACATTTGTTCACTAAACAGTAACATATTTACTCAAACTTTTCTTTTTAAAAGAGCTGCCCAAATCTGGTACGACCTCAAAGAAAAGCAAGTGGAGGCCACTGAGGGATTCAAAGTCATTTAAAAGCGGCTGAATAAGGTTGCCAAGGAAAAAACCAAAGAATCTCCCACCAAAACTAGCCCCGTAAAGAAAGCCGTTAAAAGGTTAATCATACCATCAAACAAACGTCTTTCTTCTTTCTTCGTTATTGTCAATGCCGATTTACTTTTTTTTTAGGAAGTGCGTATGTTGGGAGAAAAACGACGAAGCAAAGAAAATTGTACAAGCATTCCAAAACATATTCAACTGTGCCGTGCTTCCATCGAAGATTCATGTGCTGGCAAAGTTTAGAGAAACTCTGCCAGACATCTATGGCCGGGACGACTTGAAGCAGTACAGAGAGCGGTGCTATGATAAAGTCTGCTCTCTGTGGAAGAGTATACTCACAAAAAAATGAAAAATAAATATGAAAGCTTTATTTTTCTTCATCAATTTTGTAATAGTGTTTGCTGTAAAAGGAATCAAAGAGAAAAAGAATTCATATATTGCTCTTTTTTATTCCAACTTCAAAAATGAAATGACAAAAAAATAAACGGTTAGTACAATCTAACCCTAACAGATTTACCCCAATTTCGCAAAAACACAAACTCCTAGTTCGACTTTCAATACCTGGATTCCTCAACTTTTTTAGGCAATGATTAAGAGGGGTTGTCAGCAAAAATCAAACATCGGGTGGCAAGGGTTGAAAATTTGATTTTGCTAATATTTTAAACTTAGGTAGGCCTTAGTGTAAGTAAAACCACTGTGTAGTTTGTTTGGTAAAATATCGCTTAGTTTTCGAGAAAATCGAAGAAAAGAGTTTTGAACTAAATTCGCTAATTTTCGGCCGATAATTTACATCAACTTTAACAGCTTATCGCGACCAAACAAAGCAACCTAGCACTGTAATAAGACTAAATAGTAGTTAATTGGTATCTTAAGAAACAATTTGTAGAGTTTTTGTAATTTTGGTGAAAATTTTCGATTTTTACTTAATTTATTTTTGGAGCACATATAAAACTCCTCTTAAAGTGGGGTAAAAATAATCAGATATTTTTTCATGTGCGACGAAAAATTTTTACCAAAAAGACAACCTGAATTAAAGTTGAAATAATGATTTCCACGAATCATGCAAAATTTTCTTGGGGAAATTGTTTTGCGCGTTGCACCACAGCCTGTAAGTTGTAAGAAACTCACGGATTTTATCTGTCGGCGAGTTTAATCAATTTACATATTGTTTACTAATGCAAACGAATTCATGTTGACTTTCTAAGAAATAAATTTAAAAAAACGATTTTAAAGAAAAAATAAAAGTTCCTGGATTTATTCTGAAAGAAGTTGAAACACTAAACTCAAACTATAAATTAAATTTGCTCAAAATTCACTCGACTAACCCAAAATAGTATAGCGCGTCTATGGCCTGAAAATGATAGCATGATTATTTTCATCAAAACATACAAATATTCCATAGTTGATTCATGTTTGGATTTTAAGAATTCTTGCAATGATATATTTTTTACTATGATTTTGGGTTTACATAACAAGACACCCTCCAAAATAACAACAAAAGAAAGTTTTTAAAATGTCATGGTTCCGGTCGGTACCAATTAACGTTGCACGCATGAAATTGAGAAGTAATTGTTGTCCAATCATGTTTATGTTTTTTTAAATGCAACAATTGCATGGCACAGTAACTCGGTATTGAGCTGCACAATTAAATTTAGTTTTTCGCTGCCATCAATTAGAAATAATAAGTCCGTACCTTGTATGTTCTTGAATGGCGGCAGTGAAAAACCAATTTCACAACAAGCCAATGAAATGTCTGAGTTCACAGAATATGATGGCAGCGAAAAACTAAATTTAATTGTGCAGCTCAATACCGAGTTACTGTGCCATGCAATTGTTGCATTTAAAAAAACATAAACATGATTGGACAACAATTACTTGTCAATTTCATGCATGCAACGTTAATTGGTACCGACCGGAACCATGACATTTTAAAAACTTTCTTTTGTTGTTATTTTGGAGGGTAGTCTTGTTATGTAAACCCAAAATCATAGTAAAAAATATATCATTGCAAGAATTCTTAAAATCCAAACATGAATCAACTATGGAATATTTGTATGTTTTGATGAAAATAATCATGCTATCATTTTCAGGCCATAGACGCGCTATACTATTTTGGGTTAGTCGAGTGAATTTTGAGCAAATTTAATTTATAGTTTGAGTTTAGTGTTTCAACTTCTTTCAGAATAAATCCAGGAACTTTTATTTTTTCTTTAAAATCGTTTTTTTAAATTTATTTCTTAGAAAGTCAACATGAATTCGTTTGCATTAGAAAACAATATGTAAATTGATTGAACTCGCCGACAGATAAAATCCGTGAGTTTCTTACAACTTACAGGCTGTGGTGCAACGCGCAAAATAATTTCCCCAAGAAAAATTTTCATGATTCGTGGAAATCATTAATTCAACTTTAATTCAGGTTGTCTTTTTGGTAAAAATTTTTCGTCGCACATGAAAAAATATCTGATTATTTTTACCCCACTTTAAGAGGAGTTTTATATGTGCTCCAAAAATAAATTAAGTAAAAATCGAAAATTTTCACCAAAATTACAAAAACTCTACAAATTGTTTCTTAAGATACCAATTAACTACTATTTAGTCTTATTACAGTGCTAGGTTGCTTTGTTTGGTCGCGATAAGCTGTTAAAGTTGATGTAAATTATCGGCCGAAAATTAGCGAATTTAGTTCAAAACTCTTTTCTTCGATTTTCTCGAAAACTAAGCGATATTTTACCAAACAAATTACACAGTGGGTTTTACTTACACTAAGGCCTACCTAAGTTTAAAATATTAGCAAAATCAAATTTTCGACCCTTGCCGCGGATTTGCCAAAATGTCTGATTTTTGCTGACAACCCCTCTTAATTACTCAACAAGTTGGAAATGTTTTGAGGAGATCTTACAGCTTTCCCCCTATTATCAATTTCAGCCGTGTCGCTACCATGCGAAAGATACATCCTCTCTATCGCTCGCGCAAGTAACCCTAGCCCTAAACCCCAAGGTTAGCTGGATTTTTAACTCTAAAGATAGTTCCACCGGTAACTCCTTCGCATAAAAAAATCCTAGAAAAAGCTAACCCTAACTCTAACAAACCCTAGTTAAGTACAACCTAACCCCAACCAATTTAACCTAATTCGGGAAAGACCCCAACTCCTAGTTCGACTTTCAATAGCTGGACTTCTTTATTTCCATCCCACAATTAATTATTCGACAAGTTGAATGTTTTGAAGCGGTCTTACAGGTTTCCCACTTTTATCAATTTCGGCTGTGGGCCACTACTATTTAAAGTAATCAACCTCCAGAGCGTCTAACTCGTACTCTTGTTCGCCTAGATCAGATCTTACCTTAGTCAGTCAGTGAGTGAGTACAAAGCGCGGTGTTAAAAGAAAGCTAAGTCTGCTCTATATCGAAGATTTATTGTAGTAAAACCCAAAACAATAAGTTTAAACACCATGTGTTTTGAAAAATGTCGAAATGTCAGCAAAAAAATGTCAAAATGTCAGGGAAAAAATGTCAATCGGTCAGGTCAGCAAAAATGTCAAAATGTCAGCAAAAATGTCAAAATATCAGCAAAAAAATGTCAAAATGCAGAAAAGTATGGCCGTAGACGTCAGTTTCCAGTTTCTATTTTCACTACGGTGTTAAACTTATAATTCTACGATAACTTAGTGAATGTGGTTTGGAGTAGAAAAGTGGTGACTATTACCCATGATGCACCAGTGTAATAGTGGTTGGGCACAGGGATCCCGTTGGTGGAGTTAGGGGTGGGTGGGCTGCCTCCCTCCCTCCCACACGGGGTGGAGTAGGGAGATGGAAGGGTTGGTGGCGGGTGTGATTGGTCGGGCGTCGCTTCTCTGCCTTTTGGTTAAGATCAAGTGTGAAATCCTGCTCGAGCGAAAAGTGGGATTCCTGTGCTGGTTCCTGGTGCTTCTTGGCAACCTCGTGGCTTTTGGGTGCTTGCCCACATTTTTAGGACATTTCATACGTGTGAGATTGTTTGCTTTTGCATCTGTGCTTGGTAATTGTCTTGATCTTTATTTCTCTTTGGGATTGTGCGCGTTCGTGCGTTTTCCTTTTGTTCTCATCTGCCTTCCTATAGATAGGTTTTCATATAGGGTCTCTTTCAGAGAAAATTGTGTTCGTCAATCTGAAAATCTTCTTACTAATGGCATTAATATTAAGGGTTGTTTTTGTTTTTTTGTTTGTTTCTACTGGGCCTGAATCCACCTATCATGTTGTTGCTATCTCGAATCTCCCTTATGAATTGACTGATGAAACCTTTAAAGGTGTATTTGAGAGATATGGGGAAGTTAAGGAAGTGCTCAGGAATGTGGGTAAGTATGCTTTATAAACTGAGGATAAACGTATTTTAATGATACTCAATTCTCATATTCCTGCCAGAATCTTGCTCGACCCTTACACCGCTAGAGTTCCCTATCGTGGACAACACCTTTCTTGTTTTCATTGCAACTGGTGGGATCATTCGAATCGTAATTGTCCTCTTTCTGGATACTGCTGAAATTGTGGCGATCCAAGCAATTCTTCTTATGATTGTCACACCTTTTTTTTTTTGCTCCTCCTGAGTTCTTAATAACTCGTAATCCTAATAGTCAGCCTTTTGAACAACCCGGACCCCTTTTTCAACACCAGTCTTCACCAAGCGAACTCTTTGGGTCAACTGGCAATCTTTCAGAGACGTATAGTGAGATCTTGAGAGACGCTCCCCATGAAGAAGAGAAAATGGAAGATAATACTGAAGAAAAAGTAGATGGGCATCAAGCTTCACCATCTCTTTTCTTCCAAGAAACACCTGATAACATCAACATGATTTCAACTAATGATAATAGCCCTAATATTGCTTCTGAACCCTTATTCCCTTATGTTCTATCACAAGACTCTCTAGCAAAATTCATTAGCATGTTAAAGTGCGATATACGAATTCGCTCTATTGGCAAATGTTCAAATGAGCTGTTTTCGAACGAAATATATACTTGCAAAAACTCCCACAAAACTTAACCATTCCAAACCCCAAACATCATATAAATGTATGCTAACCAAATAAGTGTTTTAATTATCGATTTGTTAAATAATCTCTTTAGATATTTTCAAATGAACACAATCTCTGTGCTAAACTTCAGCTCAATACAATAGAAACATAACAGGCGTTGTTTCTGCTTCAAACATTTACTAAGCAAATAGAAGTTAACCCGTTTTAAACTACGTGCTTGTTGAGTAGACCAAAGTTTGCTGCAACGATTCAAGTTTCCTTTCACTATCATCAACACTTTTGTTTCTCTTTTACCGTGCAGAGGATATGGGCAGTTCTCAGTGCAGTCTTTGGAACCACCGTATGCGTCTTTCAGCCAAAAATGTTGTTAATTCAACACAGATAGGCAGCAATCAACGTGGGTGTCTCCATATCTGAGATACCGCTTTAAAATTTTTTATCTCTTTAAACACATGCTCTATTTTGACTCTTCTTTTCGATAGAGCTCGGTTAAACTTTTGGCACGTCTCCTCCCTCTTTGGTTTAACAGAGGCATCTGACCTGCACGAACATGTGTTAGTAGAGCTCCTCCATCAGGATAACCTCTGTCGCCCAACACTTTAACACCTGGCGGTAAATCTAGGACTAAAGCGGGCCCTATAGGTTTCATTAACCTATAAGCAGTCGCATCATGCGTGCTACCCAAGAAGCCAGCCTGAAGAAACCGAATATGGCCCTCATTAACCATTACCAATTGAGTGTTTAGGCAGTGATAGTGCCAATAGCCACTGTAAAATGGTCGCTGAGGCTCCGCCAGAGGGCAATAAATCTCATGCGGGGTTGCATCTATAGCACCGACGGCATTTGATAACTCTGGCCAGCTGCCCATTAGATTTCTCCACTCCGCGAGGTTCGGCCAGGTGATTTGATTTTGAAAATATCTCCACATTACTGGTAACGTTCTGTAAATAATCTTAAGTTCTGCAAGGTTGGGAGGATATCGTTCGCAAGTTTGAGAAACGACACAGGGGTTTCGCCAGTGTTCCGCCAGAGGAGGTGCGCTTGCCTTGATATAAGAGAAAACACATCTCTATCACGAAATATTTCCCCGTGAAAATTCTCAAAAAGACGATGTTGTAATGGAGACAGACTTTGTTGAGGTGGTGGCCTAATAAAGGCGACAAACAGCAATATCCAGGCGACTATATTTAAAAGAACTACTCGGACTTGTTGCGCATCCATGCTGCATGAACTGCTGAGCGAAGATGCGCATTCCAAAATAAAACACGGCATTTTTCATGCCATTCGCACGTGAATCATCACGCGTGCGCTAAAAATTTGCATATTGCACTTGCTGTGTACGTAGCAAGAGGATTCATATTTACACTCACCTGACTACTTTCGAATTTCTAATAAATGAATTGTTCAGCAAACGTACCAGGTCAGTATCTAGACATATAACTTTTGGGTTGGTACTTTCGATATCAACCCTCAACCATACTTAGTTTGCTGTTTATTACAAATTTTAGGTCCCTCCAAGAAAAGTCGGGTCGGAATTGGAGAGAAAGAAAAAAGTGTTGTTCTCGAATGTTACAACACTCTTAACAGCAAAGGATGGAAAGAGGTTGTCTTGACAGCACGACAGAAGATTGGAGAGATAGCAGCAAGCATGCCACAACACGTAGATAACCTGTATTTAACCCAAACAGACGAGTCTCTTACCAGACGCATACAAACAGCCCTATGCCCCCGAGTCAGGAGAGATTGGAACGGAGAAACAACTTCTAGTTTCAAATCAAACAAGATATTCAAGAAAAATGCAACCAGATGAGAGAAAGGCTAAAGCCCTCAAGGTTAAGCTGAATCAGAATTTTGCTGATTCATCTCCTAGCGAAGACGACAGTATCGAACCTTTTGCTAAGAAGAAAAGGAAGCTAGACATAGCGAAAGAGGCTAACCTCGCACATGCAAAGATGTGCGAAAAAACTATGAGCACGATGGAGAATGTTAATCAGCTTTTGCTGAAAGTAGACAAATACATCAGTGATCAAAACGGAACAAAACCCTAAACAGAGACTTTTCAAGTAAAAACTGTAGAAATTCGTCGACGAAATGTAGAATGATTTATTTGAATGAATTGAATCTTTCATGTTTTGTTGATAAAATAATGAAAATAAAATGTTCTAATTTCCCTATAACGTCAAACCGTTGTGCAGTGTTTCCAATTCGTGTCTTTTTTAATTATTGTTTTTGTATAATATATATATAGAATATTAGCAGACCTCATTAGCATGCTAAAGTGTGATATACGAATTCGCTATAATGTCAACATTGTCATTGTTTCTGATTCCAGAACTCTATTCCCTCATGCCGGCTTGCAAGATTCTCTTGCGAATGTTCCTCTGCCGGTGTCTTCACCTTAATCTCATGTTTCTCTTTCTCAAGGCTCTCCTTCACCCTTTTCGTTGTCAGTAGGGACAAATCTGTCTTCCCCTTCCTTTAGTAACATTGTTCAAAAGGGACCTGTCAAATCCCACATTCCTGCTTCGTTGAAAATTTTACCGACTGTTCTGAAGAGGCAAATTGCCGACCCTCACGCGCGCCCTGAATTTAATAAGACGAAGCCCTCATTACCTCTTTTCACGTTATTTATCATTAGTGTTCTTTTGAAAAATATTATTGCAGTTATTGCAAAGTTCTATCTATAAATCAGTCTATTGAATGTTGAGTTATGTCAAATCTCTCACAAACTAAATTTTAGAATGTTTGCCGATGACACTAACATCTTTTTAGCAGACAAAGACCAAGTCGTAATAGAAAATATTATTAATTAAGAGTGGAATAATATAATAAAATACTGTGAAACTAATAAGTTGACTATCAATCTAAAGAAAACACATTACATGATAATTAAGTCTTCCAAGAAAAGAGCACCTACGATTAAAGTCCCTCAAATCATTGAATACATTGAATACTTAGGAGTTTATATTGACCAGCATCTTAATTGGGAATATCAAATCAAACTTGTACGCAGTAAAATATCTAAGAATATTGGAGTGATTAATAAGTTAAGGTACTATGTTAATTTGAAAACATTACGAGACGTATATTTTTCAATAGTTTATCCATACTTAGCATATGGGATATTATCTTGGGGAAATACGTACAAAAACAAATTTAATTAAAATATTCACAGCTCAAAATAAATTTATGAGAAGAATTTTCTTCTTTAATAACTATTAATAACATGCAGCCCCCCTCTATAAATTATTAAGTATATTAACATTTCAAAATATCCTATATTACAAGGCAGGTGAACTTACATTTAAAATCCTTAATGATAGGACACATGTCCCAGATATATTTTCTGGCATGCTTAAACTTGCAAAAGAACGACATCAATACAATACCCGTTATGCTTCAAAAGACAATCTCCTTTGTCCCTTAGTTAGAACAAATTATGGGAAGTTAACATTCTAATTTTTAATAACAAAAATTTGGGAAACAATTCCCATTATTACAATAAAAAATCTCAATTCTCTATCTCTTTTTAAGAAAAAAATAAAAATACATCTTCTTCTTAAGCAAATATAGTAGTATATATATGGATAGAACATATGTAAATCTTATAATTTACATAATTACATCCTGTAATAATTCTTTTATTTCTATTAATGTGTATTAATAAATAACGAGTTCAAAAGTTCAAAGTTACTTGAATGTGAAAATGAGTTATTGAATTTATTGTTGCAATTATTGATAAGTTAAAAGTGTTTATTGAATATATAGTTGAATACCTATTTTCCTTATGAGGATTGCCACCTTAAACGTTAAAGGTCTTCGTGATCCAGTTGAAAGAGCTTCTTTTTTCGTATGACTTCTATCGTTAAACCTTGACATAATTTGCCTCCATGAAACTCAATGCGCTTCTCGAGAAGAACTGGATTCCTGGTTTAAGTACTATTCTTTTCTTGCTCATGGTTCCTTCTTTTCTTCTCGTTCTGCTGGGGTGGCTATCCTCATTAATCGTTCATTTTCTTGTAAAGTGGAGAATACTCACTCTCTTCATAATGGACGCCTGCTGAAAGTTGACCTGAACATGGTCAGCGGTGATTTTCATTGATAACTCATTCTCCTCTATCTCTGTAATTTCTTTTTGACTTGGATCCATATTTGCAAGATATGTTGTAATAACCATTAGCAATAGGATACTGCCATTTTTATAATAGTTTGCTGCTTTCGAACATGCGGATCGATTTCTGTATATGTATGAGCCTGCAATAGGTGTTTTTCAAAAGTTTTATGATACCTTATTCTCCATCGAAATTTAAGCATCTTTATCCAATTTGGTATTTCAACATCGGCCAAACATAGTATCTTCAGAAGGGAGATAAACCCCAACCCCCGAAAATCACTAAAACTGCTCCTTGCAGCACAGAACTTAGTGATATGACCCAACTTGGCGCACAGTGACGATATTTGGACAACACATTTAATTTTGTTGTTTATGGCTCGATTTCTATCACGTTTTTCCCGAAAATAGGTCCTTTAAAAAAAATCATATTTCCTGCGCATGCGCATAACATGAGTCAGGTAGGTAAAATTTTAAATGCCGAGGGGCTGCGTTTCATGGTAATGTCATGAGATTGAGATTATGCCATAGCTAAGTTGCCTATCTTGTGCTTTGTTTGTTGGTAAAATTGTGTAAATACTGCTATGTTTCCGGATAATTTTTATCTTGCCTCCCCTCCCTTCCTTTCTTCGCTGGTACTTACAGACCGTTGAGACGTTATTTTTCAGCTCCCGAAAACTTTTCACGACACTGCGCTGTTTCCTTTTTCCTTGATATTTCCAGGATACAATTTTGTTTCTAAGGTAGATAAGCACCTGAAAATCACACTTTAACTAATAATTAACTTTATCGGGACTAGAAAAATGAGATTTTGGTTTGGATTTTTGAATCTGATGCGTACGCTGACGACATGTACGAAAAATGATTTAAGGGGGTGGGTTCAGGTTAGGCAAAGTTAGCAAATTGGACGCGTGTTTTCTTCAAAATCGATGCCATTTTGGAAAGCAAACATGACAAAACCTATTAAACATCAAAGTACATGATCAAGGGATCGTGTAGAGTGGAGGTCCGGGGGAGGAATCCAGGGTGGAGGGGGGGGGGGGGTAAGCTTTGGTAAATCTAACTATGATTATCGGATTTGTATTAGAAAGCATGCAATTATGTTTCTATGAATATCGATATATTTTTGAAAGATAATGCCCGTCTTTTGTGCGCTAGTGGATTCTACCACAACCCAAACATATCTACTGAATCAGATATTATAGGAAATGCATTCCATCTTTTGAATATTCTAGACACTATATTAAAGATACCTCTTGTAGCTGAAGCTTTCCTGAAATGCAATCTCGAGACCTTGAGGGCTGCCTACCACCAAGCACATGCAGCTGACAATTCAACCTTGGCAGGCTTGGTAAGCACTACAGTTTGTGAAATTCATGATGATTTCATGCAGGCTAACACTTGTCATGGGTTTTCAAGCTTCAGAGTCAGTTCAAGCTCAACAAGCGACTCCTCATGAAGGTGTTCGGGTTGACGAACGTGGGTGAGATATACCTTCCCCTGGATGTTCCCCTGCATGACGACATTCCAATATTGGCTGCTGGTAATTACGACCCGAGTACGTTAGCAATGAATCCTTGCTTGTTCTTCTTATTCTGTTGTTTTGATTCAACTTTTAAGATACCCGTTATGTATTTGGCCAGCTTAAGAAACCAAGGTTCAACATTGCTGACGCACGTTCACAGACTGGTGAGGGAGAAACAGCCGTTTTACGCTGTCAAAAGCTATATATTTTCTAACAAAAGTCCAATATGCTAGACGAATCGTCCAACTTCAAGAAAATCGTGGTTTCGTCAAGTATTGGTGTGCAATGCGACGAAGAAGAATGATTTTGGACGGTGCTGATGGAGTATTTGACGAGGGGAGAGTAAACGAATCATGGGCAGACAAGGAAACCCAAACCGTATCTAAGATACAAATTGTGGAAGCTGGTAAGAGTTTTTGGTATCATAAAATGAGTGTTCTATCAAACCATTCACCAAAACTGTGTTCATTCTTCAGAGATTGACCTAGAAAAACCCATCTTTGCGGAAGACACGACAGATATTCCGGCAAGGAAAGTGATCACACCAAGAAGTAAGTGTGAAATGTAAAGCTGGTGATTTCCTTATATACATCTCGTCTCACTGTTCGTATTTTCTTTTTGTTTTACGTCTTAAGACCACATACCTCTAGAACCAAGAATTTGTGTGATCAACGAGGCAATTGACACGATAAGCAACGACGATGCCCAAGAGAAAGATTCGGCTTGTGATGGTATGTATCTATCTTTCTTTTTCCTATTAGCATAACTATCTGCTCCCGTGAAAATAGCATCCTACTGATTCTCAACCTTTAAGACGTAGAGATAATGAAAGTAACCAGTGCTCCGGCAAGGACAGTCTACTCCATCGCTGACACAGACAGCGAAGAGGAGAAGGCATCAGTCCAAGACAAAAGTTAAGAGGAAATGACCAGGATAAAAATGTAAAGGTTTGCCACCTTTTTAACAAGGTCCTAACCCATTTCCCAAGACATCTCAAGACCGTGCAGGAATGGTCTGCCAAAAGATACAAACAGTGGCAACATGGCGAGGAACAGAAGGCCAAAAACCCACTTAGAAAGTGTCCGGTCTTGGGATGTCAGTACATAAGCGTGCGGTTCGACCGTCATCTCCCTTCCATGCATGGAATCAAGCCAAAAACTGAACAGTGAGTAAAAACCTTTCAGCACATTTCTATAATGAAATTTCTTAATTCGATTTTTTTCCCTTTAGATATCAACGTTTAATGAAAAAGCTTCCTGCTTCGAAGTTAGTCAAAACGTACCGAGATTTAGGTAAATGGTCTCTAACGATAGCAAACGAATTAGGAATTTCATTGATTACTTGACGTTTTGTACTCTACTACAGAAAAAAAGGCAACCACAGCCAAGAAGACAGACGAATCCGTCACGATATCTGCTCCTGTGAGCTTGAGTAAGTTGTTTGTTTTTATATAAACATGTTATAATGAGTGTTTTGGTCACACCTTTGTCACTTCCTTCTATAAATCGCGCCAGCACCCAAACAACAAGAGCGCCAAGTGGCGGACGAAGACGGGGAGGTGGAAGAGGAGGAGGAAGATCAAGTCAAACTTCTTGAGGAGAGATGGAGGAAGGAGAGAAGGAGGAAGAGAAAGTCCTTGAATCCATCGGAATCACCTCCGTGGGGACCTTTGGGCAATCAATCGATGGATTCAAGGACTTTCTAATGAAGCCCGGTGGGGAGAGAAAGGTAGATTTGACATTCTGAGGTCGGGTTGGATTGTTTTGGTTTGCTTTGTAATGGTTTTAGTTTGTATTTTTCAGACCGAGCGACAGGCGCTCATTGTTTCGCGGCAAGTTGTCCGTGTGGCAATGAAGGTAGTAGGCGGGCGACAGCCAACCAGTATCATGGAGCCATGGACCGATGATGAGAGGGTATGGGACACGTTTTTCCAGCCTCTGTTAGATGAGTAAAAGCAGTTTCTCGAGCTAAACGGTAAGGTCATGCATAATGGTTTAGCCCTTGCAGTGACTTTTCTGAACAATTGGTTTGATGTCTTTGACAGATGGTCCAAAAGGTCTAAAACCAAGTACCATCCAGTGCTATTCTATGGCACTGGAGGAGTACTGCAACTTCATCCTTAGCTATGAGAATTTCAAGAAATCCCTCAGGCAAGAGGAAAAAGAAAAGTTAGCCGGTAAGGCAAATTGAAAACGATCCTAAGGCAGAAATAGATATGCTTGACTAATGACATCTCGGTTTTTCATGTTAGGTTTGGGAAAATGCCAAAAGATTTGGCGGATGTCTCTTAGAAAGAACAAGTGAATCCAGGTTTGGATAAATTTTCCGCGAATTCCCTGTAATTGATCTTTAGAAAGCCGTTTAATGTGGATTTTGTCGTTCATTTCTTAAGAGAAACAACCAGCACGTCCAAGACCAGGCTAATATGATGACGCTTCAAGACATCCAGAAAATCTTGGCTTCCGAGGCAAATTTATTTAACACCAGTAAATTCATAATTGCGTTCTAGAAATAGCTGAAGAAAGATGAGTTACTTGTGTCTGTTTTTTTGTTGTTTTTTTTTTCATTCCAGCACGCCGAGAAATGTGCTTCCAGGCTTCAATATCTCTACGAGTGCGTGTGCGAGGACAAGGAGGATAAGGTAAGCATTTCCAACAAAATAGGTCAGCGCTACACCACATCTGTGTAACGTAACGGTTTTATTGCACCTATTGCAGGTTTCCGTCGACATGGACGAGGCTCAACGCCTTCAGAGATTTCTAATCATGAGGCTGTTGGTGCTGAACGGAGGCCATGCCTCACTTATTTCAAATTTTACGACAGAGATTGACGACACCATTAGAAGGGATGAGGAAGGCATATACACAGCCTATATAACTGACGACAAGACGGCGGCTACAAGAGGCACGGTCTTCCTCCAAATGCGACGACCCGAGTACCGGCTACTCAAGGGCTTTCAGTACGCTGCGAGGTAAATCAAATTTACGATTGCGCAATTCGACCGATAAATCTTGACAATTTCATCTGTTTCTTTAGGCCCGCTTTGCTAAAAACGGCAGAGACAAGCGCATTTTTCCTAAACTCAGCTGGAACCCCATTTCAGAGCGGCATGGTTTCTGCCGCAGTCCAGTGTTCTGTGAGAGACGCAAATGTACTTAAGCGGCAGAAATCATGCCCCACTGACGTAAGAAAGATGTGGGTTACCACCATTTACAAAGATGGGAGCGTGGAAGAGAGGCGTCAGCTGGCCGCCAAGATGGCCCACAGCCAAAGGTAACGTCACTTTTAAGAACAACACTTGAAACAAATATGTTCGCCTAACAATAGACCATTATACAAACTTACCTTCTCAACAGAGCTGCTCAGCTGTGGTACGACCTCACCGAAAAGCAGGCGGAGGCAACTCAAGGACTTAAGGTGATGGAGCAAAGGCTAGGAGAGGTCAAGGACCAGGAATTGGCGAGAAAACCAAGCCCGATAAAAAAAGCTAAAGGGTTAGCTAAAACAAACAAATTGGTTTTCATAATTTTCATTGAGGTGAATGAACTTATTTTATTCTTTATAGAAAACGTGTCTCTTGGAATAAAGAGGACGGGGCGCTGATAATCACCACGTTCAGGGATGTTATCAGAGGCGAAGTGCTTCCCAGCAAGCAATCTGTACTAGAACGTTATGAGGCCTCACTCGGCGAAATATATGGGCGGGATGACTCGCGGCAATACAAAGAGCGGTGCTACGATAAAGTCCGCTTTTTGTGGAAGCGACATTCCTCTCAAAAGAAAAAGGAGTAATAAAAACCCGGCCTTTTTCTTTTCTACATTGTGTATGTGTTTGCTAGTTCCAAACGGATAGCATAAAATTCACTTTCAGGTTAGCCCTTAATTCCTAAAACCTCCTCAGCGGTCCTAAATTGCCAAAATTCTACGGGCAAGATTGCAAACTTTAACACAAATGACCAAACGACGCTTTAATATAGTAAAATATTCACCCAAGATTAAACCGCCCAACTGGCGAAAATTCATTTAAGAAAATACGATTTAAAATCGTAATAAATTGCTAAAATAGTACCAAAACTTTTTTTTTTTAAACGAAAACAACGGTTTCATGGCATTAAAATTTCTTTTAAATACTCGGAAAACCATCTATAAAAGGTAAGCTGAAGTTTCAACCCTAAATCTAGCTCGATATGTAACTTCTTTGCACAAACAAACCCTCACAAGCCCTAGTTAATCCAACCTAACCCTAATTTACCCCAATTTCGCAAAAATCCAAACTCCTAGTTCCACTTTCAATAGCTAGACTTCTTTCTTTTTAGGCAATGATTAATTATTCGACAAGTTGACAATGTTTTGAGGCGGTCTTACCAAGTGAATAATACGAAAAACAAAGGTTTAACGGCCGTAAACGCTCGACAAAATGTATAAAAGAAAAAACACTTGAAAAACATACTGACAGCCTTTAATAAAGGTCCAAAATAAAACGGAAAGATATATAAGTTTCCCAAGAGAAAAAAGCAAAAGAAGAAGATGGCGAAATGTCAGCAAAACGATGGCTTTTTGTCAGCTTTCAAAATGGCGCTCGGTCAGCAAAATGGCGTTTTGTCAGCAAAAATGCCCAAAAGTCAGCAAAACAGTGGATTTTTGTCAGGAAAATATGGCTGTATACGAAAGAAAAAGTTGCACTCACGCCGGGTCAGCTGTCTTTGGTTTCGCGACATCCGGTTGAAGCTAAAATATGGCATCTCAACCACGTGAATTGGGTGAAGGACTAGGAACTAGCTTTGGTTGGTATATAAATGGCTCGCTATGCGGAATGGGATAGAGCGCGAAATTAGAACAATGAAAGAATGAAAAAGTCTGATAAATAAGCTTTATTTTGATACCAAAGTTTCCCATGTTGCTTAAAATTTGAATATTTTGAGTGGGTCTACTCTTCCTCACATATTTGTGACGTCGTAGAAGCCTAGAAAAACGTATTTTTTTCGCTTGTGCAGTTTTCTTTGAATCAATTAGAAATGGCGCGAGAAAGTTGATGCTGGTTTCTTGAATTATCAGGTAAGAATCGTATGTTTTTTGTTTCTTATAAATCGAAGCAGGTGTCCCGTATAATGTCATAATTCTTATGGAAGCTTTTGACGTCAACAGCCTTGGTCCTGTCCTTTTGTGACTGTGAGTCATGTCTAACAAGCGCTTTAATGTAGGATCTTATATGAAAGCTAGACGGGACATTTTCAAAGATTTAGCCAGGGAGAAAGCGAACACTTTAGCAGCAGTAAAAGCAGAACAACAAAAAGTTCGAAGATTAAAGGAAAAGGTGATTTTGTATAAAATTATTTCGCTAAATTTTCGTTCGCGATCACAGACGAGTCAGAGTTTACTCGACAAATTTATTCCAACTCTAACTCTTACCCATTCTTTGGTGTAACTAAACTAATTATGACTAACTATTTTGTTTTAATTTTATTTATTTGTTTTTCAATAATTCTTTGAAGCTTATAGCTTAATCCTGCTTAAGCTTGATTTTGCATAACCTATTTTTGTTTACTATAAATTCTCCCAACTATGTTGCTTTGTATCGCTATATAAAGTAAGGAGAACTTACAGAACGATCGAACAATGTTTTCTGTATGATAACATATATTGGGGAATATTTTGCAGAATGTTCTACTTGAATCAAATGAACCAATGCACGCTAACACCAATAAACTCACAGGTAAGTATGAATATGAACTAGCTCTTTTGTTTTTTGTTTTTCTTTTTATGGTAAGGTTTACTTGAAGCTTCTTGGTCTTAGATGCTTCTGATAATTGTAAAAACAGTGAAATTCAAATGAGCTTTATTCACCTTAGCTTTTATATGACCTTTTTGTGGAATAGGTAATGAATAATGATAATTTACAATATTTAATCAATAATTAATTTATTCATGTATTTACTCACTCATGTATATATCTCTTTTTTATTTATTTAGCTGAAAAATAAAGGCGTCACAAGATCTCCAACCTCACTACTAAATCCAACAGTTACACCAAGGACAGCAGTAAGGCGTAACACTCAAACATATGAGTGCTTTGTAAAATACATGGAGCCACACAAAACAACAAACGTCCAGCAATAGATGGGCTCTTTGATACTCTTCAAAAGCGCTGCAAGACTAGCGAGCTCGGGGATTATGTACTTTTAAATAGCCAAGTAACTAATTATTTAATTGATAAAGTCCAAAAGAAGGAAATTAACAATTTTGCTAGCTCACATCTTAACAAATTAAGAAGCATAGCAGTCTATTACAATTCAGGGGTCATGGGAAAGAGAAAGTATCAAGCTGTAAGGCTTGCATCTTCAATGAAGGCATCTAATAAAAAAAGGGGAGGGAGAACTGCTATCAAACATCTTTCTTCCTGCAGCATACCTAAGCTTCAAACATATAATACTCTCATGGCAGAAATCAATTCTATTGACATAGGCAAAACATATTGTGTTGATGAAGTGTTTTCTTCTAGTTTTGAGGAAGAAGGCACCATAAATGGCAGCTTTAGAGATCTAGAAGAATACTTACCAAGGCTAGCTTATTTCTATTTAAGATCTAAGTCAAGAAAGGATAACTTAAAGTGGTTTGGGGAGACGGAGGGCACTTTTAAGATTGCAATTGGGGGGGATGGTTGCCCTTTTGGTAAGAATGAAACTGCTTGTTCTTTTCTTGTCAGTTTTCTGAATGTAGGAAAGAGAGTGGCCTCTAGCAGTGACAACTTTTTAGTGTTTGGAGCAAACTGTGAGGAGACATCATTGGTGGTAAGAAACTATATACAAGTGTTCTGCAAACAGGTTAATAATATGATTGGAAAGGAATATCACATTGAGGGTTTTCATGTTACCCTCCACATTGAAGAGCTGCCAAATGATATGGAAATGCTTGCAATGCTTGGTGGTGAGCTCTCAAATGCTGCTACTTTTTTCTCGTCATTTGCAAACGTAAGTTCAATTGATGCTGGGGATCTTAACGGTAAGTTTGGAACAGGTAATGACTGCAAGTGGAAACCATGGTGCTATAATGACAGGATTTCAGTGGCTAAAAAAGTTGCTGATTTTAAGTCAAACCTTTCGCCTTCATTGACTAAAAGCTACAAGAGATCAAAAGTGACACAGTTCATCGCAAAACAGAACAGCCGTCAAGAGTTCCTACATGTCATTGGAAGAGTAATTGATAAAGCCCATGTTGAGCCCCTTCATCTTAAAAATAATGCTTGGCAGTACTTTCTCAAAGCAGTTATTAAAGAAGCACTTGGCAAATCTAATCTTCTACCATCACAGAAAGTGTTTACTGATCTCCCTCAGGATACTTGTTTTGTTAGGATAGTGAATGCCCTTCGATATGAAGTGAAAGTAAAACGTGTTGCAGACAAGGTAAGGACTTGCTTTGAGGAGACCCAAGGTAGGAAGGGTGATCTTCAATATAGATTTACTGGAAAAGATTCTCGAATGTTTTGCCACAACTTCATGAGGTTAATAAAACATCTGAGCAAGGAGGAGGACAGCCCCAAGCAAAGGCAAACTTTGCTTGCCCTGGCTTACATAGGCATCAGGCTGAGAGATTGCTGTTCTATTTTTAACAGACTGGATGTAGAAGAGGTAGACCTGGACAGATTGGATGAAGCAGCAAATCAATATTTCTATGCAAACAGACTGTTCCTCCCATACCCAGTAAACCCAACTATGTGGACACTGGGCCATGTTCTCCCCGTTCATTCCAGACAAGTTTACGCTACCTTCCAGCAGGGTCTCTTGACTGTTACTATGGAGGGTAGAGAGGCTAAGCATATTGCCTTACACCGGTTGCGCTTGAACTCTTCATACAATAAGAGATGGCAAGACATTTTTAGACATGAATTTATCATGTTGGTATGGCTACCCGAGCAAGGTCATGAGCACACAACCTATACACAAAGCAAGGATGTTTACGTTCCTGAGAGGTGTTTGACTGACAACAGATACCGTTACTGTGGTTTAGAAAAGGCAGCCCCTGCAGACAACAGTTGCTGTTTCTGCGGTGAGAAGTTGATGCCATTAATCCATGAAAGTGTCAAAGAGAAAAAATACAAAAATGGTTTGTTGATGTAATCTACTGCCCTGGCCAATCACAGTTACAGTCATAAAGGTAAGTCTTTCTTTAGTCTTGGAACAAATCCTGCAATTCATTGAGATAAATAACTAGTATATATATCAAGAACTAAATTGAGTAATTTGTTTATTTCTCAAAATAAAACTGCTTATATTCTACTTTTCTTCAACTGTTGGTGTTTCACTCTCACCCCCCCCCCCCCCCCCCCAGTCCCTCTCACCCAAATGCAAACATTCTTAATATCACAAGATACCAATTGGAAAACACAATATTACAGTGGAATGACACATTTTTTCAATGCTGAATGGTAAGCTGTCTTTCTAAGTTAAGGTTAGTCCTATGTCCTATAGTAAAGAGTACCATCGGTAGGGCTAAACGTGAGACAACAAAGAGTATTTACAAAATATATATATATATACACTGAAACACAAAAAATATGTGGCTTAAAATATATGTCTTTTGTTCTTGAGATATAAAACCATGAGAAACAATAGACATATACATATATATTTCAAGTCACAGAATTTTTGTGTTTCAGTGCAGTATATACATATATTTATATACAATTATATATTTTGGGTAGATATTATAAAATGTTTACAAAATAGGAAAAATATTTAACTTATATATTTTGAATTAGTACTCACACTTAACATATGAATACTAAGTGTGACAGCAACTTTAAAGAAATATTGAGTTGAAATAATACATAGTCCTAATATTTGGATCAAAAAAGTTACAATATGATTAACTAAGAAACAATTTATATATTTAAGATCTTTAAATTTTATAAAGCATATTATGACCTATATCCAAGTCACAAACAATATCAGGAATATGTGAACATGATCCAATCAGATATAATTAAAAACAAAATTTCTTATATCACTATTCATATATTAATTAGGAAAATAAAGAAATATAGTAAAAATATAGTTACATCATATAACCCAGTTCAATTATTATGCCATCAATTGAAATCTATTTAAAAAAATATTGCAATCCAAAGCTGTGCAGTAGCTAGTTTAGATTTTTTAATATTGCCTCTTTGTCTTGCTAATTTTTAGGGTCATAACAGAGAACGAAAAAATCATGGAAAGCATAACCAAGTTCATTCCAGTAGCCATAATGTATTTTAAGGTGAATATCTGACCTTCTGTCGTCATAAAGTATAACGAACGGCTTTGAAGCACTCACTACCACTTCTGCCCGACAGCCTTGACGTTTCCCTTTGAAACTTTTCTTAAATTGCTCTTTAATGGCTGAAGACTGAACAGCCGCAAGATATGAAAAATCGCGAACCAGGCGATTTTTATTCGTAAATTTAATAGCTTTCCCCTCAGTTGCAATTCCAAACAATGAGGGAGAAGCCAACACAGCTTCAGTTATTGAAATAAAAATCTCCTTTGGCAATCCTCGTTTTAATTCAATAAACCAGGGATTGCAAGCCCTTGGCGATGGTATCATTCGACGTCTCAACAGCTTAAGCCATACTGATACTTCTTCAGTAATCATCGGTCCTACTTTAACGGACTTGATAAGGACTTGCTCCCTTGGCGATAGCCTACTAGCGATTTCATGTCGACTATAAACATACTGAAGAAAAGCAATCGCTTCCTCTCGAAAAGTAGAAAACACATGTATTGACCTGGAAAGCCGCTTAAATTCATCGACAGATCTTTCCACAACTTCAGAAAGGGTCGGTGGGTCTTCGATTTCTCCATTGTTATCACTTTCGTCTAGAACTTGCTGAAGTACTTCATCCACACTCATCCTAGACCTCTTAGCCGCCATGTTGAAATTTTATGGATTTTGTCACAAAACCGCTGTAACCTCACTCCGTATCGCGGTCGCTAATTGTCGCAAAACCCGAGACAGCTGACCCGGCGTGACTTTAATGGTTTTATAGCTGTTGGCTAGAAGGGCTATGAGCGGGATAGGGGGTGTGCAGGCGAAGTCGAAATGTCAGCAAAAATGTCCAATCGTCAGCCAAATCAGAGTCATGTGGATTGGTGAACGGCTGAAGTGTGAGGGATTTTGGTGCATGGAGTCAAGACTTAGTAAAAAATGGTTGAGAGTAGGGTAGGGGGTGAGCGCTGTCGAAAAAAGTGCCTATTACCCATGATGCATCAGCGCAGTAGTGGTTGGGCACAGGGATCCGGTTGCTGGTGTTAGGGGTGGGTGGGCTGGCTCTCTCCCTCCCACACGGGGTGGAGTAGAGAGATGGAAGGGTTGGTGGCGGGTGTGAGTGGTTGGGCATCGCTTCTCGGCCTTTTGGCTAAGAGCAAGTGTAGTATCTGTTTTTATTTTTGGTTCTAGATGCTACGTTTGTGTGATGCTGAATGTTGGGATATCTCCTAGATATACAACAATCAAATACCAGTCGACATCGAAGAATAAGAGACATAGATGCAGTTCAAAGCAAAAAAGACTGTGAGAATCGCCATCCCAAAGGGTGTCACAGTCACGAGCCTTCTACGGGTTCTTAAACTCCAACAATACGAAGTCATAGGCGCCCAAACATGCCCAGGAGGACGGCTATTGATATCGTGCTTCAAACAGAAGCTGGAGCAGAAATGCTCGAGCAGCACGCAGTGGATGTGCACAACATACACTACCACGTGGCCTCCATTGCCACAAAACATACTTTCGTTTCGGTATTTGTACCAATCGAATATCCTGACGAAGAACTTCGGGCTCTCTTGAGCCGGTATGGTGAAGTCCGGTCTATTCGCCGGCCTCACTATAAGGAAACCGGACTTGAAGAGTTCGAGAATGGGTCCACGTGGTAGACTTCAAGAAGTTGTCCACTCCACTGTCATACCGGATGACCGTCGCTGGTTTCTCGTTTGGTTTCAAGTACACTGGGCAACCCCAAAACTGCCTGAGATGCTCATACATGGAGCACACAGTCCAAAATTGTCTGCTCAAGCGTAGACGCCAATCACCAACACAGATCCAAGAGCAACAGGGTCACCAACCTCAAACACAACAACCAGACAATACAGTCCGGCACCAACTGACGCACACAGAACTAACCACGGAATCGGAACCTGAGAATACTTCAAGTTCTTCCATGGATCTTCAGGCATGCAGTGCCAAGCGGAGTCTCGACCGGGCGTTGGAGAGCCCTTCCCCATCCCCTTCAAGCCCGGACCACAAGAAAGCCAGACAGACTAAAAGGAATAAGTCACCGTTCGAGCTTTTTCACGCTGATCTGGCGATCACCAGCGCCTCTGGCTGCCCTCGGCGCCTTCGGGACGTTCACAAATCCACCATGGCTCAAGCCCGTGCTGTTCTGGGCCGATTACAACACGGAGCTTACACTCGTGAGGCGGCCGAGGCCAGCAATATAAGTGAGGTTGAGGTGACCGAGCGCTGGCAAACCATGGACAAACTATCTTCCTCAATGGCCGCTGAGAAGCTGGACACCCTCTACTTTGAACATTTCAAAAACATTTATGAACAGTAACGGTACTCCTTACTTCATTTTAATAGCGGAGCTCCCGCGCGAGAGGAGCACCATACCTAAGAAAAAATGGTAAACTATAGAGTTGATTTTTCATGTATTGGCTGACGTCACTTCCGTCCGTACGTCCGTCCGTCCGGGCGTGTACACAAGCATTCCGATTGGCTGGTAATTTTTTTTTTGTGGCGGGAATGTCGACGCGTTGCAACATCCGGGTACACATAAAGGTAAATCCGGCTATTAAACTTTTGTAAAAAAACGTCTTACACACGTATAGAAATACCGAGAGATAACAACACATTTTTTTATTCAACCTTATATTTATATTTACTCTATGTACGATGGAACCCATTTCCGTAATCGATATGTCGAAAGAAAGCTCAGAGGAGAATGAAGCCAAAAAAGAAAGGCCAGAAGTAAAAGAGTTTTTTCGAAAGAGGAAAATCTCTGGTGGCGTGAAAATGGAAGGCAAAGAGGAAGGACTCACCAAAGAAAAGCGGCAAGCAAAGAGAGATAGAGACCCAAATCCAGGCGGGACTTCGATTATAAACAAGGAGAACATGATCGCAAAGAAAAACTGATGATTATGAGGCAAAACTTGACGGATGAACAAAGAGAAAATGAACGTGAAAGACAAAGGAATTTGAAGCAAAACTACTAGCTAAGGCGACTCTCAAATGCACAGAAAAAAATCGCTTTAGGGCAAGTTATAGACCAAAGACAATTAAAAAAACTTTCATGTATTCAAAGATGGATTAAGAAGTGTTCTCCAAGAATTCAGGTGTGTTGTTTAGCAAACAATCGTTTATTATTTTTTGACAAGCATTTAATTTTTTCTCGACGAATCGACAAATCAAACACTTTCCCTCAAAGCTTTTATTATTTCTGTAGATAAGCTTAATTTATTTTAATGCTGGAGTAAATATAACATGAAGAGCATATTACAACAAATATTCGTCCTTTATTTAGCTTTGTAAATCTTTAGCAATTCGGTTAACGTTGTAAAACGTTGTTTTAAACCAACTATCATATGTTTTTCGTTCAAGAAAGATTCGCCTCCTATCGCGGGGTCCCATCTTCATTTAATAATTTTATTTCTACAGATAATTTATTTAAGTATTGAATGAAAATTTAAATTTGCACCAAATATTCAACTGTTTATTAAGCTATTCGAGCAAGTCTGATTATAAAAATGAGCTTAAATTTGTGTTGTTGAGAGATGTTGTTGTAGAAAGACCTAGACTTTCACTTTTAAAAGCCGTAAAAAATATTCAAAAACATTTACAAACGCCAATTTACTAACAAAGAAATTCGTCATTTTGCATTGCCTTTTTGCATTGCCTTTCTTTCCTATTTTGTCTCAGTTGTTCTTGTCAAGTTTAACTGAATGTAAAGCGTCTCGTTCTGTAAAAGACGTAATTATTAAGGTAAGCTTATACTTAGCTCAACCTTAACCAGTTTTCAAGTCTGTTTTTTGGTCTTGATTTCAATTTCAATGAAAGACATCCGAGGTAAATTTTAGCAGCAGTAAGGGGGACTCGCGATTGAGGCCTTATATTCACGGGTTTAACCCGGGGAATTATGAACGCGGGTACAGTACGGGTATTACCCGCGCGAAGTGTCCTTACTGCTGCTGTGTTGGGTAACGCAAACGGAGGTAAAATATCTTATAAATATACGATGCACGAATGTAAGAAGTTCGTTTACGACTTTTGCATAATTTGTCTAAGACCTAAAGTTAACATACCCAAGCCAGAACCTTTTTGGTGCTGTGGTAAGAAAATGCAAATAGAAGACGACACGTCACACGGCTGTTTCAAATGACCGAATTAGCAATGTATGCTAGATGTCATGCGCGAAGATTGCTGCGAGTTAATATTAAATTATTTACCATATATGGTAAATAGTTTAATATTAAAGCCGATCAAATTTCGCAGAAGAGATTTGAGCTTGGTTGAATCGAGAAGGAGATCGGGCGCAGCGAGTTCGTATGAACTAGAAGACATACATTTACTAGAGGGGTCGGAGATTGAAGTTGAAAATCGTTCTGTGGGATAACATGTACATTTTTTCCCCATGCTTCTTAGAACTCCCAGTATCGAGGCGGGATCTTATGGGTAAGCCCGTGTAGTGCCAAAATGTGCAATGTTTTCAAATTTTAATGCCGTGTTTTGTTTCTAGCGAAAGCTTATCTTAGAAAACAAGAAATTTAACCCATAGAAAAGGTATTTTTGAAAAAATCTGAACAGATTGTACGAATAGATGTGTCATCAAATTCTCAAACTTGTTGCGCCCGTTATACTGTATATACTTGACGTGATATTATCGCTCATTCACAATCATCTTATGTACTAGTACATGTTTATACTTAAATAAAATTCAAGTTAATGATATGATACACTTAAGAAATAATCGTATGATATATAAACTGATTTGTTAGTAGAAGTTAAAGTTTTTTTATTTTTTATTTTTATGTTATATATATATCTAACCTGTTTTTTAAGAAGGTCACTATGCTGGAATGCCCCTTGCCCTCCAGAACTTACTCTTCACTCTTGGTCCAGGACTTGCCCGAAAGAGCCTAGGGTGTCACGAATTCAGATTTTAGAATTCCAAACCTACTCTGAGCCATTCGAGTGAAGTTAAGGCTGAAGGGGTTTCCTCTAGAGCTTAGTTTTTGAAAATCATGTCTGTATTTTTCACTTTTTACCCAGAATAGATGATTTTCGATCAGTAAATTTGCATGAATAAGCCGATTGGGCCATGCATGGCTGGCCAAAACAATAATTGGTGCCTTTCTGTGGTTTGCAGCTATTTAAGTATTCTTGTTCAATGGTTGTTGGTCGCCAAGCATTTGCATGCTATGCCATTTGATTTAGGAAACATTGCACTTTTTCAAAGGCATAGAATCAGATCAGCCAAGCCTAGTTCTGACGTCAACGCCTTCCCATTGCCTCTGCAAAGCCTTCCAATCTCAGAGCCAAGCTTAGCTTAAGGCTTTAATTTGTTTTGTTGTTTTTTTGTTATTCTCACAGGCCCAACACTTAACAACAAAATAGCCAGTGCATGCATGCACACCTGACAAACTGACAAGATTATTAAGGTAAGAGAGGGGGGGGGAGGTTTGGTTTGGGAATAGGGAGTGGAAGGGAAGGAGTGACGAGCTAGGGGTGTGCACAAACCGCTAAAACAGGAATTGACCTTTCACTAGCAGAGCATTCCAGTGTGAAATTCAGACCCCCTATGTGTGCTGATGTTAGGGGGGGAGGGGTACCTTTTCATAAAACAGGTTAGATATATATATATATATATAATTATTCGCTCTCATAATTGAGAGTTTCGTCGCTGTCACTGTTTCCGATGAGGTCTTCGTTTTCCCAGACAATGTTTATAGACCTTGTCATTCCTTCATTTTCTGGATCATTTAGACACAAATACCATGCATTTGATATCATCCACGAATAAAGTAAATAATTTCCTCACGATAAGCAATCCCTTCTTGTTTGGAAGAAGTCGAATTTCGAAACCACGCTTCTCGTAATATGATATATAGCTTTACGCAAGAGTCAAACATACTTTTGGTCAGCGGATTAAAATTCCGTTTGAAACAGCCGTGGTCAGCACAGTGTTACAAGTGTGGTAAGAATATTCGTAATGCCGTGCCAAATGCCACCAGAGAGCAGTATTACGCCAATGGAGGCCGTAAGAAGACTCCATACAAGAGAATAAAATACTTCAGAGACTGGATGAGTCACATTCAAGGTCATCGGCCGGTATATTTAGACGACGAAGTAATGGAAAGAATCATAGACCATTTAGAAGAACCAACGCCACAAAGTCTACGGAAAACGCTGAAAAAATTAAAGCTAGGGAAATATTACAAAGCTATTCCCTATCTTTTATCTGAAATTACCGGCGATTCTATTCCCGAAGTTTCTGATATGAGCAGAGCCGAGTGGATGTTTTGTCGGTTGGATAAGGATATTCCTTATTATCCCGATGTAATTTACGAAATATATTACAAAATAGACCCCAACCACCCCCTCTTGGGATGGATTCCTAGGCGATGACATCACATAGCAACGCCAACATTCCATTTCCCCATAGCAACCAGCACTTTTACTTTCGAAGTTGAAAATTACACAAGGGGAAATGAAATGTAAGAAACTAATTTGCATACAGCTGGCGTTCGATATGTAAATAGAATCCTGTCACGCTCTTTTCAAAGCAGATGTTTACTGAGCGAGTTTTCTTTGAAGCTCTTCTTTTGCCTCCTGGTAGATCTTCTTGCGAGATTCCTCGGAAAGATTTTTGACGACTGTTTTTTTATTTCTGATGTCCGACTTTAATTTATCATACTTTCCCTCTTCGGCTAAGATAAGCGAGAATTCTACGTCGTCTATCTTTCTGTCACGCAAAGCCTTTGAGACAAGGTCAGTAATGGTATTTACTTTAGCCCTTGACAAAGCTATTGTCGTGTCATGCTTGGATATTTTGCTTGACAACTGTTTCATAATGCCCGTAGCAACAGCCGAAATGATACCACAGGCTGATATTCCCGGGCCTGTAAGCGAAGTAGCAACGCCGGTGCCTGTTAATGCTACAGACATGGATCCTGTAGTTATCGCAATTTTATGTAGCGTACTCCGGGCTCTGACGTATTTCTTTCTGACGTTTTCATAGTGTTTTGCCTGTCCTTCCAAGTAAGCCAGGATTAAATTCGCTTTATTCAAGCGGAAGTTCTCAGCATTCAATTCATTGGGAGCAGTGTGATATTGTGGAACATCTGGGTACATCTGAGGTGCTGATGGTATGACATCCATTATATATACTAATGTACGACGCTTTTGGGAATGATATAGAGGAGCAGCCACATCACGATAACAGGGATTATGCTAACTGGAGGGCCTTTAGGAAGATGTTTCCACATGCAGACGCCAGTAAGTTCGAGCGTAGGCCTGACGGGATTTACTTCAACGGCTCCAGAATGTATAGCAATGCTGACTTGGAACCGAAGCATCCTAAGCCGGTTAATCCAAAGCCCGCTGCGCCCAGTTGGTCAAATGAATTATTATTTAGTACCAGTACTTATCCGATACCCGCGGTTTCCTTTGACAAACACCCAGGCTTGGACTTAACATTAAACATGCAAATTTCTAACAGTAATTCCTTCCCACTAAAGGTGCGAGATATCTTCAAGGAAGTTCCTATAAATCACACCACAGCTAAGGAATCTCATGAATGGTTAAGTGGACCAAACATGCGATACTGGCCACAGCAATTGAACTTTGCCGTCTGCTGCTACTAGCGGTTGTGGTGTAAGTGTGAATTTGATGAAGAATTCAATATTTATGTTTCATTTTCACTTTACAGTACGAAGAATATTGCATGAGATGGGTGTTATTGCCCTGCCGGGCGACAGTGCGTTTGATCCCAGAGACAACAAATACGACTCACCTGCCTACGACAGACTTTGTAAGGAGTTTGGAGTAGCGGGAAAGGACTTTAGATGCACCGCCGGAGCCAACAATGGTCTGGGACATATTTGGGCTTATTGGGGGTATTGGAGGACATGAACTAACCAATAAGGAAGTCCATGCATTGCGGCTACAATGGAACACAGGCTATCATAAAGTATCTTACGATAGCAGCACCTTCTTCGAACTAAATGCCAAAACCACTAAGGAAGTTAGAGACGGACCTCTGTTCAAAGTCGAGGGTGGAAAATACGCAGGGGCTAATCCATTGATTATCCGTATAACCAACGACGAACACACAAAGCAGTACTTTAATTCCATACCCCCAGAAGGTAAAGGACTAACTAGAGCCGGTCTTGCCCGTTTGAACCGCAGCATAGAAGCTTACGTGTATTCTATTCTTGGAGCTCAAGTAAATACCCGATCCAGCATAATTGGGAATACCGGCGCCGCAGAAGAAACCAGAGCCGAAGCCTTGATCCTCTTTGAAAGTTCGATTTTGGAGGGCGACATTAGCAAAGGCGTACAGCGTTACCAATTAGCTATACAAAATTCTAAAGCAAGGTTGGACTATGCAGTAGCCCCGGGTTGTTGGCTAATGCCTAGTAACTTATCCATGAATGCTGGCTCCGTAGTAGGATACAACAACAAGCTCCAAAAGGCTACTAAGAAAATGAAGTTTTGAGTGAATGACGTGAACTCCGAGACTTTTAAAGGGGCTCCACACTTCGTAGAGAAGCCAAAAAAGTCGCATGAAACGAAACCACCTGTAGAGAAACCAAAGAAGGTATTACCTAGGATACCCGAGGAATATGACCATAACTTACTAAAAGCCGGTTTAACCGCCGCAAGCATTGGTCTGAGTTATTATATATGGCGATGAACAACCCCTACGTATCCGGAATGGATTGTGTTTATACGACTTACGCAGGCGAGAAAAAATACACCCAAGCATCTTGGGTTGATGTCACTGGGATGTCTGTGGATTTGAACTACTCAGGAAAGAAGCTGATAATATGCAGCATATGTATTGGCACGGATAGTCACGCCAACGTCGGCTTCCGAGAATCTTTCCGTCTGGACTTTTCACATGGTTGCCAATTGCCATGGGAGAGTAAAGCTGCAAATACGCGTAGACGACAGTGGGAGCGTTTGCGTAAATAGCATAGAAAATCAAAGGGACACGAAATATAATCACAAGACCATTAGCACTCTTACGGTAATAAGTATATGAATCCACACGCGAAGGAAGATTGGTTTCTTCATTACTTGGAGGAAAAGGACTACTTACAACAGCAGTGGTATGACATGGGTTTGTGGGTAAAGGTTGGGGGTTTGGGATTAATCGTATGCACCATTAGTATTAACGCGCGGTACTCCTGTAACGCCGGGTTTAGGGTCGTTGACGAAAACGACCAGCCATTACTACCCTACAGAAAGAAAGATAATACTAGGAATCCGACCCATTTTACCTGGGAACCTTATATGTATAGTGGGGAAAACCTACAACCGGCAACCTTTCACATAATAGCCAATTGTCAATATGCGAAGTTACAAGTTCTTCCCAACGACGTTGCCAACCTTCGGATAAATACCGCCTCGCGAGTGAACCCTCCGACGGATGCTATTTGGAATCATAAGCCTATTAGCACTATGAGCGTCCTACCCCTAGCGCCAAATTATCAAGGCGGGGCAAACACCATCTTTACTTATCCTAAGTCGAGGACGCCTCGAATACCCGACGACGATAAGCCTCCAGTAATACATAAGGATAAGGTTACACCTTCATCTTCTTCAGGAGTACCACGCCGATAGCGACAACTAAGATCCAAATGTTGTTGCCCACAAACTTCAATAGTTCTCCACCGGTCCTTAGTACCAAAGAGAGGACACTGCCGAGCAGCCCAGGTAAAGAGTCTGCCATCTTTTTACCCAAGTCTGTCAGCCCTTTACCTACTGCCTTTACGCCTGCGCCCGTAGCTTTAAGGGAGCTAAGGATCACACCTACTACGAAGGAAATGGCGACTGCGAATGCGAGCGGAACGCCATATTTCACCAAAGCTCTTTTTATCTTTTCCTTGGTGGTAAGCCCTAATTCTCTTTCCAAGTTTTCCTTTTCCGCCCGTAATTCCTCAATTCGCTCCTCAAATTCTATTATTTTCCTTCGAGCAGCTTCCTTTTCCTCTTCGGGGCGCGTTTCATACGCAATTATTTCCCGCTGTCGTTCTATTTGCCCCTCCAAGTCTTCTATTGCCAGGTCTCTTTGCCGGACTTGCTCTTCCTTGGTGTTGATTTCGGTAACCAACTCCCGCCGTTCCTCCAAAGAGCCTTCTATGGTGGTACGTAAGTTCTTAGCTTCTTCCGCGCTCATGTCCAGGTCTTGCAGGGCAAGCTGGAAGTCCATTTGGGCGCTGTCTTTTTCGCGAAAGGCAATGTCTCTTTGTTCTCTAAGTTCTAATATGCGTTGATCCTTGTCGTTAAGTTCTCTCTTTTGAGCATCGAGGAGTAGTCGGTTTTGCCTCATGTAATCTGCTTCCCTTTCTTCCATTGTTTGCTTTAGCCCTTCGACTTCCCGTATCGCCTTGACGCCTTTTTGTTGCTGCTGCATCATGTCCTTGAACTTTTCGACGGCTTCGTCAATATTCCCTTCATTTTCCTCCATTCTTTCGACTAAGTTGGGTTCCCCCAATGCCTTCCTAAGGGTTGGAGGAATATTTTTATCTGCGTAGTATTTACCATTTATGTCCCTGATGACATATGGCTTAGCATTAACCCTATTTAACCTTGCTACTATGACTTCCCTACCCCATTCGTTATCGGCGTCGAACATTACTTGGACTTTGTCTGGGTCCCAGTTTGGGAATTCTTCCTTGATCCTATCAAAGTCGTCCGGCTCTTCTTCCATGGATTCATTCATTTGTTCCTGAATTTTACTAAGCCATGCAGCGCCGGGGGCTTCAGGAAAGGGTCCTAAGTCCTCCATTTGTAAATATTGTGGAATGGGCTTGTATGGGTTCTTTGACCTGAATTTGTTTCTCAAAGAACGCAAGGCATCGCGGGTTCTGCCGCCATATTTGCGTCTTAGCTTGTCAAATAGACCTTCTCGGTCTACGTTGTCATCAGGAAGTAAAGACTCGTATTCTTCATCGTTGATGTCTACTCGGCCTTCTTCCGTAGTGGGGTCGAAATCCGTTCCTTCCATTATATATGATAAGCTCAAAGTTAAATCCCAACGTATTACCTAAGCAGGTTGGCGGACTGAAAGCAGAACGCACCTTTCATAGTGTCACGTTCACGCCATCCAGCGCCAGACTTGGGGAAACCCTGTATGTAGGCGTACCCCGTCTAACGGATAACTTAGTATTTGTGCCCGGAACGTTAGCGCTAAGGTTTGACCTAGCAATACAGCCAGATACGAAAATAGAAACTTACACAGTAAACAACGTAGGTCGCAACTTGGTGTCTAAGATGAGAATTAAGTTCGCAGGGGAATCCCTTTTGGACTTAAATAGGTACGACCTGTATACCACGTACAAAGACGTATGGTTGAGCGCGTTCAACCGCATACAAAGAATAGAACAAGGAATCGGAAGCGTTATCCTAAGGAAATTGCGAAGTGATACTAAGACAGCACCTACGGACTCCGGGGCAGCAACCGCAGTAGCAGACGCTACCAGAGTAAAAACGGCTTATGGTAGTAAGTACGTGATTCCCTTAGACTTTGAAGTCATTTCTAACCACGGTGTGTATTACCCTAGGCAATTGTCCGAACTGCAGTTTGAAGTAACGTTAGCAGACACTACCAATATCCTAGAAATGGACGCCGCACAGGCGGCACTTACTGGCAGTATTCATTCTTATTCTATCACCAATTTAGAATTACAGTACGAGACAGTCTACTCTGAGGAGTTGGCCCGAAGTGCAGGCATGGAATACAGCTCGGGAAAGGCATTCCTTTACGACCACGTAGTGATGTACAAGACGTTCAGCTTCTTGGATAAGACGGACGAGGTTATCAACCAAAGTATTAACCTCCCCCGAAGAAGCCTCACGGGGCTGATGCTGGTGTTTGCCAAGCCTTATGGGGCCGGCAAGCGCAACTCCGAGGCCTTCCATAACCCCAACATTACTAACGTGGGGGTAAATATCAACGGAGTACCAAACAAAGTCTACTCCCAGGGGATAAAGCCCGCAGATACGTACAGGGAGGCAATGCGTAAGTTTGGTGACCAAATTAGCCCAGAGGAATTCTTCAAAGACAAGTATGCGTTATAGATTGACATGCGCACCACCAACGACGAAAGTATGCATGGTCAGGGTCTGCGGTTGGTAAATACGCAGGACGGTATAACATTGGAGATCAAACGCACAAAGAACACCAGTGCAAGCGATGCGGACAAGATAAACTGCTACATCTTCGTGGTGTCTGACGCGCAGCTAAGCGTAGAAATGAACCAACTTAAAAGCGTTGCATATTAAAATATTTCTCAGATATACCATGTTTACGCGTATTCGAAAACAACGATACCCAACTGCAATGCATAGTGCAAGGCGACAAGCTGTACTTCAAAGCAAAGGAGGTGGCAGGCGCATTAGGCTACGAAAAACCAAGGAACGCAATTAGGATGCACGTTTCAGAGGAAAACAGGGCAACTCTGGAGTCTATAAAGGGGGCCCACCACACGGGCTCCCTTAACGAACAGCCACATTCCGTGTACTTGACGGAGGAAGGCCTTTACGAGTTGATATTCGGATCTGAGAAGTCCGCAGCCAAGGAGTTCAGAAAATGGGTGTTGGGAGACGTACTCCCCACGCTAAGGAAGACAGGCAAGTATGAAATAGAACGGCGCTTTAACAGCCCCAACAAATTGGTATTCAAAATCGAGAATGAGTTTGACCTGCATAAAAAGGTGGTTGACTACATCCGCAGGTTTTACCCCCAAATGCTCGTGACCCCTGGTCTAGGTGAACTGCAGGACTCCGACGGCAAACGCATAAAGTGCTGGCAGAAAGGTTACCAACTTGGTCAACCTGACCTTCTTATCTTGAATGCACACGTGCGGTACCGTGGTTTCTGCGTAGAGCTGAAGACTCCTAAAGGCAACGGGGTATTATCTGAGGCTCAAGGACGCAATTACAGGAATACGAAAGGAATGGGTTTAAGGTGTTAGTGAGTAACGACTACGACGATATCTCCAGAGCCATCGCGGAGAATGCACGAGGCATTCGCCTGCCATGTAGGTGGTGCTGCAAGCGCTTCAAAAGCTCGCAGACTTTGGGAACGCACTTAAAGATATTTCAGGCTTTGAGGCTGTAAAGCAAATACACTGGCGAGACTTAAAGGAGGGCGTTACCTATGAAAAAAAAAATTACGTAGCCTTTGAAGATATTGACAGGCTACGGTTGTTATTGGCGCACGGGGGTGTTACGTACAGCCTGTGGGCGCCGGATCGTGTCCGATACGTCATCGAAGGAAAGGAGCTTACGCATCTGCGCTCTTATGGCAAAAAAGATGGGCGCTGGGCGTTCGACGTCGCAAAGTGCGTCCTTCCTTCGCCTCTATGTAGTTAGGATGTCTAACATAGTCCTTTGAGCCTTCGGGTCGGCTGAGCACCAATGCCCCACGAAGGATCCTTCAGAAAATACCTTGCCGCAATGAAGGCAGGTGTATTTTTTTCTTGGTTTTGGTCGGGGCGTAATTATGCAGTCTGCTGGGGGTTCGCAGGTAATACAGTCCATATATACCTAAGACGATCAAGAACCCCCCAAGGAATGCCATTGCGTGCGCTATCATATATTGCAGACAGATTTAAAACAGGTCCTTAATATTATTGTTGTTTTGTTAAATGATGTTATTAATGCTCTTAACAAAACAACAAGAAAAATAAGGATGGGATTTGAGACTCTTTGCACAAACCCATCTTTACTAAGGTTTCCCTATCTTTCTTTCTTTGCCTTTACGTTGCCTGCGTGCCAGGCGTTAAATCCATCTAAGTACTCTTTAAAGCCGCCTTGACCGTCGTACAAACACTGCCAAATATGTTGGTCGCTCCTTTGACATCCACAGTCGTTGCAGATCGCCTCCCAATGTTCTCTATCCTCCCACCTTACGCCTTCGACGCGGTCAAATTCCATAAAGGTCTCATCAATCTCCTTCTTCCTTTGCGTTAACTTCTTTGTGGTGTCGACCGGACAACATCGAGCCGCGACGTCGCCATGTTTGAAACATGCTACGCCAACTAAGTCGTAATTGCCACGGCATCGGTGTTGGTGCCAGGCGTCGGTAACATCCTCGTCGCAGCGCACGCATATGTTCTTTAAACAAACTCTTCTACTACGGTGGTACTCCAGCGCCTGCGCACTGCGAAACTGCTTATCACAGTCTTCGCAAACGGTGACGTTGTTTACCTTCTTACTGCATACCTGTCTTTCGACGTGATATTGCAATCTTTGCTTGCTGCTGAAACTCCTTTTGCATTGTTCACACTTCATTATAACTAAGTGTTATTTAAGCCTCATATAAGATCCTGCGCAAAGAGTCCTAAATCTCTATCTTATTTTTATTGTTGTTTTGTTAGGAGCATCATTTAACGAATCAACAAGGAATATCAGACCTACTTTTAGGAAGCATCAACAATACTTTAACAAATCAACAAGAAATATCAGACCTCCTTTCGAAAGGTCACAGTGGATACTTCATGAAATCCACGACAGATTCTTTTGCCCAACCCGCCATCGTTATCAGCGCACCAAATCGTTCCGCGCGCTTCAGACCACACATTTCATCGTACAACTCCTGAACGCGCTCTTTAAGGCGATCAATTCCCTCCCTTTGCATTTCAATGGTGTCTCTCTTATCTTTGTAGTCAGCTACGATCTTTTGCACTGCTTCCACTGGTGTGTAGGCACCCTCCATATATAAATGACTCCAGAACATATACCTTGTAACGCTCTGATAGTAGGACCCACCGGCTGCGGAAAGACCCAGTTTGTCATGGAGCAGCTATTGGGGCCCTTTAGATACCGTTTCGACTATGTGGTGCTGCTTTGCCCTACCTACGTGAATAACCGCACCTGGGAAGGTATAGGAGTAAAAGATGACGACTTCTTCGTAGATATCTTAGACCCTAATGAGTTATCCAACCACCTTAAGTTTTGGCATCGGCAATTCCCCAAGAATACGCAAACCCTCCTTATACTGGATGACATCGCCTGCGGGGACGACGTAAAAAAGCGCACATCGGAGCTTGTCAAACTGGCCTTTAGCGGTAGACATGACAACATTAGCGTTTGGTTGCTCTCACAACAGCTTACCAGCGTCTCTAAGCCTTTTAGGGAAAACATTGGCGCCCTGGTCGTCTTCTACACGCCAAGTAAGTCAGACCTGGAAACCATCCCCTCTGACTACGGCGGCGAAATATCCAAGGAACAACTGCACGAATACATGCGGCATATAAAGACACACCAACATTCCAAGATGATCTTCTCTTTGAGGTTTCCGTATTCCGTTAACATATATGGACATTGAGCAGTTGTTAGATGAAGTCCCCGCGCAATTGGATGAGAGTAACCTTAAAGAACGACTTAACATCCTTGTGTCTTCGGGGAAGTGTAAGGAAATGATAGGCAAGGAGTTGACGCATGAGCAAGTTAATAAGTTGTCAGAGGAGGAGGTTAAGAAGTTCCATAAGAGGTACGAGGCCGCCCTTGCAAGTAAGACCACAAACGCCGTAGCAGACTCCGCTATTAAGCTGGCTACTAAACTGCTTGGATTCGCACTGCCCATAGACGACGTGGAGGCACTTCAGAAGGACATAAGTGAAGACTATGTCATATCCCAAGAACTTAAGATAACTTGTGGGTGGTTATCTTTGAAGTGCGGTAAGTTAATGGCAGTAGCATCTTTGGGACTTCACGTGGCTCAACACGTCGACTTGAAGGAGGTACTGGCGTCTTGGAAGGACTACAAGAAAGATAAACAAGTCGAGGAGATCTTTCAGGCAGCACTTGCTGACACCCCAAGTGATACTCAAGTCATTCACGGGACTTAGTCAAGTCACCTCAAGTACTTAATCAAGTCATCCTTAAGTTACTATAAGTCACCTCAAGTACTTATTTAAGTCGTCGTCAAGTCATCGTCAAGTCCTTCAAGTCCTTAGATATAAGATGAGTGACACCGAAACGAAGGCGGAGGAAACCCCTCAGCAAATTACCAAGCCTAAATCTCCGGGCAGAGTCGCTGCGGGGAAGAAGCTCGCGGAGATGAATAGAAAGAACAAAGCCAAAAAGGAAAAGAAGGAAGAGGAGGACGAAGGCGAATCCTTTATTAATCCTGGATACGTTATCGGAGCATTGGGTGCTATCTTCGCAGCAGGCAGCCTCTACTTACAATGGCGGGCCGCGAAACCAAAAGTGGAAGTAAGGCCTGTGGAGCCTCCTAAGAGAAGTAAGATACCCGAAATGGAATAACAAACCTTCTCGCTTTGTAATATAATGTCGTCCGCATTGATGAAAACTGTTAAAGAAGCAGCTATTATTACTTCTATTGTCGCGGGTATTGGTTGGGTAGGTAAGAAAGTGCTCAAAGAAGACTTTACTGAAGACCCAAGCAAGAGCTTCGCTAATTTTGCTAAGATGACTGCTGCAGTAGGCGGGGCTATAATGTTAAAGGACTACTTACAGAAGGAAAAGTACTTGCCTAAAATATAATGGTAAGCGTGGTCGCAGGCTGGGTTATTGCAGCGTTAGCATTCACTGGAGCTAATTATGGCGGTCAGTATTTGGATAGATTAGTCAGAGGCGAGAAAAGCGATGCTGAAAGGAAAAGACACGACTTAGCGCTGGAGAAATATCAAAGGGACGTGGCGGCTTGGAATGAAAAGAGACAAGCTTACAGGGATTGGTTGGACAAGAACTACCAAGACAAGATGCAGGCGGATAAGAACTTCGAAAATACGGACTACGCCTTTAAACTTTATGCACAAACACACCCCGACTTTAGGATTAGCAAACCTCAGTTTAAGAATTACTACCAGCCGTCGAAGAAACAAAAAGACAATGAGTTGGTCTTCGTAGGAGTTGCAGGGCTGGTAGGAGGTGCCGCCTTGGCGTGGGTACTGTAAGTACCCCTAACATAATGATCGTCTTTTTGGAAAGCGACAAGAATAACTTTACCACTTATTTGAATCCCCCCATCAAAGCCCATACGGTTCGGCTGGTCAGTTGCTCTTTGTACAATTCTTGGTATAATTTGGTCAATGGCATGGTCACCGTGCATAAGGGGTCTAACAATTATCAAGGTGTAATGCTGCCCGATGGACATTACACGCCAATCACCCTTGCTAAGGAGCTCGCCAAGCGCGGTTATACTCTCACCACAGGCTTGCCGCACGAAATGACCTTCAAACATAATCTTCCTAACAATTTCTCGGTAACCCTAGGAAAAACTGATGCATTGGGATCTTTACTAGGTGTCTCAGGCAAGGAAATTACCAACACGGCAGTTCCCGTAAATTGGAAAGTTGCATCCTCTTACGAAGTCTATTGCGATTTGGTTCATAGTTACAGCAACGGAAAGAAGTCCACTCTTATGTCTAAGTTTTCACCCAAAGGTAATCCATTCGACCTGGTAGAATACACGCCCATTTCTTTAAACTATGACTTGCCTTGTGATTTGGTAGAAAGCATAAACATCATCATTAAAGTGGACGGAAAGACGGTAGATTTCAACGGACGTAAGATCAATCTCGTCTTGGAATTCATATAATGGGTCGAACTGAGGACAAACTTAAGAGAATTTACTACGGACCTGAGGGCTGTTGGAAAGGAGTGGTGGCTATCAAGAAACTTGCAGCCGCAGCCAGGGTATCCGACGAAACGGCTAAAAATTGGTTAAAGAAACAAACTATCTGGCAGGTTTATCTTCCCGTGCCCAAGTACATTCCCAGACCCAGCTTTACCGTAAACGCCCCTAATGAAGTTCATCAGGCAGATTTGCTTTTCTTACCACACGACGCGGTGAGAAGAAAGACCTATAGATACGCTTTGACCGTGGTTGATATCGCAAGCAGATACAAGGACGCCGAACCCATAACCAGCAAGGATTCTGGGGAAGTCGCAGAAGCCATAGGTAGGATTTATAAGCGCGTTCTGAAATGGCCAAAGCTGCTGCAGGTGGATGCGGGGACGGAGTTCATGGGCGTGGTTATCAAGACCTTGAAAGACCACGACACTAAGATAAGAAGAGCCGAAGCTGAGTACCACAGAGGCCAGAGCATTGTCGAAAGATTCAATAAAACCCTGGCTGAGCGTCTCTTTGGATACCAGTATTGGAAAGAGTTGGAAGATCCCTCCAAACGCAACAAGGAATGGACTCATAGGCTTCCCCAGGTCGTCGCGGCTTTGAATAACGAGGCGGCCAGGGCTACTGGAATGAAACCCAAGGACGCCATAAAAAAGAAAGACGTGGAACACAAGTCCTACGTAAGAAGTTCGAGGGCCGTGGGACTAAAGGAAAAAAAGCTCCCCCGCAACATAGTGGTCAGGTACCTCTATCAGCCGGGGGAACTAGAAGGTGGCAGTAAGAGAGCCACGGATCCTAACTGGTCTCTGAAAACGTATGAGATTTCGAAGTCCGTCACCAAGGAAGGGCAACCCGTGTTGTATTATCTAAATGGCCCAAGTCGTGGATTCGTTAAGGAAGAGCTGCTCATAGTTCCCAAAGACTCAAAGTAGCGCAGCACCGCGCGCCCGATTACACTCCAGGCATGTCAGTCTTACGTTGCCTCTGCATTGCCCGCGTTTGTTATTTATACGATCCACGGAGAACTGCTGATCGTCATTCGGGTCAAACCTCCATAGTAGAGGTATGTTACACTTGGCACACCGCGCCCCTTTCTTATAGACGTCGTCCACGCATAGGTCAAACGTCATATTTTTTTCTTCGTCGTGGCGCCTGTAGCGAAGGAGTTTCTTAGCGATGTTTTCTTTGGCTACTTCTTCAGAAGTGCGGTCGTACCGCAATTGCGGACCCCAGGCTCTTTTTAACTGCTTGGCATACTCCACACGACTTACGGCGGTGTATATCAAATTGCTCCAACACAGCCGCTGGTCTATGATCCATAAGGTTTCTGTTATGGTAATCCCCTGCGCGCTGTGGACTGTCATGCAATAACCCAAGCGCCAGTCTGGATGGGAGGTAATTCTTTCCACCATTTTCATGGGCACCCAAACCTTATCATGCGTTACTGCGTTTTCCAACCGGGTCTTAGTTCCGGGGACCCAGACGTCTCTTTTCTGCATTCGGGTGTCGTGGGGTTTGTAACAAATGGGCACTAAGTGACCCGGAAAGCGCTCCTGGTGTATTTTGAGTAAGTCTTTCTGTATGCGGGACTGCGCTGCGCGTTTGCTGCTCAGCACCAAATCCTCATTATGCCAGCTGTATAGGAAGTCCTCGTAGGATTTCGCTCGTACGCGTTTACGCAGCGTTTTACATTGGTCGGCATCACTAAGGCCCCGCAGTTCTGCCTTTAGGTTACGTATTTGATCCTTGCTGCGGTAGTCGGTGTTAATTTCTTCGCAGTGGTCTACCATTTCTCTTAACCATTCGTGGGGCATCTCTCCGGCTATTGGAGGCGGTTGACACGGATCCCCGGCAAATATCACTTGGGATTTCCCACGGAGGAAGTCTACGAACTCCTGCAGTATTTCTAATGGCACGGTGCAAATCTCATCCTAAAGTATCACCCGGGGTATGTCGCGTATTGCTTCCGGTACCCACTTTTGACCATTCCAGCGAAAGAAGCTGTGGTAGGTTTGTGCGTCGTAACCCATACCGCAGAGTTCCCTTTCCAAACGGTGCGTTGGTGTTAACACCTTTATCTTTGGAAAGAGTTCCAAAACACGCGTTGTTTTGCCGCTACCTCCGGTACCGTACAAATAGGAGAAGCGTTGGTAGGAAATGGGGTCTGCAACTGACGGTAATGGCTCTTTCGTAGGCGTAATGGAACCGCGGGTGTGTTTTCCGCGATATTCTACGCGTTCTCTCCAAGCTTTTATCTCTTCGTCTTTGACGCGCCATTGACCACTCTCCGCTAACTCGTCTTCGGTGTAGAATTCTTTCATCTTCTCCAACACTGCAGGCTTTACATACAGGGAATCCGTAGCTACGCGCGGTATGTCCTCTTTGTCGAACCGCAGTAACATTGCAAGGAGGTTAATGTGCGCATATGCAAGCATACTGGCGCGCAAATGGTAATATTGTGGCCGATGGTCTTGGTAGTAACACAGCGCATTCCACTTATGTTCTTTTTGTTCAGATTCTATGAAATAGTCCCACTTTTCCACAGATACCATCGTTCCATCATCATGTGCGCGCTTTATGAGGAAACTTAGTTCGCCTTCGTCCGTTATTAAACGCCGCTGCATATGTTTCTCCCCCTCCTTAGCTCCCTGTGTGAACTTTCCTATGACAACCCGCGCAGTGGGGTTATGCTCGGGTAACCATTTTGTGAAGGAGGAGTGACATAATATGGCTTCATGCGCAGTGTATCTTAGCAATTGGCGCTCTTCGAGGAATTTGAGGAGCGGTATGGGAATCCATTCCTTTTCCTGTAAATGCTTCCCATACCACGCGTAAATTATGGGGTGTAAGCCCTTTGCTAACTTCCACGAGGTTAGTCTAACGAATCCCGTAGCTGGCGCGTCGTAGGTACAGGCACCTTCGGTGCCACCAAGCGACACCCTAAAGAATTGCGAATCTGGATGTCCAAAGCGGTCATAGTATTCCTTACAATCCCCCAGACCTTTAAATGACGCAGGATAGCAGTGCCTCATATCCAAGGAGACGTATTCGTCTTCATCGTACTCCATGTTCCAAAGACCTCCGTGGCCGTGTTCTACACACGCTTTGGAGATATCTTTGAACTCCTTTGGGGTGGGTTTCCATCCATTTCTTTTCTTTGCGGCCAAGAAGTCTAAGCTGCGGGAGCTAAGGACCTCGTTGGATAAGTCTTCCCCTAAGGTCTCACAGGCGCTTTGAATGCGTTGTTGTTCGATTTCGGGGCGGTAAAGAGTACCATCTTGCGTCATAAATTGACTTCCCTCCGCATCCATTAACCATACGGAGTTCTCGTGGACTAATTCTGGCAGTGGAGATTTCTTATAGACCTTCGTTTCCTTATTCTTTGGGAACCTGAGTTCGCGCCAAGCGTGTCCATTATGCTGGTAAATGACTATAGGAGCACCTTTGCCACCGTATTTATGCGTCCCCGGATAGATGAAGCCGTCGGTGATATCTTTTACGTGTATGCGCCTTTCTAAGGCTGTTTCTAACTTCTTGATGTTGTCTATCGACCCTCCAGATTTGCGGGTAGAGTGCTCCCATTTCCTGATGGCTTCTCTTCTCTTTAGTGTGAGCTTACCTCCGCGGGAGGAATCCTCAAAGAACTCTCTTACCAAATTACCGACGCAGTTACCGGGATGTCGCATTGGTTTCAACTTCTTGACGTCAGGCTTCTTAATCTCATACGCGCCGTAAATAACTACGGTAACAGGGTATGCTACTTCGTAGAACAGCAAATCTATTCCTTCGAGTGCTCCAGGTCTGGTATTCTTATTCAGAACGAACAAGCTTTGCTTACCAGACGCTCGTATGGGATTCCTGCTCTTTTCTATTATCCACTCACCGTCTAAATACTTTATGAACGTCAACTCCAGACGGTAATCGCCTTCTGGCATTAAATCGATGTAAATCGACCCGGGTTAAACCCGTTAAATTAAGGCCTCAATCGCGAGTCCCCCTTACTGCTGCTATTTTACTAAACTTGATATTGTATTGGATTATCTGTAGTTATATTTCGTTTTTTGTAAGTAAAAGAGATTCAAAGCCTAAAAATTTCGGTTTTTTGGAAACATTTGTCGAAAAATCTTCCAAGAGCAAAACTAGCCCCTGGGGGTGGTGGTGAGTTGTGTACAAAATTCCTAAGTGGAAGAGTATATACTCGCGGGAAAAAAAGCAATGTAGTGCATTTCGATTCGATTTCACTGCATGGTTTTTATTATGGGAGAAATTATCTTAATCTCGAATAAAAAATAATTGAAGATTTTTCCCCCTACTTATTTTTAACTTTCAGTTTCATTCAAATTGTTCTCCCTGTGACTATCGGGAGCTCCGCTTTTAGGCAGTGCCTAAATATATTAATTTTTTTCCGGTCCGGTATCCTAAAAAATCGTGCGTTCTGATTGGCTGTTTGAGCGGGCGGTATTTTGTCAGTATCTGCCCGCTGTCGCGGTCCGGTATCCTTGGCCGCTAAACAACAAAACAAATATTGCAATTTGTTGTTTTTACTGGCAATATTTATTCACTTATTTTCTCTACAAAACACGCTGTTTTACAGTCACGTTTATCTCAGTAAGATGTCTGATGACGAGCATAGTGATAGCGAATTCTATTATCCTTTGGACTACGAAAACAAAGAAAACGAAAGCGAGAAAACCAGAGAAAAGCAAAGTTTTTCAGTGGACGACGTCCAAAGTTTTATACAGACTCAGCGTCCAGAAAATACTATTAAGAAAACTCAGTATGACCTAAATGTGTGGCGAAGATACTTGTCCGAGTGGGGAGAAACTACAGAAGTTGAAAACATACCTCCACAAAAGCTAAATTTGTTGATCTGTCGTTTCTTCATCGAGCTACAAAAGAAAGATGTCGAAGCGTACGAGCCCTCTACACTAACCTCTTTCCATCGAAGTCTTCAGAGATACCTCAATGATAAGCAGTCCACAGTCAATATATTTAAAGATCAAGAATTTGCCATGTCAAGAGACGCTTTAAAGTCTAAAAAGAAACAACTGGCTGAAGTAAAGGCCAAGGGAAATCTTCCTCAAGCAACCCGTGGTGTAACAGATGAAGAAGAAGACCTCTTGTTTGCATCTGGTGAGTTTGGCGAGCAAAATCCTGAGTCTCTTCAAAGGACTGTATGGTGGCTCCTATCTCTACATTTTGGTTTCCGTGCTCGCGATGAAAGCCGTAAACTGAAGTGGGGAGATGTTTCCCTGAATGTTGACAGCGTTACCGGAAAGGAAGTTTTAACTTGGGGCACAGAAAGAGGCTCAAAAACACGACAGGGCGAAGGAAATCGTGCATTCAAGCCAAACGCTTACGCTTCTGATAATGAGCGCTGCCCAGTAAAATATTACAAAGCCTTCCGTAGCCACAGACCACAAGAAATGCTTCATCCAGACTCTCCGTTTTACCTGGCTATCAAGCATAAACGAATGCAAAATTCAAATGTTTGGTATTGCAAAACTCCACTCGGTAAAAACGAGATTGGAAATCTTCTCTCGAAAGCTGCCAAACGAGTAGGGTTGAAAGGAAATGTGTCCAACCATAGTGTAAGGAAAACGTTCATTTCTCGCTTGATGGATGCTGGAGTTCCACCAAACTACGTAGCCCAGCTGAGTGGAAATAAAAATCTCAAAAGCCTCGACTCTTACAGCACAGCTTCGTTGACTTATCAGCGCGAAATGTCATTGACTCTCAGTCGGTCAAAACAATCAAGCCGCTCTATGATGGCTGCCAATACAACAGAAGTTTCTTGCTCTGAAGATGTCAATGCCAAGCCAAGTACATCCACAAGTTCGTCATCAGAGGGTGGACCATTTGGCTATGGTATTTTTCCTGGTTCGTCCATTGGTAGAGTTGAAGGCTGCTCATTCACTGTGAACATCGTTCATCAACACGTGCAAGCACCAAAACCAGCCAAAAGGCGAAGAATTCTTGAAAGTGATGACTCTGAATCGCAGTAGACATGGACTTTGATATAATTTAATGCACCCATCTGCAGTTAAGCTTTTTCTGATGTGATCTTGTGCATTTCTTAAACGAATTAGAATTTGATAAAAGCTCTTTTTTAAGTCATCGTAGCACTGCTGTGCTTGTTGTTTGATCCATATCAGTGCGCATGCACGGTTTCTCAATCGTTTGATTGACATGACATGTTATTGGCTTTTTTTGTAAATATGAATAAATTACTTTCACTTTTCCTAACTCTTCATCTTGATCATATTGTTATTACTCAGTGAATAAAATCTTTTTTTAATGATATTACTTTCCTTTCAACATATGCAAATTTTTTTCTTTCAATAAATATTGCCATCCATTATCTTTGACGTTTTTCAAATAATAACAGCAACGTTGCACGATTAAAAAGAAGTAAAAAAAACGGGAAAAAAATAAATAAGTTATTTACCGTCCTATAGTCGGTCCGGATAGGGAAAAACTGTGCCCTCGGTCTTGAAAACGGACCTCGGCCTAACGGCCTCGGTCCGTATATTCAAGACCTCGGGCACAGTTTTTCCCTATCCGGACCTCCTGGCCGGTAAATAACATTTATATATTAGTCACAATGGCAGTCTCGATATGCTCGATCAATGTCAATGGCATGCACGAGTCTGCCAAACGTGATAAAGTACTCAATTCCTTGCGCAAGCGGAACTGCGACATCACTTTCGTACAGGAGGCCCATATTTCGGACTCGACAGAAGTTTTGTACTGGGAGAAAAATTGGGGTGGGCAGGCTTTCTGGAGCCACGGCTCTCCCAACGCACGTGGTGTCGGAATTCGTTTTAAAGAAAATTTTGAGTTCAAATTTCTCGGCCTTAAGCGTGACACTCAAGGCCGAGTGCTGAGTATTTTGCTTGAGGTCGGGAATTTGAGACTCCAATTAATCTCCATCTATGCATCGAATGCTGCGGCTGAGAGAATTTCCTTTTTTAATCGGTTGTGGGAACACTCTTTTGCCGGAGTACCGGCGATAGTGGCTGGAGATTTTAATTGTATCGCAAGCCTTTCCTTTGTCTTAGACAAGTCGGGAGGTGACCCGAGGTCAGGCAATATCGGCGCGCGCGAGCTGCAGGACTTTCTGTCTGGCTTTCGCTGCATAGATTTGTTCCGTTTTCTGCATCCCCAGAGTACGGAATCCACATATTTTCGACCTGATGGTTCACTGGGATCGAGGATAGATCGGATCTGTGTCCCCGAGAGCGTGGCAAATAGAACATGCACATGTGCTGTTAAGCCATTTCTGTTCTCAGACCATGCTTGTGTGGTGAGTCACTTGATACTTTCAGACTCCCTGCCACGGAGCCGTGGAGTTTGGAAGTTCAACTGTACTTTACTACAAAACAGGCTTTTTTGCCAGGAGGTTACTGCCTTCTGGCGCGAGTGGCAAACGGAAAAATCCAAGTTTCACGACCACAGACAGTGGTGGGATCTTGGAAAATTCCGTTTAAAGAAGATCCCTGCGGTTGGCTAGACAGAGTGCCTCTGTCAAAGCTGCCCTTGAACGAGAGTATCAAACACTTAACAGCATTATTGATTTATTCGAAATGAATCGGGAAGTCGATGGAATCAGCGAGATGGCCTTCGTTTTTTTGATTTTTGGTTTCCACGCGGAGTTTTTCAACTTTGAAAATGCCACGATTTAACGTTGGTCGGCTGATGAAACGAAGGAAACAACTTAAAGAAGCTGAGAGAAAAAGAAAGATTCTAAACGATGAACTGAATGAGAAGGTAAATTATATATATTACTTACTATTTAATAAGCTTATTAAACAAGCTGACTATCAATTTAGTATTTGATTTATTTTGCCTGATTTACATGTCAGTTACTGTTTATTTATATTCGAACAAGCCAAACACGAAAAGGTCAGCTGTTGTTTATCAGTGAGTTATTACCGCTATCACCTCCGATCGATCTTAAATTCACTTAAGAACACATTCCTGGTTCTTATAGGTAGACAGTTTAGTGCAAGAGATAGAAGAGGTAGATGGTATTAGAGTTGAGCTGAGAAATGAAGAAGAAAAGGCAGATTTTTTACCATCACGCGCTGTTAACGCAAGGAAGAAGAAGGAGATAGGGCAGGGATTGAAGGCGAACACATCAAGAAAGCGCAGAAGAGAGACACTGGGAGCTGCAAAGGAGATCCATGGAGGTGAAAAGGGGGCAAGATATGGCTTGGTCGACACTGTGGACAAAGCTGTCAAGGCAGAGGAAGCAGTCAAGATCATAGAGGAAGCCAAGTGTAATAATCTAAAGCAGAAGGTTTTCCCTAAGTTGTATAGAAAATCCTTAGTTGAGTTGGAGAAGTCTGACTCCAACATGGTTAGATCAGTGGCTGTATATTATAGTAATGGTGTTATGGGTAAGAAAAAATATCGTTCCACTTATAAAGCTAGTTCTTTTAAAGTTAATAACCAGACAACTTCTCATAGCCGTAGATCGAAAGCTAGTCGTTTAACAGTAGCAGGCTGCCCCATTCCAAAGTTGGTGCCGTACCACAGGTTAAATTCCTTCATCAGTGATATCAACATAGGTACTCTATATAGTGTATGGTATACTCTTTGTTGGGATTTGGATGAGAGGGAAAAGGTTGCTGGGGTGTATCGAAACCTAGAAGAGCTCGTAATTAATCTAGCTTCATTTTATTTTACTAATAATTATGATATTTTGAGCTTTGGTGATCCTGACACATTCCATGTTGCTTTGGGTGGTGATGGAGCTCAAGGATGTGTGGCAAGGATGATACAGCTGTAGCCTGGCTTGTCAGTATTTTAAATATTGGGCAAGGCGTATTGAATAGTTCAGAGAACTTCCTTCTTTTGGAGCTAACTGTGCACGGCTGTTTCAACTCAATAAAAAATGGACATTAGGTTTCAGGCTTCAAAATGTGCAAAAAAACGCGGCCAAACTGTTTTAAATCGAGGCTGTAGTTTCTGTCATCGAGTGTTTGAGAGTCGGAGGTTCGTAGATCCTTTAAAAAAATGATTTTTTTCCCTCAAGATCTATAAATACAACAAAGTCATTTAGCAGGATTGGTAGGATGCTTGTAAAATTGAGTTCTCCCAAGTTTGAAAGTAGACTTTTCCCCAAATAAAACTTGACTTCGTTGAGTTCTTATCTGGACAACGTACGAGCAAAATAGCGGTTATATGGTCCACTTGGTACAAAAGGTTGAGAGGTTCATTGTAATTGCTTCAGAAATGGAAGTTTTCCAAGTCTCAGGTGAGTCCAAAACGTAAAGATATGCTGTCAATGTAATTAAATATGAGAAATATTATTTATGTCCATTTTTTTATCGAGACATTTTCGATTTTTTTTAAATGAGCGTATTGAATTCGAAAATAATAAGCTTAAGCTTTAATATGGTCAGTGAAACTGAACTTATTTAGCTTACGATCAATTCTGAATCACCTTTTAATAGCTTCGAATACAGTAAACGATTGAGGTCTTGATTTTTAACGCAGTTTAGTGCTGTTCATACAGCAGTAAATTGTAGATAATATTATGCCAAGCTTGTGATCTACAGATAATGTATTACATCATGTATGTAAAATAAGATAAAGTAGTTCATTGCACATTTCCCAAATTATGCTTTCGGACAAAAAAAAACACGATTATTTGAGATTTTTTTGGAATGGTGGTAAAATGATTTTCTAATTAAATTTTCATGACTCTATTGATAAAAAGTCTTTTTTCTTTCTTCTTTTGATTTCTGGAATTAGATCTCGATTAACAGGGCTGCATCTTCTGTTATGCTCTTCTATCATACATTTCAGCTTTTCTTCTTTGTTCCTAATGCATGAATATGTTCTTGAAAGTTCATTAAATTCGTGATAAATGGATTCTGCACCTTGTTCGCAAAGCAGTCCAAGACCAGTGTTGAATCTTCTTACCCATTCAAGGGCATGATCTTCCAAAAAATGCATTTTGGGTAAGACTGATGCTTGTGGAAAAAATGTTCTATACAGCTTCATGAACAATGACACATTTTGTTCTGTAAAAACATAAATTAAATTTATGAATGAATTGTTTACATCTTATTTTTATTCCAACATATAAGTTCAAGTTTAAGATATAATTAATTACATAACTCAGGTATTTCGTTTTCTTCAAGCTTTCGTGAGCTATTTAGAGTTCTGTGTACTTTGCCAAAGGTTTCAAGAACTTGTCCGAATTTGTCAGAAATTAGTTCAGCTTCTGTCACATTGTTTTTCAGCAATTGACTCCATACCAGGATAGGTATTTGTTTCAGTTGATCTATACTAGTAACCTAAAATTAAGAGTATTTTCTTAATACTGTCATTCTGATTTAATTTCAATTTTACTGGTTCAGATTTTAGCTTTTTTTTTTCTAAACTAACAATAAACTACACAATTTGATAGGGCCACTACATTTACACAGAGTAATTTTTATCCAGGTCATTTCTAGATCAAATTATAATTTTTTGATTTTTATTACTTTTTATTACTGTTGATTACCTTCAGACATTTATTTGTGTGATTCCCATTGAAACTACCTCCATGGTAGGCTTGTCTTTCAGCCCCTATTTTCTTACGTACACTTGCTAGTTCTTGCACACAGGGACCATCCTCATTGGGTAGTACTGGAACAAAGACAGAAGCCATACGTAGTGTCTGAAATGTGTTCCACAACATAATTTATGCAAATTGACCTCTAATTAAAAGAATATCAGTAGTATACTCTGGATTGAAATAATAAGAGTTTTGTTTTGCATTGAAGTTTTCAAAGTATGAGAGAATACCATGTTGGCCTCATATTACAGATTATTTTATCTACTCACTAAGTCATTAGCTTGACTGCGTAGTCCAGCTGCCCTGTCTAACAGAAATTCCACCTCTTCTTCATTGTTGAATCGCATTGCATTATAAGATGCCATTGATTCCAACTGTTGTGCTTCTTCCAAAAGGTTGGACTCTTGGTTTTTTAAATTTTGATGGACTTTGATTCCTTCAATATAGTTTTGGAATTCATGATTTCCAATCTGTATTGTTTTGCATAAAACTGGATAAGTGTTTTACCATGAAATTGATTTTGATGAATGACTGTTGAATCTCACCTCTCCATCTCTAATTTCATTTGCAATGTGGATGTCTAAAGTATGAAGTTCTTGCACAAGTAGGTCATGGAGTCTATTAAAAATTCCAATGCTGATATGAAGTCCAGGCAAGCAAACCTTAATTAGACATGCATCAAATCCCATTGATTAAAATTAATTGTTTTGGACCTTGAGTGCTCATATGGATTGGTTGTTCCTTATCTATGGTAGTACAGTATTTAAACCTTAGCATTACATGTAGTTTTTATCCTTATTTATTTAGATTAAATACCTATTTGCATTACAAATAACATTGTTCAAAACTTCATATAATTTTATATTTGAATTTTTGCTATAAGTTGCTATGGAAACTACTTTAAGATTAGTCTGCCTACCTGTTCTATTGGGATATCAAATAGAGGTGGTCGGATTGCATTGTTAAACATTTTAGCCTTTTTGATATTTGACCCTGCCTCTATGAACCTTTTGTTGTCCTCTTTCAGAGTTTCTATAGTTCTGCTTGGTTTCTGTCCTCTCTCATTAAGTGACACTTGCATTTCAGTTTGAGTTATCAAACACCACAAACAACAGTATTTGCCTACAATATAATAATGCATGTGTTTTACATTGTTAACAATATTCAAAATGCTAATTTATACTTTTATATATAGATTGCCTATACATTTAACTACTGGAAGTTCTTCATTGGTTTCCTTTTTTAGCACTTGCATTATGGTAAGTACATGTATATAACTGGTAATGATTTATTTTTCCAAATCTAAACTCACCACTGGCACCAGATATTCCAAAGACTGTGCATAGGAAAGCGTAATCTCCATTTAAAAAAAAACAATTTAAAGGACAAGTCTCTGTAAAGCCAAAAAAATTAATTTTCATTGTAAAATTATAAATTGGTCAAAGATACACACAAAATTTTCTTAATCTATTTAATAGCACAAAAACAACTTATTAACGGGGGAGGGGGAGTTGGTACATGGACTGGGTTGTGATAGGGGATTGCAGCCCCAATAACCCTGTCTAAGACACAATGATATCTTAGAACTCCATACCCTATTACAGACAGATTGAGACTCAAGCAGAAATTCTATACCTATAGGTCAAAATTTATTACCCTATCCAAGACACACTAAAGTGAAAAATTTTATTGCCAGGACAATAGTCCCTATTCAAGACAATTTTAAAATTAAAGATATAAATGTATATATAAAATTAAATGTATATCAAAGACAAGAAGCTCAAATACCATACTCATATAGCAAATACATATTATTACTTATTTACTTATTTACCTCCATGTCTCTTGCTGCAAACTGGTCACATCATCCTGGTACCGTTTCAAAGCCATTTCAAGATTGTGAATAGAGTCTGGAGCTTCAAACATTGAAAAGACCACTGTATTTTTGATGGCATTTGGGCTAGCAACATTAGCCAGTTCAAAGCCCATCTTAATACTTCCTCCTCCTTTGTCACCTCCTACTTTTACCCAGATTTCATCACTTGGCACTAGCCCATCATGCCAGGTCAGGTTGTTGTGTCTAGGTTGCACAAAATGTTTTGAAGAGGTATATTAACTGTATTTACAAAATATGTTTTACCTTGTGGCTGTATTGACTTTTTGGTGTTAAAATTAGTTCCCATAGTCAATGTGTTTATTTTCTTTTTGACTACCTATCATTAATATTATAGACAACAACTTACTTGCTATGCTCTTCAAGATAACCAAGAACAAGGCCATGTAAATTTTGAATCATAGCACACTCAGTCATCCGTATCTCCGTCCCCCCACCTGATTTGGTAAAAAGAAATGGCATTCCCTCACAGTAAACATCCTTATTTTTTTGTTTTTTCGATAACACTCTTTGCTCCTTCTCACTAGCCATTTGGACATCCCAGCTTTCTAACCACCTAAAAGAGTTTCAAGAATAGTCAGGATTAATTGAAAAGTTTTAGCCAACATGTTATAACTAAAAAAAATTAGTTTCATACATGTAAGATTTTCAAACCTTCTAATGTGTCGCATTTTATTCCAGGGAATCCCAAGCTCTGTTTTAATGGCCAACCCCTGTCCTGGTGGCACTGACAGCTTTGCTCCAGACAACTTGATTAATTCTTCTCTATAAGATCTTTTCATTATTTGAATCTCATGGATATGTTGAGCCTTCAAATCCTCATGAGACCCACCACTGATGTTTTTTCGAACATTGTGAAGTACTAGTGCTCTCCGTTATAAAGTTTTTTTGCTGGCAGTAGAACTGCCAACACGGACTTGCTTGGCAACTGAGAGTTTAAGGGGCTGTTAACAGGATTGAGTTATATATTATTTGTGGTATGCTGATGGTAGATACATTTTCATATGAGCATTAATTTGGATTTTGTCATCCAAGTTACACATCATTGCACAATATCGAACATGTAAATAAGAACACAAAGGAGTATTGCCAAATTGCTAGTGGATATTACTGGAGTGGAACATTGAGAACTAAAGCAAATACCTCTTAAGTGCCTTTCTTTGGTTCATGTCTGAGTAATCCTTAGTTATTAAGTAGCAGATAACTAATATTTTTAAGCGCTATGTAGCTAGTTATTCTTTTGCACATATATGGCCTGCCCTCTATTGACATGGGCTTTCTTTTTTGGCCTCCATTATTTTTTTAAATCATATTCTGATGCCATAATTTTTCAGTCACTGATAAAATAAGTAGCAAAGAATTTTGAAATGGGAACAACATTATGCCCAAATGAGGAAAATGTAAGCCAGGGATACTCCCATGTAAAAAGCTCGGGATGATCATTGAAAAAATCAATTTGAACCCTAAAAGATGCTGTACAGTTTGGGCGTGCTCCTGCTTTACTTTTCGCTTTAAAAATACCACTTTGAAGCGGGAAATAAATCATATACAACAAAAATCATAAGAAAACCCACAGGTTTTCCTTTCTGAGCCCTAAAATAGGGAATGACTTATGATATCAAACTCGATCCTCTCAGCCCTTTGTTATGTGGGAGTAATTATCCCCTGAGATTTAAGGTACTTACAGTGCCCCCTGTTTTTAAAATTATCTGTGATGAAGTAGAGTTGTTCATTTTTCTTTTCATCAAGTGAGTTGCTAGAATTTCCTCGGAAGATGATAGAAGATCATTACAAGGGGTTTTCAATACTTCTGATACCGTGGTACTACATGGTTGAGTCAGGTACTTTGTACAGCTTTCCTCGTGTTTTTGAAGGCAGTCAAGACGTACAGGGGTTTTACAACAAAAACAAGACACAAGAAGGGAGCACAAAAGGTTTAAAACCAAACGAGGAACTTTAGAAAGGGTCTCAACGCTGACAGGGTTTTTACAAAGGGGGCAACTTGAGGAGTTTCCAGTGTTATATATCCATTCGGCTATACATTCATAGCAGAAGTGATGTTCACAAGGGCTTTCTAAAGGCCTGTTAAGAACTTCTTTATAGACTGAACAGACGAGTTCTTCTACTGGTGGTAAGACAAATCGCTCAAGAGCTGGCATTTTACTAGTAATGGCAATGGGAATTATTTCCTTTGGTATAGCGTTTGCTATTTCTTTTAAAGAGTCGAAAGAGGTTTTAGTAAAAATAATTTCTTGGTCGGGCGTCCCCTTGATTTCATTTTTTTTTTTCTTCCTCCATCCTGAAATGTTTTAAATAATTTGCAGATATCACAGGAGTTATCTTGATGAGGAAACCAGTTAAATGTAAATACATCTTTGGAGACTTTGAAGTTGTGATGTACTTCCCGTTTGAAACACTTAATGTAACATTTATTACACATTGTAGTCGGACAAATGTCTGAAATATCATTTTCGACGTCCACACCAAACGTAGCTAAAATTTTCTCTGCGAACTTATGGTATTCTCTGAAATATTGTTTTACTTTGCTTCCGCTATACTCCCCACAAATACGACAACAACGCTGCAGGTTTTCGTGATGGTACTTCTGCGAACCTGTCAATCCACATATTTACGATACCAAATATCAGATGATGAAAAAATGGACATTAAATAATTTGAAAACAAACACAAAGTAAAAGAAGTGTACAGGTAAGAATTGTAAGAATTGAAACATCAAATCAATGGAAGCCATGGAAGTATGACCACCGAGGGAAAGTTGCTGCTGCTGTTGAAAAGCTGAAATCCAAGGTTCGCAAAAAAAATATCACAGAAACAACTAAGAGAAGTAAGATCACAGCATTCCTCTCATAGCAGGGTAGTTGACAAGAATTTATCCCTATTATAGGTAAACGAGTCGATAGAATTCGTGTTGATCCTTTGCATCTTAAAAACAATGCTTGTGCTTATGCCCACCGTCTTTTCCTAGATGAGTTACTTAATCAGTGCTCAAAGAATGAGTCAGGTGTTTCTTCTTTTTCAAAACTTTCAATCACATTCAAAACTGGTAAGATATGTTGAAACATTACGAACAAAATGTAATCTTCCAAGAGTGGCAAAAAAAGTTATCATATGGTTTGAGGATTCCAAAAATTCTCAAAAGGACAAATTTGACTATCGCTTCACAGGTAAAGATTCACGCATGTTTTGGCATAATTTCATGTTTTTATTTGAGATCATAGAAGAAGGGAGTGATGGACAACACTATCAGTAACGTTTGTATGCTCTTGTCCTTATTTGTCTTTGTTTGCGAGATGCAGTTTCTCTTTTTTGTCGCACTGATATCACAGGTGATCAGGACTGAAAGACTTATGTTCTATTTATTATCTTGCTTACTATGTTTTTTATTCAGTGAACCCCACAGTTTGGACTCTTGGACATGTTGTTGCCTCACACACTGAATATATGCTGATGAAGTATGGGGTGGGTTTGGCCCTGAACTCAATGGAGGGAAGAGAGGCAAAACATATCTCAATTGCCAAGTTTTCGCAAAATACTTTCTTCCAAAATCGCTGGCAGCAAATATTCCGCCATGAATATGTTTCTCTCATTTGGCTGAGAGAGAGGGGTTTCAATCTTTCTAGTAATTATCAATCGAAACTGTCATACATCCCTAAACGTGCTGCTCTACCATCCTTTTGCAACTGTGGATTTAGCAAGGAGGAAAATGATGAAAAATGTAGGTTTTGTTGCCATCCCTTGATGGACAAAGTTAATGTAAGTATAGAAAAAGGTAAGTGGGTAAACTGGAATCAGTATTTTTTAAATTTCATTGCACAAAATAAGCTCGCAATTAATCTTTATTTGAAAAGAAACCTTTTTTTTTTTTTGCTATTCTTGATTTGCTTCTTGACTAGTTTGTTCATTTAGTAGCTGCAAAACATAGTGTTGTCTGCCCTTTAATCCTCTAATTGTCCCTGTACTGTCCTGCCCTGTTCCAGCCCCTTGAACACCCTACAGCTGTTTCTATCCCCTGTCCCCCCCCCCCCCCCCTTCCTCTGCTTCCTGGATATTCGTTATTGGCCCAGCCAATGACTAGGTAGAATGTTTTTATCATTGATGAAAAGAAAGTTGCCATAAAATTCCAGTCATAAGTCCAGAGCTATCCAATTTCGTAATGAGATTTTGGAAGGCCCATAATTTAAGGGGCTTATAAATTGAGTTAGGATTATTAATAATCTGATGCACCAGGGCTTATGAACTGTTTTTTTAGGTTACTAGCTAGTCAAAAAGTATTCATTCATATTATTTTATTTTCAAGAATTAACATTGACTTATTTTGTGAAAATAAGTGGCTGTATTATTTTTGTAGTTCATAGAGTGAATTTGATTTTTGTTTTACAAAACTACAGTTGAATATTACAGCTGTGTATTGTCTAATCCAATGGATCTGAATTATAACAGCTTTGAAGCAAATGATATGAAATGTTTACCTTAACTTTAGTATTTTATCCTAAAAAGACTGAGTGGAGCATGAAAACCAAGTATTTATTAGCTTTTTATATAGTATTTATAAGTCATAGCTATAGGCAGCATCACAGTATTTGCTGTATTTCTTGTTTTCATGCTTTATAAATATTTTTGAAATAATTAATTCATTAAAGCCAAGTATTTATTATGCTGTATTTCTTGTTTTCATACTTTGTAAATATTCCTAAATTAACTAATTCATGAAAACCAAGTATTTATTAGCTTTTTACAAGGTATTTATAAGTCATAGCTGTGAGTAGCACCACAGTATTTACTGTACGTCTTGTAGTTCATGCATTGTAAATATTTTTAAAGTAATTCATTTATGAAAGCCAAATATTTATTAGCATTTTACAAGGTATTTATGAGTCATAGCTGTGAGCAGCACCACAGTAATTGCTGTATTTCTTGTTTTTATGCATTGTAAATATTTTTAAAGTAATTAATTCATTAAAGCCAAGTATTTATTAGCTTTTTACAAGGTATTTATAAGTCATAGCTGTGAGTAGCACCACAGTATTTACTGTACGTCTTGTAGTTCATGCATTGTAAATATTTTTAAAGTAATTCATTTATGAAAGCCAAGTATTTATTAGCTTTTTACAAGGTATTTATGAGTCATAGCTGTGAGCAGCACCACAGTAATTGCTGTATTTCTTGTTTTTATGCATTGTAAATATTTTTAAAGTAATTAATTCATTAAAGCCAAGTATTTATTAGCTTTTTACAAGGTATTTATAAGTCATAGCTATGAGCAGCACCACAGAACTTGCTGTACTTCTTGTTTTCATGCTTTGTAAATATTTTTAAAGTAATTTTTTTACATTTATTTAATCTTGTAAATAATCATGACAATTACATTAAAGGACTTTCCATCAGCCTCTTTAGATTATATTATATGTCCCATAAGACTACTACAAGTTCATTTATGTCTCGATACATTATCTTTAACCAGTAAAACAACATTTCCCAAATAAGAAAAAGAGAATTCTTACAGTCAAATAACTAAATTAATCTTTATGTACTGTGTTATTTTCACAGCCAATGTGAATTAGGAAAGGTGAGGGAATTACTAGGATTTTTTATGCAAGGGGAGAGGAGGTGAACAAGTGCAATATTAAAAATCTAAGTACATCATACATAAGGAGGTAAATTGTGCATGAAGTGGTGTAACCCTTTTGTCATCCCCTGGTGAATAACCATTTCTGTGGAGAAAAAGCAGGGTTTTAAAGGATAGTCGTATTTGTTGCAGAAACGATTGTGAGTGGTATGCAGTCTACAGTCTCTACAGTTTTTGATCTCTTTTACAGAACTTTCTTTCTTGAGGCTGCTCTCCCAGTCATAAAAAGCTATGAGCCAGGAGATACTTGCTAGTAGAAACAACTTTGACGAGGGGTAAGAGGTTGCTTTATCAATCAAAAAATAATAGAAACAACACCAAAAACAATGACTTTTGAATAATAGTTTCCTTTAATTTCTTGTTAAAATCATTTCTTTGAATACCAAAATAAGAAGGGACATTTATGTCCCAGATATAGAAGCCTTGCATTCATGTACCATAACTACAGGTAGAGGAAAAATTACAGAGAGAATTATTTTGCTGTCAATATCAGTGATTGTCATGTCCTTGGTGGTCAAAAGAGGTCATATTTTTGGCAAAAGAAACTGTTATTAGATAATGAAATGCAGTTTAGTACTATGGTAAAAGCTGAGGCAGTGTTAACAGTCAATGACCCAAGATTTGTAGTCATGTTTTTCAGTTGTGTTGAGGTCCACCACAAATGCTCCATTCTCCATAATCATAGCTTACTGTAAGTTCTCCTTTTTTGTAGTTGTACATGAACGCAAAGTCCTTGCTCTCTTCCACGATGACCGAAATTTTGTGTCCACGTCTTACGCCTGATGCGATTGTTTTCTTAAAAAACTCATGACTTCAGGGCCAGACATGCCAGTCAGGAGACAGAAGAGCTCCTTCACAAGACGAATGGTCGTCAACAAAAATACCTCTGATTTTTTATTTTTGCTTTGAAAGCAAAAAGGTGGAGCAAAGCAATGAGAAATTCTGACCATACGTGACATAACATCAAAGACTTCCCGTGGAATAAACCGGTGAATCTCTGCAAAAAACGGTCTTCGAAGGGATCTACGGCCACTGAGACGACGATAGATGCCTTCCAGCCATAGCTTTGCTTCATTTTGGATCAGTGATCCAGCATGAATTTGCCTGTTCAGCACAGATCGGGCGCTCGTATCGTTTGCACTGAACTCCCACAAAATGACCAGTTCTCCGACAGCAGATTCGATAAATCGTTCCTTCCTTTCCGTATCTGGAACTGAAAGTCCAGCAAGACATCGCCTCAGATAGTAGTAATGATAGTGATATAGTAGATGAGAAACTGAAAGCCCAGGAAGGCATATCCGAAAAACTAACAATTCCACCATAACCTCTTCCTGATTCAAAAACCCCGCCATTTTGTAAATTCGAATAGCTTAAAGCGCGCGACCGCTGAACATAAGAAACGGCAAACATTGTCGATTTCGATTGCGTTTTTGACCACCGTGATTCTAAATTTTCAATTTTAAAATTCCATATATTCGAACATGGCGAGCTATAGTGCCATTGCGTCTTCTGGTTTGACCTCAAGAAATACAGAGATGAGTGGACTGAAGCGAAGAACCACAGTACGATTTAATTTTAGTGAAGCCATGCCTGATAAGGCACAATTTATCTCAAAAGATGCGGTGAAATGTATGCAGACCATGCCTGGAAATAATGTAGACGTTACTCTACGTAACGAATCTATCGTCGTCTCCCTGTTACACGAAGGCATCAAGCTCAATGAATCGAAAATCAAGCCGCGTCCACTAGAATTCAGAACCACTTACGTATATGTTCATTACTTGCCAACAGAGATGGCTTCTGAAGCCGTAGCAAAAGGCCTTCACATCGTATGGCCGTATCACTGAAGTAAAACGACAGCTCTATGATGGAACAAACATAGAAACTGGCTCGCGCATGGTAGCTATGGAAGTCGCCAATGCCATTCCATCATTCTTAAACATTCGGACTTTCAGAGCTAGGGTCTGGCATAAGGGCCAGATCCAAACCTGTGGATTCTGCGGTTGGTTCTCCCACTACAGCAAAGAATGTCCAAAGAGGAAAACCATTCAAACACGAGAGAATGAGAAAGAAATGCAAGAAACCGAAACCAAAGATGATTAAAATGTGGATAACAAAGATTCGGACTCCGATTCCGAAGGAAAAAACTCAGACTCTGGCTCGGAGTCAGAGTTTGACTCTGGAAACGAAAACGAGAAGGGAAATGGATAGGAATTCGAAAACACAAAAGAAAAAGAAGAAAACCTTAAAGAACAAGAACGGCAACAATTACAAGAAACACCGGTAACCGAAATAACGACAACGAACAAAGAACAATCAATGGACATTACAACAATCAGAGCGGTTAAAAGAACTCTAGCGCCTTCTTCGCCGTCAAAAGCGAAAGTGGCACTTAAAAATGACAGGAATAGTTCAAAGTAAGGAAGTTATTTTAATTTCAAATTCAAACTCAATAATAATTCAAGCAATCTGCGCGTCGCGAGCATCAATGTTCGCGGTTTGCGAGACCCACTCAAGCGCCACGCTATTTTTGATTCGCTAAATAATTTAACTGGGGATATTTTTTATTTACAAGAAACGTATGGGACTGTTCAGATATTGTTTATGGGGAAGGGAGTGGGGAGGGAAACGTAAATTTAGTATGTTCTCTACAAGGGAAGCGGGAGTAGCTATACTATTTCGCCGCTCGCTTGACATTGAGATAAAGCAAACAAAGTCCGACAAGGACGGCAGACTTATTCAAGTTCAAGAAGTATTCATGGATCAGCTCTTGAAGCTGGTCAATGTTTATGCCCCCTCTGGCGGGTCGAATATTGATCGGAGACGGGAGTTTTTTGATTCACTATCTGACTATGTCGATGCTGATAATGACTCCTGCGTAAATATAATAGGCGGGGATTTTAACTGCATAACTGATGTCCGTTTAGATAATGATTATGTAAAAAATTCACTGATTCGACAAGCAAACAATTGCTTGACACAACAAAGTCACTAGGATTATCAGATATTTATAGAATTTTTCATCCAGATTCAAAAGCCTTTACTTTCCTTTCCTCGAACGGATCGAAAAGCCGAATCGATCGATTCTATTTAGACACCACTAAACAGAATCATGTTCTCGCTACCGACATCAAGCCATTTCCAATGGCACCGGATCACAACATGATAAACGTGACCCTGTCATTTGGAAACGTGACTCGCGGTCGGGGTTCGTGGAAATTAAACACTTCACTTTTAATCGATAAAGCCTTTAATGACAAAATCAGAATCATTTGGAGCGATTGCAGAACTAAAAAGACGGATTTGCCATCCCTCCTGGATGGGTGGGATTCGGGAAAATCTAAGCTCCGAGACATATGTCTTTCGCATTCACGCGCTCGCTCTAGAGCAAACAAACAGCACAAGCGTCTCTTACAAAATCAATTACGAAATACACTAAGAAAACTTAAGACAAGACATAGCGACGGAGACGTTAATCGATTTCAAGACTTGAAGGGTAAACTACGAGACATAGACTTGACTGAAACTCGAGGCAAAATGATTCGCTCTCGAGTTCAATGGCATGAGGAAGGCAAACGCTGTACGGCGTATTTCGAAAACGTCGTGGTGGGGGAAAGATGTGATGTTATATGCGTTATTTTATTGGTAGACGTATTGCTAGATTTCGTGATGAGTGGAAGTGTCTTGTAAATAATTTTGTGCCAAGCGCTGGTACGATGTCCAATTATTATAGTAAAGTCCTTGTTGATATTTGTGCCTTTGCTAATGATGTATCTCCGGTTTTGAAAGTGACGTATAATGCTTTTGTTCGTAATGTGATTGTTAGTTTAAGATGTTTGCGTCATTGGGATAGTGTTGTTCGGGAAAGAATCGAGTGGAAATTTGTTCGACGTGATTTAAAATGTTCTTTGTCTGTTAATATAGTAAGTGAATTAAGGTGGCCAATTATTCAAAGAATTGTTAAAGTTCGAGGGATTGGGGTTTTCGAGCGATAACGGAGCAGTGTGAAGTATGTCAGAGAGCCGAGAGTATAGACCATTGTTTTCTAGAGTGTAATCGTGTGAAAAGAGCGTGGGATTGGGTTAAAGGAATAGTGAGTCGATGGTTTCAGGATTTTAGGGTAGATTTGAAGTGTGTGTTTTTGGGATTTTTTAATGTGTCTTTGACCTAGAAAGAAACTTGTCATGTTTGTTGTTGAATCTATGTTGAATGTGATTTGGTTTTTTCGCAATACAGCGACTTTTCATAACAATGTCGTTTCGTATCGTGATATTATCGTGGTCGGTCATCTACATCTGGACTGCGCCGCTATTATAAGGGTGACACTCCCTCACCCCCGTTCTCACCACCTCCGGCTGAGAATAGGTAGGCACAGGAAGACGCATGGGATTTATTAAAAAAATTAAGATACCTCTAAAGTTCGTTAAAGATTATTACAACCTTTAGTTAAAATTTATGATCAGATGAAATTCTACTTAAAGCTTTATCAGCTTTATATAGTCTTTAAGTTGTATTTAATAAGTTTCACTAAATATTGATGTAAAATTTAAGTTAACTTTTGGTGTATCTTAAAGTTCAATTAAAATCTATATTTCATTTAGGTAAACTTTAAGATCCACCTAAAGTTTTCTTAAAAGGCTTAAGAGTTTTAAATCAATCAAGTCGGTCTTAAAGTTGAATTAAATCTACGATGTTTCAACTAATATTTGATTACATTTTTACCGGTCTTACACTTGGGACTTTTAATTATGGTCAATCAAAGAGGAAATAAATAAAAAAAATTGGCGTTCATATGTATCAATTTTATGCTCCATTATTTTAATTTTTTTTTTTTTTTTTGAGAAAATGAATAATTGACAAAAGCTTTTCTTAAACAAACAAACGAAAACGTTGAATGTCCAACATCTAAAATTTGTAGCTCATTTTAATTCAAAATAAATCACAACGATAGCCAACAGACAAAAGACCTTGTGTTTTGCGAACACTGCAACGAACTTGTATCAAGATCAACATTTGAGAGACATTAAAGAAAAAGATTCCTCGAGGCAGTTTCCCTTCGAATATTTGTGATGATTCCGAGAGTGAGTCTTCTCAAGAAGAATTAAGTGGTGAGCAAAGAGCATTTGCATACGTAACTTATAATGTGTAAAATATAATTTAGTAATAACAGAGTTAACTCTGGTAATAAGCCAATTCTATGCATGGTCAAGACGAAACTCGGAAGGATCGAATGATTTTATAGTAACGTGAAACTTGAGTAAACTTTTTTAACGTAAGCTTAATTATTAAATTTCTTTTTCTTTACAGACTGCAATATGGAACAAAACGCTCAGATAAATGCTACATCCAGTCCAAGTGTTACAGAGTCAGATCATGAAAATTTGGTAAGTTCTGTTGGCAATGGTTTATGCAAGCATCGGTTAAGCCGAGCAGTTTTTGATAATAAATTAGTATATGTACAAATTATAATCATTGGTTTATATATACATCGATTGCAGAAACGTTTTAGTATACATTTATACAAGTATACAAATATTTATTCATACAAATATACTAGACAAATATTTGCTCTTATTTCCATATTTACCAACTTCATTCAACATGAAAAAATATTTTTACTATTTCCGACATCTATCAGGTTGCGAAACAGTTGATTTGGTGTTGTTAAAGCTTCTATACATGTATATTATAACGTTTCTGCAATCGAGTGGTGTGTTTATAAGGTCAGTCAAAGAGGAAATGAATAAAAATGCTATATGCAGCTCTTTGCTTGAATGGTACAAAATAGCAAGTAATACTTAGTCTCAATTATATTGTAATATTCTTCCCAAAAAAATTAATATAAACTTATAGTTAAGCGATTTTTGATTAGAAATTACCCATACTGCACCCGGTATATCGATATATTGATATATTATATTTTACCGAATTTTTGCCAAAGGCTATATTTATATCATGGATATTTCTATTGTTTTGTTTGAATAGGAAACTGAGGTTGAGGATACAATCACTATTAATGAAGATGAAAGCTTCAGTGATTTATCCAGTAACGAGGATTCAAATAGTGAGGATTTGCGGTCATCAATAGATGAGGAGGGCGAGGAAGAAGTCTGGAATGATGTACTTCCTGATGCACTCCAGAAGGACCTAGATGGAACTCCACCTCCCATCCCTGATGCAGGGGAAAAATAAAATTTGAAAAAAAATAACTCCCTTGTATTTTGGATGGTCTATTTTCTCATGGTATGGCAGTTGTCATGTCACATTAGTGATAACGCAATGGCATGGCGGTTTTTAGCGTCATGGCTCAAGATAATAGGGAATGAAATTTCCAACAATTTTCTTGGTCAACTAGTCACAGCATTTCCGGGAACCCTGTATATGTTGAGACAGTTTATTAATTTGATGGAGATGACTTTGAAAAGTATGTTGTATGTCCCAAGTGTCATAAGCTATACAAATACAATGAATGTTTGACAGTTGTAAACAACAAACAAGTTCCTAAAACCTGCTCAGGCTTTTTTTATTCAAGAGGAAAGAAGAAAACATGTGGAGCTGCAATCGTTTACAATGTAAGGATAAGCAATGGGAAATCATGCCTTTACCCAATAAAATATTATTGCTGCAACATTATATTTAACGCACTAGAAAGACTTGTCCTGGAAAAGGGATTTGCAGAAAAATGTGAATCCTGGCGGCAACGAACCACGCTCGGTGAAGAAATGGCTGATGTGTATGATGGGAAGCTTTGGAAAGACTTTGGTGCATTTAATGGAAAATATTTTTAAAATGCTCCACGTAATTATGGGTTCATGTTAAATTTTGACTTCTTCCAGCCTATGAAACATAGGAAAGATTATTCTGTTGCAGAATAGGAAGGAAACGTTTAAATGGGACAATGTTATTGTTATTGGGATTGTACCCTCCCTGGACAAAGAACCAAAAAATTTAAATCCCTTTCTCGAGCCTGCAGTTAAGGAGTTGCAGTGGTTATGGAGAGGGGTGAAGCTAAAGTCAGCTTTGTGCAGGTATAGTCTTTCCTTTAGAGGAGCAATTTTAGCTGTTTCTTCAGATGTTCCTGCTGCAAGAAAATTAGGAGGTTTCAAAAGGCACTCAGCAATCATTGGTTGCTCTCGTTGTCTTAAGTCTTTTCCTGGTGCATTTGGAGAAAAAAGAGACTATTCTGGGTTTGACAGGGAAAATTGGCAACCAAGAAGAAATAATTATCACCGCCTCTTAGCAAAGAAACTAGAAAAATTCAAAACTCAGTCTAAGAAAAAAGGATTGACGCAATCATGGTATTACTCATTACTCAATACTTATTGATCTAGAGTACTTTGATGGAATTCGATTCTTCACTATTGATCCTATGCACAATCTATTTCTAGGCACTGCAAAATCAATGTTTAATTTATGGATCAAAAACAATGTATTTTCAAACAAGCAGCTGGAGGAAATTGAAAAAAGAGTAGAAAATATGGAGGTGCCAAGTAACATTGGAAATTGCCAATCAAAATTAATGAGTAATTCTGGCTCCTACACTGCAGAGCAATGGAAAAACTGGACTTTAATTTACTCCGTCTACTGTTTAAAAGACATTCTGCCTGAAGATCACTTTCATTGCTGGCAGACGTACGTACTAGCATGTAAATACATCTGCATGCCTATCATATCAGTTACAGATTTAGAAATAGCTGATAGACTTTTTGTTAAGTTTTGCAAAGAAGTGGAGAAAGTCTATGGGAAAGATGTCATTACACCTAATATGCACCTTCATTGCCACTTGAAAGATGTTTTAGTAGACCATGGTCCAGTAGCTAGCTTCTGGTGCTTCAGCTTTGAAAGACATAATGGAATCCTAGGAAGTACCAGAACCAATAAAAGGTCTGTTGAGATACAACTCATGAGACTATTTAAAATGTTTCAGTTTTTACAAGATAGTTTACTTCCAAATCTATACCAAGAAGATTTTCTAAATATGTGTAAAGAGGCAAAAGCTGAACAAGCTGATGACTGGATTAAAAAAACTTGAGCGAAGGAAAATCCGTTCTGCCAAAATTCTAGCATCCTGGTCATTAAACGATGGATTAATTAACAAGGACACCTTTAATCTTAGGAACAGTTTGCTATTACTTTACTCATTCATGCATACTAGGAGGGAAGTTTGTATCCCACACATATGCTTGTGTTAAATGGTACAAATAAGATAGCAACATTGACAGGATAGGAAAACCTGTCCAAGTATGGCAGTCTTCATATGATGATGGAGGACCCTGTTCCTTTATACCGGTACAAAGGATTTTTTGTAAATTTGCTTCAGCCAGACTTCAAAATGCTGAAGGAAATTACAGTATAGCTGTGAGCCCTATTAACTATTTTTATAATAACTTTTTTTAAAGGAATTTATTTGTTCACTTGCTTAGGCCTAAAGATGTAATGATGTCAATTTGATAATCTTATACTATATTGAGCTAGCTGTCTGTATATGCACTGCTGAATGCGATATAATTAGACTACATTTAATAAAACTTTGAATTCATTGCTTAAAAATCCATGTATAATATATAGTTGTATCATGACTAACTAAAACATTCTCAACAAAATAAAATGCTTTTGGTGTTAATTGTCAATACGAAATATTTGCTTATTAAACACTTTAGTGTACAATGCTTCTCCAACTCATGAATTTTTAATGAGAATTTAAAGAAGGGTGCTACTGTAACAGTGATTTAATTTGGAAATGTATTCTTAAGTGAAATTTTCTTTGATTTTCTTCAAATCATATTAATGAAAATGGAGACGTATCGAAGTCAGTTGTGCCTCAGTTTTTCAACTCGCCGTTCAAATAGAACCTCAGGGATAGAATAACTCACAAGTATTACTTAGTCTCAAATTTGTAAGAATGATCATAGAGTGCAAACAGTATATCCGTGAATAATTAGTTTTACTAAATAGTACAATTTTATACAAATTCTATTGTTTTCTATTGTATGATTAGCACTACTTTGTACTATTTAGTCAATTGTACTTCACGGATATATTGCTTGCACTCTAAGGCTAAGAAATTAGAAATTAGATAAGATTATTAAACGTTTTCGACTCATATAGGTCAACATCTGGATAAATTATAGTCATCATCTGAATTAATTTGATTCAGATGATGACCTTGAGTCGAAAACGTTTAATAATCTTATCTAATTTCTAATTTCTTAGCCTTATGGTCATTTTTACAAATTCATAATCATTTTACAGTCTCGAATTTATTTATAATATTCGGCAATGTCTCTCCTCGGGGTTAAAATGAGTGCATTGTAATGCAACAGAGTAAATCACGTCAGCCTTAACACATATTGATTTACGAAAACTTTACATAAGAATTCCTAGTGAGTAAACATCAGAAGCAAATGACTGTGCGTGTGTGCCACGTATGAGCTCCGGAGCAATGTGGCAATGATATTTGTGGTACTTTTTTTCTTCTTGAAGCGTAAGGGAATACTTCTTTGCATTATTGGTCTTACGAGCTTTACCAAAATCTATTAAAATGGGATGCAATTGGGAGTCGTGAGTTAGACGAGTTAATAAAACGTTGTCACCTTTTATGTCATTATGTAGAATGTGTTTTCCATGGACATATATGACAATGCTTCACCCAATTCTTTAAAAATTCTTGTCCACTCTTGAGATGTCTGGACACAAGCTGTTTTAGCAGCTTTGGACATTGTCACACACTTCCCATCAATACCATGGAACTGGGTAATCAGCAAGAATGGCTTCTCTTGCAAACAAACACCAAACAACAAAGGCAAACTTAAGGGAGAATAACAATTTGATGATCTCAAGTTTCATGTCGTAATGACCAAATAATTCAATTATTGTTCAGTGTAAGTCCAAACTTTCAGCAAAAATATATGAAATGGCTATGACGCTACACATATTAAATTAGTTTTTATGCTTAGGAATATCAAGCGCTTATGATAAATATATATATATATATATTCATGGTTGAATTAAATGAACAGACTTAACCTTTGTGGTCAAACAGTGCAAAAATGCTGGCTTTAGTAGAAATGGCACTGGCATTGACACGGCCTTCATAAGTTTTAACCGCCACAGCAATCCCTATGTAATCCATCTTCATACAGGTTCCAAATGCACCTTTACCATGATGCACCAGTGCAGTAGTGGTTGGGCACAGGGATCCCGTTGGTGGATATAGCGGTGGGTGGGCTGCCTCCTTGCCTCCCACACGGGGTGGAGTAGGGAGATGGAAGGGTTGGGTGGGGCGGGTGTGAGTGGTCGGGCATCGCTTCTCGGCCTTTTGGCTAAGATTAAGTGTAGTATCTGTTCTTATCAGCTTAATATCTGATACGCTGCTCATTGAGTAGCTCATATATTAAACTGATTTTTGGAACTGGGCTGTGGAAAAGAGGCTTCCCTCGTCCCAGCCACGGGTTGTTATTCTGTCTATCTCTATAATCACTTATTGAATTCATGCGATATTTACAAGATATATTGTTATCTTTATTATAAATAGAAAACTATCTTTTTTATAATAGTTTGCTGCTTTTAAACATGAGGAGCGACCTCTGTATATTAATGAGCCTGCAATATGCTTTTCTCAAAAGCCCCTTTATCGCTATCAGTGCAACTTCGTTTTATAATATCTTATTCTCCATCGATTTCTAAGAGTTTTCGCCAAATACGGTCTTCGTATGTCAACAGTGGCAGAACATATGAAGCTTCAGAAAGGAGTTAACCCTAACCCCAAAATCGCTAGAACTGCTCCTTGAGCGACAAAATCTAGTGCTGCAATCCATCTGGGTGTGCAATGATGATATAAGGCCAAAACATATATTTTTATCGATCGTGTCTGGATTTTATCAGAATTATCTGCCAAACAATCTGTTCAAACAATGAATGTTCTATGAAAGAACTTACTAAAACTGTCCATTTTATAGATATTGATTTAGAAAATTTTTGGCGATGCGGTTGATACTCCACAACGAGTGGTTAGAAACAGAAGTAAGTGTGTACTGTTCGACTGGTTATTTTCCCAGTTATATACATTTGCTCTAACTGGTTGTTTGTTTGTTTTCTTTCTTTCTATTTTCATGTTAAGACATACCATTAGAACCCGAGATCTGTGTTGTCCATCAGCAACTGCAAGGTAAGAGTTTTTTCTGGTCATACAATGAATGTTCTATAAAATGATTTACCAAAACTGTTCACTTTATAGAGATTGACTTAGAAAAAACCACTTTTGGCAATGCGGCTGGTACTCCACAGCGAGTGGTTTCAAACAGAAGTAAGTGCATAATGATCGACTGGTTATTTTACCAGTGATATGCGTTTCATCTCACTTTTTGTTGGTTTGCTTTCTTTTTTTTCGTGTTAAGACACATCATTAGAACCGGAGATTTGTGTTGTTCATCAGGCATCACAATGCATTAATCAGACCATAGGAAATGAAGAGAAATCTCCAGATTGTGATGGTATGTATGTCTATAATAAGTTTTTAACAATTAGCTATTTTATGGTGTAGCTTGAAATCTACTTCCGTAAAAACTTCATTCTAATGATTCTCAAACTTCAAGACCTAGAGATACTGGCAGTAAAAGGTGCGGAAGCAAAGAAATTTTACGCAATCCCTGACAGCGACGAGGACCTGAACGCAGAGCAGGACGTGAAGGGCAAACTCAAAAAGCAAATTTGTCACATCTGCTATAAACTGCAAACTCGTCTGCCAAGACATTTAAAAACTATACACGGATGGTCGGAAAAAAAGTTCAAACTCTGGCAATATGGTCCAAAGACAGAGGAAAGGATCAAGAATCCACTCAGAAAATGCCCGATCTCGGAGTGTCCTTATACAAGTGTGCGCTTCGACCGCCACCTACCATCAGCACATAAAATAAAACGCGGAACTGAGGAGTGAGTAAAAACCTTTACAGTACATTGTTTAGGTGAAAAGATACTTCAAGTTTGTTTGTTTTTCTTTATTTTTCCCTTCAGATATCAACGTTTAACTAGAAAACTTCGTTCAACGAAAATGGTGAAAAAATATCGTGAATCAGGTAAATCCCAATATAACGATAAGGAATGATCATGAAAGCACATTAATCGCATAACTTTTTCAAATATTTTACAGAAAAGAAATGGTCGGAAGCGAATATATTGGAACCAAATGCTGTAAAATCCGTTTCTACTACAGCGACCTCAAGTAAGCTGATTGCTCTTCACAAAAGACTGTTGTCAGTGCATAGGCCAAAAAATTGATCTTTCCTTCTAGAAATTATGCCAGCACCCCAAAGAAATTTCATGAAAAAAGCAGAGGTATTGGTAGGGGAAGAGGAGGAGAAAGTAGTGGAAGTTAAGGTGGTGGAGGAAAAGGTGGTGGAAGAGGCGGAAGAAGAAGACGAAGAAGACCAGGCACAACTCCTTGCAAAGATGGAAGAAGAAGAAGAAGATGAAGACAGAGCCCTTGAATCCCTTGGAGTCACCTCGCTCGGTGATTTTGGCCAATCGATAGAGGGATTCAAGGACTGGCTATTAAAACCACATGGAAATATGAAGGTAGATTTATGAAGTAGAGCTTGTTGGTGGTTTTGGTTTGGAGCTAATGGTTCTAACTTGTTTTTCATAGACCGAGCGGCAGGCTCTGATCGTGTCGCGGCAAGTTATCCGTGTGGCAATGGCAGTAGTTGGGGGGTGCCAGCCGAACAGTCTCATAGAGCCTTGGACTGATGTGGACAGGGTTTGGGACGTCTTTTTCCAAACTTCGCTTGATCAATACAAACAATATCTCGAAATGAAAGGTAAGGTTATTTGTAATATTTTGACTTTTCCAATCACTTTTCTGAAAGATTGATTTTCTATTTTTGACAGATGGTCCTAGGGGTCTCAAACCTAGTACCCTTCAGTGCTATTGCATGGCACTGGAGGAGTACACTAACTTTGTCCTCAGCAAAGAATTTTTAAAGAAAAAGATGACTAAGGAGGAGAGGGAACAGCTAGCCGGTAAGGAAAATTATCAATGCTCACAATGTGTATAGGAATTGTTAGACTTATATCATCTGACTCTTTATCTTTTTAGCTTTAGGGAAATGTCAAAAGAAGTGGAGAATTTCGTTGAAGAAGGACAGAAAAGTCCAGGTTTGCCAACTTTTGTAGTGTATTTTCAGAAATTGATTCTTAAAACAATAGGAAGCCGGTTGATATGCGTTTTGTTGTTCGTTTCTTAAGAGGAATAAACAGCACGTCAAGGATCAGAAAAACATGCTAACCTTAGACTCTAGGACTTTTTGCATGTCTTCTGAGGTATGTTGACTTGGAACACTAAAGAAATCACGGTCAGATAACACTGATAAAAGTATTTCTAACTTAACAGCATGCTAAAAAATGTGCGACCAGACTAAAATACATCTTTGAACTTGTGGCGGCGAACGAGGAGGATAAGGTTAGCATTACAACGTAATAGAATATCAAAATCATATGGCTAAAACTTGACGGTTTAATTGCATCAATGTTGCAGATCTTAGTGGATGCAGAAGAGGCGCAGCGCTTGCAACGCTTTCTGTTGGCGAAGCTTGTGGTGTCCATCAGCAACTGCAAGGTAAGAGTTTTTTCTGGTCATACAATGAATGTTCTATAAAATGATTTACCAAAACTGTTAACTTTATAGAGATTGACTTAGAAAAAACCACTTTTGGCAATGCGGCTGGTACTCCACAGCGAGTGGTTTCAAACAGAAGTAAGTGCATAATGATCGACTGGTTATTTTACCAGTGATATGCGTTTCATCTCACTTTTTGTTGGTTTGCTTTCTTTTTTTTCGTGTTAAGACACATCATTAGAACCGGAGATTTGTGTTGTTCATCAGGCATCACAATGCATTAATCAGACCATAGGAAATGAAGAGAAATCTCCAGATTGTGATGGTATGTATGTCTATAATACGTTTTTAACAATTAGCTATTTTATGGTGTAGCTTGAAATTTACTTCCGTAAAACCTTCATTCTAATGATTCTCAAACTTCAAGACCTAGAGATACTGGCAGTAAAAGGTGCGGAAGCAAAGAAATTTTACGCAATCCCTGACAGCGACGAGGACCTGAACGCAGAGCAGGACGTGAAGGGCAAACTCAAAAAGCAAATTTGTCACATCTGCTATAAACTGCAAACTCGTCTGCCAAGACATTTAAAAACTATACACGGATGGTCGGAAAAAAAGTTCAAACTCTGGCAATACACTAACTTTGTCCTCAGCAAAGAATTTTTAAAGAAAAAGATGACTAAGGAGGAGAGGGAACAGCTAGCCGGTAAGGAAAATTATCAATGCTCACAATGTGTATAGGAATTGTTAGACTTATATCATCTGACTCTTTATCTTTTTAGCTTTAGGGAAATGTCAAAAGAAGTGGAGAATTTCGTTGAAGAAGGACAGAAAAGTCCAGGTTTGCCAACTTTTGTAGTGTATTTTCAGAAATTGATTCTTAAAACAATAGGAAGCCGGTTGATATGCGTTTTGTTGTTCGTTTCTTAAGAGGAATAAACAGCACGTCAAGGATCAGAAAAACATGCTAACCTTAGAAGACATGCAAAAAGTCCTAGAGTCTGAGGTATGTTGACTTGGAACACTAAAGAAATCACGGTCAGACAACACCGATAAAAGTATTTCTAACTTAACAACATGTTAAAAAATGTACTAAATGCTGCTAGGGCATCCCTAGTCACCAACTTCACAAAAGATGCGGCAGACTCTATGGAAAAAGATGATGACGTGATATATACAGCATATATAACAGACCACAAGACCGCATTCCTCCAAATATCTTAAAGCTTTCCAATATGGAGTAAGGTAGATAAAATCGGATTTTAAGTTGCCCTTTTTCGCCTTTGAAATATTGATAACACCAACTACCGTTGTTGTAAAGACGTGCTCTGCTGAAAGATAGTGGCGCTACCTCAGCATTTTTCAACAGTACGGCCGGGACTCCCCTGAAGAGCGGCATGGTCTCCACCGCAATACAAGCCTTTGTGCGGGAGACAAATGTATTGGGCAGAGACAAGTCTTGCCCCACAGATGTGCGTAAAATGTGGGTTACAGAAGTTTATCAGGACGGCACTGAGGAGGAGAGGCGACATCTCTCTGCAAAGATGGCTCACAGCCAAAGGTATCGAAAATGTCTACAATAACAAAAGTTCAAAGCATTTGTTTACTAAATAGTAACGTATTTACTCAAACTTTTCTTTTTAAAAGAGCTGCCCAAATCTGGTAAGACTCCAAGAAAAGCAAGTGGAGGCCACTGAGGGATTTAAAATCATGGAAAAGCGGCTGAAAGAGGTTGCTAAGGAAAAGACCAAAGAATCTCCCACCAAACCTAGCCCCGTAAAGAAGGCCATTAAAAGGTTAGTCATACCAGCAAACAAACGTCTTTCTTCTGTCTTCGTCGTTTTTCTACCAACATACGCGCTTCCTAAAAAAAAGAAGTAAATCGGCATTGACAATAACGAAGCCAGGATTGTACAAGCATTCCAAAACATATACAACTGTGCCGTGCTTCCATCGAAGATTAATGTACTGGCAAAGTTTAAAGAAACCCTGCCAGACATCTATGGCCGGGACGACTCCAAGCAGTACAGAGAGCGGTGCTATGATAAAGTCCGCTCTCTGTGGAAGCGTCATCTCACAAAAAATGAAAAATAAATATGAAAACTTCATTTTCTTCATCAATTTTGTAATAGTTTTTGCTGTAAAAGGAATCAACTTCAAAAACACTTAAAAATCGACATCAACAAAAATAAACGGTAGGTACAACCTAACCCTAACCAATTTACCCCAACTTCGAACAAACCCCAACTCTTAGTTCGACTTTCAATAGCTAGGCATCTTTATTTTTAGGCAACAATTAATTATTTAAAGAGATAGAAATGTTTTGAGAAGGTTTTACCGCTTTCCCCCTTTTATCAATCTCGGCTGTGGGCCACTACAATTTGTAGCAATCATCCTCCAGAGCGTGTGAGCATGCCGTAACTCGTACTTTTGTTCGCTTAGATCGGATCTTGCTGATTAGTTAGTCAGTGAGTCAGTACAAAGCGCGGTGCTATAAAATAAAGGTAAGTCTGTTCTCTATCGAAGATCTATTGTAGTAAAACCCCCCAAAAATAAGTTAAAACACTATTCATGGGTTTTGACAAATTTGCCCAATTTCCTTATCAGTTCTCAGATAGCTAAAAAAAACCTAAAATATCGATAACATTTGACCAAATGAGACCCATGTGGATTGGTGAACGGCTGTAGTGTGAGGGATTTTGGTGCATGGAGTCAAGACTTAATAAAAAATGGTTGAGAGTAGGGTAGGGGGTGAGCGCTGTCGAAAAAAGTGCCTATTATCCATGATGCACCAGTGCAGTAGTAGGTTGAGCACAGGGATCCCGTTGGAGGTGTTAGGGGTGGGTGGGCTGCCTCCCTCCCTCCCAGATGGGAGGGTTGGTGGCGGGTATGAGTGGTCGGGCATCGCTTCTTGATCAAGTACGTTGCCCTGCTCGAGCGACAAGTGGGATTCCTGTGCTGATTCATTGTGCTACTTGGGGACCTCGTGGCTTTTAGGCGTTGCCGTGTTCTGAAGTCTTTTTTCTTACGTGTGGGATTGTTTGCAGTTGTGCTTGGTAATTATATTCTCACTCTTGATTTCTTTGAGATTGTGCACGTTTGTGCACCTTCTCTCTCTTATTCTTGTTTTTTTCCCCTTTTTTTGATGTTTTCTGTACGAAGGCCAAATACTCTTGTTTTGTCTCTTCCTTCTTATCTTCGTCGCGCAAACATTGGTGTGACTAGGGAGGATATCATCACATCAATTACTGTCTTGATTGGTAGGGAATCTTTAAAATCTATTAAATGTGTTCAGAGAGCGTCCAATGGTTTTTCGTATAGAGTCTCTTTCAAGGAAAATTGTGTACGTCAGTCTGAAAATCTTCTAACAAAAGGCATCAAAGGGTTCGTTTTGTTTCTTTACCGGAGCTGAAGCTACCTATCATGTTGTAACTGTCTCTAATCTTCCTTTTGAATTGACTGATGAAACTTTGAAAAATGTCTTTGCGAAATATGGGGAGGTTAAGGACGTGCTTAGAAATGTAGATAAGTACGGTCTAGAAACTGGGGATAGACGTCTCTTAATGATACTTAACTGTCACATTCCTGCTTGAGTCTTTCTCGACCCTTACACCGCTAGGGTTCATTATCGTGGACAACCTCTTTCTTGTTTCCATTGTAACTGGTGGGGTCATTCTAATCGGAATTGTCCTCTTTCTGGATCGTGCGGAAATTGTGGGGATCCAAGTCATTTTTCCTTTGACTGTCACACATTTTTTTTTGGCTCCTCCTGAGTTCTAATAACGCGTAATCTTAATAGTCAACCTTTTCATGATCATCCCGGAACCCTTTTTTAACAACAACCTTCACCTAGCGAACTCTTTGGGTCAATTGGTAATCTCTCAGAGACATATAGCGAAATCATGAGAGACGTCCCCAATGAAGTGGATAATATAGAGGATGATTGTGTTTTCAGAAATTGTCATCTTCTCATTATGATATAACTTTCAAACCGGATAAGAATGATGCTCGTGACCTTCTCTTGAATTCTGGGGTCACACTCCAAGGAAACCATTTGTCCTTTTTTGAGTGTGACCCTAAGTCCGTATCAGTTACCATTAAGAATACACCGGCCGAGTTCCCGGATGGAAAATTAATTGAGTTACTGCGTGAGTTACTGCGTGGTTACGGCGAAGTTCTTAATTCAAAGCATGTCTTAGATGAGGAAGGGGCGTGGATGGGAGACCGCCAGGTAGAGATGATACTGACATCGGACATCCCTTCTTTGATTCGTCTGGGTAAGTACCCTTTGGTAGTACGTTACAAAGGCCAAAAATTGTGTTGTCATTTCTGTAATGGTTGGGGTCACGCAATTTCTGAGTGCCCCTATAAAATAAATAATCTATGTATTCGTTGTGGTATGGCGGGGCATTCGGCGCGCTTTTGTTCACAACCCTGGACCACGGACAATAGCCCGGTTGTGTTTGAGCATTTGCATGTGACTCCTACCCCTGAGGGAGCCTCTCATAACAGTTCTTTAGTAGTGCCTTCTGCTTCTGATAGTCAATCTAGTATTCAAACTGCTTCAGATCCGGTCACCCCTTCTTCTTCTGTGCGGCATTTGCCGCCGAAGAGTAATAAGCCTCGTATGAAAAATTCTAGGGCCCACCAAGAAGATCCGAAGGCTTTCGAGAATACTACTGAAGAATTTTCCATTAATGACCTACGATTTGCCCCTGAAGTCTCTCAAGATCAGCCGGACTTAGAAATACACGCTCAAGAAAACAGATTTTCTGCACTAGAGGACATGGACCAAGGTCCTTCAGATTATGTTCCTCTTTTTTCGTCACAAGAAGCATCTATCCCAGAAGTGCCAAGTGCTATAATCCCGGCTATTGCTCATGTTATTACCAAATTACCTGCGGGACCAAAGCTTCTTGGAAAATCTGCTTTGCCTGTTGTTCCTGTGCGTAAGCCGACTGCCCCGCTTAGGCCTTCCACTAAACCCAAAAAAACGTAGTCATGTTTAAATTTCTCTTTGACTTGCATAACCTCTTTTTTCTTTATTTGTTAAAAGCTAAACGTTTTAATACATGGTGTCATTGTTTTAAAAATATTATGTTTATAAAAGTTTTATTTAATACAGTTGCATTTAAAAGTATTATAAGTAATATAATTAAAAAAGTGTTATTTCATTTAGTCACATTTAATATAATAATTTGTGGTATTTATTTTCCATTTGCGAAATTTGAATGTTATAAAAATAATCATTTTATGTATGGTTTTGTTAAAATCGGATTTTAATGGTTTTTCTGAGTTTTGTGCAGTTCAAGTATTTTCCAATCTTAAAACATGGTTAATTTTTTGACTTTAAACGTGAATGGTCTTATGGATCCTCTAAAACGACAGTCCCTTCTTTCTTGGATTTCGTGTGTGACGCCTTCTTTAGACATTGTTTGTCTTCAAGAAACACACTGTTAATGATACTGAACTTCAATCTTGGTTTACAAATTCTTCTTTTTCTGTCTTGGGTTGTCACCAATCAAATCATAGTGCTGGTGTTTGTATTTTTTTCCATAATTAGTTTTTCTCTCTATAATCTTTCATATGAATCAGGCCTGATGGGTCTTGCTCTTCACGAATTGACTTGAAGGTTGCCATCTTAAATAATAAAACCTTACCTGACGCGGGAGGTTCACTGTGATCATGAAGGCCTAAGTTCCTGTGATTACAGCTGAATTTCTTTCGCGCCTGAAAACTTTATCCAAACTCTATATATATAACAACAAAGGATATTCGAAATCCCTTGATGGCTTCATATAGCGCCATCGCTTCAACTGGACTGAGCGTGGGCTCGAGCCTCAAAAGGCGAACTACAGTTCGATTTAAATTTGAAATATTGCCAGAGAATACAAGTTTTATACAGGCTGTATGCCATAGTCTCCCGAAGGACGCAGTCAAATGCATTCAGACCATTCCGGGCAACCACGTAGACCTGACTTTAAGCAGCGAGTCACTGGTAAGATCACTACTACAAGGAGTCAAGTTGGACGGAAATAGCGTGAAACCACGTCCTTTGGGCTTTCGAACGACATATGTCTATGTCCACTACTTGCCATCGGAGCTAGCGTCGGAAGTCCTTGCTTCGGCGTTAGAACCGTACGGCAAGGTCATTGAAGTAGAGACAACTTTATGAAGGAACACTTATAGAGACGGGGACAGGGATCGTTAATATGGAAATTAAGCAGGCGATACCCTCCTTTGTTCATGTTGGAAATTATCGTGCTCGGGTCTGGCACAAAGGCCAGATTCAAACCTGCGGATTTTGCGGAGGGCAATCTCACTATAAGAGAGATTGCCCAATGCTAGATCACAATGCTGGAGAAAAAGACAACACAGAAAGGAGAGAACAAACAGGAGGAGCAGACAAAGACGCCGGGCAGGACTGCAACAAGACAGTAGAAGTCGATAACGCAGATAATGACAAACCAGAAGATAATTCAGACAAAAACGAGGGAAACACAGATGTGGAGGAAGATATAAACGGTGCGGCAGAAGTTGAAGAGGGAGAGTTTCAACCGACGACTCCGACAAAAACAACGAATATGACGAAGAGAGTAGCAATGAGAGTGATGAGGAGAACACCGAGAATAATACCAATGGAACTACCAACACAAACAAAGTAGCAGTCAATCTGCTCAAACGGTGAAAAGGACACGCTTTCCCTCATCGCCTGCGAAGGCGAAAACAAAGAAGAAGAAGAAGAAGAAGAAGAAGCAGAAACGCACCAAGTAATTATTTTTTATAATTATATTTTGGGACTTTTCTATTTTCTTTAATTCAGACCTACAAATAATAATCAAGGCAATCTGCGCGTCGCGAGCATCAATGTTCGCGGTTTGAGAGACCCAATTAAGCGCTACGCGATTTTCGATTCTCTGAATAATTTAGCTGGAGATATATTTTATTTACAAGAAATTTATGGGACTGATTTAGATACTGATTTATGGGGAAGGGAGTGGGGAGGGAAACATAATTTTAGCATGTTCTCTACAAGGGAAGCGGGAGTAGCTATGCTATTTCGCCGCTCTCTTGACATTGAAATAAAGCAAACAAAGTCCGACAAGGACGGCAGAGTTATTCAAGTTCAAGCAGTATTCATGGATCAGCTCTTGAATCTGGTCAATGTTTATGCCCCCTCTGGCGGTTATGATACTGATACTGATTATGTAAAAAAACACACTGATTCGACAAGCAAACAATTGCTTGACACAACAAAGTCACTAGGATTATCAGATATTTATAGAATTTTCCATCCAGATTCGAAAGGCTTTACTTTCCTTTCCTCGAACGGACCGAAAAGCCGAATTGATCGATTCTATTTAGACACCACTAAACAGAATCATGTTCTCGCTACCGACATCGAGCCATTTCCAATGGCACCGGATCACAACATGATAAACGTGACCCTGTCATTTGGAAACGTGACTCGCGGTCGGGGTTCGTGGAAATTAAACACTTCACTTTTAATCGATAAAGCCTTTAATGACAAAATCAGAATCATTTGGAGCGATTGCAGAACTAAAAAGACGGATTTGCCATCCCTCCTGGATGTGTGGGATTCGGGAAAATCTAAGCTCCGAGACATATGTCTTTCGCATTCACGCGCTCGCTCTAGAGCAAACAAACAGCACAAGCGTCTCTTACGAAAGCAATTACGAAATACACTAAGGAAACTTAAGACAAGACATAGCGACGGAGACGTTAATCGATTTCAAGACTTGAAGGGTAAACTACGAGACATAGACTTGACTGAAACTCGAGGCAAAATGATTCGCTCTCGAGTTCAATGGCATGAGGAAGGCAAACGCTGTACGGCGTATTTCGAAAACGTCGTGCTGAGGGAAAGATGTGATGTTATATGCGTTATTTTATTGGTAGACGTATTGCTAGATTTCGTGATGAGTGGAAGTGTCTTGTAAATAATTTTGTGCCAAGCGCTGGTACGATGTCCAATTATTATAGTAAAGTCCTTGTTGATATTTGTGCCTTTGCTAATGATGTATCTCCGGTTTTGAAAGTGACGTATAATGCTTTTGTTCGTAATGCGATTGTTAGTTTAAGATGTTTGCGTTATTGGGATAGTGTTGCTCGGGAAAGAATAGAGTGGAAATTTGTTTGGCGTGATTTAAAATGTTCTTTGTCTGTTAATATAGTATATAGACCGCGTGGCACTAATGAAATAGTCAAAGATATAGAAGTAAGTTATAGTGCTTGGGAACGAGGTTATTCCGGGCGAAAGCCCTTGGAATTAAATTCGGAATTAAATTTTTTTCGCCCGGAATAACCTCGTTCCCAAGCACTATAACTTACTTCTATATCTTTTGTTAATATAGTAAGTGAATTAAGGTGGCGAATTATTCAAAGAATTGTTAAAGTTCGAATTAATCTTAGGGATTGGGGTTTTCGAGCGATAACGGAGTGTGAAGTATGTCAGAGAGCCGAGAGTATAGACCATTGTTTTCTAAAGTGTAATCGTGTGAAAAGAGCGTGGAATTGGGTTAAAGGAATAGTGAGTCGATGGTTTCAGGATTTTAGGGTAGATTTGAAGTGTGTGTTTTTGGGATTTTTTAATGTGTCTTTACCTAGAAAGAAACTTCTCATGTTTGTTGTTGAATCTATTTTGAATGTGATTTCGGTTGTTTCGGTATTGCACTACCTCCGTGTACGTCCCACCTCCTTCGGGAAGATTTTCATGCAAGAAACAAAGAAAAAAAAAGCACCTAGTTTCTAAGTTGCCCGCCTACTTGTTCTCTCTTTCCATAGCAACTCCAAGGCCAGGCGATCGATCAGCTACTCCCACATGGCAGAAGTCATTGATGGCCGTGAGTGGTGGGGCAGACTATCAAGCATACTTTCCTGACGCTGGAGGTTCACTTAGGTGAAACTCTGTTTATGTGCGTAATTTTCGGGATTCCTGTGGTGTTTGCTCGTTTTCTCTTTGTGGTGTTCTGCAAATCTAGCGCGTGTGGGAATTTTTGCTCTTTTTTTTTCATATTTATTCCCTTTTTTGCTCGCGCTGTGACGGTTTCCTGGTATGGGAGACCGTCGCAGTTATGTAAATGTCTCGGCTAGCGCGGGTTCTGTTTCTGGCTCGAGCAACGGTGCTCGCACGGGAATGGTGACTCGCAATGGTCTGGCATCTCTTATGTCGCAATCGATCAGGCGACCAAAACTTGTAATATTCACAATTCCTCGTCAATTTAAGAGGAAACATGGTTCCCTTGTAAAGGACAAGGTGATCAATGATTTGCAGTCATCAACAGATGAGGAGGGCGAGGAAGAAGTCTGGAATGATGTACTTCCTGATGCACTCCAGAAGGACCTAGATGGAACTCCACCTCCAATCCCTGATGCAGGGGAAAAATCAAATTTGAAAAAAAAAATAACTTCCTCGTATTTTGGATGGTCTATTTTCTCATGGTATGGCAGTTGTCATGTCACATTAGTGATAACGCAATCGCATGGCTACTTCGGTTTTTAGTGTCTTGGCTCAAGGTAATAAGGATTGAAATTTCCAACAATTTTCTTGGCCAACTAGTCATAGAATTTCCGGGAACCCTGTATATGTTGAGACAGTTCATTGATTTGATAGAGATGACTTTGAAAAGTATGTTGTATGTCCCAAGTGTCATAAGCTATACAAATACAATGAATGTTTGACAGTTGTAAACAACAAATAAGTTCCTAAAACCTGCTCAGGCTTCTTTTATTAAAGAGGAAATAAGAAAACATGTGGAGCTGCAATCGTTTACAGTGTAAGGATGAGCAATGGGAAATCATGCTTTTACCCAATAAAATATTATTGCTGCAACAGCATAATTAACGCACTAGAAAGACTTGTCCTGGAAAAGGGATTTGCAGGAAAATGTGAATCCTGGCGGCAACGAACCATGCTCGGTGAAGAAATGGCTGATGTGTATGATGGGAAGCTTTGTAAAGACTTTGGTGCATTTAATGGAGAACATTTTTTAAATGCTCCACGTAATTATGGGTTCATGTTAAATTTTGACTTCTTCCAGCCTATGTAACATAGGAAAGATTATTCTGTTGCAGAATAGGAAGGAAACATTTAAATGGGACAATGTTATTGTTATTGTGATTGTACCCTCCCTGGACAAAGAACCAAAAAATTTAAATCCCTTTCTCGAGCCTGCAGTTAAGGAGTTGCAGTGGTTATGGAGAGGGGTGAAGCTAAAGTCAGCTTTGTGCAGGTATAGTCTTTCCTTTAGAGTAGCAATTTTAGCTGTTTCTTCAGATGTTCCTGCTGCAAGAAATTTAGGAGGTTTCAAAGGGCACTCAGCAATCATTGGTTGCTCTCGTTGTCTTAAGTCTTTCGCTGGTGCATTTGGAGAAAAAAGAGACTATTCTGGGTTTGACAGGGAAAATTGGCAACCAAGAAGAAATAATTATCACCGCCTCTTAGCAAGGAAACTAGAAAAATTCAAAACTCAGTCTAAGAAAAAAGGATTGACGCAATCATGGCATTACTCATTACTCAATACTTCTTGATCTAGAGTACTTTGATGGAATTCGATTCTTCACTATTGATCCTATGCACAATCTATTCCTAGGCACTGCAAAATCAATGTTTAATTTATGGATCAAAAACAATCTATTTTCAAACAAGCAGCTGGAGGAAATTGAAAAAAGAGTAAAAAATATGGAGATGCTAAGTAACATTGGAAGATTGCCAATGAGAATAATGAGTAATTCTGGCTCCTACACTGCAGAGCAATGGTAAAACTGGACTTTAATTTACTCCGTCTATTGTTTAAAAGACATTCTGCTGAAGATCACTTTCATTGCTGGCAGACGTACGTACTAGCATGTAAATACATCTGCAAGCATCATATCAGTTACAGATTTAGAAATAGCTGATAGACTTTTTGTTAAGTTTTGCAAAGAAGTGGAGAAAGTCTATGGGAAAGATGTCATTACACCTAATATGCACCTTCATTGCCACTTGAAAGATGTTTTAGTAGACCATGGTCCAGTAGCTAGCTTCTGGTGCTTCAGCTTTGAAAGACATAATGGAATCCTAGGAAGTACCAGAACCAATAAAAGGTCTGTTGAGCTACAACTCATGAGACGATTTAAAATGTTTCAGTTTTTACAAGATACTTTACTTCCAAATCTATACCAAGAAGATTTTCTAAATATGTGTAAAGAGGCAAAAGCTGAACAAGCTGATGACTGGATTTTAAAAATATGAATGGGAAGAAAGGCTGGCATTTCAAAACCGGGCTGTTGCTTCACCGGTTGGTGGATGCCTGGAAGAATCAGTCTGCAGTCTTTTGTCCATCAAATTTCAAACAAAGTTTTTTTAGATTCAGAAGATGCAGAGCTCTTACTTCAAGTTTATAAAATTTTATATCCTAGTTTTGAAATAACCGTAACAGATTTGAGTGAAACAATACAAAAGTTTGGTTCAATCGCTCTTGGAGCTATGTCATTTGATTCTAAACTTGAGCCAAGGAAAATCCGTTCTGCCAAAATTCTAGCATCCTGGTCATTAAACGATGGATTAATTAACAAGGGCACCTTTCATCTTAGACCAGGAACAGTTTGCTATTACTTTACTCATTCATGCATACTAGGAGGGAAGTTTGTATCCCACACATATGCTTGTGTTAAATGGTACAAATAAGATAGCAACATTGACAGGATAGGAAAACCTGTCCAAGTATGGCAGTCTTCATATGATGATGGAGGACCCTGTTCCTTTATACCGGTAAAAAGGATTTTTTGTAAATTTGCTCCAGCCAGACTTCAAAATGCTGAAGGAAATTACAGTATAGCTGTGAGCCCTATTAACATGAAAATATTTTTATAATAATTTTTTTTTAGTAATTTATTTGTTTACTTGCTTAGGCCTAAAGATGTAATGATATCAATTTGATTATCTTATACTATCTTGAGCTAGCTTTCTGTATATGCACTGCTGAATGCGATATAATTAGACTACATTTAATAAAACTTTGAATTCATTGCTTAAAAATCCATGTATAATATATAGTTGTATCATGACTAACTAAATCATTCTCAACAAAATAAAATGCCTTTGGTGTTAATTGTCAATACGAAATATTTGCTTATTAAACACTTTAGTGTACAATGCTTCTCCAACTCATGAATTTTTAATGAGAATTTAAAGAAGGGTGCTAATGTAACAGTGATTTAATTTGGAAATGTAATCTTAAGTGAGATTTTCTTTGATTTCTTCAAATCATATTAATGAAAATGGAGACGTATCGAAGTCAGTTGTGCCTCAGTTTTTCAATTTTCAACTCGCCGTTCAAATAGAACCTTAAGGATAGAATAACTCACAAGTATTACTTAGTCTCAAATTTGTAAGAATGATCATAGAGTGCAAACAGTATATCCGTGAATAATTAGTTTTACTAAATAGTACAATTTTATACAAATTCTATTGTTTTCTATTGTATGATTAGCACTACTTTGTACTATTTAGCCAATTGTACTTCACGGATATATTGCTAAGAAATTAGATGAGATTATTAAACGTTTTCGACTCATAGGTCAACATCTGGATAAATTATAGTCATCATCTGAATTAATTTGATTCAGATGATGACCTTGAGTCGAAAACGTTTAATAATGTTATCTAATTTCTAATTTCGTAGCCTTATGGTCATTTTTACAAATTCATCATCATTTTACAGACTCAAATTTATTGATAATATTTGGCAATGTTGGTCTCTCCTTGGGGTTAAAATGAGTGCATTGTAATGCAACAGAGTATATCATGTCAGCTTTAACACATTGATTTACAAACACTTGACATAAGAATTCCTAGTGAGTAAACATCAGAAGCAAATGACATATATATATATATGTATATATATCTTCATGGTTGAATTATATGAACAGACTTTACCTTTGTGGTCAAAGAGTGCAAAAATGCTGGCTTCAGTAGAAATGGCACTGGCCTTGACACGGCCTTCATAAGTTTTAACCGCCACAGCAATCCCTATGTAATCCATCTTCTCACAGGTTTCAAATGCACCTTTACCAAGAATCTCCGCTGGCGATAATTCGTCACTCCTATGCAAGTTCATGCGATTTATCTTCCTTTGTGCTCTAAAAAAATTCAGGTAGTAAAATTAATAAAGAGATTAGGATATTTTACTCAAATACTAATTATATTCGCCGCGTTAAGCTTATGATGAAATACCTGTATAGTCTAAGACTCGTCTGTCTTTCTTCTTTCCATCGACGCCAGCAAAATGCGGATAACCTTGTTTCCTTTTTGTGTTCTTCTTGTGTTGTCCGCAACTGATCTCGAAGCTCATTGCACCGTTTGGAATATATTTCAATTCTTTCCTTTCGAGTCATTTTCCTCAGTTTAGCACGCTTATTAAGGTTTCTTAGAATTCTCTTTTTACGAAGCTGCTCTAGGCCCCTCGATTTCTTTTGCTTGGGTAATATTTTAGCATAAGCTGGAAACTGCTTTTGACAAGACCGATCGTCAGCAAGCGGTATAACACTCGCACGTTCTGTTAATAAGCACCGTTGAGGCGCATTAACTTGACCATGCCTACTAACAGCAACCCTATCTGTCTTTGATAAATTCATATTCACTCTAAAGGATTCCATTCAGCCGGCATACCAGATGAAAACACAAACGGATGCCCAAGACTTTGGGCCATGTAGAGGTTTTGGCGGGACAATAAGTTATATTCGCACCAAATTCTAAACACTATCAACATGCAAATACAAGAAGTAGTATAATGTTTCACTCCAAAGGTCATCGTAAAACGTGCCAGACACGTGAAAACAGCGTTCAAAACGATACAATTGGTCAAGAAGTTTAATCTTATAAGATCTAGTTATGATACTACACATTCACTGTCCATATTACATGTATGTATCTTCACTGAATCAATCCTATACACAATTGCCTCGGGGCTCATTGGAAACAAATACTCACCTCCAGTTATTGCTTTTCGTTCCTTATTCTTAAATTTTTTTTATTTTATATTTCCATAATTTTGGGCGATATATATATTCGGCTTTTGCTATGGCTGCTAATTTAGATGAAGAAAGAGACGAGAGTCTCGTAATTTTGGAGGAGATCTCCCAAGCAAACAAAACTCTCCGCGAAGAAAACAAAGAAATAAGAAATGACCTAAAGAAGAGAGATGAGGAGAACAAAAAAGCGCTTGCAGATCTAAGCAGTCAGCTTAGTAATCGTACAAATGTACAAACTGTACGCACTGCACAGCGTTCACCTACAGAGGCACGTCGTCAAGCAGCTCGGGAACGCCGTGGAAATGTTCCGGCACAATGCAGGGTCAGTATGCTTCTTATTCCTTTGATATGAATTAAAAGGCGTTGTATATTATTGCTAATGTGTATACATGTATAATAGAAATGCAGAGAACTAGACTTACGATCTTTCCATGTATCTGATATGGTGATAAAAAATACAACCCTTTGGCGGAAAAAAATGGCGGGCAAAATAATTTTTGCATAATTTAAAATTTGGCGGGATATGAGTACGTGGCTTTACCAGAATCCAGTCTTCTGACCTTATACGTTTTTTCTTTTTATTAGAGAGTCACTAAGAACTCATACAACACTTTGCTATAAAAAAAACATGATTTTTCAGGATTAGACGAAAGGTAATAAAAATTTTAAACTTAATAAAATAACAGCCTTACTTCTCTTTCAATAACACAGGCAGCCCAAGCTCTATACTTGAGCTTTATTAGAGGGAATGTATGAGGATTTCTTTAGATCAAATACGATATAAAAAATAATTTACTAACTTTGTTGATCTGGTCGAGCTCTGTTCGTAAGTTGGGATTATGCCCTTGATCAATATCAGAGGAACCGAGGGGTTTTTCATTGTCTTATTTTATAATATAGTTAGAATAGTATCCCTCGCAGCCGAACTTATTGTCGGTAGTCACGCAACCCTCCTTAGTGACGAGCGACACTAAGAAATGCTGCGAGGGAGACGATAGTTAGTCTTATTCTTCTATATAAAATATGATCGAACCCCATATATTCGAGCTTGGGATTCCTGTGATAATAATCGCATTGATTTGTCTCTTTGTAGCGTTGACTCTGACAACAATATCAACATAGTTGGTCGAGTTGTGACTTGAGGTTTACCACCAGTATGGCGGACAAGAGAAAAGCCCTTGGTGTAAAGAACAAATAGAAAGTAAGAGAAACATTCCGAAATGCTAGTCCCAGAAACCCGGGGTCGGAGATGCAAAGATACCATAATATATACCCCCCATTTTTCTCCATTTCTTCACCAACTGCTTTAAATTACTGAAATATAAAACCGCCGAACCATTTACTCAGTATATACTGAATGCCCGATATCTTCAAGATTTATCCCCGAAAACCTTGGCCGATCCTAAAATGTTCAAGAAAAAAAAAGCAATTAAACATGCTTGTTTGTTAAGATGTATATATATATATATATACATAACTGAATTTTTTATGTTTCATTCTAGTAATAAAATGTTATAATTTTATTTGTTTGTACTCCTACAGCGGTATTACGACGATATTTCCTCTCCCTATACGAGAAAAACAAACAGATCGTAGAGCTGAAGTATGAGCCTCACAAAACGGCATGCAGAAAAAATGGCAGAAGAAGAGATGTAGGTTACAATATATGTAATATATTCTTTAGAATGTGACTACCGCAACAGTACAATTTAAAAAAATTCCATGGGCTGTGATCAAAATCTACATTACAAGTCACCTCAAACATACGCACAAAAAGACAAAAAAATCACTTACTGAATATTTTCTTTTTCTGATCTAACTAATAAAGTAAAATATGCTTTATTACAGAAGCTCACTAGAAGAACTATGGCTTATGAAATGGTTAGATGGGACCAACAAAATCTTGGAAGGGTGGCTGAAGTTCTCCGAGAGGATGCAATGTCGAGTGAAGATAGCGACGGAGAAAGTGATGAAAATGGAGGAATGAAAGTCACTTGCTACAAGGTCAAGAGACTTAGTTGGGAAGGGGAAACATTTACTAGAGCGAAAAAAGCTCTTGATAAGGCCTATAAAAAATCCCTAACCAAGAGAGCAAGGGATCGCGTTCTTCCGAGGGAAGACGCGAATAACTTATCAACCCGCGAGGTGCCGGAAAACTTCCCTGAATGGGCTCTCGAAAGTTAATCATAAACTCCATCTACATCAGCCGGAGTTTCATATCTATTTCACTCCATTTATTTCTATTTCATTATCTATCATTTTTATATTTTTTACGGACCATGGTATTCATATATTATATAATCAATGTCAGTAATTATCAGACGATTATATAACACTTTATATGTGTGTATATTAAAATGCTTGACAAAATGAATTAATAAACAAATATTTGAAATGAATGTTAGCTTCCTTAGTTCTATGCTCATCCGACTAAGAGAAAATAAAACAAATAAAAAACTTGTAATATATATCATCATCATATCATCGTTATTATTATTATCATTATTATTATTATCATTATTATCATTATTATTACTATTATTATTATTATTATTATGTACTATTTAATAAACGAGCAGGAGTGTTTTATCAGTTATAAAATCCCGAGGGCGAAGCCCGAGGGATTTTATACCTGATAAAACACGATCTGCGAGTTTATTGAATGGCTTAAGAAATTCATTTATAATTCATGACCATTTTGTACAATATCGATGAAAACTATGGACTCATATGAAAAAACAAAAGGAAAAGGAATGTGGCTTGCATTTGGGAATTGAGCTACAGTAATCATAGAGGAATGAAATTAGAAATTCAAATGTGCAGAATTTTGTATTTTATTCACATATGTAGTCTTTCGGTGCTTAGCTTTTGCATCAGAAACAACATGCCTCCTAAGCGGCAGTTTAGGCCACCCAAGTCTGAAGAAGAAGAAAGAACCACATTGGAAGATTGTATCCCAAAGTCCACTCGTTCCTCTACGAAATGGGCCTTTAAAGTCTTTTACGAATGGCAAATCTATAGAGTAAACAAAGATCCTTGCAAAGAGCAGAGTTCGTTTGAAATTGACATTGGAAAAGTACAATCATTAGAAACGAATATTGCCAACATGAATGGAGAAACTCTTAACTTTTGGTTGACAAAGTTTGTCCAGGAGGTGGTGAAGGTAAACGGAGAGAGGTATCCTGGAAGAAGTCTATATATGATTGTTGCTGGCCTTCAACGCCATCTAGCAGAAAGTGGAAATGCTATTTCACTGCTAAGTCAAAACGATAGAAGGTAATTAACAAGTTTATTTTTGTACGAGTATGGTTATGATATTCTGGGTTTGATTCGATTATCCTTCTTGTAATTCTGAGTTAAAGTCATTATTAATATTTTCATTAATATTTGTTTCTTTCAAGGCTAAACATATTCAGACGTGCTTTGGATGCGGAAATGCAGCAGGCTACCCAACATGGCGTGGGAATACAATCGAAAATGGCGGAACGAGAAGAAATAACAGAAGAAGATGAAGCTGCTTTTTGGAAGATGGGTCTTCTGGGCTGCCACTCGGCTAATTCCTTGCTGAAAACAATTTACTTCTATAACGGTAAATTATTTGGATTACGCTCAAATGAACATAGGAATTTAAGGTGCTCCAATTTTAGAATAGATTCTGAGTCAGTTACCTACGATGAAAGCGTTTCAAAAACATACCACGGCGGCTTGAAAGATTTAAAATACAAGCCCAGAGTAGTTAAGCACGTTTGCTGCGCTGGCAAAGATGCTAATCATCAGCCTTGTCTAGTAAATTGTTTTGCTACTTATATGGAAAAAATCAAACACCTAGCTAAGAATATAGATGCATTTTATTTCAAGCCAAATGCAAATACTCAGGATAACACTTTTTGCCGTTCACCTGTAGGGATTAATACGTTAAACAAAATTTTGCCAAACTTGTGTGAAGAAGCTGGGATGGAGCGTAAGACGTCACATTGTTTAAGAATAACTTGCGCTTCGCGTTTGTTTCAAAATCAGGTAGACGAGAAATTGATACGCGATAGGACAGGGCATCGCTCCAATGCTTTGCTTAAGTATGAAAAATCTAGCTTACAGCAAGAAACGGTTGTGAGCAACCTGCTCGGACCACCGCTCGCAAATCTTACAGATAATAGCTCTACGGTTGCCACTAGCACTAAAACTAGTTCTTCTGAAACAAACGTAAGCTGTTCCAAAGTTCTAGAAGATATTGAATCGTTAGATTTCGAAGTCGCAGATGAATTGTTAGGTAACATGGTTTTACCAGATACTTCTAACGCAGCCAATGTTGTTATTTCGGGATCAATATTCAACAATTGTACTTTTCATTTGAGCAAGTAAGCCATCAGAAAATAAATGTTATGATTATTCAGAGTCTGTTATATTTTATATTTACTATTTTATGGACATGAAACATTATATAATGACACATGTGGCATTATATAATGCTTCATGTTCATTATCATTCCATTGTTCTTCTATTCTACCCCATTACTCCCCTGGGCCGCATTCAAATCCCTCCCCGGGCTTTAGGCTTCAAACGTAGTTTATGCGGTATAAAAGAGTTTCCTCGTGATCAGAGAAGAGCTTCGGATTGGACAAAATGGTCATGAATTATTAATGAGTTTTTTAATATATTATTATTATTATTATTACTATTACTATTATTATATTATTATAACTGAAACTTTAGGGGTTTATGTAAGTCTTAAAGGTGAATTAAAGGCTTTGATAGCTTAAAATCCAACCTATTTGATTAGTCTTAAAGTTTACTTAAAACCGGTTTTAAACTGACTTTAGGTTACCAATAAGAATCAGTAAATCTCGGAGTAGGGTAGAGAAGAGTAGGGGCGTAAACAGCACATTTCCGCTGTCCGCAACCTGATGGACAAGTTGTTCGCGACATGTTTGACATCTTGGCGACCTGGAAAGATTTCTACCGAGATCTCGTCGCCTGTGGACGTCCAGATTCAGGACGACATGTTTTCTAATCTGGAGTTCAAACTCTCGGACGCTGAAGCCGCCTCCTGCGAGGGATCATTGACACTTGAGGAAGCCTACGTGGCTCTCAAGGGTATGGCTAAGGGTAAGACCCCCGGCCTTGATGGTCTCCCAATGGAATTCTACATGGCTTTCTGGCCGCTGGTCAGCCGAGACCTTGTAGATGTTATGAACTGTGGCTTCACGAACCAGCAACTTTCGATGTCGCAACGCAGAGGCATCATCACCCTTGTTCACAAGAAGGATGATCCTTTGAATGTGAAGAATTGGCGCCCCATAACGCTTAATGTCGACTATAAGATTGCGACCAAATGTATAGATGGTCGCCTTCTTAGGATCATAGGGAGCGTTGTGGCGGAAAATCAAACGTGTGGCATTCCCTACCGTTTCATTGGGAATAATGTCTCTCATTTGAGAGACATTATTCACTATGTAACAATTGGAGATATACCCTTGGGTATTTTCTCTCTGGACCAAGAAAAGGCGTTCGACTGGGTGGACTGGTCCTTTATGCACCGTACGCTCTCGGCTATGGGTTTCGGCTCTCTTCCTTTTCTTTCTTTTCTTTTCTTTCCTTGGGTGGGTACGGTTTTTTTATTCTGAGGTTTCTAGTGCGGTGATCGCCAATGGTTATATCTCTGACTTCTCTGACCTCTCTCAAGGGGTCCGCCAGGGATGTCCATTGAGCGCTATCCTTTATGTTCTGACAGCGGAGGTGCTGGCATGTAACATTCGGGCTTGTACCAGGATTAAGGGGGTCCTCTTTCCGTCGGATACTAACCGACAAGCAGTGATTTCACAGCATGCCGATGACACGACGATTGTCTGTGCTTCTGATGATGCTGTGCTCGCCTGCTTTGAGATCTATGGGTTGTACGGGGTCTTTTTCCAGCTGAACTTTGGCCTCTCAAGATCATGGGCAGGAGAGGCAATGTTATACGGGGTGTCCAACAAACCCCAGCGGGTCACCCTCTTATTCTCCCCAACAGAGCGGGAGTTTAGTGTCAACAGAGGTTACAGTAGGGGTCCTTCTTTGGAGAATATTTTAACTATTGGGGTATTGCATACCCCTTTCTCCCTCTCCCTCGCTTAGTGTGGGTGATTCCACCCTTGGGGAGGTGAATACTCCCTCTACTCCCTTTCCATCTGGTTCCCTGGCTCCCTCGGTCAGTGACTCTCAGCTGGCGTTGCTTTGCCTGGGCTGCGTTGTCCAGGTTGTCAACAGCTCGGTAGACCCGGCATTTAGTGGTGGGGTAGATTCCTCTCTTTGATACACCATCACTTCAGTCCAGTCAATCACAGGCTCCTGGGGCCCCTCCTGTTGAATACCACAACCAGGGCGGTTAAGCGAACTCTAGCGGTTCTTCGCCTCCAAAAGCGAAGGTGGCACTCAAAAAAAGATAGAAAGAGCTCAACGTAAGGCAATATTTATCATTACAAGAAACACCGGTAACCGAAATAACGACAACGAACAAAGAACAATCAATAGACATTACAATAACCAGAGCGGTTAAGAGAACACTAGCTCTTTCTTCGCCGTCAAAAGCGAAAGTGGCACTTAAAAAGACAGGAAAAATTCGAAGTAAGGAAAAAAATTTCGCGGTTTGCAGGACCCAATCAAGCGCCACGCGATTTTTGATTCTCTGAATAATTTAGCTGGAGATATATTTTATTTACAAGAGACGTATGGGACTGACTTAGACTTTGATTTATGGGGAAAGGAATGGGGAGGGAGACATAATTTTAGTATGTTCTCTACGAGGGAAGCGGGAGTAGCTATACTATTTCGTTGCTCGCTTGACATTGAGATGAAGCAAACAAAGTCCGACAAGGACGGCAGAGTTATTCAAGTTCAAGCAGTATTCATGAATCTAGTCAATGTTTATGTCCCCTCTGGCGGTTCGAATGTTGATCAGAGACAAGAGTTTTTTGATTCACTATCTGACAATGTGGATACTGATGATGACACGCGTAAATATAATATATAGGTTCACTGTTATCATGAAGGCCTAGTTCCTATGATTGCAGTTGTATTTTCTCTTTGCTCGAGCCTCCAAAGGCGAACGATTCAATTTCGATTCAACTTTGAAATTTTACCAGAAAAAACAGTTTCATACAGGCAGTATGCCATAGTCTACCGAAGGATGCCGTGAAATGCATCCAGACCATGCCAGGGAATAATGTAGACCTGACTCTGAGGAGCGAATCGCTGGTAAGATCATTATTGCAAGAATGAGTTAAGTTAAACGGAAACAGAGTGAAACTAAAACCACTGGGCTTTCGAACGAGATATGTCTATGCCCACTTCTTGCCATCAGAGCTAGCCTCAGAAGTCCTTGCTTCAGCGCTAGAACCATATGGCAAGGTGATTGAGGTAAAACGACAACTCTACGAAGGAACGTCTATCAAGACGGGGACGAGGACAGTTAACATTGAGATACAGCAGGTGATACCTTCTTTTGTTCATGTGGGCAATTATCGTGCTGGGGTCTGTCACAAAGGTCAGATCGAAACATGCGGATTTTGCGGAGGGAAATCTCACTTTAAGTAAGATTGCCCAAAGCTAAAATCGTCAGAGCACAATGCTGAGAAAAAAGACAACACAGAAAGGGAAGAACAAACGGAAGGAGCGGACAAAGACGCCGGGCAAAAAGGCGACAAGACATCAGAAATCGACAACACAAATAATGACAAAAAAGGATAATTCAGACACAAAGAACAAGGAAAACACTAATTAGGAGGAAAATATGAACTCTGAGGAAGAAGTTGACGAGGAAGACCCAAACGACAATTCAGACAACACCAACGAAAATGATGAAGAGAGTAACAATGATAGCGATGAGGGGAACATCGAGAATAATACAAATCGAACTACAAACGCAAACGAAGTATCAGTCAAACTATTTAAACGGTTGATTGACGATAAAGTACCGGTGAAAAGTACACTATCTTCCTCGTCGCCTGCGAAGGCAAAAACAAAGAAGAAGAAACAGAAAAGTAACAAGTAACTTTTGTTTTTTTTATGATTATTTTTTAGGACTTTCCTATTTTCCTTATTTCATAATTAACGATAACAATCTAGGAAATGTTCGCGGTTTACGACACCCAATTAAGCGCCACCCGATTTTTGATTCTCTGAATAATTTAACTGGAGATTTTGTTTTACTTACAAGAAATTTACGGGACTGATTTAGATATTGATTCATGAGGAAAGGAGTAGAGAAAGAAGCATAATTTTAGTATGTTCTCTACAAGGGAAGCGGCAGTAGCTATACTATTTCACCGCCCTCTTGACATTGGGATAAAGCAAACAAAGTCCGACAAGGACGGCAGAGTTATTCAAGTTCAAGCAGTATTCATGAATCACCTCTTGAATTCGGTCAATGTTTATGCCTCCTCTGGCGGGTCAAATGTTGATCGGAGAGGGAAAGTTTCTTGATTCATTATCTGACTATGTGGATGCTGGTGATGACTCCTGCGTAAATATAATAGGCGCTGATTTCACCTGTATCACTGATGTCTCTCTTGATACTGATTATGTAAGAAATTATTCCGATTCAACAAACAATTGCGTGACATAACAAAGTCACTAGGATTATCAGACATTTATAGAATTTTTCATCCATATTCAAAAGGCTTTACTTTGCTTTCCTCGAACGGATCGAAAAGCCGAATCGATCGATTTTATTTAAACACCACTAAACAGAATCATGTTCCCGCCACCGACATTGAGCCATTTCCAACGGCACCGGATCACAACATCATAAACGTGACCCTGTCATTTGGAAACGTGTCTCGCGGTTGGGGTTCGTGGAAAATAAACACTTCACTGTCAATCTTTGTTAATCACTGTTAACTGATCAAGCCTTTAATGAGAAACTTTTCAGAAACAAATCAGAAACTTTTGGAGCGATTGATGAACTAAAAATACGGATATTACATCCCTCCTGGATTGGTGGGATTCCGGAAAATCCAACCTCCGAGACGAGTCGAGTTTTACCAGCATTTCTGGGATATATTAGGTTCCGATTTTGTAGGCATTGCTAATGCTTGTTGCGATGCGAGTTCATTCACGCCGTCTCAGGGTATAGCTCTTATCTCAACACTTTTCAAGAAGGGAAACAGACTGGAAATCGAAAATTGGCGACCGATGAGCATGTGTAACTTAGATTATAAGATTATCACCAAGGCTCTAAGCTTACGGCTAGTAAATTTCCTTGGTGAAATAATCATTGTAAATCAAAGTTGTTGCATTAAAGGTAGAAATATCGGCCACAATCTGTTGTTGATAAATGACTTAATACAGTACTCAAACGAGAAAAATATCCCGGCGATATTCCTGTCAATCGATCAAATGAAGGCTTTTGATAGGATTGATTGGAGGTACTTGTTTAAATGCTTAAAAACCTTTGGCCTGGGCCCGTCATTCATTCATTGGAATCGAACCATCTACACCCTTCTCTCTCACCCGCGGTGTGAGACAGAGTTGTTTGTTTTAGTTCTGTATTATATGTTCTGATAGCTGAGACATTTGCTTGTTTGGTTCGCAATGATCCGAACATTCGCTGTATTTCATTACCGAAAGCAAATACGAGTAGCGTTATCTCGCAAGGTACTCAGTACTCAAATCAAGGTACTCGGCCTGCGGGTCGGAAATCCCGACACAGACCGAGAGAATTGGTCTCACAAGGTAGACAAATACGGTAAGACGCTCCAGACCTGGTAAAAAGAGATTGACGCTTGAGCGGCAAAGTCTGTGTGAATAACCAGCTTGTCGCGCCCTCTTTGTGGTACATTGCTTCTGTTCTTGTCATGTCTCTATGGCTTGTGAAAGCCCTAGGATCTGCTTGATGGTAATTTTTGTGGGGCTCTCACAACTTTCCAGTTAAGAGAAATATTTGTCAGCTTCCTGTCAACCTCGTCGTTTTGCTGATTAAGGCATTTTCCTAACTCCGGGTGTGGTCCTTCAATCTGTTATGGACGTGATTGCGAGCAAAGGAGTCCTGTTATGTTTTCAGAGATTGTCATCTTCACATTATGACGTCACCTTCAAACCTGGCACGGTTGTCAAAAAACTTACTTACGCTAATTCAGCGATGTTCGCCATTTTCTGTGATCAGCGGTCGCAAGCATTAAATTAATTCAACTTTCAAAATAGCGAATTTCTTAAACGAAGCGACAGAGAAAACAGAAAGCAAGAAAGCAAAATATAAGATAATAAATGATAAAAACATGCGATAAAATGACAGCTGTCTTCTTTTCGGTAGCATTTATACCCCAGAAAGTATTTTTTTTCGCATTCTACATTTGTAGCACGAAATATCACACTTTTACTATTGTGATGCTTATTTTAATTCTTAATTTAAGTTGTTATTAGAATTCATTTTGCATTACAAGACAGATAAAGATGTAAAAACTATTCAAAAAATAAAATTCTGATGTTTTCATTGATCATGGTTAAAATATAGTATGCTGTCAAAACAAAACAAACCAAAAATTAAAACAAGTTGTTCAGGTGAACTGTTTTAAGAAATAGAAAGACAACGTCAAAATAAAGTGAGAATCATATAAATCAGTAAATAACTTAATACTGGTTTCCAATTTGTCCTACTGTCAGTCTCCCTACTCACACTACCAACACAACTTCATGTTGAATTCTATGGAGGTAGGTGAAACCGGAGAACCTGGAGAAAAAAAACCCTAGTTAGAAGGGCGAGAACAACACATCAAACAAACTCAATTAAACTCATTAATCTAACACAAGCAGGCAAATGATATGAACATAGAACTAATTTATTAGAAATGTCCTTCCAATGGATAATGATTTCAACAATTAGCCAAATCAAACAAGCAATCTTTATAGTTTAGTGATATTAATCAGAAGACTAATAAAAAACTAACAATATTTTTCATCAAAACTGAAAGTAAAGAAAACCAGCACAGACTAAAACTAAATGAACTATAAAGTATAGTAAATGGTTTCAATCGCACAATGATTGAAGAAATACGTATTACTGCTATGGTGTTCACTGCAGAACAATATCGAATATTTGTACAATTGATAATCAGATAATAGAGCCGAGATAAAATGTTCTCATTCGATTAAAAAGTTGGTTTTAAAATTCATAAATATATTAACTGTTTGGTTCGAAATAATATGTAATATTGTTTATAGGATGAAAGCAACAGTGAAAATTCTTGACATTCAATAACAAATATTAATTCAGAAAATTTTGACATCAATAGAAGGGAATTCTAAATCAATATTAGCTGCTTTTGATGGAAATAACAGCCACTAGTAAATCAGACAGCTGTTCATCCGGCTAACGTTGTTCATTACTAACTGCATGGACCAACCAGTAATTAAGGCCAAAACGTTTTATAAAAAACTCGGACTAAAACTAAAAAAATAAGGCTAAGCATTTGCCTTCTTCTATACTATGGCAACATAAATGTCTTCGAATAATTTTGTTGTTGTTTAAATGCAAATCAAGGTCAACTTTCACCTTTTCCCCACCATGTTGTGCTACCACCGCGCGCCATGCTAGAAATTGCTCAATTCTTTGTTTAAAAAAAAACTTAAATTCCACTTTCTGCTTGTTTTTAATGTACGGCAAAGCTACCCGCCTATAAAAAAATATTTTGTACTAGTTTGAAATGAACAAATCATTTATTTTGAAAACAGAATCACAAGTAACCTATTTTAAGAGTTCACAAGAACAACCAACCACAGCTGAGCCCCAGCAGCCAGAGTTTTCCATCGACAAGGTTCAAAGTTATTCTGAAGGCTTCTTTTAACCCTTGCCGCCATTTCGTTTACAAACAAAGAAAAAATGTAGCATATTCAAAATTTAAAAAAAACTAAAATGAAGACGATACAGCTAGCCCATTGGACTTCCTGATTCAACAGGTTGGAGATAAAATCGCCCTTTCATTTAAAAAAATAAAACAAGCCCAAAAATCACCCTCAACCGAAAGCTATAAATATTTATCAAAATGGTTATTTTCTGATGCATGTAAAAAATTTAAAAAACGCACGAAACCCTAGTAATTTTGGTGTCAAAACGAAGGTGTTTTGTGCTGTCCTGTCTTACCATTTGATATCCATACGGATTAAACATGATTGAAAAACGACCCTCCGAACAAAGGCGAATTTTGAAAATCGAAAATTCGTAAACAGGTTCCAAAAAGCCCTCAAGCGGCCAAAAATAATAGTTACGCCAAACATTGTCGAATTAGCGTGCGTTTTTGGCCACCGTGTAAAGAGAAAGAAGCACGACACCTAATAAATTCCGGGATCACCCTACAAGGAAATCATTTATCTTTTTTTGAGTGTGATCCCAAGTCTGTGTCTGTGACATAGAATACGCCTGCTGTGGTACCGGACGCAAAATTAGTGGACTTACTGGTTGGTTATGGTTAAGTCCTTAATTCAAAACATGTTTTAGATGAGAAAGGGGCGTGGATGGGTGATCGATAGGTGGAAATGATATTGACGTCTAATATCTCTTCGCTGATTAGTCTTGGCAAGTACCCTTTAGTGGTACGCTTTAAAGGTCAAAAGGTATTTTGTCATTATTGTTGAGTGAATTTCTGAGTGTCCCTATAAAATTATATATATAAATATAAATACTTGATGTATCCGATGTGGTATGGCCAAGGGCACTAGGACACCGAATGTGGTTGGATTTTGATAGGGTTTTTCCCCCTTCGATTATTTGAATTAAATTAACGTTATATTAGCCATGAGTCAGACCCCAAAAATTCGACTGTCGGTATCATCCAGGAGGAGTAAATATTCACAGTATTTTTTAAGAAGCCCTACCATTGTAGAGTTGGAAAATGCCTGATAGCAATCGATCAGTGGTAGCTTACGGCTTTGGGAGAAGTTTAAGAAGACCCCCTGAAGGATTTCGCATGGATATTAGGGTAAACTTTATATTTATGTTTAAAAAGGTACAGTTAGCCTCGGTTAACTTACTGCTAATAGGTGAAATAAACATGAAACAATTGTTTTGCGAGTCCAGATACTACGTAATGGTGTCACGTGTGCAGTCACGTGACTTAAACGAGAAAAATAGATGTCTTTTTTAAAAACATTATACTTTATTGTCTTATAGAGTTGTTGTCATCGGTTTGATTATAGTGTAAAAAAGCTAGTATTCATAAGAGAGATCTATAGTAAGTTACTACAAGCGAATACAGCTTTTTTGCATTGCAGTTAATAAATAAATAAACAAAAATGCTGCCTAATTCCCATTTGTGTTGATACCATGAAAACGAGGCTAAAGTAAACTAGCTGCAAAACACTGCAAAAAAGTCACCGACACAGATAGAACGTTAACTACGACTTTAAAAATGTTGGTACTTACAAAATTCTGACCTTTAAAACAACACAAGGGCTATTTTCACTCTACATAAAAATTATGAGCTTATTTATGATGTCAAATAGCTCAAACACGTAAAAGAGAATGGGGCAAGTGATAGCTTTGCAACCAGGCCTAGTTCCTGGTGATCCGCCATATTGGATGTTGCTGTTAAAAAATTTTGTTCTGGAAATACTAACACTATTGAAAAAATCTCAAGAATGAATAGAATATGTGATTTGTCATCTAGTTTAACAGCTCTCAAATCAACTTCAGCCGCTACTTTCAAGATGTAATCAATGCTTTTGAATTGTTGGTCTCTGTTGAATCTGTAAGTATCGAACAACGTTTCTTTCATTCATCAACAAAATTGATATTGAAGCTTTTTCATATTTATAAAGTTATCTAATTAATTTTTTTAATTACTTTTATTTTTATCCAAACGGATCAAGTTTTTAAAATGATTAGCTCATTACATTACCCTACACTTTTTCTAAAAATAGTTTATTCATAATTTATTAATAATAATATGTTTGTTTATATATATTTCACAGTTGTAAAATTATTTTGTGGAATAGTGTAAAAAAAATAAAATTGAAAAAAATATTGTACATTTTAAAAGAATTTATAGTCGGCCAAACCGACTGACCACAACAAAGAAGACGAGATTAAGAAAGTTTTAGAACGCACACTCAGTGAAGATGCGAAAAAAAGTATTCAAGGGTAAATTAACCCTATCAGAATGTACCAAAGCAGTAAAGGCATTTGCCAGGAATAAATCCCCTGGTACGGATGGCTTTCCTGCCGAGTCTTACCAACATTTCTGGGATATATTAGGTTCTGATTTCGTAGAGATGGCTTATGATTGTTACGATGCGAGAGACAGGCTTGACATCGCCAATTGGCCACCGATTAGCCTGTGTAACCTAGATCATAAGATTATCACCAAGGTTCTACGTCTACGGCTAGTAGAAGTTGTTGCATTAAAGGTAGAAATATCGGCCACAATCTGTTGTTGATAAAGGAATTTTAAGTGCCATTTCCAGGCCAAAGGTTGGCGATAACAATGTAAATATCAATAAATACATTGAAAGATCTAGCTCTTTCCTTAATTACTTGATCATAAATATTTGGAACCTATTGTTTATTGCTTTTAGAGAGGACCTGTTTCGAGCTGCGAGTGATTAAGCGGGAGTTCTTGCTCTCAGCTGCGGAATGGAACCGCTTAGTGCTGGGGCCGGGAAGTTTGTACAGCACATTTGCGGCTTGAACCTGATCATCTTTTAAATTTAGTTAATCCATAGTTATGTAAATAGAAGAAAAAATTTAGTACCCGAGGTTTGAAGTCGGCTAGTTCACTAGGTTCAGAGCGCGAGCCGAACACACAGTCTCTAGTGCCGAAAACACATCCCACACAGAATAGTTCGTAAATAATTAAACTTGTTTATTTTTTTTGTAATAAAGTGAAGGCGGGCACCCTAGCCCAGCTGCACAAATACCGTGATCATGACGGCAGTCCTCTCATAACTCTTTTATTTTTAGTTTTTAATTTGATCGCGCTGTGACGTCTAGTGCGAGTTCTCCTCCTGGCTCGAGCAACTGTGTTTATACAGGAGTGTTGAATCCCGCTGGTGTGGCAGCACTGCAGTCACAAACGATCAGGCGACTTAACACAGTTATATTTAGTATTCCTCGCAATATATTGTTTCAAGACTTAATCAACACCTTTCCAGAATAACTAACTGGACACTCGACAATTACTTACTTCTCAATCCCGACAAAACTAAACTTATCATATTTGGGAGTAAAGTGCTGACTGCTAAAGTGGAAGATTTTCGTCTAACTGAATGGCCACTGAAGTTATAGATTAGTTCTTTATTCTTTCAGTTATACAATACAAGATTCAAGGTGGCTGAGTGGGAGGACTAGAATAACTCAAAGACCCTCACTTACGATTATGTAAGTGACGAAGAGAATGGTCCCAATAAAGTCAAATGGGTTATAAGAAAGCCAAGCTGAAGGTCGGTCAAGAGAAACTTGAAGGTACCAGAGATGACGATTTCATCTGAAAGAAACTTGTCAGGTCAAAATAAAATAAATGAAAAGCGATAAATTTCGAGTTTCGACTTAGCAAATAAAAGTAAGATTTCAAGAAATTAAACAAATTTCCATTTGAAAGTAAAATTGCCGGAAATTGCCACTGGTTTTGTAGTCATTTGAGACTTCCTTGTTTCAAAATGTTTCACTTGTTTAAAAAAATATCGATCATGGCCTCCCTCCCTTCAAACGCTCAAACACAGTCAAAATGTAAACAATTTGTATTCTAGCTAATTTTAAAGACAGAAAAAACGAAAGGAACGAAAGAACATCCAGATAATCCAAATCCTTGCAGAAAAAGAAAAGCAGACGGTGATATTGACTTTCCCAAGGCAATGTTATTCTTAGAATTATGGCACAACAGAAATTCATTCGACATTCATTCACCCGAGATGTGAAACCATCATCAAATGTGAGAGCTGCAAAGTAGTGTTTGCACTGGGTCCGGTTGTCTATGTACCTCACAACATCACAATCATTCAAAATGAGAGGTATTACTGGTTTAAACCAGAGGTAAAGTTCAAATGGAGCCAACATTCAATAAAGAAGCAACAAAGTTCTATTGTGTACGTCAAAGTTTCATATTAAAGAGACACTATTACTTTTGCGAAGGCATGCTGACTGTTGTTGATAAAGTTTTAACAATATTGAGGGTAGGTCACAAAAAGCACTTCCAAATTAGGAGTTATATTTACATTAAGAGCCTTATTTGATAGAATAAGAGTTACTATGGAATAGTGAGTTATAGTTTGTAGTTGGCTTAATCGTGGAATACACAAATCTTTAGAAACTTTCAGTTCTTTTTCTTCGAAGCATTTGGAAGTCAGTTTGAACAATCGAATAAGTTTCGATAACATTTCCTCTCAGCCCTTTTCTTAAACTGAGACAGTAAAACTTAAGTTGGGCATATGACAAATTCATTCCATTTAACCTGATTGAAAATCAGTAATGATGAAAAGGTAAATTATACACCGTGAAAAGATGAAAAAACTGACGTTTCGGACGCTAGTCCTTCGTCGGAGTAAAAGAGCTCTTTTACTCCGACGAAGGACTAGCGTCCGAAACGTCAGTAAGTTTTTTCATCTTTTCACGGTGTATAATTTACCTTTTCATCATTACTGTTTCATTAGAAACACCGACGCAGCTCACACTAGTTTTAGCTAGTTATACCTTCTGATTGAAAATCGATAATTAGTTCTGCATAGTTCGTGCTGCTGGGGGAAAAATTCAAATAAACACAGGAAATTTACATTGTTCTTCCCACTGACATTCAAAAAGTAATCTCGAATTTTCTTAGACATGGGTCACGTTAGCCTCAGTTCATTAGTCGTTAGCTCATTAGCCTCAGTTGCTATATCCAATCCCAGCGTAAGCAATCGATGAAATTGATGACCATGGATGACCCTCCTTGCTTCTTTTTCCATTCGACTTCCATTCAAACATTGGAAAATTTGACTTCAAGGATGGAGATTGAACAATTCTTTCCCCTTAGCCAACTAGAAGTCTCGATGATCGAATCCAGACTTGTTGATGGAGGAACTATAGAGTGGGAACGACTTAAGTTATTTTATGGTATGTCTGATGAAGAGACTGCGAACTTTACTCTAAATGAATTTGAAGAACACCAAAGACACATGAAAAAAAATGCTTTAGAAATATATGACAAAGTTGTGAATTGATGACGCTCCAGCCCTAGGTGAATTCATTAGAGTGTACAAAACACCCCTAGGAGCTGAACAGTTTTTCTTTAATAAAGAACATATTAAAGAACAACACATAAACAACAATAGGCCTTTTGCATCAATAAATCACGTGTCAATTTGCCCCATAGCAACAGGACCATGGCGGGCAAGCCAGCATTATATTCCTTGACAACAATAAGACTTTGAGTGGCAAAGCGTAGAGATACCAAGACTATATTGAAGTTTTTAACCTTTGTTTTGTTTCGATTGAGCCAATCCTCCGTATAAAGTTGAAAGAAATGTTTTTTTTATCGTTGGCGATAATTTTTATCACAAAGTTTGGCCGCAAAATTTAGGTTTTTTGTCTTTATTCTGGGCGCCGTGGACCGAAGATAAGTGTGCAATGGCAATGTTTATAACTCATTCAAAACCTGATTTAACCTCAAAATTTCGCTTCGATTGTAAAATTCTCTTCAAGAAGATATATCTACAAATACTTTTTATTGGTAATTTTAAAAAAACTCATATTTGCTAGCTTTTGAGGCCTGATTTTACGTCTTAAAATTCGAGTTATGATATCTTCGCCGACTACTGGCAGCAACAATTATATACTGCTTTTGTGCTTAAAATTCTTCTCGAATTTAATTTATTTTCAAATTTAATGATTCCAGATGAATGGACTGATGTTTCGAGAATCCCTGAGCTTATTTCTCATGTTAATGATATAGATGGTGGCCATGAAGATGCAACAAAGCTTACAACAAAGCTTTCGCTCTCTCGTCAACATTGTTGTGTCCCAAAGTGTACCGGCGATTTTGGCTACAACCAACAGCTTTTCTTCCATCCACATCTCCAAATATAAGCACAATGCAGTGGTACTTTTCATATTACTATAATTTCAGAAAATTTTATTAATTTTCAGTCATGTAATTATATTTTCTTTCATTTCTTACCTATCTTAGAGCATTTTATTTCCCTCTCTATATTCTATAGTCTATATTCTTTTTCTCTTCAGGGATTCACAAGGTTTTGTTGAAAATCTCAAAGGAGAGCAAGTGTGAGGCAGTGGTTGATTGGATAAAGCCATGCATTAACCATTTCTATTGGAGCGTTACTACGACTACATATAACTGGAAGCAGAAAAGTAATCTGGGCTAAGTTCATATCCTATCTAAGCCACATCATAAATAAGAATGAAACTCTGGATGACCCATTATTTAATAAGTGTGCACATGGAAGATATATTCCACAACGCAAATGGTTGCAAAAAGGTATCACAGCTTGAAATACAGCCAAAACATGAATAAGTTATTGCAAAGGATGGAAACTGAAGTTGTAATGACACTGCAATTCTGACTGTGTATGGATAATTTTAAAAAACTGAGTCATACAGATATAATAATAATAATAACAATAACAACAAAGAGTATAAAAAACTAGAATTTAGTTTGAGGAGAATCATGGGAGCATTTAATTTTTTTTTTCTGTTTTATTCCTAAATTCCATAGTTTACAAGAAAATTGAGAAAGCTCTTACAAAACCATGGCTGATTGCAGCAATTGAGAAGGCATCACCTGAAGACTAGCTGCCTAGAAGGTTTTCATTCTGTGGTCAACCACTTTGCTCCTAAAATTATTGCATATTCATGTTGGAATGTTATGCAGGTTAGACTATTACATTCATCACAGCAATGACATTTTTATGGATGTTTACCAATTTCACTCCAATAAATAACTTTTACGCTACATTTCAATTATTTATGATTTTAGGCACATCATTGCAGCCCTTCACTTCAACAGCAACTTTCACAGAGACTTGAAAAGAAGATCAGATGCCTCTGAACAGGTTGTGGTGGTCTATCCAAAATTTAAGAATGAAGAGGCAACTGTCAGGAATATGAAACTGAGGCCTTCATTTGGTAAGACTTCTAATATGTTTATATATCTATGCATTTCCTAATAAATTTTTTTGTGTGTGTGTAATCCTATTTGTAAACAGAGTCAATGGAAATGGTCGGAAAATAGTATCACAGTTTGAAATGCAGCCAAAACATAAATAAGTTATTTCAATGAATGAAAACTGAAGCTGTAAAATGAGCATAATCCTATAATCCTATTCGTGAACAGTCTTACGAAAGACAGTTGTTGCACAGAACACTCTTTATACAGTTTCTCATTTCATCTCTAGGATTGCACAACACAATTTGTAAATTTTACTTTGTGTCCATCACAATGGTCAGGGTTATTTCTTAGTCAATACACACTGGTCTTGAGTATTAAAAGAATCTATGGAAATTTAAACAATAAACAAAAATTTTTGTATTTAGATTATGTAGAAGATGTATACCAGACAATGGTCAGTAACATAAATAGTGACAAGCTAAAAGATACAATTCAAGAACTTAAGAACATGACACTCTCTCCAATGAACACAATGTTACAGAAAGAGAGCAAAAAAAATGCTATTGAGAAACACCAAAGAAGAAAGACCATGACTGTTGATGATGTGCCATCTACCACACCAGGCATATATGAATAACTGGTACCCGGTTACTCCCACCGTCACCAATGCTGCTTTTTACTCGCCACTGCCTATGTCACTGTCTTCACCTCCCACCTCTATATTCACAAGCAGTCCATTGGTACCTCAAATCCTCCATGAGCCTTTTGTTGTTGGTCAAACAACAAAAAAACCATCAAAGCTGGTTACTCAGATTGTCACTGGCTGTTTTATCGATCTGAGCGACCTGCTAATCTCAAAGCAACCGAGGACAAACCACAACTGATGTTGGACGGCCTCTATTAAATTCTAATTACTTTTTTTTCTCTCTTTTTGTTCACTGTAAACAGCACTCTTTCTCTTCAATGGAATTATCACTTTTAGAAATGGAATCAAAGTATCCATTGGTTTGTTTGTTCTTAGTTTCTAGCAAGTATTCACTTTCAGCATTGGAAATATGGTATCAGGTCTTTTTGCTACCTTGCACTTTCACTACATAAAACCCTTTTATTTTGAAGTCAAACTTTTAGTCATCAAGTAAAATCGGGGATAAAAATAAGCCTTCGTTTCTCATAGCTTCCGATTCGTTAAATGCCACAAAACGCCTCTCGCCGAGAGTCTTTTCGCTACTTTACTACGAAGTTAAAATTCCTATTAAAAACCTCCACTAGATTGCTTTCTTCGTAGCTGAAATAAAGACATAAAACCCTTTTATTTTAAAGTCGTAGAAAGTGCAAGGTAGCGAAAAGAAGCGTAATTCGGAAATATAGGAACAGCTATTTTCAGAGCATTGGCTACTGCTATAAGATTTGATTTTCAATTAACAAATATTCTTTTTGTGACTGCTGTTGAGACGATGCATGTTTTGCCCTATAATCTCTCCAAAAAGTTCGCACCAGGTCCAATAAATGATGTTACTGAAAATTGCCCCAGACTTCCACAGCGCTTGAAAATTCTTTGCTTAATGGAAAGTTTGATAGCAAGATAAAATTTTAACACACTCAAATGTTTAATTCATTATATGATTTTAGAGATTAGAAACTTTCGTATGAAACAAAAAAACAAAAACCCTAATATGCAATTTAAAGAATTAGAAATCTTAAGGCCAGTAAAGCAGTAGCTACATGTAGTCATAAACTGTATTTTCTTTCTTTAGTATAAAGGCTTCGAAGAAAATAATTACCTATCTTACCAATGTTAGGTGAAGATATCAGAGTTTTCGGGTTCACAGAATGTTCAGCAATGTTGTGGCACTGATCCATGCGGCAGCAGTATACAGTAACACACCTTAACAAAATACATACCTGCATCAGTATAAAGATCTCCAAAAAGCTCACAAAATCAATAAAATGAGAAATTATAATACTATCAATAAAATCCAAAAATAACTTTTGGATTTCAAAGCAAAGATATTCTCTCTTATCAGAAAAATTAGACATATTTTAAGTTGGAGAGCTTTACCATTGTTCTACTCTTACTATGAACAATAGAATTTCTCAGTCGATCAAATTATGAATCAAAAGCAATGGAATTAAAGTTACATGTATCAAAAGACAATAAAAGCTATTAAAGAAGATAAAATTATTAAAGTGGAAAAAAGTATATTTACACAAATAAACGAGTGCTCAATAGTCCAGTCATCCTATGGTTAAGGTTGGAACCAATTGCAACATTTTTTTCTCAATGCTGTTTGACCATTAGGGTAAGTTAATCAACATACATGTAATATTGCGAATACGGGAAAATATCAATTTTCCAAACAAATAAACCTAAACTTATTTCTTTCTCTGCCATCCCCAGTCAGAAGGTGTTAATGTGTTGTTCACTTTCCATTTTTGGACTTGGTAGAACACTCTCATGCTGTGGTGTACAGCTGCTCCAGATGTTGGTGTTCAGTTTTCTGGCTAAACAAATGAAGATCCAGTAGAAACCTTTTGTCGTATATCAAAGCCATCGAGTGTTTTATCGTTTCCGTTGTTGTACATAGATAAAACCTACCGCGACATCATTGCCGTCAGCAATGGTCCACCATCAGTATAAGCCCTGTCCGCTAGAAGTTTTGCACGTTGTGGTAGGTCCAGAGACTGTCCTGGTCCAATGTGGTGAGCTGCGGCAGAGTTGATCCAAAATTGTGAGAAGACTGTACTTCCAGCTCCGTGCCTTACTGAAGGTACCTTGAAATTTTCAGTTTTAGAGTAGATGGAAAACAAAGAAGATTCTCAAGTTGTAACTTTGTACGAATCTGGAAAGATTTCTTGTAATTGAAAGTACTTTGATGTTCACTCTATTTGCAGCCATGTGGTTACTTGTGCCGAGATAAATGATCGCCTGAAAACTTTTGTAAAATGGCATTTTGAAAATGGAAAATGCACCACAGTCAAAACAAAATATAAATCTTATGTGTGTTGGACAGAAAGGAAACGTGCCTCGTGGTCAAAGAAATTCTAAATCAAGTGAGCCAGTTTTTCCTTCAACTAGTAGTGAAACTTGCCAGGAACTGGAAAAACACGAGACACATTTTATTCTCAAGCACTTACATGGAACTCAGATACGTAAGTGCTATGGCTGTTGCAGTACTATTCAAAATCCACCAGTGGTCCCTTCGCCACCACATGATTTTGTCTTGGCCGCAAAAGTTGCATATTTTTTCTCACACCCTAAAACAGGGCTACTTGTTATTAAAATGGATTGGAAACATTTCCATTTTAAAGGATCCTGTATTGCAAAAAATTCCGATTTGGAAATACACGTTTGCAATTTGATAAGGCCAAAACTCACCGAAATACATTGGGATCATTTGAAAGATGAGTTTGGCATTATTAGATAACTCTTTAATATTTTTATGATATTTGTTAATTTCACAAGAGCTTTACAATTAAGTGTCTTTTGTGATATGACACGTTAGTTATAGAAAATGAGTTATCTCAACACAAATATGACAGCTAGGAATTTGCCTATTATTAATTCTTTTTAATGAGAAAGTATTACTAAATCCTACTATTTATGAAAACAGAATGCTGGCTGAATATGGGTTAGTCAAATCAAATAAATAATAAAACAAAAAATATTTAGCAAATAGCCAGCAGTGTCAGACTGAATGGGTTTTAACTGAGCTGTGCAAAACACTAGAAGTTGAGAAAGCAATTATAAGTTTACTTAAACTTGTATGATAGGGTCGAGATGGAAACTATGAGAGTACAATAGATTGTTGAGTGTCAACAAAGAAAACCTGCAGAGCCAGACGAGAACCAGACCCTGTAAGCCTTGCAAGAGTCACAGTTTTTATGTAAATTTCTCGCGTTAATTTAAGTATTTATGAAGAATTGGCAAAAATTCAAGAAGAAAAAGAACAATAACACAAACAAGAAATCAAAAAATCTCTAAGAACGAAGCAAAATAAAAAATGTAATCAAATAAAAAGCAAATTATCATCTTTTAACCACAAAATGTCTATTGTTTTGGTGGTCAACACTGATTATCGAGCAAAAAAAATCGTGTGATTATTAAAACCTTTGGCCCTATAAACAATCAACATTTAACCTTTCTCAAGGAATCATTCAACATATTTAAATAAAATATTAGGACAGAATATAAGGACATTAGGACATTAGAGAAGGAATATTTGTTCGTTTGAGGACCAAAACTACAACAAAAGTTCCTTCCTCTTTCGGTGAAAAAGTGCCAACGTACCTATAAACGAAGAAGTAGTTTTATTGCATCTTAATTCACTGTTATACAGCTGTTTACCTCTTCTCTTTTCCAACAAAACAAAAACTTCAATGGAAAGTCATTTTAGAAAACCTTTTGCAACGGGTATTGAAAAATAACAGAAAATAATTTGGAGCATTGAGTGAGTTCGATTAGGTGTGGAGAAAGCATGAGTATGTCAACTAAATAGTTTATTATACCATCTGAGACCTTAAATATCACTTAAACGACTCTAATTTTTAATACGAGAATATATAGCAGCTACCATGTATGTGAATGATCCTCAGCTGATATTATCTTCACAAGTCTGATCCAAGTGGATGTAATGATATTTATATACTTTCTCAAATGTTAGAAGAACTAAGCCAGCTGCAACGACGACTACCTCAAAAAGGCATCACTTTGAGTCTCAATATCTCATAAAGTACTGGGTAGCCCCGGTGAGCCCTCATACCATATGAAAGGATATTTCCTCCATTACTTTTCACTATAATTTCAACATGAGATCCCATTTATTTAAAGAGTAAACGATAGAAATATGAAGCAAGCAGTTTCAGACAAAATGAATCGAGATCAAAAATAAACACACCAATACGAATGAGCATAAAAATTCTCAAAAGCAAAATTTTTAAGTTAAACTTTTACAACACCTTCAATATTGCATGCACTTTAATCCTACAAGATTTCATTTCAAAAGCATACAAATAAATACTATAAAATCTAAGAAATCTATCACTTGCCTTCTAATTTTTCTCCGCCATTTTTGCTTTTCCCTCTCTAAAAGTATAGGGCTCTGATTGGCCAATTTTCGCTACCGTGAATCTTCGCGCGCTGTGTCCACCCCCGCCCCCCCTCCCTGACCTGTGCTTACAAAATGGCGTCCAACTTGTCATAAAACGATGGACTTGAAAATGTGCAATGTATTCCTGGATTGATCAACAGATTCTTTCAAGGTTAGCGATGATTTGTTCTAAAGTTATGTTTTTGACATGTCATTGTTTCCTGGGTAATCATTCTATGTAGATAAATCATAATAATATTATTAATAGGGTTTCCGATCGAGTAGTTTTTTTTGTTTTTTTTCTTAGACGACGACCGAGCACGAAGTTCTTAACTTTTTCTTTTAATTTGATTTGTCATTATTTCAATGATGTTTGACTTCCATATGAATCTTAATGTTTCAAAGAGATTCCGTTGATTCCATTATTCCGTATTCTGAACGGCTGATTGGCTAATCAAAATATCAACTGAGTGTGCGCAGTATGTTTTTCCGCTGAATTTATCGCTGGCGCTTAGTACAAAATGGCGGACGAGAAGGGATTCTTGTCGGGCACATTTTCTTCCCAAAATCGCAGTTTTTATCCCACGAATCTTGATTATATGCCGTACTTGTTCAAAAAACCGAGACAGATGAGTATTATGATGCTATATTGATGGTAAATAGTCATTTTTTCATTCTGATTCCAACAAAACGAAGTCGTCGAAGTGCGGGTACTAGGTTCAAAATACAGTGAAGAAAATACAAGTATTACTTTCCTTTTCCAACTCTATTCCAAGCTTCTGAACTTAAAAAAGCTGATTCATTGTCAAGATAATCAAGTAAATATTGTAAATTTTTAAATACTCAATAAAAACTATAGGCAATCATGGTTTACCCGGATTTACCCCGATCATGTGCAAAATATTTCCAAGAGCCGCTATTTGAACTGGTACTTTATTTGCTCAAATTTCAATATCGTGTGGTAAAACCTTTGATAATTCTTTCTTTGTGGCATTTCTTTTAAAAAATGGGGACACTGGTCATTATTCAACCATTTCCATTAGTTTTAAGGCATTTTTGGAAGCATACCGAGACTAGTTTAATTCCATAATTAGCAAGAAATCAAATGCAAATTGTCTACATGGCAATCTCACCAGTCGTTTTACTTTTATATCAAAACAATTCTTACTATTATTATGTTTAGTGTAAATGGGAGAATCTTACATGTAAGGTGCTGATGCTGTAAACAGGAGAACACCAAAATTAAAAGTTTTCTTTTGCAAGTGCTCCCCATGATAATTAAATGTTGCATTTATGAATAATTATGCCACTGTATGATTTTGTCCCAATATTCAGTGCTTTTCAAGGTTAGGGTTTGTATCCCAAACCTGTTATAATAATGTACACTCCTTTCACTGATAAGCACTTATGCAAGAACAATAAAAATAGATGTCTTAAGTTTTCCTCATTCTTGTCAGTTTACTGTAGTGTTAAAGCCTTCATTATTGTAATATGAAAGTTGAAAGCCCTTGCCATATGCATTCTTCTGTTTCATATTACCAAAGTTAAGAACCAAAGAAGATGGATTTTCCATTTACTAGTCACAAATACAAAAATGTGTAAATATATAGAAGGAAATATACTGTTATTACCCTGACGAGGCATGAAGGCCTTTAAGAAAGATTATTGAACTCAGGTAGGCAATTCTGTAGTTTTTCATTGAAAGTTTTTACAAAAAAAAAATCCAATATATTCATGGTAGCCTATATTTATCCTAAGTTACGTTGCCTTTTGAGTATGTCATGTTTCATTTCATTTTTAAATTTCATTGACTTAAGGAAATTCAGTAGTACAATTATTTGTTAGGAGTGTGCTCGTCACCTGCAATTTCAACTATTATTGTTTATATCTGTAAACTATTGAGCAAAATAAAGACTGATTGATTGATAGATTAGATCCTAGTACACCGTCGGTTGGAAGCATACATTTTGTGCAACTCTGGGCCTGCTACTCAGCAAATAGGCCAATCTGAATTCTTTTCAGCTGAATAGAATTCTGGTTTTTCATTGTGTTTGGTTTTTGCTTGCTTTTTTTTTGGAACAGCTCTTATGAAATAAAATCAAAGTTGATAATTTCTATTTAGTGACTATTAGTTGCTATCACTCAACCAGAACAATAATAATATTACACAAAGACAAAATTGGTCTCTTGTGTATTTTTGCATTGTGTAATGAATGTTCTGATTGGGTTATAGTGACTATTAGTAACTAAATAGTGGCCATTTTGTTATTTTTTCATTTATTGATAGCTCTTTTGGAATAGCCCATTGATTAACTAGAGAAGTCAGATAAAACTGTTCCATGCATTATATTCTTTGTCAGAACAATGATTTTATTTGGAATAAATGGAAAACAAGTTGTGAGTACATGCAGACACTTCTCCCATTAACTTGATTTTTTATTGCATAAATTATTTCATTTTACAATAGACTAAGAAAAGGAAACTCATTTTTCTCAAAAAGATTTACTCCAATAATTTTTAAAACACACATTGCTTTAAAGTGTCTATGGCACATCTGAAAATATTCTCGGTATAGATTCTAAATGAGGTAAGGTATTCAATGACCAAAAAAGCCCATAGTCTAAATGATGCTTCTAGAAGTTATAAATATTTTTCTTGTCATAATGTAAGACCACGCACAACACTCAAACTATGTAAAAATTGGTCATTTTGCTTATCTCATGTAGAATATATACTAAAAATATTGTCAGATATGTTATAGGCACTTTAATAAACTAGCCCTAGAGCTGAAATGCTTCTATTGAATGAGAAGGGTGAGTCCTCCTTGTAAAATAATTTTTTTTGGAAATATTTAACAAAATTATGTAGCAAATCATTGATAAACTTTCGGTTTATGCTTGTTTTGATTCCATAGCATCTTTGTAACCCTTACTTTGTTTTGTCTTACCGTGATGATGCAGAATAGATTATTTTAAAGCTATATATAGTACAAAAATCCAGTACCCCTTGAGGCCTGATGCTTTTTAAGATAAGTTTTGGTAAAAAAAGGTCTAAGGCAGTTTCATATTGACTTATTTTGAAGTTATATCATAAAAATAGTTTTTTCTTGAAAAAATTGATTTAGAAGCACCGGAAATTTGTTTGATGATTTACACTATGTAAACAAGTCAGACAGAGAATGTCGACTGACAACTTTGTATATCAATAATTACAAACTTTGACTTAAAAATAATAAAAAGTAATATGAACAAAAAGGCCATTTTTAATATTTTGTAGCACAAGCATTAATAAGCATTCGTACGAAGTTTCAAGATTAAGATTTGTGACTTATTTTAAGCCAAAACATATAAACAAACAATTATGCTTTCCTCTTGTCTTTGATAAATAGTATCCCCTTCATCAGAGACACAAAACTGTACCAGTCAACAAACAGATGCACTCCAAAATTATATAAATTCAACAAGAAAAGATGTATCCTTCATATCACAAAATATCATTGTTGACTGAAGCTTTTATCTCTAGTTTTGTGGCCATTCAAAACCTCTTCGAAACATCTCACCCTCGTCCGCCATTTCGTTTAAATTTTCACACTTTAGCTAAGTGTCGTTTCACAGCTCAAGCTTAGAAAAAGTAGCTCATTTGATATGTCGTTAAATGGAGAACAACGAACAAGATATCAAAATTTTAAGCTTATCTCAGTTGTCCTGACCTTATCTCAGGTCAAAATACGAGTGTTGTTTTCGTTGATTTTTCCCAAGAGTTGTACTTTTGTCATCCAAAATCACGCCTAATTATCACAGCAATAAGACCTTCTACGTCGATCTAACGAACACGTATACTTTCAATAAGCCCTGCAGATTATTTGACCAAGACCGATTGGAAATCACGATCAAAATTAGGCGCTGAATCCAATACGATGCAACGGGGTTTTTGGAGCACGGGAACCTCCAACGCGTCCGCCATTTTGTTTTTCACAATTTCGCGCATGCGCAGCGGTTTTTAAGCCGTGTCCGCGCGGTCCTTATACTCTCATCTTTGTATAAGAATAGCTGAATAGCCCGGTAGCAGAAAAGAACCTGAACGATAGCAGAAAACAAGGATAACACAAAAGAAAAAAAGCAGAAAAGAACGCATAGCAGAATAGCAAACTACAGTTACAGGAAAATGTATATTTTGTGGGCGACATAGAAGTTCTTCTACATTTATTAATTGACAACGCTTTCCCATCAGGTTACACTCCTCTGCTGCCACAATGCAGCACTGGCAGGAATAAAGGCCACCGTTTTCGAAAGTCATTACTAAAACTAATTTTTAACTGAATTATAGAATACAAAACATTTCTTTTTAGTTTTGATGTCATAAAATTAAAATTTGAAGTAATGTTTTACCTTGAAGCTGCACTTGATTTTTGAAGTCAAACACGGCCACCAACAGCACGATGTTAACACGTGACAATGAACACTGCGCATGCGTCCACAGGAACCCCAACGCCATGTGTTAACGCAGAGGTGGAGGGGGAGGGGGAGAGAGAGGGGGAGGGGGAGGGGGAGGGGGAGGGGAGCTGGGTCTTCCCTTCGGAGGCTCAGGGTAAGCATTTTTTCTTTATTTCCTTCACTCTTTTTTCTAGTTTCAAGGCGCAATGGTATTCCAATTTTACTTTAATTACCCATAATTTCTCCAATAATTTGGAGGTCTATATAATTATCATAATTTTACACAGCCATCCCTGGGTTAGGCGAAATTTGTAATACTAGAAAGTAAGCCTGGCTTCCAGAAGCAGATTTCTGGCTTCTCATAACTTTACCAACGATTTCGTCAAGTTTGTGAGCAATGGCCTGTGGATAAGACTAGAAGAGACCTTGGCGCGCATATCAAGGAGAACTTCGGGGCTAAAATCGGGGTAAGGAAAATAATGTTATGGCGCTCGAGTAAGTATACGTAATCGTGTGGGGCCGAATAAAATTAAGGATTAACTTCTTGAAAAACAAGTAAAATTTATCATTAATATTTCGAGGAACTATATACGATTACCCGTTTGTCATATGTAGGGAAAAATTCAACTAAAAAATCCGTCTTGAAAGCAATATAAATCCCGTACCCTGTTATGCATTGATCCTAAACTATCAAATCAAATGTAGTTATGATTCTTTGTTATTGAGAATTCAAACATTACCCTGGTCCCAGAGGCTCGACGATTTTTCTACACGGAAAAATATATATATACAATAATATTTCAAGGTTTTTTCGAGCATTTTGTAAAACATTGACTGGACTGTGTATAGTAGTAATAAGTTATGCGTTCGGTGGGTGTAATGAAATATCCTCTATTGACTGGGCAAAACCTGGACTGACAAAGCATGGACTGACGATATATTGACTCACAAAACATGGACTGACATAACATGGACTGACAAAATATGGACTGACAAGCATGGATTGACAAAACATGGACTCACAAAACATGGACTCACAAAACATGGACTCACAAAACATGGACTCACAAAACATGGACTCACAAAACATGCATTCACAAGACATGGACTGACAAGCATGGACTGACAATGGAAATTATAGATTAAATATTATTGAGGAATCAATGATGAAAAATTGTCAGATTGATTGACTCTGACGAAGGACTAACGTCCGAAACGTCAGTTTATATTTTCACTACAGTGTTCAATTTATAATTCTACGATAACTCATAACAAGAATCAGTGTATGTATCACATGTTGGGAATAAAACAATAACTTACACAAAAGAAGAAATTCACTGGCCTCCAGGTGAACTTGTTGGTATTCCTGACACTGAACATAATGTCCTGTCAAATGCATTCAACTGTCTTTCAAACGCCTCATTCAAAGGAATGTTTCTATAGTCTGGGAGGTGAGCCAGTCTACACATCGCTGGCTTTGGTCATGATGAAATATTGGTAAGAGTAAATATTTAGGTGTTTCCCATTGAAAGCGATTTCACTAATCCGAAACTCTTGACTCCTTAATAATATTTATATCTATAATTTTCCATGTTTTGTCAGTCCATGTTTTGTCAGTGCAGTCAATGTTTTAAAACATGCCATTTTTTCATGTACAAAAAAGCCTAATCGATCACTGAGAGTTAAACAAGATCCCACTGAATGAAATGAGGTAAAATCTTGAAAAAAGTGCTTCAACCTAAAGAAAGGCAAATATAAAATATCAAGTCAAAACCCATAAAAACATGCATAAAACTAGATTTCAACCAACAAAGATCTGAATCTGAATCTGAGGCTCATGTACAGAAAACATTTATCCAAACACCTGTTCTATTTCTACTGTTTTAATTTTTCCTTGAACTTTTTATTTTTTTGTGATTTCTTCGTCTGCCAAAACATGAAGCCATTTTGGCTTGCAAAAAAGAAATGTTTTCAGTTTGCAAGCATTACTAAGCAACTGAACTAGCAATTATTTGATTTGTTGAATTTTACCCTATGTTTGATACATGGATACTCGTATGGTTCATCATAAAATTAAGGATTAATTTCACTTGTGTTTTCAAAGTTTTCAAAGGTAATTCCCACATTTTTTGACACATGTAACTAAAAGCATAGAACTAACCAGGGTTAGGCATTTTTCTTAGGGATACTAAGTAAGAACCATGTTCAAAACCAATTTTCACTTTTTTCTCTTTTTTTTTTTTTTTTTTGAAGAGAGATTGCAATTTTTATGTGAGTCCCCCTTGTCTACACTCAGAAAAGTGTCATTTTTGGACTGTCTGGAGAAGTTTTTTCACAATAAATCATTTAAAAACCAAAAAGGTGACCCCCATTTTTTATTAAATTTTTGATAAATGCATTGCTCGTCATTATATTTCAAAATATGAAGGAAAGTTTATTGGATAGATTTATGAATATTTTGATGGGAATAGCTGACATGTGCAATGTTTTGAAGTTCGATTAGGGGGGGGTAGCGCGCGTCACATCCAGAATTTTCTTCATTAATACCCTCTGCGAAACATCACCAGAAAGCTTGTTCTAGATTCCCTGCAAATTGTGCGATTATATATAATAGATTCTGATTGACTGTTAGCCATTGCTCATTCTAACGTGAACTTCCATTGGATAACAATATCAAACCAGATGTGATCCTCATCAGATGTTTAGTGTAAAATCGTAACAAGAGTAAGTTTGATGTTTTCCTTCATAATCTTCAAGTAGAATGACCTCTCTCCTTCCCAAAATAACACCTAAAGTTTGCAATTTGTAGCAACGTTTCATCGCAAAATACCATAAAATAAACCAATGAAATTGAATGCTTCTTTGGCGTCAGTATCATTTGCGGTAGCTATAGGCGGTATTCATAAATTACCTACCGAAATTTGGTCTTCAATAAATTTGAATGAAGATATGACTACTAACACGCTACTTCCACAAGGTCTTCATTATACAGAACATCAGATACAATCGGTAAACACTGAAAAGCGAGCGACTTTCCGTAGCCTGTTGGCAAGTTTACGTACACTTTTCCCTATTCAAAGAATGATTTCATAAAATCTTGTTGCTCTTGAAAAATATTTTTATTTCAAACTGATTCTTTTATACTTCTAAAAACGCTCTAGTGCAAAGATCTTCATCAAAATAAAACCTCATTTTGAAAACTAGGACGCTTTGCTCGTCCACCTCCGGTTTGATTGGGTTATCCAATGGAAGTTCACGTTGGAATTAGCTTGGATTTACAGCCAATCAGAACCTATTATATATGATTATGTATAATAATAATTTTTCACTAATAGTTCAAGAATCATAGTCATCCACTGACTTTCATAGATTTAATAGTATAGTATCATTACGTTCTGTATGAAAGACTGAATTCTTATGTTGAAGAAATACAGTAGGAAGAAACATCTGGACGAGCTCCCATTTTGAGGAGTGATTGCATTCCTGGTATAACTTTTGATCAAGCTGTCAGCCAAGAGGCAAATTGGATATTTCGGTGCAGATATTCTGGTTTGAAGGACCTGGCTTGAGTGGTCAGCCTCTTATTATTTATTGAGAAAATGGATTCTGTAGGGGTTTTAACCAAAGTTTGAATTTTGAAGAATGTTCTGCCAATTTTGTATGAAGAGCTGTGACTGAAGTCTCCTACCTTTCCTAATTTTAAGAAGGGAAAAACAAAGTTTACTGTAACTCTGAAATAGTGAACAAATTGGCCTCAAACTCGTCCTAGACCCAAAAGGATCAATACAAAATGGTACGTTTTGGAGAAAATGTTAACACATACTTGCAAGAACGTTGTCATACCAAAATAGAACATTGTGATTTAGTGGGATAGAAAATGTATTAAAAAAACAAAAACAAAAGAAGAGCACTAAAGCTGAACTTTGTCTTTTGTCTGTATTTATTCCTTTCTCGCTATATCACTAATGTTCTAATATTAAGTTATAACTAGCTAAAAACTAGTGTGAGTTGAGTCGGTGTTTCTAATGAAACAGTAAAGATAAAAAGGTAAATTATACACTGTGAAAAAGATGAAAAACTTACTGACGTTTCGTACGCTAGTCCTTCGTCGGAGTAAAGAGAAAAAGGTGATAGGAAGGAGTGTATATAAGATAGAATAAGGCAAAAGAAACCAATGAGAACAAGGTAGGCAAGGATCTAGTTAGCTACAGTAGATTAAACTTAACAATTTTCTTTCTGACTTCATTGTTTTCGGTCTTTCTTTGATTAACGGCAACAATGATTGTCGGAAGACCAAAGAAATGTGGATTAATGAACGCTTTACTTTGAACTAACTTTTTCTTTCGTTACATAATTGTTTGTTTTTGTTTCCTCACTTAAGGCGTAGCCGAGTGTTTTTAAACCTGATAAAACACGATCTGGAAGTTTATTGAACGGCTTCAAAAACTGATGATGTATGTTCTCATATTGTACTGAATTTTTTGCAAAATGAACCAAGCTTGATACAGAAAATCCGAGTTAAAGTTAATGCAAATGAAGAAAGTTTATATATCAGATATAAAATCACCTTCATGGTCATGATTTCTATTGTTTCCTTCATGAATTATTAATGAATTTTTGAATCTTTGATAAAGTCATCCTTATCAGTACTCTTTTTATTTATTTATTCAACTTTACCACTGTGAGGTGGACAAAAAAATTTACAAGTCTACGACCTAATACAAGGGACCAATTAGAATTTGAAAGTTGATTTTTTTTTGGAGGAGGAAAACCAGAGAACATTCATCAGGGAAAAACCTTGAAACAAAGGAGAGAACCAGCAAACAGTGCCACTACTCACTTTTCTAAGAACCTGGGTCACATTCAGCTGAGAGGCAAGCTAGCTTAACACTACATCACTTTTGCTATCCTTTTATAATGCCCCAATATCAAGAATATAAAGCCGTGGGGGAGGGGGAAAACCCTGGGGAATTGAAATTATTCAATGACCCTACAACAGCAGGGAATTTGATGTGGCTGCCATCTTGAATAACAGATTTTTAGGGCATGCAGCCCAAGTTTGAAGTTTTTTATTATTATAATTTTTTTTTTACAACATTTTTTTAGCGACATTTATAATTCTTACTTGAAAACAATACAAAACAATTTCAAAGAAAATGAAAGAAAAGAAAAACAAAGATTTTTTCTTTATAGAGGTTCGTCTAATTTACAATGCTAATAAATTTTTTAATTTATTTATTTAAACTATATTTATATCACTATTTCATCCGTTAAATATACCAATCAACTTACAAAATCACCCTAATCTTTTCATATTTTTTTAATGCACTAACAATCTTTTTTAGCTACTTCATATTCTAACTTATCAAAATATCTTCAACTTGTTTGAAAATCACTTGACACTGGAATTTTTTGCTTGCTTCTACATTGATACACAACATAAAAAAAATTGACAAAAACATCTTTACTATTTCCTAATAGAATATTTTCAAAATTTAAGACAGGAAGTACTATTGAAGCCTCTTTTAGCCATTCGCAACACTTGAAATAAAAATTTCTAGTTTCAACACAAGAGTGAAGTTATTTATACTTTATTTTGACACTGCCCTAACCCCTCCCCTTCCATTTTTAGTGTAGTCGTGTGATGCTTCTCTCCCGCTCATGGCTGCTTGCATTGGAATGTTCCTTTCCATAATTCCAACCAATTAACATTCAGGGTGTATATTTCTAGAACTGGTTGCAGTAATCTTTTAGCCAATTATTAGACAACCTCATCCTGTATGGTGGACAAATTTATTATAGACGCTTAATTATTGTTGTTGATTAAAGAGTAATATCTCTTCTCTATTTTCACCAGAGGGCAGAAAGAAAGAGATTATGGTATCATACATGTATCTTGCTCAAAGTTAGAATTGTAAAATTTCAAATTGAGCAAATCTTGTCAAATCATTAGATCATTACCACTCAGAATATTTCTTAACATCACAAGAGGTCAACATACATGTAGATATCATCGCATTTCAAATCTTACTTTCACCCTGATTGGTTGATAGCTGGAACAAAGGAAAATAATTGTTGTTCCAATGCAAGCAGTTGTAGTGAGGAGGGACCATTGCATAAAGACACTAAGAACGGCTGTGGGAAGACTGACGTTGCTCTAGTAGTTTTTCATATTGTGTTGACACATTAGAAATGCACCCATGTCTGTGATATGTATGTTACTCAAATTGGATCAAAGTTTTATGAATTACTTATGAATGTTTGGAGTTCTCTTATATAACCTAAGAAATTAACCTTTTTGGCTGAGAGCAGTAGCATTTCATTACCTAAGAAGTTCATAGTAACTACTGAAACAATTGATTGATTTTTATGTTCAGAATGTTTTCCATGCAAATTATATGCTAAATATTTCAGTCTATGAAAATAAACAATAATTTATGTAAAAACACAGAAATACACAATGAACAACAGTATTTAGAAGACAGCATATTTTTCAGCATATAATTCCCTAGGGATTCTATTGTTCTGCTATCTGACCACACAGGCAGCCCAAGCTGCATTATCGGCTTGGGCATGTGATGATGTAAAACCTCCATTGATGTCTACATATTGCATTAACCCAGTGAAACAAAGTTACCTATTAGTAGCCAGATTCAAACAATAGAAAACAAAAGAATTAGAGTGTAATAGTACTAAATACACTAAAATATATTTCACAAAATTATTAAAATAAATTATTACTCTATAACTATAAAAATGGATCATCAGAGATTACACTAAACTACACATTACGCTAGCAAGTTTTGATTGGCTAACGATCGAAATTCGTGATGTATGGAGAATTTGTATTTTGATAAGAGAATCAAATTCAAATAAAGATTTCTTTTCGTTGCAAGCGGTAATGTTTTCCCTTAGTATTTATTTTATAAAAGCAATAGAAAACTTTTTTCTCTGTGTTTACAAAGCCTGATAGCAACATTCGGGGGGTTGGGAGAATTCTCGACCGTTATGCAAACCCTTGACTACATCTCGGGTTTGAATAACTGTCTCGAATTCTCCCAACTTCCCCTCTCGTTGCTATCAGGCTATGTAAACACGGAAAAAGTTTTCTATTGCTTAAATATGATGTGACTTTCCAGGGGCAGTTGAAGCTAAAAATCTTTGGGGAGCAGTGAAGATTATATTCAATGCTATGTGATAATGATAATGTGATAATACTCCTTGGATTTAATGCTATTTCTAGCTTTCCTTTTAAAATAAATAACGATTAAAATTGATTGAAGAGTTTTCATATATTTCGTAAATAGCCTAGCTGATTATCTGGGTACTTCTGAAGAGAATGAGTATATTAAAGATCTATTTATCTAAGCTAGTGGCCCCAGATGAACTACTTGCACTGTAACATTGAATCAATGTTTAAATCACATTCAAATACAAAAAACTTTGTCCTTGAAAATTGAATTTTTGTGCTTGAAAAGTGCTTAAAAAGTTCTTGAATTTTGCAAAGAAAATGTAGCACGAACCCAGTGAATGAAAAGATGTGTACCCAGTTAGTTACGAATGCAATTTTATTGCGATATATTCCAAAACAGGTTGTAGAAAGCTTGTTTGCTCTCCAGTAAAATTCACCAATGAAAATCAAAATGTTCATTCATTTGCTCTTAAAGAATTATCCAGCATTTGATTGCTGAGCTGCAGAGAGCCTATTTTGAGAATCCACATATCCTAATTTAGGATCCTTACTCTAAATCTAGCTGGACTAATTCTTAAATCCAAAAAAGTTTAACTCTATTAACTGCTTTTACTAAATTAAAAACTAAATCCTATTTCACAGTAGCCAGATCCACTGGTTGACCTGGAGGGGGGGGGGGGGGTACTCCCTTATATTGGCTATACGGGTACATGCCGCCAAACAGGGTATGGTTTTCTGCGATTTTACTCTGGAGCAGGGTATATAAAATCATGCTGGCTCTGGAACAGGGTATTTAGAATCACGCTCTCTCCTCTTTGAAGAGATGGTTGGGGATTTCAGCAGAAATTCATTACCCGGCTGGCAGAGTCTCCTTTTCATTTATCTGCCAGCAGCTTACATTTCCCCATAAAAACCAGCTGAATTTCTGCACCAATTATTTTGTAGCTAGTCAAAGGCTTTTTTTTTTTTTTGCTTCCGCATCCTCCCCCCTCCTCTAGTCTCAATTCCTTTTATACAAGCACCTGATGGACACCATCGTTCAGGAGTGGATGCAGAGATCCACAGTTGGTGAGGGGGGTGACTAACCACCCCATTTTGTTTGAATTTCTTACTTTTCTCATTGGTAAGCCATCCCTGTTTTCCTGCCTGACTTCATTTTAGAGCTATAAGAGATTACATATGTTTTTATAAAACTTTGCCTTAAAAAAACATTGTACATCATCACAAGGAGCACTTGCTCACTTAATTCATGCATAGAAAGGATAATGCCCCAGAACGTCCTTATTAAGTTAAGAAGGTTTACACTTCCAATATGTTACTGATTGTGACGTCATCCCAGGCTTTTGAGTGTGTTTTCGTTATTTAATTTTTAATGCAAAACACTAACCATCAAGAGACATGAATTCACAGTAAATATTGTGGAATCCTTGCGTATTATGCTAATGGTTTTTAGATACTGTTTGTGTGAACCATTCAAAATTTGTATATCTAATGATAGCATTGGTGACTTTACAGTCACTAACATGATATCGTCTTTACAACTCAAAGATGCAGTATTCAAATAAATTAATATTTCACCATTCAACTATGCACTTCATGTAGAATCAATACTTGAGAGTATTGTGCCAGGGGTTAGTTGCACTTTTATTATAATAATATGTAACAGCAGCAGCAGCAAACCATTTACTCTTAACAGTAGTAGTGGTAGTAGTTATAAGTTTGTAGTGAAAATTACATTACTTTTATGTCTCTGAGTAGTATAAGGGATGGGGGTTCCAAAACAGTGACCACCGGAGGATTACCCGTCGAAAGTGAATTCCTCGATTTACGCCGTTATTACCCGCATCCCATGTCTGCGTAGTTAAATATGTTAGTCTATATATGGAGTGCGAAGATTGTAAAGAGTTTGATTATGACTTCTGTGTAAAATGTCTAAGGCCCAAGTTTGTACCTACTAAGCCAAATAAGTATATTTGTTGTGGTAAGAAAATGCGAATAGAAGAAGATACGTCAGCACAGCGTTACGAGTGTATAGAATCCCATCGTTTCGACAACCTTTTCTACTTCCACACGGGCCTAGTAGGATAGTATTTTATTGTGTCCTCTGGGATAGGTGGTGATTTGCCTCCACATAGTAGCAAGGGGATGCGAACTATCTTTGCCGTAGCGCCAGAGTAGCCACGTAGCCTGGTATGCGAATTCTCTGTATTGTCTTTAGCGCTCTATAGAGACCTTCCAAGATCTCCAAAAGTATTTGCGTCGTTCTTTGTTTTCCTAGCATGTAGCTGGCTATGCCTAGAGCTATGTAGAGATCACATGCCTATATACCTATGGACCCATGGAATACCCCTATGGATCCACAGCTATCTAGACATGGAATATCCATATCCATAGATATATATGGCAACACCCAAAATACTATCCGGGGAAGAAATCACAGGATTGTTGGAAGATAGACGAAATGGAGTAGGGCTGCAGAAGGTAGCCAAGAAGTACGGTATAGGAATACCAAAGATAGGCAGGATAGAACGGGAAAATGGAGTAGAGGTAGCAATCCCCGAGAAGCCACCAACTACTGGTGCAGAAACATTTCCTAGAAGTACAGGATTCCTTTGCTATAGTCTTGGACGACTTGCAAAAAGCTAGAGAAGAACTCCAAAATGCAAAGGAGGAGCTGCTAGCCAGAATGGACCAAACAGTGGAAGAGGAAGACTCGCTCGAAGACCTAGAAGAAATAGAGGACGAAGTAGAGGAATTATCCACAAAAAAGACTGGCAAATAGCCGGCGGTGTGCTATTTGCAGTCGCGGGCATTGCTGTCGCCGTTTGGGCGCGCATGCAACCACCCAAAGTCGTCTACTACAGACACCCCGCAGAGGATACGAAGCCGCAGAGAAATTCTAGGATTCCGGATATGGAGCAGAAGGGCGCCCACCAGATCAACACCCTACGATTCCGAAGTAGAGACATGTACTATCCTATCCTTTCTTTTGCTGGCAGTAGTCTTTTTCCTGCCTATCTTGCAATACAATGGCGGCTGCGATGTCCAGTCTATTTTTTGCTCGTCCAGGAAATGCCCCCAGACCGGTGTGGTGACATGCTCCACAGTGCAGCCCTCCAATACGCACTCTGGGCATTTTTCGGAAAGGAACAGTATTGTCCTTTCTTTTTTCTGTAGGTGGTTTTGGCGTACTTCCAGCATTGGTATTCTCCTGGGTGCATGTGTAACGCCTGCACGCATTCGTTGTTGTGTGAAGCAGACACTTCCAGTAGTCTTTCCGGGTGTTTGGAATGTTCTATTTTCCTAGCCAATTCGTAGTACGTATCCAAACCAGGTCCTTCCGGTACGAAGGCAGTGGCTACGTTGTTCTGCCACTCCACCAATATTTCTTCTCCTGGTATGGCAGTGCGTATGTTGCCGCTGGCTTCGAACTTCCCAGCCGCGCACGCTTCCAATAGGGCTTCCGTGGCCCATGCTACAGACGTTTCTCTATTCCTTCGCAATACTACTCGGTGACCTCTTGCCAACTAGTTGGCATCCAAGTCTCTGGTGATCGCATATCCTAGTATCTTGTAGTCTCCTGCAGGTATTTGGTCCATCCTATGCACTTTGATCCTAGGCGTCTCTGGGTCTCCAAAGACCAATCTACGCAAATTGTCGGTTCTTTTGGAGATCTTATCCAATAGTTTCCTGTATTTCTCCAACTCTTTCTCTATCTTCTTCCTGTCCTTTACTTTCTGCCGCAATATGGAGTTTCTCTGCTCCAATAGTTCCGCGTGGTATCTCTTCGTGGCTTCTACCCACTCGTCTCCTTCAAAGTCGTCCCGTATGTCTTCCAACCTTTGTTGTCGTTTTCTTTTGAACAAGAAGGATATTCTGCGCTCCGTAGGCACTTCCAGTATTCCGAAGAGACTCTTTTCTACTCCTATCCTTTGCGCCTTCTTCGTGCGCCAAACCCACTCTACGTGTTCCGTTGGGGGTAGCATCATGACAATGGTGGGGGCATTTGCATGCACTCGAGTGGAAAACTTGGACTCCGCCAATACGGTAGGCGAGTCTTTTGTGTAGCACCGCAGCGGAGCTATTTCCACCGGGTCCATCCCAAGCACATCTATGCGAAATATGGGGCATTTGCGCAGACCAAACTCTGCTATGGTCCAAAGTACGCACTGTTCCCATTTGTCGTTGCCTCGAATTCGCACTCCGGCTATGCGTCTGGTTCCCAAATTGCAGTACCACGCTAGGAATATTTCTTTCGTCTCCTCGCAGCAAATGCACAGATTCCTATCCAAGTGTTCCGCAAGCGCCAACCACATATTCTTCGGCGGTTGTACTACGAATATGTCTCCTAGAGGTTCTATGGTTTCCGCAATAGCATTGGTGTGGGATTTGGAGAAGTCTTTGTCGTAGATGGATATTTCTACCCTGGTGCATCCTCTTGCTTGCACGTCTGGGTGCAGGAATGTTCCACGCAGATGTTCGTTGGGACAATCCACGTACTCTGCTAGCTTTGCGCCTACTGAATTTTGCACTTCTCCGGCTTCGAAGTTGGATACTATTTTGCCGTAGATGGATATTTCTACCCTGGTGCATCCTCTTGCTTGCACGTCTGGGTGCAGGAATGTTCCACGCAGATGTTCGTTGGGACAATCCAAGTACTCTGCTAGCTTTGCGCCTACGGAATTTTGCACTTCTCCGGCTTCGAAGTTGGATACTATTTTGTTGTATATCTTCGTGCGTTTTTTGTCTTCCATCCAAGTACAAACATGGTCCCCGACAGCATGCGTATTGTCCAATATCGTACCATTGCGCCAACCACTGCTATGCTGCGGCATGTATCCCAACTCCTGCAACCTGCGCACCAATGCGACTCTATCCAAAGTTCCAGAGAAGTCCTGCGTGTAGTCTATGGAGTATATTCCGTATCCGTGGGCATGTAGCAGCCTAGCAAACTTGGAAATGTTTTCGTCTACGGCTTCTATGGAAAGTTCGGATGTGTCTACTTTGGCCACGAATACCGCGACGGGTTCTCCATGCAAACTAGACCACTTGGCAGCCATATTGGAGACACGATCTACTATGTTTCCTTGCCTGCACGTGTGTACTATGCTGGTTGGTAGGAACACCCCAAATGTCTCCGTGGCTGCGATGGATATCTTGGAGACTATTGCCTTCGCATTCCTACAAAGCAGCTTCTTTCCATACGAATTCTCTTCGGAAACAAAACCATAGACAAACACATCGTCTACGAACGGTGGTAAACCAGATAGTGGCTGCAAACTCGTACTACCTTCGTTTCCGCGCAAGTAGTCGCACTTGGATATGTCGGGCAGCAGGTTTCCGTCGTATGCATTGTCCAGCAGCAAATGCGCCAACACTCTACTTTTCGCACGTATACCCATTTCTTGCAATGTTGTCCAAATACTCTTTTGCTCTTCCATTCTCTATACATAGTAGTAGAAGCTTTTGGACTACTATAGCGGTACACCCCGGCAAAGATAGGAGCCATTGCTCCTCCACAGGAAATCCTGGGGGTTGCTCTCAACGCAGAGGACACAAAAAAAATACTATCCTACCAGGCCAGTGTGGAAGTAGAAAAGATTGTCGAAAATGGTTGTCGAAACGATGGATTCTATAACTCTATACTCTTATATACTCTTCTATACTCTTCTATACTCTTCTAATAAGGTGTTTTCTTACGACCTCCATTGGCGTAATATTGCTCTCTGGTAGCATTTGGTACGGCGTTTTGAATATTCTTATCTTCTTCTATTCGCATTTTCTTACCACAACAAATATACTTATTTGGCTTAGTAGGTACAAACTTGGGCCTTAGACATTTTACACAGAAGTCATAAGCAAACTCTTTACAATCTTCGCACTCCATATATAGACTAACATATTTAACTACGTAGACATGGGATGCGGGTCAGTAATAACGGCGTAAATCGAGGAATTCACTTTCGACGGGTAATCCTTCGGTGGTCACTGTTTTGGAACCCCCATCCCTTATACTACTCTCTGAGAAAATCCTAACAAACTGTCTTTGTATTGCAGAGTATCAAAGTCAAGGTAGAGAAAAAACGAGCATATGGCATAAACTATTTATTAAAAAAATTATGTTCATTCGTTGGAATAATAATTATTACTCTCAGCAGAACTGTACAAAGACTTTATTCATATTACTGATCGAATCATCTTCCTCTGATTTTATGAGCTACGGTTATTTGCTAATCTGTAATTGGCTAATGAAGATTCCGGAGTATAATATTTGAACGAATATGAGGGGAAAAAACAAGAATTAAGCATAATAAAAACTGCAGCTTATACACGAAAGTATCGTGAATAAAATAAAGAGTGTACGGTATTTTCCTACTATAAGACTTCAAAGAATAAGCCAAGGATACCAAAAGCCAAAACACTATTAGGGTGGCAGTGGTGGCGTAGTGGTTTACCGCTCGCCTCTCACCACTGTGGTCCGGGTTCGAGCCCCAGCTCAGACTGGATCATATGTGAGTTGAGTTTGTTTGTTGTGTTGTTCTCTCCTTTGCCACGAGGGTTTTCTCCGGGATCTCCGGTTTCCTCCCTCCATAAAAAAAACAACATGTGAGTTGAGTGTTGTATGTTGTAAATATAGAATGTAGTGGTAGCGCGTGTGGAGGGAACCTCACGGAAGAGCCCCGCATGGGGAGTGGTGGTTGTAAAATATAAGTTTTTTTATACGGTGGCGGTGTGAACAGGGGATATGAATAGGCAAGGGACGGATCCAGTAATTATAGAAGGGGGGGTGACTATTACAAAGTTTTTACCAGGAATTGGAGGAAAAGGGGGTGACTGTTACTAATAACATTCTGGGAAATTAGAAGGTAGATCTAGATGGTAGTGAAATTTCTACACCTCGTCCTATCCACATTTTGGAGAAAACAATTATTAAAGTGAAGTGTACCTAAAAAGCTCACTCTGCTAGAAATAATTTATTCAATATCGTTCGACAGCAACGCTCTCGGATATTCCACTAACTTCGGGACAGGTTCGGCAGAATATTTGCATAAACACAATGGCATTGAATATGTCGTTTTGCAAATATTCTCCCGATCTTAACGATGCGGAACGACCAAGAGCGTCGTTGTCGACCCACGATGTGAACTCTTTGGGTGCATCTCGCTTTCAAAAATGTTTTTCCAAAATGTGGATGGGACGAGGTGTAGAAATTTCACTACCATCCAGATAAAGCTCTGGTCTACCGATATAGGAAGTTTAAAGAAAAAAGTAGGAGCCGTTATGAAGAAAAAGGCGAAAATGTGATTTTTAGCAAAACTCTAATATTTGAGGTTTACAACGACAATTACTAAAAAAACATTTATTCAATGAGTTTTTAGGATTTGATGCTGATTTTTCGTAAGGCTCATCCGCAATACTTGGAAATAGGTATGTGAAAACTTCAAGGCAATCTATTTAATGGTGGTGTTTCTACAGCGCGGTTTCTTATATGCTTCAAATTTTGGATCGAATTTTGGAGCGGCGTCATAACTTTTTTTTAGCCCAAGACTTTTTATCCAAATTTATACACAGACTGCCATAGTGCTAGATGATAGGATTCTGAAAATTTCAGAAAAATCGTACCTGTGGATGAGGAAAAAAAGCCACAAACTAAAACTAGCACTGTTTGATTTTCGGCCATAATAGGCTAAACATTTAAAAAATCTTCAAATAGAATACACTGTTAGAATCTAGGATAATTCAAGTACATTATATGAAAAATCCAGTTAAATTGACTCATTTGTTTTGCGAAGCGAACGAGAATAAAATTGTACAAAATTTGCTCTGAATTAGTTTGGTTCCACCTTAAGCAAAAGAGGAGTGACTAGTCACCCCTTTTAACACCCCTGGATCCGCCCCTGATATAGTACAGCTTTTTAGCTTGGGCGTAATGTTTTCGCAATTCGGATCACAAGAAACAAAGCATCTTACCCTCATAACAATTGAACGTCGTCTGAAATGCGAAAACTCGTAACGATGCAAACTGAAAACATTAATCCAATAGGAGATTATTATGACAGAGGTTTCCTATTCCGGGAGAGAAATACCATTTGAGGAATCTAGTTTCGGGATACATTTATCTGTAACGTAGAATAATATTCTATTTTAGGGAGATTTCCCGTAAATATAACCCAGTCCCACAGGAATGATAAACCACAAAGTGTAAAATTCCAAAATTCTTCATGAAATTACACCAAATGCTGCCTCTCGGGAATCTTGTCTATTTCTGACCTTTTCTGATTCATCGGCAAAACGCGGGCAAATCTTTTATTTGACGAAATGACAGAGACTCTGGGAAACCCTAAAATTTCAATAGATCTGATTTGTTACAATATTTTTTCGCCATAATAACCGGGTTACCTGTTATAACCCCGCGATCATAAAATACCGTTGTGAAACGACTAAAATGGTTTGCACATATAATACGCTCCTCAAACCGCATATATATCAAGAAGCTAACTTTTATAAATACAAGCAACAAAAGAAATGTCCGTCCAAGAAAAACAATAAGAACAATCTACCAAAGATTTTAGGAACATCAACCATCACAGATTCTGAAAGAATGATGTAGACGCAACCATAGCTTGGCTTCAAATTAGTTAAACTTACTCGAGTAGATTGAGACCTGAATGTTTCCCTAAGAGAAATGAGCATTACATTCATTCATTCATTCCTCCCCCACAATAGACAAAAAACGCAATAAAACATAAGGGTCTTCAGGACCAATTACCCTTGAAACCTTTCCGGCCTTCTGCTATAGGGTTCAAGTCTGCAGTTCGATCAATTAGCATTTGCTAGCTGTCGATCAATGTCACTTTGCTTCCAAGTGATTGTCATAGTATAGTAGGTTAACTACTAATTCATATTAATGAACGTCACGTAAAGTACTCATATATTAGCTTTGGATTATATTGTATATTGTTTTCATATTCACGTGTAAATGTATTGTGTTTCGGCGTCATATACGCCCTGTGTCCTGTTTGAGATCAGTCGAACGCCAAATTTTCAACTAGAACAGTACTTACAAATAATTGCAGCGAAGTTTATTGACTGTTTTCTAATACTTCGTTGTTTAAAGTCTTATAGTACACTCAACAAAATTACTCGACTCTTATTGGTCGAGAGGAGTACAATTATAGCGTTAAATGTAATCCTTTGAAGTAACGAAATACGTCGCTATAAAAACACGGCCAAAACAATGTCAACAGCGGCAACAACAAAATATTTAAAAAAAGGAAAGAAAAGAAAAGGAAAGAAAAAAGAAAAGAAAACAAAAGAAAAGGAAAAAAAGGAAAGAAAAGAAAAGAAAAGAAAAAAGAAAAAAAAAAGAGAAAAGAAAAGAAAAAAAAAGTAAAGAAAAGAAAAGAAAAGCCGTAAAAACTAATAAGAACTAATAACTCGTACTAGTTTGTAGTAATGATTATTACGCTAACATTTATTTCACGGAAAATGACTCTATTATCAGGAGTTAATTTTGCCAAACAAGGAAGGAACAAGAAGACGATCGTGAAACGAACCAAGTTAAACTTTGTTAAATAGATAATATGACTAGACTTTTTATCGAAAATACCTGTAAAGGACAACTCCTCAATTAATTCTTTCTTTATTAATTAGCTTATTTACATTCATATTATCATATTATATTCAGCTTATCAGATTTTTATGGTTTAATCCTAGTTACGATACCTAGTTACATTATTGTTTATCTTTGTTTATATTCGATAAATTTGCGTTTATTCAGTGATCGTCCTGGTAGCGCGAATATTTGGTATCGCTCGCAGTAAAATTCGCCCGCAAAAGCATATTAGTCAGTGGTCGCGACGCCTGGGACGTGGGATTTTTGTCGATACGAATCTAGCCTGCACACCCTCCTCGGTTGCCCCAAGGCTAAAACGAATACAGTAAAATATCGTGGCTCTCTAAATGTACCATTGATTTACGAACTTTTGTTTGGAACATCGAATCCGCATCTAAGTGCATGTTTGGACAACAAAAATGAGCATTGTATCCGCATCGGAAGATACGGTGGCCCACAAGGGACACCGCTTCCCTCTAAAATGAAATGTGTTCTGTACAAATAAAATACTTTTTTTACTGGAAATCGAGTTGTTCTCTGCTAATATCTACCATTTCTATGCAAAACTACAAGTTCTTTCCGCGGAAACAATTATCTCTTTAAACAAGATGTTTTTTTTCCTAAAACGTAACCTTTCTCCGTTGAAAAGCACGCGTTCGCGGTATAAGAAACACCTTCTTCGTAGAAGTAACCTTCTCCGAAGAAGCGAAGACCTTCTCCGTAGAAGAAAACCTTCTCCGTAGAAGTAACCTTCCCCGTAAAAGTGAAAACCTTTTCCGTAGAAGAAAACCTTCTCCGTAGAAGTAACCTTCCCCGTAAAAGTGAAAACCTTCTCCGTAGAAGAAAGCTTTATTATATTTCCACAGGTATCCCGTACAATATGATAAGACTTGAAGCTAAAGCTCTGAAGTCATCTCCAAATGCAGACATCAAAGATATCTGGTCCTCCACTAGTTCGCACAGAAATGTCCAATACGATGTCTTTAAAACAACTAAAAACGTGATCAATAATTTCCATGCCGATCAAGAACATAAACGATGTCACAATCTGGTCTCACAAGGCTTCTTCTTCAAACAAGTAACAAATGATTCTTTGCCAAAACTAAACAGTATCTGGTCATCTGTGCAATCTAAATTACCTAACAATTTCTATGACTTTAAGATTCGTTATATAAACAACACCTTTACAACAAGAAAAAACCTTGCAAAATGGAAATGTTCGTCAACACCTGGTTGTTCATTCTGTTTATTCCCTGAAACCCTTCTTCAAGTGGTAGCTGGTTGTCAAACCTATCTTGCCCAGGGTCGATTTACTTGGAGACAAAACTCCATTCTTCATTCTCTAGTTAAGTCTCTTCGAGTGGTAAAAGGTATTGCCTTGTATGTTGATATTCCAAATTTCAAAAGTCCCTCAATCATAACTCAGTTTTCGTCCAGACCTTCTGCTAACCTCTTCAAAAAATTGCCTTTATGTACTTGAATTATCAGTTGCTAATTTATCAAGACGAAAAAAAAACCCCAAGGATCTAATAAAAGTTCTCAATGGTCTGTTTTAGAAAGTTACTTTTGTTAACTTGTCCATAAGTGCTTAAGGTGTATTTGCTAGTGAATCGTCAGCTTTGCTTACGATGCTTGCAGATTTAGGTTTCGATGATAAAGATCAAAAGTATGTTATTCGAAACATCATGAAAAATGCAATTACAACATACTACATATTTTGTAGGATAATACCTATATATTAATCATATTTCATTTCATGTTAGATTCAAGTAGATTGTTGTAAACTACCTGTAAAGCAGTGAGGTTTATGATTGTATATTGCAAAAAAAAACTATAATAAAGTTTCCATTAATATTATTATTATTATTATTAAAATATCTTATCTAAAACTACAATAATATACATTTCATTCATTACATTTCATTCATCACTGTGATTGTAAATAAATGTTTGTAGCGGAGCTCCCGCGGGGGCCGACAAGCATTTTACTTTTTCTCGACGAATCGACAAATCAAAGACTTTCCCTCAAAACTTTTAATATTTCTGTAGATAAGCTTAGTTTATTTTAATGTTGGAGTAAATATAACATGAAGAGCATATTACAACAAATATTCGTCCTTTATTTAGCTTCGTAAATCTTTAGCAATTCGGTTGTTTTTAACTAACTATCCGCATATGTTTTTCGTTCAAGAAAGATTCCCCTCCTATCGCGGGGTCCCATCTTCAATACAACGAGGACTTTCATTTAATAATTTTATTTCTACAGAGTATTGAATGAAATATAAATTTACACCAAATATTCAACAGTTTATTATGCTGCATTCGAGCAAGTCTGATTATAAAAATGAGCTTAAATTTGTGTTGTTTAGAGATGTTGTTGTAGAAAGAACTAGACTTTCGCTTTAAAGAGCCGTAAAAAATATTCAAAAACATTTACAAACGCCAATTTACTGACCAAAAACTTCGTCATTTTGCATTGCCTTTTTGCATTGCCTTTATTTTCTATTTTGTCTTAATTGTTCTTGTCAAGTTTAACTGAATGTAAAACGTCTCTTTCTATAAAAGTAATTATTAAAGTAAGCTTTCATTTTGCTCATCCTTAACCGGTTTTAAAGTCGGTTTTTTGGTCTTGATTTGAATTTCACTGAAAGATATCCGAATTTTACTAAACTTGATATTGTTTGCTAAACAACACACCTGAATTCTTGGAGAACACTTCTTAATCCATCTTTGAATACATGAAAGTTTTTTTAATTGTCTTTGGTCTATAACTTGCCCTAAAGCGATTTTTTTCTGTGCATTTGAGAGTCGCCTTAGCTAGTAGTTTTGCTTCAAATTCCTTTGTCTTTCACGCTCATTTTCTCTTTGTTCATTAGTGAAGTTTTGACTCAAATTCCTTTGTATTTCACGTTCATTTTCTCTTTGTTCATCCGTCAAGTTTTGCCTCATATTCCTCAGTTTTTCTTTGCGATCATGTTCTCCTTGTTTATAATCGAAGTCCCGCCTGGATTTGGGTCTCTATCTCTCTCTCTGCTTGCCGCTTTTCTTTGGTGAGTCCTTCCTCTTTGCCTTCCATTTTCACGCCACCACAGTTTTTCCTCTTTCGAAAAAACTCTTTTACTTCTGGCCTTTCTTTTTGGCTTCATTCTCCTCTGAGCTTTCTTTCGACATATCGATTTCGGAAATGGGTTCCATCGTAAATAGAGTAAATATAAATATAAGCTTGAATAAAAAATTGTGTTGTTATCTTTCGGTATTGTGTATGACGTTTTTTTACAAAAGTTTAATAGCCGGATTTACCTTTATGTGTACCCGGATGTTGCAACGCGTCGACATTCCCGCCAAAAAAAAAAAAATTTACCAGCCAATCGGAATGCTTGTGTACACGCCCGGACGGACGGACGTACGGACGTACGGACGTACGGACGTACGGACGGAAGTGACGTCAGCCAATCCATGAAAAATCAACTCGATAGTTTACCATTCTTTTTCACCATACTCCACATTATGCCCTTATTATGCGTACTTTCTTGCGCATGCGCAAGGCGCCCACGTTTTAAAGATCCATTATTATGCAAATTAAGAGACAAGGTATATAACCACGTGCAGAGCCAAGACCAAGCCCCTTCTTTCTTCGTGCTATCGCACTAGGTAAGCCCTCGTTTTGCTCTCGCTTCGTTTCTTTTAAGCGAGTTTTTCCTAAACCATTTTTGTCTTTATTCTGTATATATTTGTCAGCCGCTGAGTATGTCTACTGACAAACAGAACACCAGTAAGTCCTCTTCTCCAAAACGAAAGAAAGTTGCCGAGGAAGATGAGTCTTTGCTCTTCGATGAAGAGATGGATGATACTCCAGATATTTCAATACGATCCGACTCGGCTCTGTTCAAGAAGGATACTTTGCTCCAACTGCATCATCATCTGGGAATTGATGAGATGTCTTCAAAAATTGACAAGCTGACTCAGCTTATCGAACGTTCATGTTCTGTTCCCGACTCGGGACACGATCCAAAAAGTTCTAGTAAAGAGTTTGACCCTAGTGATCCACTAGTCGATGACCTTTCGAGTGATGATTCTGACTCACAAGCGGATCCCGAAGAGTCTGAATTTCCACCGTCGATTTGTGATGTTAACGAAACGAAAGGTCCTAAAGTGCTAGATTTCCTAGCCAAACGAGTGAACGAATCGTTCACCTCGAAGCCAATGGAGGATAGAATGAAACCTCTTGTGGATAAATATCGCACTCCCGAAAATTGCGGGCTATTGTGCGTTCGTGGAGTAAATACTCCACTTTGGAACGAATTGTCCCACAGGGCCAAAACGGCCGACTTAGGACTTCAAGAGGTGCAAAAATATGTTGTCAAGACTGCTCAGGTAATAGTTTCACTTACTGAAACTGTGATTCAAGCCAAGAAAAAGAAAGAGCTACTGAATCCTAAAGATCTTGTGGGCTCGTTGTCCGAGGCCATTTCTTTCATCGGCAATGCCGGTTACCAAATGTCATTAAAGCGTCGAGAACATTTTAAACCCGAGCTAGGCAAAGGTTATAAATCATTGTGTGCACCATCCACTCCAATCTCGGAGCTTCTCTTTGGCGACGACCTGTCAAAGAATGTAGACGACATCTCAAAAGCGAACAGGATTGCCACAAAAATTACAGGAAATGATCGAAGTGGAGGCAATCGAAGACGCAAACGCGAAAACTACAAGCCTAGGGATCATTTTTTATCCCGAAGAAACCCGAGTTCATCTGCTCGGGACAATCGCGACAACTACGAGAGCTACAAACCACGACGCCGCCCGTTCAACCAGAACAAACCCCAAACCAAAACACAAGATTCATACAAGGACAAGTGACCAATGTAAGTGTCACACCTTCTATAACAAGTTGTACAATGGCCGGCACTTTAGCTCTCAAGATTGATGAATGATCTAAGATCCCTTCTGATTGCTGGATTTTGCAATCAGTCAAGGGTTATCGACTCGAATTTGAGTCAATCCCGAAGCAATTCAGAGCCCCAAAACAACGCTCTTTACCCTCAGATGAGTGCGTGTTAATCCAATCTGAAATCCACAAGTTATGCTCTAAAGGAGCTATTGTAGAGACTAATCATTGCCCTAACGAGTTTATCTCTACTTTGTTTCTGGTACCGAAAAAGATAGGTGAACTTAGACCAGTTATCAATCTTAAACCTTTAAACGAATACGTTCGTAAGATTCGCTTTAAGATGGAAAGCATCGACTTCGTAAAACATCTATTACACCCAGGAGATTTCATGGCCACTATTGACCTTAAGGATGCGTATTTCAGCATACCTATAAACCCTCAAGACCGCAAATATTTGCGTTTTTCCTGGAATAATTTGCTATACGAATTTACATGTCTTCCTTTTGGCTATAGTCTAGCTCCACGGACTTTTACCAAAATCCTGAAACCTGTGTATGCTTATTTAAGAGCGAAGGGTATACGTATTGTGTACTACATTGACGATACCCTCGTCATAGGCGCATCTAAGTACCAATGCCTTAGTCACACCCATCAAGTTTGCGAACTGTTAACTAGCCTGGGTTATATTATCAACACTACCAAGTCCTATCTCTAGCCATCTACAACAAGGTCTTTTCTCGGATTTGAGTTAAACTCAATTCAGATGACTATTTCTCTCTCCGAAGAGAAGGTCGACAAAATTATTTCCTATAGTAAACGGCTTTTGGATAACCCTTCGCCTTCCATCCGCGAAGTCGCCCAGGTTTCAGGACTCTTGGTTTCAGCCTTTCGCGCTGTCAAATATCTACGCCTTTTTTATCGCTCTATTGAAATGTGTAAATCACAATTGATTTCCTTCGGGGCGTCTTATGAGGACAAAACTTCATTAAGTGTTTAAGCTCGTTCAGATCTCCATTGGATTATTGACAATATTGTTGTCCACAATGGTCTCCCCATTGTGTCCCCTCCACCAGACGTCGCAATTGATAGTGACGGGAGCAAACTGGGTTGGGTGCATTTTGTGAGTCACACAACACCGGTGGACTCTGGTCAGTGAATGAAACTGACCTACACATTAATTACCTTGAAACACTTGCAGCTTTTTTCGCTCTTCAGTGTTTTGTTCGTGAGCGCCGCTCAGTTCATGTCCAGCTGCGCATTGATAATACAACAGCTGTTTTTTTACATCAATAACATGGGTGGAATTAAATCTCCCTCCCTTAACAGTTTGGCTCGAGAGATGTGGCAATGGTGCATTTCAAAGGATATTGTAATCTCTGCGGTGCACGTTCCGGGCCTAAATAACCAAAAGGCTGATTTTAATTCTCGTCACTCTAATGACAGAACTGAATGGAGCCTTCACCCTACCGTATTTGGCTGGCTAACCCAAACCACGTTTAACCCAGATATTGACTTGTTTGCGTCCCGCCTAAATACAAAGCTAGAACGCTTTGTTTCGTGGTCGCCCGACCCCGACGCTTATGCATGTAATGCCTTCTCGTTAAGATGGCACGACTTAAATGGATATGCTTTTCCTCCTTTTAGCCTAATACCCAGAGTTCTAGTGCATGCACGAGCGGACAAGATTCCTCGTCTCCTGATAATCACCCCTGTGTGGCCTTCTCAATCCTGGTACCCGACAATGTTAGAGATGTCAATCGCTCGACCCATCCTACTCCCCAAGTGGCCGAACTTGCTTATTTTGCGCCACAACAATCATCTACATCCATTACGAAACCAACTCCAGTTAGCCGCTTGGACTATATCAGGCAAAAGCTCAGCAGTCAGGGAATTTCAGCAGGGCCTGCCGAAGTTATATGCCAATCATGGTCCAAAGGAACTGAAAAACAATATAGTTCACCCTGGCGATCCTGGTGTAGCTGGTGCAGTTCGAAATCGCTGGATCCTTTTCAAGCTCCTATAGAAGAATTTCTGAACTTCCTCTACAAAGTTTACAATGACGGTAAAATGTATAATACAGTCAACACCTACCGTTCAGCCATATCTGCCACTATTGAATCAGTATCTGGTCGTGCAATTGGATCACATTACTTGGTCTCACGATTCATGAAGGGAATCTTCATGGGAAGGCCTCCGAAATCTATATACAATACAACTTGGGACGTTAGTATTGTTACCGCCTATTTAAAATCTTCAATGTCACCGTGTTCGTCACTTAAATTGAAAGACTTGACCCTTAAAGTTGTCACTCTAGTCGCCTTGACTACGGCCCAAAGATGCCAATCTCTTCACAGCCTTAACCTTTCAGACGTGAAAGTTCTCGATGACAAAATCGTGTTCGTCGTAAAAGACCGCCTCAAGACTTCACGTCCAGGCAAACCTAATTTACGTGTTGAAATTGCTGCTTTCGCTGAAGACTTAGACTTGTGCCCGAAAGCACATTTACTCTCCTATATCAAAGAATCGCAGCCCCTGCGTTTCGCAGGACAATCTGTAGTAAACCAATTATTTATTTCATATATCAAGCCCCATAAGGCAGTCGGTTCTGCTACTATAGCTCGTTGGCTTAAACTAGTTTTGCATAACGCTTCAATTTACAAAGCTCATAGCTTCAGAAGTGCAGCGACGTCCAATGCCCTTTTCAAGGGAGCATCACTAGCAGATATTCTCAAACATGCAGACTGGTCTTCAGTCAATACGTTCAACAGGTTCTATAATAAACCTATTGTTCGAAGCGATCAATCATTCGCGAATTTAGTCCTTTCATAAGACTAGTTTAACTATACAATTCGTTGTAAGAATTCAGATTTCAGATTACAAGAATCTCAACATTTGCAATCTAATAAAAGTAATAGATGATGAAATGCAAATCACATATGTTTTATGCTTTTTATCATTTGGCATCATTCTTCGAACACGCATAATAAGGGCATAATGTGGAGTATGGTGAAAGAGAATTGAAAATTAGACAAAAGGTACACTTACCTTGCAGGATAATTGTAATTCTCTGAGCCATACGGAACATTATGACCTTATTTTTCCTCCCGGTGTTATGATTACCTGGCTTTAGCCTTACTACCGTACTTGGCACTCATGGTAGTCCTCTTGACCCACCCTGATCATGTTTGATGCCAAATGCTTTTCCCTCCTCACATTTACACAAAGAAAGAAGAGGCTTGGTCTTGGCTCTGCACGTGGTTATATACCTTGTCTCTTAATTTGCATAATAATGGATCTTTAAAACGTGGGCGCCTTGCGCATGCGCAGGAAAGTACGCATAATAAGGTCATAATGTTCCGTATGGCTCAGAGAATTACAATTATCCTGCAAGGTAAGTGTACCTTTTGTTTAATTTTCAATTTTTTCTTAGGTATGGTGCCCCGCCGAATATTTGTTGTAATATGCTCTTCATGTTATATTTACTCCAACATTAAAATAAATTAAGCTTATCTACAGAAATATTAAAAGTTTTGAGGGAAAGTCTTTGATTTGTCGATTCGTCGATAAAAAAAATGCTTGTCAAAAAATAATAAACGATTTTTTGCTAAACGACACACCTGAATTCTTGGAAAAAACTTTTTCATCCATCTTTGAGTACATGAAAGTTTTTTTAATTGGTCTTAAAAGTCTTTGGTCTAACTTGCCCTAAAGCGATTTTTTTCTGTGCATTGGAGAGTCGCTTGTGCATTTGAGATTCTCTAGTAGTTTTGCTTCAAATCCCTTTCGTCTTTTACGCTCGTTTTCTCTTTGTTCATTCGTAAATTTTGGATCAAATTCATTTGTATTTCACGTTCACTTTCTCGTTGTTCATCCGTCAAGTTTTGCCTCATATTCCTTTTTCTTTCACGATCATGTTCTCCTTGTTTTTAATGGAAGTCCCGCCTGGATTTGGATCTCTATCTCTCTCTCTGCTTGCCGCTTTTCTTTGGTGAGTACTTCCTCTTTGCCTTCCTTTTCCACGCCACCAGAGATTTTCCTCATTCGAAAAAACTCTTTTACTTCTGGCCTTTCTTTTTTGGATTCATTCTCCTCTGAGGTTTCTTTCGACATATCGATTTCTGAAAGGGGTTCCATCGTAAAAAGAGTAAATATAAATATAAGCTTGAATAAACAATTGAGTTGTTATCTTTCGGTATTTCTATACGTAATAAAAGGTGTAAGACGTTTTTTACGAAAGTTTAATAGCCGGATTTACATTTATATGTACCCGGATGTTGCAACGCGTCGATATTCCCTCCCAAAAAAATTTTAGCAAGCCAATCGGAATGCTTGTGTACACACCCGGACGGACGGACGCCGTACGGACGGAAGTGACGTCAGCCAATCCATGAAAAATCAACTCGATAGTTTACCATTTTTTCTTAGATATGGTGCTCGGCTTGCGCGGGCGTTCTGGCCGCGCAGGAGCTCACCTAACAAAACAACAGATCAGAGGTTCTATTTCTTTGATTTTCATTTGATTCACTGAACATTGAAAAATATTTTCCCACTAAAATAGCTCCCGAAAAAGCGCTTTTGTACCTTGGATTAACGTAGATCAAGTTTGTTTGAAATCTAACAACGTGTTCTGAGGCATGGATCAGTTTGTGAAAGAAAGAAAGAAAGAAAGAAAGAAAGAAAGAAAGAAAGAAAGAAAGAAAGAAAGAAAGAAAGAAAGAAAGAAAGAAAGAAAGAAAGAAAGAAAGAAAGAAAGAAAGAAAGAAAGAAAGAAAGAAAGAAAGAAAGAAAGAAAGAAAGAAAAAAAGAAAGAAAGAAAGAAAGAAAGAAAGAAAGAAAGAAAGAAAGAAGTAGACGAATAATAAATCAATGAATAAAACATTTGTTTTACATTATTTTGAATAATTTTTATTACAATGAATGGTCTGAACCCAGGTGAATGGATATTTTTCGAAGTAACAATATTTCTCGAAGAGATAATATTTATATTATGATCATCCGGGTGGATGTAATCCTTAGAAGGACTGTTTGATGTGACTGACGTTTCGACAACCTGTGCGGAAGTCATCTTCAGAGTCAAGTGAAGAAAAAAGTCAGATATGGGTCTTATTTATATTGCCACAATAAACAATAGAACAATAGGTGAAGTTAAGAGATGATTCACGTCGCTAACTTAATTGGCGTCATTTCGGCTTTTGTTTAATAGCCTATTATATGGCGTGGGTAGTTTAATTGAGCGGTTGAGTGGATTCAGCTCAAACTTTGTAAACCAACTCTCAAGCACGAGGCGTTGCTTTCTATTGTTGCAAAAAGAAAGACATTCACTAGATTCCCAATCAATTGCATGGCCAGTCTTGGTATGATGCATGGCAATGTTGTTACGATTATCATGTTTCACAACTGCTTTTTGATGTTCCTCACGTCTGGTATTAAACGATCTACCAGTCTTTCCAATATATGTAGCCTCGCAATCATTACATGAAATTTTATAAATAGCTCCGACTCGATCGTTTGGGCTATCACGATCTTTGACTTTAATATACTTGCTATTTATACAATACTGGCAATCGGCAATCAATATAAGATATAAGTATTAAAAACTAACAAGAAATAATATATGTGTATTTCAAAAACTTATAAATAATCAATGAGCATTTGAACCAATTGTAGCGACCATACACGTCAAGTGCATGTACCTTTAATCCCCATAATCTCTTTACTGTGGATGGAACTTTATATAAACAATACTAATAAGGACAACCTGATCAAGAAAAAGGTGCATCCAAGTTTAAATCCTTGGAACTTAGAGCCTCATCAAGGTCATTGTCATGTACGATCATCGATGACCTATAAATTATCGTAGATATAGAAGTAGTAAGTTATATATATAAATTATCGTAGTCTAGTCCCCAAGTCTTGAGTTCGGCATGATGTCTTCAAATTGTGGAAGCGTTTTTGCACTTACTGCGCATGGCAGTGACGTACATAAAAAGCATATAAAAAATTCGATAGAAAAGGAAGAGGAGAAGGCATTAGTCTTTTATATGAAAATTGTCTTAAACTGAAGAAATTCTCAGTAAATAAGTTTAAATCTTTTGAAATCTTGGGAATGACTCTCTCCTCCTCTCCAAGTAACATCTCTATTTTTATATCTATCGACCTCCTCCCTCTGGTACAAATAAAGACACATGAATCCCAATTCGCGACACAGGAATACCAATTTAACAAAAAAAGAGACAAAAGACGCCTGCGGAGGAGGCCATGGTCTGAGGACCTTTTCTTTTGCAGCTCCTCATATCTGGAATTCATTACCTCTAGATAAGAGACAGTCTGATTCTCTTTCTTCCTTTAAAACTCATAAAAACAATGCTTTTTAAGGATGTTTTTTCATAAATATGAGTATGGGCAGGGATTATTTATTTATTTATTTATTTTTAAGATAGCTGTTTGCATTATATCAAATATGTTTTTAATCTCAAATTCTTCATTTCCATGATGACTGTTTTTGATCTGCGTAAATATAGTTTATATTGAAATTTTATATGCAATATGTATTATGAAATGTAATAGTTTGAAATGAAATGTAATGATGAAATGTATATTATTGTAGTTTTAGATAAGTTTTGTGATCAATTTAAACTAATATTTAAATAAGTTTGATTTAAGCTTCAATTATAAACCTACTTTTCAGTTTTACCCTAATCTTGTCTCATGACCAATATATCGTAAAGCGTTGTTGAATCCTGGCGATATTGACGCTATATAAAATACCCTTTATTATTATTATCATTATTAATAGAAAAACTATTTTAGATTTGAAAAATATTACTTATTGTACGCTATAGCAAAATAACTGTTTCAAGCTGTTTTTAAAAACAAAAGGTGATCCTATTTCCTGTTATTTTTACGACGACTGTTCCACAATGGGTGTGTGTGTGTGTGGGGGGGGGGGGTTCCAGCATAAAAAGAACGAGTCCCTAACGTAGAAAGCATCCGCCCCTTGTTACAGTCTAAAAATAATTATTCGATATGAGAAAATAAACAGAACAGGACTTACACACTTTTATATTAATATAGGTAGGCGATATATTATATATAGCCTTAGAAGTAATAATTAAAAGTTTAAAATATATGTGGTAATAACTAAAAAGGAATGATGATACTTTTTGGTGTTCGTAATTAATCTGGTAAACTAGACTAAAATGCATTTGATTTTCCAAACTACATTCTGGTTTAGTTTGGATAAAATCATCCCCATACAAGATGACCAAAGCTAAAGTTGATATCCAATTACCTCGACATTTATCCGTTCAGAGTGTGGTTGAGCGCTTGGAACCCATTCTTTCTCTTCGTTTTCCTGTTCCTCAATGCGCTTAGTCATATTTTCTTGTTTAACTCTTATATTCTCTTAATGAATGCTCATGCTAAAACAAAAGTATTTTTTCAGCTACATACGTTTCCTTTTTTTTTATTTATTAATATTATTTTGCTACGAAACTTGTAACAATAAAAAAAAAGATAATAATTTATCGCATTTCTATAGCGCAAATCTCAATTAGGGTGTTTTCATTTGCGCTGTAATATAAATGAAAATATAATTTAAAAACAGCACAAACTATACTAATTATAAAATACACCATTAAAAATAGTATAAATCAATAGCAATATAAGCGATAACTAAAAATCTGCGAAAGCCATCTCTAATAGATAAGTTTTCAATCATGTCCTAAAATTAGTCACAATTGGAGCTCGTCCTCGCAGGTAGCCTGTTCCATAAATTAGGGGCAACTACCATAAATGATCGATCCCCTAATGCATCATATGTTTTAGAACTAACATGTTCAAGTAATGTTCCATTGCTATTTACATGTAAACCATATCTTCTCTCTGTTTCTTAAGCATTCAGGAGCACAATCATTAATAATCTTGCATATCAGAAACAACATCTTAAATTCTATAGCAAAAGTTACATGCAACCAATTAAAATTATAGCGGAGCTCCCGCGAGGGCCGAAGGCCCGCCCGACAGGAGCACCATACCTAACAAAAAATGGTAAACTATCGAGTTGATTTTTCATGGATTGGCAGACGTCACTTCCGTCCGTACGGCGTCCGTCCGTCCGTCCGGACGTGTACACAAGCATTCCGATTGGCTGATTTTTTTATTCTTTATTATTATTATTATGTTTTTTTTTGGCGGGAATGTCGACGTGTTGCAACATCTGGGTACACATTAAGGTAAATCTGTCTATTAAACTTTCGCAAAAAAAAGTCTTACACACGTATAGAAATACCGAAAGATAACAACACAATTTTTTATTCAATTTTTTATATTTACTCTATTTACGATGGAACCCCTTTCCGAAATCGATATGTCGAAAGAAAGCTCAGAGGAGAATGAAGCCAAGCCAAAAAAGTAAGGCCAGAAGTAAAAGAGTTTTTTCGAAAGAGGAAAAACTCTGGTGGCGTGAAAAAGGAAACCAAAGACAAAGGACTCACCAAAGAAAAGCGGCAAGCAGAGAGAGAGAGAGAGAACGCAAATCCAGGCGGGACTTCGATTATGAACATAGAGAATATGATCGTGAAAGAAAAAAGAATATGAGGCAAAACTCCACGAATGAACATTGAGAAAATGAGCGCGAAAGACAAAGGAATTTGAAGCAAAACTACTAGCTAAGGCTACTCTCAAATGCACAGAAAAAAATCCCTTTAGGGCAAGTTATAGACCAAAGACAATTAAAAAAACTTTCATGTATTCAAAGATGGATTACGAAGTGTTCTCCAAGAATTCAGGTGTGTGATTTAGCAAACAATCGTTTATTGTTTTTTTAATTGCATTTAATTTTTTCTCGACGAATTGACAAATCAAAGATTTTCCCTTAAAACTTTTAGTATTTCTGTAGATAAGCTTAATTTATTTTAATGTTGGAGTAAATATAAAATGAAGAGCATATTACAACAAATATTCGTCCTTTATTTAGCTTTGTAAATCTTTAGCAATACGGTTATCGTTGTAAAACGTTGTTTTAAACCAACTATCGTATGTTTTTCGTTCAAGAAAGATTCGCCTCCTATCGCGGGGTTCCGTCTTGAAAACAACGAAGACTTTCATTTAGTAATTCACAAATTTATAAATTCACACCAAATATTCAACTGTTTATTAAGCTGCATTTGAGCAAGTCTGATTAAAAAAATGAGCTTAAGTTTGTGTTGTTGAGAGATGTTGTTGTAGAAAGACCTAGACCGCATTGCATTGCCTTTATTTTCTATTTTGAAAATAGTAGAAATAAGTAGGCACAATGAATCAGTAAACCCTGGATTTCTAGACGATTTCTCATTTCAGTCAAGAATAAATTAGTCCTAAATAAGAACTTTCTACAAAAGCCAAATAAGATTAACAAATACCCTGTATAAACAACATAAAAATAAACTAAACCGTCTGCTGAGAACAGCTAAAAATTATGACACCAAATTTGAGGTAACTAAAGGTAACCCAAGAGAATCCTGGAAACTATTAAATAACATTATAATTAGGAAAGGAAATACAGCTGGGCTTCCTTTAGTTTTTACTGATGGTAATAAACAAATATCTAATCTTCATAAAATTGCAAATAAGTTTTGTATTTTTTTCACTAAAGTTGGTTCAAATCTTTCTAATTTTAATTACCTCCTAATATCTCTCCTAACAATTTCCTTACAAACAGAATACTACAGCTTATCTTTCTTAAACCTGCTACTTAAAGGATATTATAGAAATCTCTTTAAACTTTAAATCTGGAAAGACTGCCGGTTGTGATAGGGTTAACATGACTCATAAAAAACAATATTTTACCATTACTAGACTTTTATGAATTAACGTAAATTTGTTATTTTAATATAGTCAGGTGGTTAAGTGCAAAATTTTGGTCAGATCTATACAGATACATAGCATATATACAGGCACATGTCATACAAGATAGTATTCAATTGCATAAGCTATAGGTATGAAAGTTTAAAAGTATCGAAATGGGGAAATATGTAAAAATCGCCATACGTTTGGAAGGAAATGGGTCTCTTTTTGTCTATTATCTTGGATGACCGAGTTGAGGACTGGGTACTAGCTTGATAAGTATTTATTTGAAAACTTACTATTATTTCGATGTTTGAAATATATTCATAATCAATGGAAGTGATAATAGCAAACAGTATTAGGTAGTTGGAATCAAAAATAGGAATTTTGAAAAGAATATCGACCAACAACCACATTTTTAAAGATATTGACCAAAGGGAGCCCATAACTGACTTTTTTAGAAAATAGAAGTCTAATAATATGGAATCCTGAAGAGATTAAAATGGGCACCTGTCCTAATATTGATTACCATACTGTAATCTACACTTATGCAAATTTTGGTGCTTTTGTCCGCTTTGTATAGTTCTAATCACTTAGCCACCTGACTAATAAGCTTGCAACGTCAAGTTTGTATCGTTCGGATGAAGAAGCCAGTATTTTCTTTCATTCACGTTTTAAGCAGTTTTCTAGGTTCATCCGAAACTGTGACGTTTTCATGACTTCAGACATTGTGCATGTGGCGGCCTGCTCCAAACAGTCAAAACGTTGAAAATTGACTAAAACTATTATGTTCAGCGAGCCGTAATTTTCCATAGCTTCTCATTCATTTCCGGAGAAAGTTCATCTTTTGAGTTTGTTTCTCAATAAGATATACACTTTGGTCAGCTGACCAAAGATCGAAGCCTGATATGCCAGTTATTCAATTTTTGTTTAAACTAATACAATTATTTCAATAAAGTTAGTCACCAAAAATCTAGAAAACCGAGAACACTGAGCATCATGGGAAGCTTTTCATATCAAAAAGCATATATATATACAAAGCTTTTTGTTAATACAAACTGCAGCTCGATGATGCTCCGAAAAGATGACACCGTAACCGGTAAACGATTCGCAATTCCACGAACAGTTATCAAGCGGTTGATCGTGTAAAATGAGTCTACACATAATCCTTGTCGGCCTCAGCCTTATAGCTTTTCTGGTGACCAACTTTATTGAAATAAGTGGTGTATTCCCATCGATCAAGAATGAATGAAAAATAATAACAATGACAATAACAATAACAATAACAATAACAATAACAATAACAATAACAATAACAATAACAATGACAATGACAATGACAATAACAATAACAATAACAATAACAATAACAATATTGTTTTATAATTACAGCAATATTCTGATCACGTCTCATATTATTGTGAATTATTAGTTTAAATAATAATAATAATAATAATAATAATAATGATATAAATAATACTAATACTAATACTAATACTAATACTAATACTAATACTAATACTAATACTAATACTAATACTAATACTAATACTAATACTAATACTAATACTAATACTAATACTAATACTAATACTAATACTAATACTAATACTAATACTAATACTAATACTAATACTAATACTAATACTAATACTAATACTAATACTATCTTAATTAATATCTCTAAATATTAAAGCCGGGCACAAGCGCCCTACTAATCGGGAAGACAAATTGCATTTAAGAGTCACACTCTGTATGATTCAAGCACAGGTCGGCCAGTAGACCTCGCGGATTTTATTGAGAATATGACATCATCACGAACAAAGGCTACCATTTTTTAAACTCCAATATCTTTTTGAAGGAAAAAGGATATCAGACAAAGGAAAGTAAAATTTTACTTGACAAATTTTATACATCAATGGAATGAGCTTTGTGTTTGAATACCTGTGTGGCGATGGCTGAAAACGTAAGAGCTTGATACGTTCCATCAAAAGCATCAGAACACTGCTTGACATTGACAGTAATCGATACATTGCCTTTACCAGAGAAGAATCCCTTGACCAACCGTATCAGACTGCTCTCTCCAAAGGGGACTAGCTTTTGGTTATTCCTATGGAAATAATGTGGTAGAATCGTGTTACCTTTTTGCTTTGGAGCTTGCTTTAATGAAAAGAACGTAATTTTCAATTCTCGACAATTTCCTTAAAATGTTCATTTGCGATTTAGCTTTAGGCAAAGCTATGAAAAACTAAATAAACTTATAATCCGAGCCCATATATGAAATTTAAAACGTTTATTTCAATAATTTTTCAAAAGCAAAACTTCTAATATTAAACTGAATCTATGAACCTTGAGAGGAACATGCATGAGCTTGACTGCAAACTATTTTACACATATTTGACCACTGTCAAAAAAATAAAGTTCGACAATGCAATGCTTATATTTTATGCTTTTATATTAAACAAAAACGATTTAGAAAGCACAAATTAATATAATTTTTTGGGTATATATCGGTACTTTTTATAATCACCTTTGTGTGCCATTGTTTTTTTCCCCCATTTTGCTTAAGATGTTGTTCTTCCTTATTTATTGCTTTATCTTCAATATTTTCGTAACTTAATAACATGTTCTGAAACAAGAAAAAGAGTAAGGAACATTCATTCTCTCTCTTCCCTTATACAGAGATAGTTTGTAAATTAAATTAATAAAGTTCATTGAGATGTCATCCACCCCTACTAATATGTTCCTTCTATTAGATCATGGCAAATGAATGTCATATTTTTCTATACAGTCTCTTATCTGGAAATATAGGTTTTTTTTGTTTCAACGCTCTTAATGAATAAATGGTCTGCTGTTTCCAGATGAAGTGAACACAAAGAACAAAAGGAAAAGTTATAAAAAATATTACAACGCTACGCGTCGTGCTTCTCTTAACACTTCTCTCGTGTTGTGCCAACCCACGCGTGCTTTATAACTGCACACAGAACTCGCGCGCGTTTTCTATTGCGTCATACTAGATTGTTCCAGATCAGGAATCAGGCCAACCGATTGATCTGGATTTCTCATCATCACTGGTTACTACATTCATAAGCGAAAATATCGTAAAAATAGTTTGTCAGAGACTGAAAAAAATTTGTGGATATCACGGGCACGATATTCACGATCCAAAAATATTAAAACTTGAATAATTTTAAAAGTGAATAATGAAAATCTCTGAAACTTTCTGACCTTGAAGACTACCATAAATATGTTTCAGATAGTGAACTCCGTTTCTCCGGGTCTGGCCAGAAAAATAGATTTAAAAACTAATCACATGATGTCACTGTGCCTTCAGGGCGTTACCGATGGTCACGAAACACACACGATTTAAAACTGGCGATTTAAAATATCTGATGCCGCGCAGTTTGCAATACAAGTAGAGGAGTCGTGCTTAAAAAATATTGTATCGAGCCACCTTAAGGTCTAATATCGATCAAAACCTAGTGATGAGTTTATTGACAAACACTTGGTTTATATGGTAAGTTAGGCTGATTTTTCCTCAAGATTCCATCGGAATTGTATTTTTTTTGTTCTTTAGTATATTTTCATGTTCCTTTTTTTGTCGCTTAATATTTTATTGAAGAAATCATTGCGTTAAGTTGACTGTTATTGAAAGTGTTTGCCGTGGCATTGAAGCTTGTTGAATGCCCTTACAAAATGATTTTAGTATTCATTCAAATCATAATTAAAACTCGAACAAGCCTTTTTATGCTTTCGCTGTTCAGGCAACCCAGTAATAATCTCAGTTTCCATGTCTTGGTATATTGATCTCCTGTTTTTCGCTATTTTTTTAAATAAAACATGGAAATTTTCAATAAAAAAATAAAGAACAATTTAAATCCAGGGATCCACCTTTGGCGATTTCTTCCAAAAACAGTGAGTAGCGCTTTGAGAAACATATCGGCAATTGTTTGGGAGTGACTGTCTTAAGTATATCGTGTTGTGGGACCATAGTGCACCGATCCCTTTTATTCTTTAATGAAGGACAAAGAATTAGAAAAGAAAAAAAATAAATTGGTCTTGCAATAAGCTGCCTTAAAAATAATAATTAAGGCGCTAACTAAGCACATGTGTAAGCACATTCCAAAGAAGTAAAATGAATGATAGCCTGCGTAGCGGTCCAAAGCCCAGTCCCAATCCCCTTTCATTTGAGTCGCTACGAAGGCTACGGTATGGGGAAAGGATAGATTTTACTACTGGTCTTCCAAAACCATTCCTAATTCGTGAGCTTAACAATTATGGACGGGCCAAGGAAATTAACTTGTTTATAAAACTAAGAAAGGGTATTTTCCATGAACTTTGAAAATGTATGTCAAAAGTGAAACGTTAATCCTCAGTAGTACATACATGAGAAAATATGTGCATGATGATCAGAAGGGCATAAGGCAGTTTTTATAACTTTCAATTTTTGCACATTGTTGGTTTTATTGGCGTTGGAGGTTTTTAAAGTTCTAACCAATTGTTTTATAAGAAAACGTTTACAACACTCAGGATTTTACATTTGAATAATCCCTGCTGCTCGTTTTTATGTATAGCACATGGTGGTGCTACACATTACCTGGACAGAAGACATGTTTTGTGGCATGTAAACTACATTTGGAGAGAACGTTTCAAAAATTAACCCCAGAGGGATTGAGTAGTCCACAGCAGCAAGGCACAAATTGGCCAGCCGCTTTTTTTTTTGTTATTGTGGTGTTTGTTTGTTTGTTTGTTTGTTTTTTGTTTTTTGTTTTTAATTTCGCTGTCAAGATCGGCTATGAAACCTGTTATCCCACTGGTTAGAGATGTGCGTCTATCGACGGACTAACCCCAAAAATCTAGTGCAGAAACTATTCAGGAGACAATTTTGCTTTAAAGTCAAAACGGAGCGCTGCTAGGGTACTTCATAGTAGTTTCCACACGAGCCTTTCCACCAAAATCTATTGAGAGAACCACTTTTAAAATTTCTTAAAAAAGACTTTTCTGCATACTAAAATGGCATAACAATATATATCTCGACTTTCTTTTGCCAAGGGTAAAAGATAAAATTTCAACACCACTACGGTATGATGGAACCGGAAGAAACTTCGCCCTTTTCTCGCTCCAACTGTGCCTTTTACGACAATATGCAAATTAGTGACACTAAACAACCAAGTGAAGTTAGAATAACCTACTGCATAATGACTCTGTGGGAATCGAATTTAATATATACTGTTCGGCATATGTCTGCTAAATTGTGCTAATCCTATTGTTTTCTAGTGTTTAATTAATTAGCATATTTTACTACTAAATAGTGCAAGGTGTTGCACACTTTTAGTGTCTGTTGAAATCTAGTGAATTCTAGTGTCTATTGAAATCTGTACTTTTACTGATAGATGGTATTTTCGAGAATCAGTCGTAAACAACCAAACTGTTTCCAATTATAATTGTTGGGATACCAGCTATAAAATGCCTTTCTTTTTTTTTCTGATTCCTGCTCCACAAATTGAACAAGTTGCGCAATAGTACCCAGGGGTCTTCAGGAACTCACCCTAGAGGCATTTTGCGGGTATCTGCTATAAAGTTCTCGTCTACAGTCCAATCAATTATCATGTATCAGATGTTGTCAAGTGATTATGAGAGGGCGGAGCAAGCTGATCACGTGACAAAGGTTTGTGTCTACGCATGCTCTATTTGCTGACTGCTGTAATTCAAGAGAGCCGAACTAGAAATATGAATTTATGAAATATGATTTTATGAGCAAATCAAGACCATGAAAAAGACCTGAAAACTGGTTGAAAAAGGCGAGAAAAACTTGTCTAAGCTTACTTTTACTTCGTTTACATAACGTTGTTTGATTAATTATCCACATTCGTTTCATGTTTTTACGAGAACCGTATTTTCATTCATAAAAGCCTTAGATATTTTTCGAGAAGCTTGAAAACAGAAGCTTACTAGATTTTGAAATTCAATTTTACCAAATTTCATCTGTTTTTATGTGTGAGAACTATAATCGCGAACAACTAAAGTTACCAAAAAACATTCATTAAAATTGAACAAGAACAACCGAGACAGAATAGCAAATAAAGCAAAATACAGTGCAAAATACAAAATAACACATTTTCTTTTCCAGCATACAGTAAATAAGCATTTGTACTACGGATCTCACCGAACGTGGCGACACGCCATAAACTTGTCGCGCTACCACACCCTAATTCGTCTGCTGACATGTCTACTTTTGTTACAGCAATCGGAGTTCCATCTTTCATTTATTACTGAACAGTTATATGTATTACGCCCACGCGTCGCTTCATCCGAATCAGTAACGCGTCCCAAACAATTGAAATCATCCACAGCAACGGCTTGAACAGTGGAGATGACTATGGTGTGATGGGCGAGTTTCTCGACCAATCAGCGCGCGAGATTTTCAATAGTCAACTGTGAATTTTTGCTAAATAGTACTTTAATCGAGATGTTTCCCTTAAAACAAAGTGTAGTGTGGTGGTGCTGGTGGTTGGATTTCTATATTAATCTTATCTTTTGACCTATCTTCCTCTGGATATGTTTCCTTTGCAGAACGACAAAATTTACATCATAGTTTTTCTTTTCATTTCTATATTAGGCTCTTATTAACTATAAATAATCTAGGTCATACATTTATTGCATCATTAACATCCACTGATGATCGAAGGCGGTATGTGCGCCGAAACATGTTTGGATTAAAGAAACTTGAAGAAGTAGAAGCAGGACATCGACGGAAGCAGGAGCAGAAGGAATGGAAGGTTTTCCTTTTTCTGATGCTTATGCTTTCGTCGCTTATGTCGCTAGTGAAAACCAGCCTTTATTGGTCGTACAGGAACAGACACATGAACATGCACACAACTCAAACAAAGAACCTTATTCTCAAGAGAATGGCATGTGGTCTGAAATGGCAAAATATTATTTCTTTAATTGACGAGTCTTAAAACTACGAGTCTTTTAGCATCAAATTCAAAAGTTGCTTGATTCGTTATTTTAATTTCTGATTTTGTCTACGTACTTCAGGAGTAAGCTACATATATAATGCATTAAATCATGGAGTTTTGGTAATATCTATAATAGTGAAAAAACCATTTGAATGAAATTCAAAAACTTTTAAAGGAATATGTCTTCAATTTTTTTTGTAAAATTGCTTTAGTTCATATTTCAAAATTGCAACCATTTCGGCGAAAAATAGTACCATACTCGATTAATATAATTATGATATTTGGTTATTTAAGAACCTTTATTTGTTACCGGTAGCTACTTAACAAGCGAAGGGTAATTTTTTATCACAGTGTCATTGATATGTAAATCACTAAAATGTCTGGCAGCAACTCTGAGCAGAGAGCAATGATTATTTTATTTGTAACCTCAAAGAATTTCCGTGTCATTTAAATAGTATAATAAGCGTCATAAGAGAAAAGCCAATTGTCTCATGAACAAAGCGGGTATATTTTGCCGCTAAACATTTTTCAGCATGAGTAGTAAAAAGGTAAACAGCAAATTCCATAGTAGCAAAACATAAAATAAAATAAACATCATGAGAAGGAAATTATATATCAGTTGTCTAGAATCATTTTAAGGAATAACACATATTTAGTGCAAAATGTAATGAGAACTGAGAAAAAAACATAACATGTCCAAACCGAGCGTAAAACATTTGGTAAGCGTAAGAAATATCCAAAACAATATTTAAGAAAAAATAGGGAGCAGAGAACGATGAACAAACAGCACGTGGTGTACAGCGAAGGGATGCAATAAGGAAACAGCAACAGAATCAAACGGGTAATGAAAAACGCTAAAACACAAGCACAGAAGGGAAAATATAACATATTATTAAATCACCTCTAGTACTGGAGCTTCGGGAGAATAACCAGCGTGGAGTCAGGGTATAGATGGAGCGAGGTACTTGATCAGGTATTGCCGTGATGAGCTAGTAGCTAGCTGTCTTAACGAAGTGAGGAAGAAGGAGTTTCTGTCGAGTCCTTTTATAGGCGTGTTGGAAAGACCGCTGAGCATAGCAGTTATTACAGCTACATGCAAATGAGACGTAAACGAGATAAGATTGTATTGATCCAATCGTCTCACTTGGATGATTCCAAAACAAAAGGAATGTTGGGCTAGTTATTAGCGGAGCTCCCGCGCGGGCCGAGTCTTTCTTTCTTTTACAAAAAATGAAATATGTGGATCTAATGGCAATGTTGATTATTTTTCTTATTATATACATTTAATGATAATAATAATAATAATAATAATAATAATAATAATAATAATAATAATGATAATAATGCAAGGGGTATATACAGGAGGACAACTTAAAGGAACAAACAGCACAACAGATTATTCCAATTTATTTAGAATAAAAAACAACTAGTGTTTGATATTTTTTGAAAAATAGCTTAGCGAGTGTTTACATCTAATTTACATAAATTTGCCCAGAGTTTATAAATACAAAACTAGTATGAATTTCAATTTTTTTCATGTTTATTGTCTCTCAGCTAGGAAGTTTCTTATATTCTGCAGCAATTCTCTTTTCACTTCATCTGGCACTAAAGCTAGAAACAAAACAAAGAAAGAGTAAGTGTGATGTACAAGATCAACTGCCACAAGTTCTTCACCGCTGGCCAGAAGAAACTCAGGCTCTGTAGGGCATGCGTATCGTAACTTAGCAACGCTGTCATGATTTCGACAGCCGCTCTCGGGAAACAATAGTTCTAACATTTGCACATGCGCACTACATGTACAAGTTTAAAAACAAACTGGTTTTGTTTGTCCACGATGGTAGGCGGTAGGGTATCAAAGGAAACACTATACATTGGCAGAGTCTCTGATATTTTGACCTGTAATGGGAGACAAAGGGTAAATAGGTGGGTGGAGCTAGGTTTGGATCTGGGGGTGTTGCTGGTGGAACCAAGAACATCTTAAAGGTACCCATTTGGGTTAGGAACAATGCAGTGTTGTTGTTATTGTTATTTTTCTAATGAAATGAAATTTCATTTCTCAAAGAAGAAAACGCTATAGAACGTTCCTACTCATGTGAGGAGGCAGTCATATTGGTGTACCAAGCAATAGAAACTTTCTGCACATTAATTGCATAAAAATAGAGTTCAGTTCCCGACGGATAGATTATCTATTGTTTTGGTACACCATAATGGCAGCTGTGACGTCACGGGAAACAGCTCTATTGATTGATTTCACATTGCATCATCAGAGAGCTAAAATCATTTATCAAACAAAACCATCTGTTGGATATTTTTTTCATATCACCAAGGAAGTCTTCAAAAAATATTTTGTGCATCTCCAATGCTCAGGTTTTGAATAATTGTCCACCTTTGTCATGCAACATTGTCACACATTTTCTAAGGCGAGAAAATTTGGGAAATACCTTTCGTATGGTACATTTAGACTTCTTAAATAATGACCTTTGATTTGATGCTTATTACTGTTAAGGATCTTCACGGTCTTTGTTCTCATGATGATGTCATTCAAATATTTTTACGGGAAAAATATCAAGAAAACCCATATTTTACTTCATTATGACAAAATATCTCGGAAACCAATTCAATGACCACCATTTGTTGTGTTCTCTTCTTCTTTGCCACAAGGTTCCCTCCCTCCCGTAAAAATCAACATAGTTAAGTGTTGTACGTCATAAACATACAATGTACAGTTAGTGGTAGTGCATGTGGAGGGAACCTCGCAAGAGAGCTCTGTAAGGGGATTGGTAGTCATAAAATGAAGATGTGATTGTAAATATATAAAATGTGGTTGAGATACAGTCTAATGAAATGTGTTTTCGTCACTCTTTATTCATTAGACCTTTTATTCAATCATCTTCAATAGAAGGCCCAAAATGTTCTACTATGACATCAGTGAAATTGATCCAGTACCCTTTTCAAGATTGAGGAAAAAATTGTGGTTGACTGGCCATTGCGTTGCATTGTGGGACTGTTTTAGGGAACATAAAGTATATCCACGATGGTTCATATTTCATTCCCTAAAACTGCCTGCAATGCACTGCATTGTGGTTAGATAAATTTTTGAAAAAACAAACGAGTTCTTCGGTCCGTGCATTTTTGCAACACTTTATTTTCCTATCTAACTTTGGTTCAAAATTTTTGTATGTATATTATTAACAAGAAATCGCACGGTATTCTTGCACTCATGGATTTTCAAAAAGTTCAAATAGCACCAGCTCTTGCAAATTAATTCCGAAGAGCACTGGAAACCATGTGTTTTCCTATACAAATACTCCATTTTACAGTTCCATTCAGTGACTGCAAATAATATTTCCAAGCTGAGGTTGGAGCTACCGTGCATGATAAATTGTAGTTTTCCTATTTGCGGTAACTCCATGAACTATCATTCATGTCATGGAATGACTGCAAAATGGAGTATTGCACAGGTGTTGTTGATATGGGATTAATTAGGCAGCTATATAATTAATAGGTAATGGGATTTCATGCTCCCCAATCAAGAAACAATTGGACTCGAAAATTCCTGACTGCCAAATTGGACTCAGCCTACAGCCTCATCTAATTTTGAAGTCCTCAGAATTTTCCTCATTCCCTATTTCTTTATCTGACAGCACGGAGTCCTATTACACCTACATGTACTAATATTACTAACTGAGGTGATATATAATATTGTTGCTGCAGGCTGCAAAATGTCCATTTCTGATAATATTAGCAATAATTTTGACTAACCTCTTCCTTTTGGAGTGATTTTCTTGACAAGGTCTTCCACTGTGATGTTATCCAAGCCTTTCTGTTTGATAATTTCTGAAAAATGATAAACTTATTTGTAAAATCTTAAAATTTAACTCATTTTAATTTTCCTTCAATGAATTGCAAACTCAAAGCACTCAATGAGAAGGGTTGCAAGAGCCTCTTCAATAAAATCTTCCTGAATGTTTTATGGTTTGAAAAGGATGAGATTATTCAGATTATATTTCTGTCATGAATCCCTTCTGTATGCATCATGGAAAATTCAACAAAAACTGTATGGATGTTATTTATTTTTTAAATCTCAAGCCACCTAGTCCTATTATAACAGCTTTCAAATATCAAAATGTCCATCTATTTTAGAAGCTTACAGGATAATCCCACCTCCAGCACCAGATCACTGGGTGCTATTAGCCTTCTGTTCAGCCAAGAACCCACAGCTATCCCAGGCGTGAGACATTGTGTTGTATTTATTTGTTTGCTGCAACACAACGCCATAAAGTATGTTCGCTATTTTACAACGAAGTTAAAATCCCTCCATTAGATTGCTTTTTCGTAACTAAAATTCTTCCTTGACATGAATATCCTTTAAAAAATTTTCTAAGAAAAGAGAAAAATCAAGAAAACTTTTGGATATAGCAGATTACAATACAATTATTCGCCGACTTGTCCATTACCTCAAATATACGCTTTGAAATTTCTTTCTTCACAAAAACATTCAAAAATTACTTAGAATTACTGATAATAAACAAGCCAAAATGTTATAGAGGAGGTACATGTATATCTTGAGATAGAGTAGCAATTGTTCTACCTCAAGGTAGCAAATTGACTTCTATTAAGTAGCGAATCGACTTCAATTAGTAGCAAATGTGCAAGGTAGCAAAAAGACCGTTTTTTCTATTCCGCTGTATCATAAACTGGTTTTGTTTGTAGACTATAAAAGAAAAGAAAATTAGCAGCAAGTGGTTGAGACCATTGCTGATTCAGTATTTCAGTAAGAGTTTGTAGAAAGTTAAGATATTATCAAATGCTCTATTGGCTATACATGTTACTAAGATCTTGTCTTTCAGTTTGTTTTATGGATTTAGTGTGTGCACTCTACTGTTTTATGTTACTTTTGTGATCTGTTATTTCAACTCCATAACAATTTTGGCCCAGGGGCTGGTGGAATATAGGGGTATTTACTAGACCTCTTGCCCATATCTGGATAAATACAGATAGCTTTCCTCTACAGGTAAAATCCCCACATATGCCAGGGTCACCCCCCCCCCCCCCCTGTGGAAGCTGATGGCAAGGGAAAGAATATATATATATTATTTTTCCTTGGAGTTGGCAAGAATTAATGCTTCAAATAATGCTTGTAGGGTCAAGCTGGGAAGATATCTTCTATCTATCGATGCCAAATGCAGAGCAGTCAATTTTCTAAACCAACAGAGAACCCAGAAGTGGCTTCCTCTCTCATAATATATATTCTTTGATTGCTTAGAAAATGAAAATAAGACAGACCGGCTAAAGAAAATTAAAGATACATTAAAATTAACTCTGGACACATCGCATCTTTAAATGTAATTATTCCCCTAAAACATATCTCTTCTGCGTCCTTAACATCATGCATAGGATCACTCTCACATGCATGATTATAAGTTGTCATTATCTAGATATAGAAGTGGGGGGTTATAAAAGGCTGTATAGAAAACCTGAAGACCTTGTGTGCTAGGTGGTAACTTAGGGAAATAGAGGATGAGCGACACTTCCTGGTGAAATGTCCGCGCTATGAGAATTTGAGAAAGAATTTGTTTGATGTTATAGAAAGCAGAAATTTAATCAACTTTTAAAAAAAGAGTGAAAATTATATTTTCCAGAATCTGTTTAAACCTCCAGAAAAAATCCAAAGCCTTGTTTGCAAACATGTGTAGGAGTGCTTTCAATTAAGAGGACAATAATATAACTATTTATCATATACAATAAGATCTTGATTTATGAGATTGTGATTGAATGCATTTTCTTTGGCCATGTGCCAATGTATAAATTGTATACGGTGGCCTTTCAATACATAAATTGTAAAATTGTAAAAAATTGTATATTACAGCCTATATTTGGAAGGGACTAATCTTGTATTTTTTTGTTAAACGATCCTTTTTTAGTTTTAGAAACTTATTTTGGATAGGGCTTAAAATTGGAATCGTTTTCTTTCAGAGGTTTAAGCTATCCTGCAAAGATAACTGCATGTTTTACGCACATTTCAATGCAAACCACATACCTTTACAGTGGTCCTTTAATTGATCTCTCCATCCACATTCTATTAACTTTATTCTTAGGAGTTCTTTTAACCTGAAAACACATGCATTTGGACAGTATAAAAACATCTGTATCTGCAAGTAATACGTAATTATAATGTCTAGACAGCAGCAAAGCCTACGGGTGCTAACATATGTCTTGCTTTAAGGTTTTTGTCCTATTCTTAAAACATTATAATAATGTTTTTGAAGATCTGTCTTTTATTTGGGCTCAGTTATGTCCCCCTGCACGATGCCCGAGTACTACAAAAGTCTCATCAAGATAAACTGTCAATATTTCAATACTCTCACCTTTCGCGTTCTCCTGACTCAACCAGCGCCTGGTTGATTGATGCTTGCATTTGTGCCTCTCTCGATCGACTCTTATCGCTATAGAATATAAAAAGAACGCCATAAATAACGGTTAGAATGGAAAAGGATTTTCACATCAAAAGTTAACTTCACCTTAGCCGGTGGTCCGCCATTTTGAATGACACATAAGGCATGCGCACGAATATAAAACCTGCTGATATAAAATAGCGTGGGCGACTGACACCACAGGAAACCCACTTCCTAAGCAGAACAGGAGCAAATGCACTCTGCAGTATATCATTTATAGAGACAAACTACGCTAACTCAGGAGTACTCCTGATACGCTAGTAAATAAAAAAATACAGACTTTAGTCTAAAGCAAATGTAAAATTAATAGTTTAAATACACTAACAAACTTAAAGTGAAGTCAGGTAAACCCGTGAAATAGATATTAGACTATTAGCTTATTGATTAAATTTTTGGAAATTGATTTAAACTTTTTTTAAAACTTCGATTTTCCGAATTGAAATTAAATGCTGATTCCAAATCTGGAAAGAAAAATTTGGTGTCCCGAGCTTGTTTTCGAGATAATCAGCATTTAATGGAAGCCTACGCACGACCTTTTGGAGTAAAAACTGCTCCCACCGGAAGTGATTAATTAAGATTCATAAGATAATAGTTATTTGCAGACTTGGCCTCCTCCGCAAACATCTCTGTAACTTTCTCTAGTTCTCTAGCTATTAATGAGCCGGAGCCTGGGAACGTAGAAACAAAAAACCAGACGAAGGGGGAAGGGGAGGAGGGGAGAAAAAAGATAAGGAGAGATGCCTGCCGAAAATGAACAACGAACAGACGCTCTGCGCAGAACTTTTCGCGAATCACAAAGTACCTTAGCAGGGGTAGGGTAATTAAAAGATTGTTCCTTTGGAATTTTATCGCTAGGGGATAGACATGCATCGGATAGACAGCAATATTTGTATTGTGTTAAGTAAGATGGTGGAGTGTCTTGACGAATCTATCCTTTTGGTTGAGTATGTGAAGTTATCGAGCATTCCATGTTTTAATTCTCAGAGAAAGATTATATTTAAAGAAAAACAAGATGAAGTTTTGATTGAGGGTAGCTCTCATTATGAATGTGCTTTAAAACTGGAACATTTTTATGTCTCTATCGGTCCTGAGTTTGCGAGAACAGCGAAGCAACATGTGAGTTCGTTGATGTGAGTTAAGGTGATCTTGTTCGTTATGAAATTTGTCTCTCCATCGGAAAAGTTCAAGCCAAACTACTGAATATTGAAAGCTGACAAGGCAACAAGAAGGCAACAAGAAACGGCACTGAGAACAACCGCCACGAAATGATGACGCGGATTCTCAAAAAAATGACTTTATTATATGCCATCAAATGTTTCGCGCGCTCTGATTGCCTGCTTAGTGGGCAAGATTTTCATTTATCATATGACCCGTACGGCCCTGCTCGCGCGCTCTAATAAAACCATTTGAAAAAGTCACGTGATGGGGGCCGGACGGGTTGACGTAAGCGGGCCGGAAAAACCCGTCCGGCCCTGCTCGAATCCGCGCGCTTTCTTTTTTTTAATTATTTTTATTTTCGTGAGGGTCATATGATAAAATGCTTATTGACTGAGTTAGGTCGGGCCGTACGGGAAAATATTTGGCTCTCGGTCATTTGTACGGACCTCGCTACGCTCGGTCCGTACGGCATCACCTCGAGCCAAATATTTTCCCGTACGGCCCTTCCACTCAGTCAATAATATGTACTTATTATCATATGACCCGTACGGCCCTGCTCGCACGCTCAGATAAAACCATTGGAAAAAGTCACGTGATGGGGGCCGGACGGGTTGACGTAAGCGACTATCCAGACGAGATATCTGACACTGAACTGGCTCAGCAAGCGACATATTTTGAGTCAAATCTGCTCAATGACGATGAAATACAGAAATACATCCGAGCACAACAGAAAACAAGTACAATCAACAAAACTAAGTATGATATGAACGTACTGAAACGCTTTTTACAAGAATGTGGTGAAGAAAGAGAAATTGAGAATATCCCTCCGCCTCAACTTGACAGTCTTCTTTTTCACATAAAGGCAAAAAAGAAAGACAATACTTTGTACGAACCTGATACAATGTCGTCCTTCTCAAGAAGTATCCAGCCATACTTCGACGATAAAAATGCCAAAGTAAACATCTTAAAAGATGAAGAGTTTAAGCTTTCCAGAATGAATCAGAACTTATCAGAATGGTGCTTTTGGTGCAGAAAATCCCGTAGTCCTTCAGAGAACCATGTGGTGGATTCTCTCCCTGTATTTTGGGTTTAGAGCCCGCGACGAGAGCCGTAATTTGAGCTGGGGAGACGTCTCCTTACAGACAGATCCTCTCCAAGATGGCCGCGAAATGCTTGTTTGGCTGAATGAGCGGGGCACCAAGACACGTAAAGGCAAAGAAAATGGTCACAGGCGTTCTTTCTCACCAAAAGCATAAGCCACAATCACGGAGAGATGTCCTGTTCAGTTTTAAAAGCTGTTCAGAAGCTAGCCATCGACCCGAAGAAATGAACAAGCCAGATGCTCCATTCTTTCTTGCTGTACGACACGGCGACCGCCGAATAAATCCTCAAATGTGGTATATGAAGGCGCCCCTAGGCAAGAATTAAATCGGTAAATTCTTGAAAACAGCCGCAGACGAAGCCAATCTCCAAAGAAAAGGAGGAAAAGTCAAAAATCACAGCGTCAGGAAGACTGGCATTGGCCGATTGCTAGATGCAAATACCCCAGAGACTTTTGTGCTCAATTAAGCGGTCACAAAAGTATTCAAAGCCTCCAGTCATACAAGTCAGCAAATGAGCACCATCAGCGACAAATGTCGTACTTTTTGAGTTCTTCAAGTCACTCGCAAAATTCCAAACAGATAACTGCCCCTCCAGACAATAGCATGCAGTGGCCAATTATTAACAAGTTCACAACAGTCACACAGCAGCCTGAGTCTCCAAAACACGACGAATTCTCTCGCTGTGAATAATTCAAGCGACCCAGCAGCTTTAAATGGTGTTTTTCCTGGAGCAAATATCAGCAGTATTTCTCAATGCCAGTTCCAGATCTTCAATGGCCCAGTTAAGTTAATCCAACAAGGTGCAAAGCGACGTTATGTCATTGAGAGCGATAACACTTCACTGAAATCACTGCAAGTTCTCCGCACGTGTTCAAAATTCATTGACAATTTGGGTCTATTTTTCTTCTAAAGATCCTGCCATAATAAAGACAAAAATGTTCTCGCTTTGAACAAAACCGTCTCTGTGAATTTCAATAAATTCGCCAGTATCGTTTGGCTCAGTGAACACGACCTCAACTTTGACCTTGCGTGCGCAAGCGGATGTTGAAAATTACTTCCGGTGTTCATAGTTGGGTATATTATTTATTGAAAATACAGCACTAAAAACGGCCATATATTAAATAACTTATTAACCTCGTCCGTTCGGTCATTACAGGGAAATCTCAGACCTCGGTCTTTTTCGTACTGTTAAGACCTCGGTCTGAGATTTCCCTGTAATGACCTCACTCTCGGTTAATAGGTGGTATATATAGGCAAAAAACAGTGGATTTAGTTATATTCAACTTATTCACGGACTGTATTATATGGTTTAGATTGAATTCTATTGAAAAAAACCACCGTACTTTTTGAGTTGAATGTACGCTGTTGGATGTATTTTACTGAAGAGAAAATGCATGACATATTTCCCCTTCGCTCGCGCGCAGCACTCTCGGTTTTCGCTGGGAAAGGAAGCCCGCTCTCTGGAGAGAAATAGTATGTGAGAGTTTATAGAGTTGCCTGCGGAGGTGGCTATTGCAGACTATATGACTGCACGAATGAGGGCTAGTCAAATCATTCTTCAATAATACATGCATATTTTCGACAAAAAGACAAAGAGACACATTGATTTGTCTTATTTTGTAGTTTCGGTGCTCTTAAAAAATATCATAAAGTTGAACAAAAATCCCTACGAAAATCTACTTTTTCATGTATAGCTAATTTAAACTTTTCCTAAAATTTTGATATAACATAGATTTTTAGAAGCTTTTTCGAATGAGCTATTAAAAAATATAGAGTCCCGTGCAAAATTAGAGGGTTTTGCCCTGTTGAAGTTCAAAACGCGTATGGTTCTTCAATAAAATCTTGTAGATTTTTCATCGGTTTTTGAGCGCGCGCATATTGTGGGCTCAATTCGAACCTTCTAAAGTGGGCAGCCACCATAAGCAAGAAACTGAATCAATTGATGTTAATTTACTGTTTTTCTTTCCATTTCTCGTACTTGACTAACCTTTGGAGGGGGAGGGGGGGGTTAGCGCCTATTAGATACGGGGTGTTTATTAGAGAGAGGCGTTTAATAAATATATGAAGAATTAGGGGCGGGGTGTCTATTAGGTACGGGACGTTTATTAGAGAGTGGGCGTCTAATAGGTCATTTACGGTACACTTTAGTATACCCTGATTCCACTGTTTGTTTCTTTTGTGTCAATTTGACTATTACACGTTGACTAATACATTTTTTTATTTCACGGGTTACATGCCATCACTCTAGTGGATAATATAGTGGAATATGAACGCACAAAAAATCATTCAGGTAAATGCTAATAAAATTGTACTACTTGAGACTTACGAGCTATACGATGTGCTGTCGCGTATTAGTATAGGAAATCGCACGATCTCGAGTACAATTTGGAAATTAATAGACAAGAGTAAAGTTTTGAAAGTTCTTGTAATTGCACGATACTTTAGGCAATTAAACTTTCAAAACATTACGAGTGTCTATTAATTCCAAATTGTAAGAAGATCGTGCGATTTTCTGTTTATAGTTCACTCAACAAAATTTCAGGAAAAAATGCAAAGCGACGCCGTTCCTCTTTGTCTGTTCTTCAAAACAAACATGCCATTGAGTTGTCATAACAACAGCCAGGTTACATTTAAAAACACTTCCTGATCAAGTTGAAAAATGACAAAAGCAATCTCTGAAAGGCTAATATCGTTGTTTGGAGCCTGACACCCGTCAGTTGCCATAGCAACCACAGTCTGATCTTCTTAAACGGCTCAAACTATGGAAAATAGTCAAAATACAATTCATCTACCACGACGAAATGAACAACTTAGTTCAAAACAAGTGATTTTAATAATACGAAGTCCAAGATTTTAGTTAATTTAAGATACCGTATTCAATTAATTTAATTACATATGCCCAAGCGAAAAATTCCTCATAAAATACAATTTTATGATGTGTTTGGCGAGGTATATGAACTGTTTTGAAGTTTATGCAAATTGAGTGTTGATAATGCAAACCAAGAGAATTGAACTAAGAGAAGGAATATCATCCAATATCATTTATTTGATCGTTTACATTGATTTTCGACACGCGCACAATAGGCTCTACGCGGTTTGCTAACGTTTTCTTGTGTTTTTCTTATGTTCGAATGTTTAAATCTGCCCTCAAGATGACGATGTAGGGAAATGCTTTGGGAAATAAATGTAAAAAATACTCCAGAATGTTGAACAAATTACTGCACATTCATATGCAGTCGAAATAACGGGAAAAACCCAAAAACGGAAGCAAACAGCGTAACAAACAAACGTCAGCGTAGAGCGGTCGCAGTGTGCAGAAAAACAAAATGGTTTAAAAATAGCATCAAGCCGTGCACATGATGGCTGCAACGCTATATAGTGGGAATTACTTCTCTTAGTTCATTTTTTAGTTCATTTTCTCATGTTCAAATTAATCTAAAATATAATTTTCAAAACTGTATATTTTTTCTTTTACTATCTTGAAATAACTTAAAAACTTACCTAGCTTAATATATCTGATCTTCTCTGTAAAACGACCCCCACTAACAAAAATAGTCAAAATACAATTTATCTACCACGACGTAATAAACAACAGTGATCAGTTAGGTCCAAGATTTTAGTTAATTCCTTTAAAATGTTTTGCGTTTTACAATTTCCTGGGGTTTTTGCAAGATGCGCAATTCAAGAGCTATTCAGGTATCTATCAAAACAACAACCTAATTAGTTGATGGGGGTTGCATTTAAATGGTCCATCCCTTATTTAGCACGAGTTTAAATGTTGACTCGCAACTGTGATACAACAGCGCAATATTGCTCCGCGTAATCGCGCCTAAAGACGACTTCGTAGCAAAATATATGAAAGTTTGCGGAAAGCATCACTTTAGCCTAGGAAAATTCAGCCTTGGCGGCCCACTAAGGAATGCCTGCATTCAACACAACAAGGAAAACTAGGCTCCAAAGAGCTCCAAAAGTTGGCATTCAATTAAAATTTCGATATGTCCAAGCGAACGTTTAGATAGTCTGCGTAGCAGCGCTTTGAGGGGAGGGGTAGGAAGCGACGGAGGAGGCGAATCGTCTTTAGGCGCGATTACACCGAGAAATTTTTCTAAACGTTCGCGTTGGACATATCTAAATTAATTGAATACGGGCATTCTTTACCAAATTAACTAAAATCTTGGACTTCGTATTATTGAACTAAGTTGTTTATTCCGTCGTGGTAGATGAATTGTATTTTGACTATTTTTGTTAGCGGGGGTCGTTTTACAGAGATCAGATATATTGAACTATGTGCCCCTGGTAAGTTTTTACGTCATTTCAAGACAATGAAAGAAAAGAAATACAGTTTTGAAAACTATAATTTAGAAAATTAGTTTACATTATCAACACTCAATTTGCATAAACTTCAAAACAGTTCATATACCGCGTCAAACGCATCCTAACGTATTTTTGGGAGACGATTTTACTTCAGAGTAGTTTAAAATGGAAAATAAGATCATATTTAGTGTGTTAACACCGGATATAGTAAAATTCAAGCAAATAATAATGGTTAGTTATAGTTTATTTCAGTACTTGATTTGCATATTTCATGAGACAATTTGGTAAAAACACGAAAAAGTCAGAGATTGCTGTGACGAAGATACATAAAAAGCGCAAAATGTTTTTATGAATCCACTTTTATCAACCTTTGATCAGTAGATTGAAGTAAAAAACTTAACTAACCCGTTCTGGACTTGGGAGAAAAAAGGTTTTTAGTGAGGGGTGGTTTGTTTTGATTTCAAAAAGCCGTCAAATGGGTATGAATACTTATTTTTCTCCTTTTCCCCCTTTTGCTTAATATTCAAAATTTTGCTTATTTGTGACACTAGAAGGAATGTAAAAGTCAGGAAAAATTATAGTTTGTTCAAGCGTTTAATATTTTGCGAGCAGTGACGACTTAAATGTGAGCAATTTTCAATTGATAATAAATGCAAATTTAGCGGTAACGGTGGTCCAGGATTTATGCGCTGTAAAAAAATCATTTTGATGAATTTCGAGAAAATAAAGTCATTTTCATTACTTACTAGTAATTACCTTTCTATGGTAAAAGTTTGAGGGAAAACTATTTTCTGACCCGAAATGCAGTGGGCCGCTTTTACAGAGACTGCCTCTTAAGAGTTGGGTAGTAATAGAGGACCTAGAAAGGGCAACAATAAGGGGCATATTGCCCGCTTCTGTCCTAGTAATCCAAATGCTAAAAACGATAGTTAAGACGAATGCTACCGTTGGGATTTGTTGAAAATAATACCACAAAATGGAATGTAATAATTGAAGAACATCAAAGTTTTTTTTATTTTTTTATTTTATTCTATTTTGAATACCCATCTCTTGATACGACGTTTGTGAAATGACCACTCAAGCGTTTTGTCCTACAGGGCATACACTTGAGCCCGGACTAGCGAGCTGTGTTGTTGAGCATCTTTCTTGGGTTTGGGTACAACCATATCAATTGACTCCGACGAATGACTAACGTCCGAAACGTCAGTTTTCTATTTTCACTACGGTGTAAAACTTATCAATCTACGATAACCGAATAACCAAGTGACCAGGAGGAAAGGACAGGGGTGATTTTCCCATATCATATTTGTACTTGTTAGTGCTGTGTAACGTTCGTAATCAGATGACGTAAGACGATCGATAAACGTTTGATCATCGATCCGCTAACATGTTAGGGACTGTGCAATAATTATCGGGAGGGGGGTTCTAAAGTTCTACTTATTGGGCTTAAATTGAAGCTAACCCCCCCCTCCCCCCCCACCCTCTGTTAAACGTAAAATAACTTCTCATCCATCTTTTGAAATGAAATAATTATAGACCCCCCTCCCCTCCCCATACATCATAATACATCGCGACAATGCAAATATTGTGAGATGCAAAAATGAGGCCATTGAAATACAGTAACTACAAAAGTGTGAACAAATATCATGATGATAGCTTGTTTTCTAAAAGAAGAAGGAAACTCCGAACTGTACTGAGCTGTCATCATAAATTCAACTCAGTAATACTGCACTTTATTACTACTGGTATTGAAAGAAACATTAGAGAGTTGTTGGATAACATGGATGAAGCTAAGGAAAAGTACTATGCTACCTATATGATTCGATTGAAACAGAGTTCATCAGTTTCACGGAAGAAAAAATAAAATAAGAAAAAAGCTGAAAAACGCTAATGCTCGGTAACAGAACATACTTTAGGAAGAAAAGGGCATGTGTTATATTTAATTCTTTAGAAGGAAATCCTTCAGCAAAACGAATACAGCCCTGAGATATATGGCATCCCACAACTTAATAATATTGTTAATATATTGATGCATGAGGACACTCATATTTACGATCTCAAACTGACAAATCCTGCCTGAGGGATCTTCTTTCTTCGAAATGTTTTGTTGGGGAAGCCAAGGAGCTTGTTCAGAACTAGTTCTGTATTTATCCTTGACTTAGCACTAAATATCATGAGCATAAAGCTAGAAGAATTATTACAAAGCAAAACAAAAAAGACATGACATAGTCAGTTGTCTTATATACAGTCAATCAATAATGTGGCATAACTTTACCAAAGTATATATAGAAAGTTGTGACTTGTACTGTTTTTAGTTACTGTTTTTGTTCTGTTCTTATTACAAAGGATACTCAGTTTATACATTATATTTCAACACATATGGTTACGAGGTTGCATCTGTGCCCTTTATACAATAAAAAACATAACAATGAATGTTATATGAATCTTTTCAATTTTATAGTGAAAAAAATCCAAAATTGACTTATGAGCCCCCTCTCCAAACTTAAGCAATTAGCTCTTAACCCCCTACCCTACACCCCAATTTAACTTTTGACCCTTCTATTAATTTTAGAACCCCCCCCCCCTTTCTGACAATTTTTGCACAGTCCCTTAGTAAGCGGGTGACACATTTGCAAATTCAGACCCCTCGCAATAACTTGTTTCTACGCTTCGCGTATTAATTGAAAAATGTACTTTGTTCAATCCATATTTTGTGGATTGCTAGCGCTAGATACCAAATCGAAGCAAATGAAGTTAGTTTTTCGAAACACCTTATTCAACGAGAAATACGTCGAAAATCCGCTTGAGGTAAAATATATATATATAACTTTCAAAACATTACTCGTGTCTATTAATCCCAAATATTAAGCGAAGATTGTGCGATTTTTGTTTATAGTTCACTCAACAAAATTTCAGTAAAAAATGCGAAGCGCGACGTTCAATTCATCTTTGTCTATTTGGCGGCCGATTTTCAGTCCATCGCGCAATTGAAATGCATAAAAAAAATCAGTTCTTATTATATTAGTTTTCACGGCTTTGTTGACATTGTTTGGGCCCTGTTACAATAGCGACTTAATTCGATACTCCTACAGAGTACAATTGACGCTAAAATTAAACTCCTTTCGACCAGTCTGAGTCGAGTTGTACTATAAGGCAAAAAATTGATTTGCTTCTATTCGGTTCCTAGCTCTAGCAATCCGCGAAATATGAGCAAAATCGATTTTTTGACTGTGTCCGCTTTCTGCGAATTTCGTTCGATTTTTACTGACATGAACTCATAATAACAAGTTTTGACTGTGACCATGACTGGCGATCAACTGGTCATTTGGTTATTTTAAAGTGTATATCACACGAAAACGATTCATCGTTTAAGATGTATAGGTTGTTAGTCGTAATAAATATATCGTAATGAAATTTGTTTCAAAAGCTTATTTCTTGACTAATGTTAGAAAATTAAGCCCAATTTGTGACGTCATTTTGTTGACACGTACTTTAGATTCGGCAGTAATGCACTAACAAACATTATTAAAAACTATCTTTACTCGGCTTTCAGAAAATGTATACTTTGTTTGTGCTATACTGTAAAGCCAGCGCGTTATTTAAGAGGGCTAGTCCCTAAAAAACAAACAACGTGAGCAGACCTTGAAAAATCAAAATTCTTCAAACTTTGCCAGATCATAGCATTTGGGCTACTATTAAACACAAAATAACTCAAAGGCTTATTGGGACGTTATTTTTTATGAACGGAGGCAATTTTGATTTTCGCCGTTTTAGGGCGACTTTTGAGGTTGGAATACTACCTTTCAACCCAAGCTCATTTCTATATCAATCTCAAACGCTATGCACTTTTAAAGTTGATACATAGAAAGTATAGGCATTTTTCTACATTCTATTAGTTTTCTTGATAAATATGTCATACGTGGAATATCGTACAGATTTTTGAGTTTTTTCGATTTTGAAGCAAATTCAAGAAGAGCAGAAATAAGCCAACTTCACACTAAAATATCTCCACTGGTATGTCAATCCAGGACAAAAAAATACTTCTGGAACAACGAAGAGCATGTCTTCTTTCGAAATGAAAAATAAAATTTTTGGGCCAGTTGAAAACCGGATTCAGAGAGTCGAAAATTCAAAGGCTCATAATCTCAAAAATCCACGCGTTACGGTATTGTTATGTCACGCAAACTCGCGTCTTCAGCGTAGTGAAAAAATTACTTCAAAGTAAACAATCGTGTTCTTCGTTATTTGAATAAGTATTTCATATTATTGAGTCCTCTCAACAGCGAATGATAATGGAATTATCGAATGGCTGTATGTAGCTATTCAGCTTATGTTAAAGGCCCTTGTGGCTCTAGTCAGGGCAGAAAAGAAGATGTGTTATGCGTAACTCTCGAAAATTGTGAAAGACCCATCAAAGGACATTTGAAGTTTCTCAATGTTAGAGATTCAGCTTTGGCAACTGAATCACAGTTACTTCTGGCAAGGGCAGGTAGGACGATTAGATGTTTGTGAAGATTAGCCTCATGAATTTCTATAGATGGTTATGTACTGGCATCAATCGAGGGGAAACGGTCAAAACTGGATCCGTTAGACGTAAGAATTATGTGGTTTGTCGTTACCCTGAAATTAATAAAACATACTTAGTTCAAACGTTATTTAAATTGTCAGGCATATTTGAAAATCCATCCGATAAGCTGATGCTAACAGTGTGTCCGCGTCACCGAGACCAACATGGAATAAGGTGGCGCTGCTTTAAAAAAACTTGCTCAATGCCTGTGAGTTGGGCCCAACACAAACTAAACCAGTACAGAGGCGATCGTGGCCTTACGAGCCAACAGTCAAAGGGGCTTTATCTACTTACAAATAACTCCAGTTGAGACACGTGAGTATTTTTTTATAATTTTGTATCTGCCAATAAAGGTAGTTTTCATAATAATGTTATGACATATATCTTGCCATCACTGATCAAAATGAACAAAGACAAATAGAAAATCTACTACTCAATGGATACATTTTTTATTACCTTGGTTCTGCATTCACCGCCCACTTCCACTCCCAGCTACGCCTCTCTACACCACACACAAACCCCTGGTTGGGTACTCCGCCAGAATTTTGGTAGGGGTATTTCGCTGGGAACCCCGTTTATGACATAAAAACTCAAATTTGTAGACCTTTTATTATTATTATAAAAGATATGAGTTCCTGTTTCAATTATCATGTCATCTCGCGTATCGTTTTTTTAATGACCATAATAAGCAGTTTCGGTCAATACCAAAGTAGAAACCCTGAAGAATATGACAAGAAACTCAAGTAGAACTTGGAACTTGAGTGAAATTGCATATCCTATTTATGACAAGAAGCTCGAAAAACCATACCCTGTACAGCGGATCATCCCTGTATAGTCCATATATGGATGTAACACTCTTACGCTGCGGAACCATATGTCCCTACTGTTGGTAACTACGTATGTAAGCCTACTACAACTAAGTCAGAAATGTTTTGTTTTCTAGCAATCTGCAAGCAATGTCGAATGCAATTAAAGTCTGAAATTGATGATTTACTGCAATATCGATCCCTACCCGAGAATGAAGAAGATCCGGTCATTCAAACTTCAGATGTTGAACAAAACGTTGAAGAGCCTGACATTGGTTCAAGTGAGTGTGCAACAAAAAACAGTGACGCGGGGAGTGAAGTAAGTAAATAATTTGAGAATCATCGTTCAAGATGATATCGAGTAAATAATGCTAGTGGGGTAACATGATTCAAATTCTTTTGCAGCTATTAGATGATTTGCAATATGCATTAGAGAAGCTGAACTTAGAGGAGGACCCAGCAGTGATCTTTTCAGACTCAACAGAGAGTAGTAATGGCTCCATAGACCATACAAAACAGAAACTCCAGAAGTTAAACGAATTTCTACGAGTGTGCAAAGGTAACGCAGAGTGTGGTACTATTGGACAGCCCAATAAACCATGGGAAAATATGAGCCAGCGTAGCAAGAACGTCTACATCAATAGAGCCACCGAAGCCATTGTTTCTGTATTGGATGTCTTAACTCCAGGTGATGCGAATAATCTTTGGGAAGCTGTGCAGTCCTCTCACTCTGTCGATAAAGTTCTTGGCGTTTTACAACCAACCGAGAGACAGTATCTTGTAGCTTTGGCTGAAGCGTACCAAAATGCAGGAAGCTGGGATACCAAACGCCACATTCTTGCAATCATGAGTGACCTGGTGAAATTTTGTCAGATTCAAAAGTTTATTCCCGGCCTGACTAAGTATCGTTTTCAGGCAGCAAGAATGCACCTTCTGAAGCATGGTCGGGGTACCCCTGTTCTTAAGGAGAAAAGTCCTCGAATTAGAATCGATCATATCCAAACCAGCTTGATCATTTCCTATCCTTTATAACAAGCAACCATGTCGTACAGGATCTTCCCTTCGGTCAACGTTACTTGCACTTATCGAATGGTCAGGTTTTAGAGACTCCCAACGTCATACGACTTATGATTCCTCAGAGGATCATAAATCAGTACACCCAGTTCTGTAATGAAAGTAATGTGAAAGTTCTAAGCCCATCTACCATGTACCGAATACTCTCGGTTTGCACTGCCACAGTGCGAAAATCCCTCCAAGGTCTAGATTACCTCTAAGCAGATGGAGCAAAAGGCTTTGATGACTTGACTATCCTTATCAATCAACTTGCTGATTATGGCCAAGACAAAGGCTGGATCAAAAATTGCGAAGGAATGCTAAAAAGAGGAAAACAGTATATAAAAAACCACTACAAGGTTCGTAATCATAACAAACAAAACAGTACCAAAGCGCATTGAAAAAATCTTTTTTATCTCTTTATTCAAGCTCATTTTTAGATTTTAAAAAACGTTTTCTTGCAAAAGGAGAAAGGGCAAGAACCGAAAACCACACAAAACGAACAAACGAACGTGAAATGTGTGATTTTATTATTAAACGATATGAATTTATTATAGGTTCACATATCAGAGAAATCTCAAGTGAAAGATCACTGTACTGTTTACGCACTCAACGACCCAAATGAAAAGATGTTGTGTTCATCATGTAGCGATCATCATTATGACCTTAGTTGCTCTTCTTGTGAGGAATTAAAAACTGTTCTTTCTTCAATCAAGAACGCAGTGGCAAACGTTTCGCAGCTTCTAGGAAACGAAAAGGTCGATGATATGATGTTTTCTTGTCAACACGCAATACAGGCTATAAATACTTGGAAATCCCACCAACTTCGATCATTGAGACAAGACGACAAATCACGAATCGACATGATAAATGAATTAGATGAGAGTACAGTGTTGATCACCCAAGACTGGGCGATGAAATTCCTTCCCCAGAAGTATCGAGAAACTCAGACCGATTGGTTCGGAAAGAGAGGGATTAGTTGGCACATATCTGTAGTGGTCAGAAGAACAGCAGCAGGACGGCTCCAGCACAGTAGTAATACAGGACAATTGAGGTGCTTCCCTTAGCGGTCAGCGGTAAGGTATTGCGGGCTCAAGCGGTATTGCCTAGCAACGCTGGCTCAGACAGGAAGTGACGTCACGACCGGATGAGGCGTGGGACTTGAACTCGGGGTCCATAAAAAGAGGGGGAGAAATAATCGGGGAGAAATGATGATAGGAATAAGAGGGTTGAGTCGAGGAGAATCGGAGCAGTATTGGAAAGAAACGAAGGACGTTCAGTGGTGTGAAGAAGGGCAGAGTCAAGAGATGGACGACGACGGTACGACGGCATTGATGAAAGCGGAGGCTGAGATGGACAAAAGAGAAGAATAGTATTTTGCCATGGTGGATTCTGATCAAGTCAGGAATCAATGGTGTTATTGCGGCCACAAATCAGCGTGTCGTATTCCGGACGTGTTAGAAGAATGCGAGGACTTGGAAGTGGTGGAATACCTTTGCGAAAGAGGGAATTGTGAATTTTGCTGTACCATTCCCAGGAGATACTTTAGTCATTATGAGTGGATGGATATCATCGCTGACATTAGAGAGCAATGTAAAAAGGAAAACCGGTATCGATTGTGGACGAAGGCGTTGAAGGCCATAAAAAAGAAATGAAGAAATAAAATGTAAAGAAAAAAATGTTTTTTAATGTCCATGTTTTTTACAGCGGTTGTAGATATGCAGCCAGTGACTCGCCATGGCTTCGGTGGGCATTTCGCAATCTAATCCATCGAGAAGGGGTTGTAGTGGAGGGTCTAGGATGCATTGTACGAAGTCACCCAGAACTCGGAGGTGGTAATCTTGATTGACGTCGTGATGAGGCTTGTATAGGGTGTAGTAGTCACGGTAGTGGTCTTGGTAGCGTTCTTGCATGCCCCAAGGGTTGGGAGTTTACTTTTCTTTCCCACGGACGACATCCATGCAATCCAAGATGAAGTGGAGGAGTTGTATTTTTTCAGAGCGGTGGAGTATTCCTTCGTGATTGAGGGTTAAGAGTGGATCGTCGGTGAGAAAGTAAAGGGAGTCATAATGATCCCAGATCCGTTCGTGTAAAGATTTGACGTACGGGGTAGTTCATTCGCGGGATGCATGATTGAACTGGTTGAGGGAATGAGGAGATGAACTCTAAAATAAAAATCCAAAGAGACGAGGCATATTTCCGGTTTTTTCCAAAAGTTGTTTTATTGTTGACACTTAAAAGGGGAAGAAAGGAGGGTACCTTTCTTCGGGGCAATCGCTAGGAGGGATTCTTTGGGTCCAGTGGGGTTGGTAAGCGAGATTCTCGGCGAATTCGTCTGAGAGATGGCAGAGGTGGTATCGCGGATCCTGCAAGTAATAAAAGAACTTGATGGGATTTTTCAGCCACCACCCTTCTTGGGGTTGATTTTTTTCCGCCAGTAGGGACTTGTGGTGGTCAATGATGTGTCGGGCTAGTTCTTGAGCGTTCATGGCGGTCCATTCGGTCCAGTTCCAAAGTCCCCAATCCACGAGCGCTACTTTAAAGCGTCCCACTTCGTTGGGAAGGAGGTTGTGCTCGAGGTAGTCCACGACGTATCTGAAAGTACCTCCCATTTTTTCCAATACTTTTTTGTCCCCATTTGTTTCCAGAAACGTGTTTAAGTGCATCAAGCGGAGTTTGAAAATGGATTGGGAACGTGTTTCCCAATGTTTTTTTTTTTGCCACAAACTAAAAGAAAAAGACAAAAGAGGTTGTTTTTAAAAGATGTTTTAAACCCTGGTTACGTAGAAAGCGAGGACGAAGAAGAAGAAGAAGAAGAAGAAGAAAAAGAAAAAGAAGGAGAAGAAGTAGTGGCGAAGGGAGAAGGAGGAGGATCTTCTTGGTGGGCGTGGGAAGACTTTATTCCTCACGAGGAAGACATCGATTGGCAGGATGGACAGGGATGCGGAGATGAAGGAGAAGAAGAAGAAGGAAGAGGGTGATTTTTTTTTTTTGGATTGGAGGTTTTTATTTTTTGGAGGAAGTGATGGAGTGATGGAGGTTTTTTTTTGTCTTTAGGGAGCAACAGTGGAGTCAGCGTTTGCAAGAGCTGTTTTCTGCCTTGCCTCAACCTGAAGAGGAGGAGGAGGAGGAAGTTCAAGTAGGAGGAGGGAGGAAACGAAAGAAATCCACTCCACCACCACCTCCATCGCCTCCTGCGAGACCGTCTACGTCGAGGGACGATCCCGTACAATTGGTTCACGTCTTGACGAAGAAGAATAAGAAGTTCAAGGCTCAGTTGAAGGAGTTTGTGTTTGAAGTGAATTATGCTTCGGAGACGGACATTGCTAAAGCGGTGAAGACGGCACACGAAACGATTACGGGGTTGTTGGAACGCGTGCAAAAGGAGATGAACGCTTCCAGTGGGGATCAAATGAGGTTGGTGATTGGAGGGTCGGATTTGGAGTACCCTATTGAACTTCCCTTTATGCCGTACGAAGAATTGAATGGAGAACGCGTGTTGCGTCATTTGGAAGGCGTACAGCAATCGAAACGAAAGTTTTTGCTGGAAGGACATTTGGACGTGTACGTCATGCACATTGCTTCACCGCGTGAGGGGTAAAGACACGAGGTATGCCGATTTTTTGACCCGAAAGAAAGAGAACGTTGCACTGTGGATGAATGGATTGGAACGGCGAAACGTGGTATTGCGTGCGGATACGTTGTACGAAGCCGTAGCGCATGGAGCGCAAATCCTAGCTCGCGGGTATCCTTACTTGAAAAGACAGGAAAGCGTAGCGCTTCAAAGCCGGAGTTGGGGAAATCAAGCTCAGGCAGGATGCGAAGAGGATGGGGAGATGGCAGAAGAAGAGAAATGGAGAAGAGTGGGGGAAGTGGTCTGGCAGGGATTTGAACGGCGTTTGGTGATCCTGAGTTGGGAGCGGGACGACGACCCGGTGTTTGCAGCCGAGGTTTCTGCGGAGGGAGTGATTCCTTTGTACGTATACGAAGTTCAACGACAGTATTGGCTTTTGAGACGTCCGTCAGGGTTGAAGCACAAGGATGAGAAAAAGAGAGAATTGTGCCCCTGTTGTTTTTTTTTTTAGCCCTCGAACCTACGGTCATGTGTGCGGGAGTGAAGAACGGAGGCAGCGGTTAGGGTCTATTTTGGGAAGCCGTAGCCGGAGCGTCTTGTGTTCTTCGTCGTTGTGTGCCGATGATTTTGTTACGAATAAGAAATCCGTGTTGAGGATCAAGAATCAAGATGAGTTGTGCGGGGCTCGAGCGATCGTGACGGCATTGTGGGATGTGGAAACTCGCGACGATCGGCGTGATCGGAACCGGTTGGGTGGACTAGAGGAAGAAGAACGCGCTCGGACGTTGTGCGTGCAGGCTGGAGTTCCTTGGGATCAACCGTGCGGGATTCCTGAACTGGAGCGGTTTCAACGGGTCTTGAAGGAAGACGGAGTGCGATTGCACGTGTTTTACGAACACTTGGGCGCTGTGGGGTATGCAGGACGGTGGGAAGAGTTTGAAGATCTTCCTGAGGTCAAGGACATGTATGTTTTCTCCTTACTGTCGGTCGCTGAAACAGCAGTTAATGAATGGTTGGTTATATTAAGGTGCTGGTATAAAGTTTGGAATATTGGGTATCAGTTTTGTCTCTATTCATTTATTTGTCTATCGTTTTTAAATACTCCAAACCAACTATTACGATTCTAATTACGCCAACTAGCCAATTTCAATTAGTTATGGAAGCAGAGAGCCTACCTAATTCTAAACGAAAGGCTAGAAGAAACGTGAAGAGAAAACGCTGGCTTCAAAGAAAGAAGTCAAAGGTTGCTGAGGAGAGAGTTAGAGATCGAGAAGATAGAATTGAGAAACGCGCACAATTATTACTGGAGGAAAAGCTAGAAAGAAAAGCAGCCCTGCACGTGGAACAAGGTATCCAGTGTGACAGCGGTCCGTATGATGAAGAAGGACCCTCGACAAAACAATCTAGATTAGAGCCTGCTTCAAGCCCTAATCTAAAGGAGATAAACGAAAAGCATCTGGTAAAAACAGGAACATTGATTGGAAATGGAACCTTCGGGAACTGCTACCTGGCATTTTATCGCGGCATGACGGTTGTTGTTAAGGAGTTGAAAAAACACAAACATTCTGAAAGTGACAACGGTGCCGCTGAACGCACCAAACAGGAACTTCTACGTGAGGCAGAAGTGATCAGAAAGCTTGGAGATCATCAAGCCCTTCCTTTACTTTTCGGCATTTGTAGCACAAGGCAGCCTTACAAGCTTGTACTGCAATTTCACGGTGAAGGAAAAACGAGCCTGACAATTGCGCGAGCTCTGTACTCAAGGAGAATTACCAGCAAGAAAGACTGGTGTCCCATAATCAAAAAGTTCGCCGAGGCTTTAAACCATGTGCACGATATGGGATTTCTTCATAATGACCTCAAGTCCAACAACGTTTTGTTAGAGAGACGTGGAAATCTGCTTTCTCCAATCATTATCGACTTTGGAAAGAGCCGACCTATTACAGAACCGTGCCCGTCCAAGAATCTAACCAAAAAAGAGCAAGAGAGATACCTGAGGAAATACCCGCACATCGCTCCTGAGATTGTTGACGGACGTCAAGGGCAATCATTGTCCAGCGATATTTTTGGCTTTGCTAAGATTGTAGAGCAGATCTACACAAAGTCAAAACTTGGAGAAATGCCTGAACTCCTTTTGAGATCTCTGTCCCCGAATCCAAAAGAAAGGCCAAGCTGCCCTGAGATAATTAAACTCTTTTGAAATTTAACTATTATAACTAACAATAACTCCATATTTTTCCTCCGAATTGTTCCTCCGAAAAATTGTGAACGAAGTTGGGTATGTAATTTTCATTGTTCAATTCCAACGATTGTACTTGTGTTGTTTTTTTTTTAATCTTATATAGGATTTGAGGACCTAGCGTTTTATACACTGAAAAGTTTTGTGCTCTTCGTCATTTTCTTAATATCGTTAGTTATTATGCCATGATGAATAAACAACGTATTCTGGACAACGTCATATTTTCCTGACAGTTTTTAGTCTTAACAATAACAGGAGTTGATCGTTAAGCGCGGATTACAACGCCTCGGTGATCCTACCTAACTTTCGCCCCCTGCTGATGTTGGTTGGTTCAACCAACCAACATCAGCAGGGGCCGGCTTTTCGATCTCGCATGAAGCTCGTCATGACTCTTTAAAGCCGCCTTGGCCGTCATACAGACACTGCCAGATATGTTGGTCGCTTATTTGACATCCGCAGTCGTTGCAGATCGCCTCCCAATGTTCTCTATCCTCCCACCTTACGCCTTCGACGCGGTCAAATTCCATAAAGGTCTCATCAATCTCCTTCTTCCTTTGCGTCAACTTCTTTACGGTGTCGACAGGACAGCATCGTGCGGCGACGTCGCCATGTTTAAGGCATGCTACGCCTTCTAAGTCAAAATTACGACATCGATGTCGGTGCCAGGCGTCGGTAACATCCTCGTCGCAGCGCACGCATACATTCTTTAAACAAACCCTTCTACTACGGTGGTACTCCAGCGCCTGCGCACTACTGAACTGTTTATCACAGTCTTTGCAAACGGTGACGTTGTTTACCCCTTTGCTGCACACCTGTCTTTCGACGTGATACTGCAGTCTTTGTCTGCTGCTGAAACTCCTTTTGCATTGTTCGCACTCCATTATAACTAAGTGTTATTTAAGCCTTATAAGGGATACCGCATAAAGTCCTTGACGGATTCCTTGGCCCAGCCCGCCATCGTTACTAACGCACCAAACCGTTCCGCGCGCTTCAGACCGCACATTTCGTCGTACAACTCCTGCACGCGCTCTTTAAGGCGATCAATTTCCTCCCTTTGCAATACGATGGTGTCTTTCTTATCTTTGTAGTCAGCTACGATTCTCTGCACTGCTTCCACTGGCTCCATATATAAATGACCCCAGAACACTAACCTTGTAACGCTCTGATAGTAGGACCTACCGGCTGCGGAAAGACGCAGTTCGTAGTAGAGCAGCTATTGGGACCCTTTAGGTACCCATTTGACTACATAGTGCTGCTCTGCCCTACCTACGTGAATAACCGCACCTGGGAAGGCATAGGCGTGAAAGATGATGACTTCTTTGTGGATATCTTAGACCCCAATGAGTTATCCAACCACCTTAAGTTCTGGCATCGGCAATTCCCTAAAGATACTCAAACCTTACTCATACTGGATGACATCGCCTGCGGGGACGACGTAAAAAGGCGCACCTCCGAGTTGGTGAAGCTTGCCTTTAGCGGCAGACATGAAAATATCAGCGTTTGGTTGCTCTCCCAGCAGCTTACCAGCGTCTCTAAGCCTTTTAGGGAAAACATAGGATCCCTTGTCGTCTTCTACACACCTAGTAAGTCGGCGGAGAGATATCCAAGGAACAGTTGCACGAATACATGCGGCATTTAAAGACACACCCACATTCCAATATGATCTTCTCTTTGAGGTTTCCGTATGACGTTAGAATATATGAACATTGATCAGTTGTTAGATGAAGTCCCTGCGCAATTGGATGAGAGTAACCTCAAAGAACAACTCAACATCCTTGTGTCATCTGGGAAGTGTAAGGAAATGATAGGCAAGGACCTCAACCATGAGCAAGTTAATAAGTTGTCAGAGGATGAGGTAAAGAAGTTCCATAAGAGGTACGAGGCTGCCCTTGCAAGTAAGACCACGGACGCCGTAGCAGACTCCGCTATTAAGCTGGTCACTAAACTGCTTGGACTTGCGCTGCCCATAGACGACGTGGAGGCGCTGCGGAAGGACATAAGCGAGGACTATGTCATTGCTCAAGAACTTAAGATAACTTGTGGGTGGCTATCTTTGAAGTGCGGCAAGTTAATGGCAGTCGCCTCTGCGGCTTTACACGTAGCTCAGCATATCGACTTGAAGGAGGTACTAGGTTCCTTTGGAACCACTTGGAAGGACTACAAGAAAGATAAACAAGTCGAGGAGATCTTCAAGGCAGCACCCAAGAACCTGGTCAAGTCGCCCCAAGTACTTAGTCAAGTCGTCGTCAAGTCATTCACGGAACTTAGTCAAGTCGTCATCAAGTCATCATCAAGTCGCCGCAAGTACTTAGTTAAGTCGTCGTCAAGTTGGCGTCAAGTCCTTCAAGTCCTTAGATATAAGATGAGTGACACCGAAACAAAGGCGGAGGAAAAGCAAATTACCAAGCCCAAAGCTCCGGGCAGAGTCGCTGCGGGAAAGAACCTCGCTGAGATGAATAGAAAGAACAAAGCCAAAAAGGAAAAGAAGGAAGGGGTGGACGAAGGCGAATCCTTTATTAATCCTGGGTACATCATTGGCGCGTTGGGAGTTGCTATAGCAGCGGGCAGCCTCTACTTACAATGGCGGGTCGCTAAACCAAAGGTAGAATTAAAAGCTGTGCATGTAACGCATGAGCCTCCTAAGAGAAGTAAGATACCCGAAATGGAATAAAACCTCCTCTCCTTGTAATATAATGTCGTCCGCATTAATGAAAACCGTCGAAGATGCAGCTATTATTACTTCTATTGTCGCAGGTATTGGTTGGGTAGGTAAGAAAGTGCTCAAAGAAGACTTTACCGAAGACCCAAGCAAGAGCATTACAGTTTTTGCTAAGATGACTGCTGCAGTAGCAGGTAGCATTGCCCTTAAGGACTACCTACAGAAGGAAAAGTACCTCCCTAAAATATAAATGGCTACCTTAGTCGCAGGCGGAGTCATTGCAGCTTTAGCATTCACAGGAGCTAATTATGGTGGTCAATATTTGGATAGATTAGTCAGTGGCGACAAAAGCGATGCTGAGAGGAAAAGGCATGATTTAGCGCTGGAAAAGTATCAAGGGGATGTGGCAGCTTGGAATGAAAAAAGGCAAGCTTACAGGGATTGGTTGGACAAGAACTACCAAAACAAGATGCAGGCGGATAAGAACTTCGAAAACACAGACTACGCCTTTAAACTTTATGCACAGGCGCACCCAGAGTTCCACATGCAAAAGCCTCAGTTTAAGAAATACTACCAGCCGTCGAAAAAACAAAGACTATGAGCTGATATTCGTAGGTATCGCAGGGCTGGCAGGAGGTGCCGCCTTGGCGTATTTAGTTTGAGTGACGCGAAGCATGAGCGTCTAATATATAATGATCGTCTTTTTGGAAAGTGACAAGAATGACTTTACCACGTATTTGAATCCCCCCATCAAAGCCCATACGGTTCGGTTGGTCAGTTGCTCTTTGTACAATTCTTGGTATAATTTGGTCAATGGCATGGTCACCGTGCATAAGGGAGGATCTAACTATCAAGGTGAAATGCTCCCAGATTGACATTACACCCCTATAACGCTAGCTAAGGAGCTAGCTAAGCGCGGTTATACTCTCACCACAGGATTGCCGCACGAAATGACCCTCAAACACAATCTACCTAACGATTTCTCAGTAACCCCAGGAAAACGTGATGCATTCGGATCTCTACTTTGAATTCAGGGTAAGGCGATTACCAACACAGCCATACCTGTGAATTCGAAAGTCGCATCCTCTTACGAAGTCTATTGCGATTTGGCCCACAGTTACAGCAACGGAAAGAAGTCCACTCTTATGTCCAAGTTCCCACCCAAAGGTAATCCATTCGACCTGGTAGAATACACGCCCATTTCTTTAAACTATGACTTGCATTGCGATTTGGTAGAAAGCATAAACATCACCATCAAAGTGGACGGAAAGACGGTGGACTTCAACGGACGTAAGATCAATCTTGTCTTATACTTCACATAATGGGTCGAACCGAGGACAAACTTAAAAGGATTTACTACGGGCCTGAGGGCTATTGGAGAGGAGTGTCAGTAGTATAGGGAATGGGGGTTTCAGCGCAATCTCAACACGGGCAAGACCCGTGTCAAAATTCCACCTACGGATAATCCCCATTCCAAGTGTGGTTGAGGGTAACAGCGCAAATATGTTAGTTTATATATGGAGTGCGAAGAATGTAAGAGAACTTTTAAGAAAGAAGCGGATTTGAAGAAGCATTTGAAAATGAAGACGAAGTGTATGAGCAGCTATGATTGCGGATGTGGTAAGAAGTTTGATACGAAGGTTAAATTGTTTTGGCATTGTCAGGATTGTGAGTATGACTACGACGATCTGAAAAGTGCTTGGTATTAGGTATAAAATATTTCCTATTATATAGATGGAATCCCAAAGCAACTTCGAAACGGTGTCGATACCCGGTAACGGTGAGATTGACGTTAGACAGTTTTGGCGTCAGTCAGAAAGGAAGGTTAAAAGGACTCTCCGAAAAGGTTTAGAGGAATTAGGAGCGTTGAAAGCAAGCATAATGGTAGAAGTGAGTCTATCAAAAGATGAGGCAATGATGGCAGCAATGCTGCGATCAAAGTCACTGGTGGTATTAGAATCCACGAATTTGGATAGGTCACTTAGTGAAGCCTTAGAAGCAATAATGGAGTCCCTGTCTAACTACACCAAGGAAGGATCAGGTTGGACAGTGGAGGAGGTTGAAGGAATAGAGATAAGTATGGCTAGGTACGTACCCATACGAGGAGGAAGTTACGTGCCACTACCAGCGTGGGTAGAAAGGAAGAAAGCCATAGTCAACGTAGAGAATGATGACAACCGCTGGTTTATGTGGCAATCAGATCTGCACTGTATCCAGCAGAGAAGGATCCCTGCAGGACAAGTAAGTATCCCACAGACGATTTAGAGTGGGACGGCGTGGAATTTCCCATGCAGCTGATAGACATACCGATATTCGAGCAGGAAAATGATCTAGCAATTAACGTTTATGGAATCAGAGACCAAACGATAGTACCGTTAGTCCTGTCAAAGAGTAAAGGAGAGCGCGTACATTTATTCTACCACGGTGGACATTACTCATGGGTTAAACACATTAGCAGGTTATTTTACAGACATACTAAGCACAAAGGTAAAAAGAACTTCTGCGACTGTTGTTTACTGTCATTTACCTCCCTAAAAGCCTTAAAGAACCACGACGAAATATGTCGAGGAGTTGAAGAAGTGGCACAACGGATCCAGATGCCTGCCAACAAAGAGCTTTCATACGCAGACCACCAAAAGCAGATGCAGGTGCCTTACGTAATATATGCAGACTTCGAAGCGTTAATAACTAAGGAACAGCAGAAACGTGGTGCCACGAATAAGGTAGGATTACACGAGATCTGCTCCTTTGGTTACATAGTAGTCAGATCAGATGGTAAAGCAAACCCTCCTGTGATTTACCGAGGTAAGAACGCAGCTAATAAGTTTCTAGAAGCATTGCGAGAAGAGGAGGAAGAGATAAGAGAACAATTAAGACGTCCAAAGAAGATGGAATTTACCAAAGAGAACCAGGAGGCTTTTACCAAGGCAAAGAAATGCCACATTTGCCAACATACGCTTCTTCAGTTTGGAAGACAAGCAAAGAAAGCGTGGGACGAAGATTGAAAGTATTTAGGAGAAGCTCATTTTAAATGTGGCAGGTATGCTAAGAAAGGTGAGAAGCCGGGAAAGCCCTCCACCCACTGCATTCATTGTCATAAAGCATTCGTTGAAGACTTCTACGTGGATAAGGTTAGAGATCACTGCCACATCACGGGTAAATACAGAGGAGCGGCTCATTGGAAATGCAATATAAACTTCAAAGTAAATCCAGACATGGAGATTCCCGTGTTCTTTCACAACCTCGGCGGTTACGACTCCCATTTACTCCTTGAGGGAACAGACGGATCCGACGTCAAATGCATACCTAACAACAAAGAGCGTTACATGTCCGTAACTGTTGGTAAGCTAAAGTTCTTAGATTCGCAGCAGTTTATGGCGGACTCCTTAGCAAACCTCGTGAAATACAACACGGAGTTCTCCAGTAAATACGGCGCGGAAAGGAAAGGAGTCTACCCATACGAATACATGGATTCCTGGGATCGCTTTCAAGAATCTTTGCCCAGCAAAGATTGCTTCTACAGCACCCTAAACGAGTCCGGCATAAAGGCCGAGGAGTACCAGCACGCCTTGAATGTGTGGGAGAAATACGACTGCCAGACGATGGGGGATTACCACGACATTTACCTAAGGTCTGACGTAGTGCTGCTTGCAGATGTTTTCCAAAGCTTTCGAAAGATGGCTATGGAGTACTACGAATTGGATCCCGCGAACTTCTACACGGCTCATGGACTCAGCTGGAGCGCTCTGCTAAAGAAGACAAACGCGCAACTGGATCTCCTAACGGAATACGATATGTACCGGTTTATGGAAGACGGTATTCGTGGTGGCGTTTGCGGACCCAGCAGACGTTACGCCCGCGCAAACAACCCCTTAGTAGAGCACGACCCAGAGAAACCAACTACATACATTTACTACCTGGATGCAAATAATCTATACGGTTGGGCAATGTCACAGTACTTGCCTGTGAGAGACTTCGAATGGGACACCGTGCGACCCATAGACTTCTACATGCAGGTAGGAAAGGAGGAAGACAAGGGTTACGTTTTAGAAGTGGATCTGGAGTACCCGGAGCATTTACACGACGAACACGACGAATTCCCCTTAGCACCAGAAGCGATAGAGATACCCTTTCAACAATTCAGTCCACTGCATAAGCAGATGTGTCCCAGATACAAACCGTACAGGAAGCTGACGATGAACCTTATGGATAAGAAGAAGTACGTTGTCCACTACCGCAACCTGCAGTTTTACGTGCGACACGGAATGCGCGTAAAGAAGATTCACCGCGTGTTGAAGTTCACGCAGGAGCCCTGGATGCGTTCCTACATTGACTTTAACACCCAGAAGCGTACCGCAGCGAAGAATGACTTTGAGAAAAACCTCTTTAAACTGATGAACTACAGCGTGTTCGGAAAGACAATGGAGAACATCCGCAAGCGCGTAAGTGTAAAAATAGTCAGCACCAAAGAGGAAGCAGAAGCATATGTGTCACAGCCTGGATTCGTTAAATACGTAGAAATGCTGAACTTCTACGTGATTCATATGAAGAAAGCGAACCTGCTTCTAAATATACCCGTATACACGGGGTTTGCTGTGCTGGATTTGTCCAAGTTGCTCATGTATGAGTTTTACTACGACAAACTAAAGCCAAAGTACGGAAACCGCTGTCACCTTCTGTACACGGACACTGACTCTTTGATATTAGAAGTGCAAACGGAAGACGTCTACCAGGATTGCGTCGAAGACATAGACGAGTACGACACAAGCGGTTACCGGAAGGAGCACTTCCTTTACAGCGTGAAAAATAAGAAGGTAATAGGAAAGATGAAGGACGAGATGTTAGGCAAGCCAATCGTGGAATACGTGGGTCTGAAACCAAAAATGTACAGGGTGCCAAAGTTAGACGGCGTAGAAAAGAAAGCCAAAGGCGTTAAAAAATACGTCGTTAAGAAGGACATAACCCACGATTCCTACTTGAACGTATTACGTACGCGTAAGGAACAGCGGCATAAGATGAACAGCCTGCGCAGCTATGGACATCAGATACATAACGTCACGCAGGAGAAGGTGTCACTGTCTGCATTTGACGGTAAGCGATGGATGTGCGATGATGGAGTGCATACGATAGCATTCGGACATCACACAATAAGCAGTTCTTCTTTGACGAACCCGCGCGTGGGACCATCGTGAAGGTAATACAAGATGGGCTGGCCCTTCTTAGCTATTACGCTTCGGATCTGGTAAGTTTCCAAAGACCAATTAGGATCCGTAGCTCTTTTGGATCCTCCTTCTAATTCACCCGGTCCGTAGAGATATCGGACCGTGACGTTTCCTAATTTCTTTTCATGGGGGAAGACCGCCCTCGAACTTCTTACGTAGGACTTGTGTTCCACGTGTTTCTTTTTTATGGCGTCCTTGGTTTTCATTCCCGTAGCCCTGGCCGCCTCGTTGTTCAAAGCCGCGACGACCTGGGGGAGCCTCTGAGTCCATTCCTTGTTGCGTTTGGAGGGATCTTCCAACTCTTTCCAATACTGGTATCCAAAGAGACGCTCAGCCAGGGTCTTATTGAATCTTTCGACGATGCTCTGACCCCTGTGGTACTTTGCTTTGGCTCTTCTTATCTTAGTGTCGTGGTCTTTCAGGGTCTTGGTAACCACGCCCATGAACTCTGTTCCCGCATCCACTTGCAGCAGCTTAGGCCATTTCAAAACGCGCTTATAAATCCTACTTAGGGCTTCTGCGACTTCCCCAGAATCCTTGCTGGTTATGGGTTCGGCGTCTTTGTACCTGCTTGCGATATCAACCACGGTCAAAGCATATCTATAGGTCTTTCTTTTTACCGTGTCGTGCGGTAAGAAAAGCAAATCTGCCTGATGAACTTCGTTAGGGGCATTTACGGTAAAGCTGGGTCTGGGAATGTACTTAGGCACGGGAAGATAAACCTGCCAGATAGTTTGTTTCTTTAACCAGTCCTTAGCCGTTTCGTCGGATACCCTGGCTGCGGTCGCGAGTTTCTTGATAGCCGACGCTCCTCTCCAATAGCCTTCGGGCCCGTAGTAAATCCTCTTAAGTTTGTCCTCAGTTCGACCCATTATATGAATTCTAAAACAAGATTAATCTTGCGTCCGTTGAAATCCACCGTCTTTCCGTCCACTTTAATGGTGATGTTTATGCTTTCTACCAAATCACAATGCAAGTCATAGTTTAAAGAAATGGGAGTGTATTCTACCAGGTCGAATGGATTACCTTTAGGTGAAAACTTGGACATAAGAGTGGACTTTTTTCCGCTGCTGTAACTGTGGGCCAAATCGCAATAGACTTCGTAAGAGGATGCGACTTTCCAACTTACGGGAACTGCCGTGTTGGTAATTTCCTTGCCTGAGACACCTAGTAAAGATCCCAATGCGTCACGTTTTCCTAGGGTTACCGAGAAATTGTTAGGAAGATTATTTTTGAAGGTCATTTCGTGCGGCAACCCTGTGGTGAGAGTATAACCGCGCTTGGCGAGCTCCTTAGCAAGGGTGATTGGCGTGTAATGTCCATCTGGTAGCATTACGCCTTGATAGTTAGGCGCCTTATACACTGTGACCATGCCATTGACCAAATTATACCAAGAATTGTACAAAGAGCAACTGACCAACCGAACGTTATGGGCTTTGATGGGGGGATTCAAATACGTGGTAAAGTCATTCTTGTCACTTTCCAAAAAGACGATCATTATATATTAGACACTCATGCTTCGCGTCACTCAAACTAAATACGCCAAGGCGGCACCTCCTGCCAGCCCTGCGACTCCTACGAAGACCAACTCATTGTCTTTTTGTTTCTTCGACGGCTGGTAGTAATTCTTAAACGAAGGCTTCTGCATGTGAAACTCTGGGTGTGTTTGTGCATAAAGTTTAAAGGCGTAGTCCGTATTTTCGAAGTTCTTATCCGCCTGCATCTTGTCTTGTTAGTTCTTATCCAACCAATCCCTGTAAGCTTGTCTTTTTTCATTCCAAGCTGCCACATCCCTTTGATACTTTTCCAGCGCCAAATCATGTCTCTTTCTTTCAGCATCGCTTTTCTCGCCTCTGACTAATATCCAAATATTGACCACCATAATTAGCTCCGGTGAATGCTAACGCTGCAATGACTCCACCTGCAACCACGCTGACCATTATATCTTAGGCAGGTACTTCTCCTTCTGTAAGTAGTCCTTTAACATTACAGCCCCACCTACAGCGGCGGTCATCTTAGCAAAATTTGCGAAGCTCTTGCTTGGGTCTTCAGTAAAGTCTTCTTTGAGCACTTTCTTACAACCCAACCAATACCCGCAACGATGGAAGTAATAATAGCTGCTTCTTCAACTGTTTTCATTAATGCTGACGACATTATATTACAAAGCGAGAAGGTTATTCCATCTCGGGTATTCTGCTTCTCTTAGGCTCCTGCGTTACGTACTTGAATTCCACTTTTGGCTTCGTAGCCCGCCACTGTAAGTAGAGACTGCCTGCTGCTATAGCGAGTCCTAATGCTCCGATAACGTATCCAGGATTAATAAAGGATTCACCTTCGTCCTCCTCTTCCTTCTTTTCCTTCTTTGCCTTGTTCTTTCTATTCATCTCCGCGAGCTTTTTCCCCGCAGCGACTCTGCCCGGAGCTTTGGGCTTGGTGATTTGCTGAGGGGTTTCCTCCGCCTTTGTTTCGGTGTCACTCATCTTATATCTAAGGACTTGAAGGACTTGACAAGTAACTTGACGACGACTTGATAATGACTTGACGACGACTTACAGATGACTTGACGATGACTTGACTAAGTCCCGCGAATGACTTCACTAAGTACTTGAGGTGATTTGACCAGGTTCTTGGGATGACTTGACGTCGACCCCGGCAAGTGCTGCCTTGAAGACCTTTTCGACTTCTTTGTCCTTCTTAAAGTCCTTCCAAGACACCAGTACCTCCTTCAAGTCGACATGCTGAGCTACGTGAAGTCCCAAAGATGCGACTTCCATTAACTTACCGCACTTCAAAGACAACCACCAGCAGGTTATCTTAAGTTCTTGGGATATGACATAGTCCTCACTTATGTCCTTCTGAAGTGCTTCCACGTCGTCTATGGGCAGCGCAAGCCCAAGCAATTTAGTGGCAAGTCGGATAGCGGAGTCTGCTACGGCGTTTGTGGTTTTACTTGCAAGGGCGGCTTCGTATCTCTTATGGAACTTCTTAACCTCCTCCTCTGACAACTTATTAACTTGCTCATGCGTCAACTCCTTGCCAATCATTTCCTTACACTTCCCCGAAGACACAAGGATGTTAAGTTGTTCTTTAAGGTTACTTTCATCCAATTGCGCGGGGACTTCATCTATCAACTGCTCAATCTCCATATATGTTAATGGAATACGGAAACCTCAAAGAGAAGATCATTTTGGAATGTTGGTGTGTCTTTAAATGCCGCATGTATTCGTGCAACTGTTCTTTGCTTATTTCACCGCCGTAGTCGGAGAGGATGGTTTCCAAATCACTCTTACTTGGAGTATAAAATACCACAAGTGAACCTATGTTTTCCCCAAAAGGCTTAGGTAAGCACTTACACTGGTAAGCTGCTGCGAGAGCAACCAAACGCTGATATTATCATGTCTGCCGCTAAAGGCAAGCTTCACCAACTCGGAGGTGCGCTTTTTTACGTCGTCCTCGCAGGCGATGTCGTCCAGTATGAGCAATGTTTGAGTGTCTTTAGGGAATTGCTTGTGCCAGAACTTAAGGTGGTTGGATAACTCGTTAGGGTCTAAGATATCTACAAAGAAGTCGTCATCTTTTACTCCTATGCCTTTCCAGGTGCGGTTATTCACGTACGTAGGGCAGAGCAGTACGATATAGTCAAATTGGTATCTAAAGGGCCCCAATAGCTGCTCTACAACGAACTGGGTCTTTCCGCAGCCGGTGGGTCCTACTATCAGAGCGTTACAAGGCATGTGATTTGGTTCCATTATACTTAATGGAACCCATTTATATATAATGGAGCCTACGGAAGCAGTAGAAAAGATGGTCAGCCTTGTCAAGAAGAGGTCAGACACGATAGAGACGCAAAGGGAGGAGATAGAACGACTGAAGGAGCACGTGCAGGAGTTGTATGACGAAATGTCTAGCCTAAAGCGCGCAGAACGGTTTGGCGCTTTAATAACGATGGCAACGTGGGCTAAGGAGTCCGTTCAGGATTTCATGAAATACCCCATGTAGAATGTTAAGATGCGAGTCAAATGGGGGATAAGATATTGTTAAGGCACGAAACTCCTTAGGAACCGCCTTAGAATGTTAAGATGTGTGTCAAATGGGGTTAGGTAATTGTTAAGTAGGGTACGAAACTCCTTAGAAACCCCCTCAGAATGTTAAATAGGGTGTCAAATAAGGGATAAGATATTGTTAAGTATATATGGACTGTCTGATGTGTAAGAGGGTGTTTAGTACCAAGCAAAGACTGCAATACCATGTTCGCCATGGAGTTTGCACAAGTAAGCCTGTTAGTAAGGCCTGTGAGAACTGTGGCAAGGAATTCAGCACTCTTCAAAAGATGCAGCAGCACGTAAGGAAGGAAGTTTGCATACCCCCTAGTAAGATCTGTGGGGATTGTAATAAGGAATTCAGCCATGTCCGAGGGCTGCGACAACACCAAAAAAAGGGCGTCTGCGAACGTAGGACTACTCAATGTAGTTTCTGCGGTAAGGTACTTAGCAGTCGCCAACGCCTTCAGACACATAAGGAGAAACATGAGGGCAGTTACCGATTCCTTTCTAGGGCGTATGATTTAGAAGGAGTGGATTGTTACCAGTGCGGAGATATCTTAAGCAGATGTGAGCATAAAGAGGAATACCTAAGAAATAGGATAGATTACCATAGGAAGATAAACCGCGCTTTTCCTTCCTTTGAACGTATTGAAGGAGTCCCATGGATCAACAGAGAATATTGGAGACAGGAATGCAACCGCTGCGGATGCGTCAGAGAAGAAGAACACATTCCTATCTGTTTAACAATGACCTAACCTCCTTTGCCTCCTATCTTAACATTCTACGAGGGTTTCTAAGGAGTTTCAGACCCCAGTTAACAATTGTCTAACCTCCTTTGCCTCCTATCTTAACATTCTGTAGCCCTTTCAGAATAGTTTCCAGGTCCAGTTAACAATGACCTAACCTCCTTTGCCTCCTATCTTAACATTCTGGTTAGATATATGATAGCACACGCAATGGCATTCCTTGGGGGATTTATGATCGCCTTAGGTATATATGGACTGTATTACGTGCGAACCAACCGCAGAATGTATGGCCCCAAAACCGCGTAAAAAATACATCTGCCTTCATTGCGGCAGTGTATTTCCTGAACATCGGTGCTTAGCCGACCCTAAAGCCCAGATACTTAAGAGTGCAGAGGAGACTCAGGCTCCCAAGTAACTATATCAAATTCCCACCTACCATCCTTCTTACCATGACTCATAACATGGGTAACATCCTGCCCTTCAATGGCGTACCTTATCCTATCGGGTGCCCAGAGGGTGTACGTCCTTTTTTTATTCTTCAACACCAAACGAATGCGGTCGATCTCATCGAAGACCACGTAATTCTATACCTCGTAGATTTCCCCCACCACCAAATCCTTCCAGTGAGTTTGTATGAACTTTAGCTCATTGAATTTGTCCTGATCCATATATTCTATGGAATATCTTTAAATGCGTCTTTAAAGTGTCTGTGTTCCTAAAGCGCTTGCAGCAATATGCACAAGGTAGGCGAATGCTTCGTGCATACTTTGTGATGGCTCTGCAGATGTCGTCGTAGTCGTTGCTGATCATTACTTTATAACCATTCTGCTCATACCTTTCCAATAGCAGGCGTTGACTGTCAGATAATACCCCGTTGCCTTTAGGAGTCTTCAGCTCAACGCAGAAACCACGGTATTGCACGTGTGCATTCACGATGAGCAGATCAGGCTGTCCTCGTTGATATCCTTTCTGCCAGCACTTTATGCGTTTGCCGTCCGAGTCCTGCAGTTCGCCTAGGCCAGGGGTCACGAGCATTTGGGGGTAAAACCTGCGGATGTAGTCCACAACCTTTTTATGCAGGTCGAATTCGTTTTCTATCTTAAATACCAACTTGTTGGGGCCGTTAAACCGCCTTTCAATTTCATATTTGCCTGTCTTCCTTAGCGCGGGTAGGACTCTCTCAAAAACCCAATCCTGAAATGCCTCTGCCGTTGGCATCTTAGAGCTGAATATCAGCTGATACAATCCAGATTCGTTTACATACAGGGAATTTGGCTGTGCGTTATGGGGGAGGCGATTCACCTCCACTTGCAGCTCGCTCAGCTTTTTCTTGTACTTGTCTCGAACGTGTACCTTAATTGCGTCTTTTGGGCGTTCGTAACCCAACGCTAAGGCAACCTCCTTCGCTTTAAAGTACAGTTTGTCGCTTTGCACTATGCATTGCAGTTTGGTATCGTTGTTTTCGAATATGCGTAACATGGTATATCTGAGAAATATTTTAATCTTTCGTTCGCTGCGCTCAAGAAACTAGTATACGACGCTCTTTAGTTGGTTCATTTCTACGCTTAGCTGCGCGTCAGACACCACGAAGATGTAGCAGTTTATCTTATCCGCATCGCCAGCACTGGTGTTCTTGGTGCGTTTGATCTCCAATGTTACGCCATCCTGGGTGTTTACCAGCCGCAGACCCTGCCCATGCATACTTTCGTCGTTCGTCGTGCGCATGTCAATCCACAGCGCGTACTTGTCTTTGAAGAATTCCTCAGGAGACACCTGGTCACCAAACTTACGCATTGCCTTTCTGTACGTGTCTGCGGGCTTTATTCCCTGGGAGTAGACTTTGTTTGGTACTCCGTTGATATTTACCCCCACGTTAGTAATGTTGGGGTTGTGAAAGGCTTCACTGTCGCGCTTGCCAGCCCCATAGGGCTTAGCAAACACCAACATCAACCCCGTGAGACTTCTTCGGGGGAGGTTAATGCTTTGGTTAATAACCTCGTCCGTCTTGTCCAGGAAGCTAAATGTTTTGTACATCACTACGTGGTCGTAAAGGAATGCCTTGCCTGAGCTGTATTCCATACCCGCACTTCGAGCTAACTCCTCAGAGTAGACAGTCTCGTACTGTAATTCTAAATTGGTGATAGAATAAGGATGGATACTACCAGTAAGTGCCGCCTGTGCTGTATCCATTTCTAGGATGTTGGTAATGTCTGCAAACGTTACTTCAAACTGCAGTTCGGACAATTGCCTGGGGTAATACACACCGTGGTTAGAAATAACTTCAAAGTCTAAGGGAATCACGTACTTACTACCATAAGCCGTTTTTACTCTGGTAGCGTCTGCTACTGCGGTTGCTGCCCCGGAGTCCGTAGGTGCTGTCTTAGTCTCACTTCGCAATTTCCTTAGGATAACGCTTCCGATTCCTTGTTCTATCCTTTGTGCGCGGTCGAACGCGGTCAACCATACGTCTTTGTACGTGGTATACAGGTCGTACCTATTTAAGTCCAAAAGGGATTCCCCTGCGAACTTAATTCTCATCTTAGACACCAAGTTGCGACCTACGTTGTTTACTGTGTAAGTTTCTATTTTCGTACTTGGTTGTATTGCTAGGTCGAACCTTAGCGCTAACGTACCAGGAACCAATAATAAGTTATCCGTTAGACGGGTACACCTACATACAAGGTTTCTCCTGGTTTAGCGCTAGAAGGAGTAAATGTAACCCTGTGAAAGGTGCGTTCTGCTTTTAGTCCGCCAACCTGCTTAGGTAATACGTTGGGATTTAACTTTGAGCTTATCATATATAATGGAGGTAGATGAAACTACTGACTTTGACCCCCTTACCGAAGAAGGTCAAGTCGATATTAACGATGAAGAATACGATGAATGGACTAAAGGCGCGGAGACCGACCCCCTAATTTACGACGCAGCTTTACATAATAAGTATGGCGATAGATGGAGAAGCTTCAAGGCAGCCTTGAATCGCATGTGGCAATCAAAAAACCGCGGCCCTGTCCCTGAGTACTTGAAACTTCAAAACGTGGACCGGCCGGAGGAGGCAACCGCGCGGGAAACCGTAGAGTGGGCAACGCAAGAGCTAAGGCAGCGCTATTCCCGTTTTGAGACCGATGAAATAAAGCTCACAGAACGCGGAAATAAAGTCCTCATAAGCGTCCATGACCTGAGATTTCCCGACAAAAACCGCTGGACTAAACCACAGGCCCTCTTTGATGATAATGGTGAAGTTAGGGGTGACGTGGCGAGAATAAAAGGCTTCCAGAATGCCACCAGAAGCCTATTAGACCAGTTGGAGACGTTAAACACAAAGACGGCGTTAGAAAAACGCGCCGAAGAGCTGCAAGAAACGTTGGAAGAAAGGGAAGCAGATTACATGAAACAGAACCAACTGCTCGCCGATGCTCAAAAGAGAGAACTTGACGACAAAAATCAGCGAATAATAGAAATGAGAGAACAAAGAGACAATGCCCTACGCGATAGGGACCAAGCCCAAAAGGCCTTCGATCTGGCAAGAGAAGAGCTGGGCATAAGCAAGGAAGAAGCCAAAAACTTGCATGTCACCATAGCTGGCTCTTTGGAGGAACGGCGGCAGTTGGTTGCCGAAATCGACACCAAAGAAGAACAAATCCGGCAAAGAGATCAGGCCATCGAAGACCTGGAGGGGCAAATAGAACGGCAGCAGGAAATAATCAACGACCAAACCCATCCCGAAGAGGAAAGGGAAGCTGCCCAAAAGGAAGTAGAAACCCTTGAGGTGCGCCTTGCGGAATTACGGGCGCAAAAGGAAAACCTGGAAAGGGAGTTGGGGCTTACCACTAAGGAAAAGATAAAAAGAGCTTTGGTGAAATATGGCATTCCGCTGGCATTTGCGGTCGCCATTAGCACCGTAGTAGGAATAATCCTGAGCTCCCTTAAGGCTACGGGCGCAGGTGTAAAGGCAGTAGGCAAAGGGCTGACGGACTTAGGAAAAAAGATGGCAGCCGCTTTACCGGGGCTGCTTGGTTCCGTAATTGGTTTGGCACTTAGGGCCGGCGGAGAACTGCTAAAGTTCGTGGGGAATAACATTTGGATCTTAGTTGTCGCTATTGGGGTGGTATTTCTGAAGAAGATGAAGGGTTAATCTTATCCGGATGTATTACTGGCGGCTTGTCGGGCATTCGAGGCGTCCTCGACTTGGGATAAGCGAAGATAGTATTCGCGCCGCCTTGATAATTTGGTGTTAGCGGCAGAACGCTCATAGTGCTAATGGTCTTATGATTCCAGGCGGCATCCACCAGTCCGGTCGAGCCATAGACGGCATTCATTGCAACAGAGCCTAAATGCCGGGGATACGTGGTACTATCACTGGGACGAACTTGAAGCTTCGCATATTGACAATTGGCTATCATATGAAATTTCACCGACGTTAGGTTCTCTGTGCTCGTGTGCGTGGGCTCAAACGTGAAATGAGCCGGAGCCCTGTTATTCGTCTTTTTCCTGTAAGGCAATAATGGGGTGTTGGTCTCGTCAATTATCCTAAACCCGGCATTGCAGTTATTCAACCCGCTAATGGTAATGGTGCACATGATTAATCCCAGGCCTCCGACCTCCACCCACAGCCCGGCGTCATACCATTTATCGCCTGTGTAATCCTCTTCCCCTAAGAAATGAAGGAACCAATCTTCCTTTGTATGTGCGTTCATATATTTCAGCAAACATAGTTTGCTTCTAGAGACTAACCACCGTCAAAGTGCTAATGGTTGCGTGATTATACACAGCATCTCTTTGATCGTGTGTGCTATTTACCGTAACCTTCCCCGTATCATCTACGCGTATTTGCAGCTTTACTTTTCCATGGCAATCGGCAACCATATGAAAAGTCCAAACCGATTGGTTTTCGGCGCTACGGGGGTTGGTCTCTACGGTGCAATGCGCAGGCTCCCTGTTGTTTGTCTTCGTACGCATGGGCTGTAGTATGCCATTCTCATCCAGGAACCGGAAGCCGAAGTTGGCGTGGCTGCTCGTACCAATACATATGCTGCATATTATCAGCTTCTTTCCTGAGTAGTTCAAGTCCACAGACATTCCGGTGACATCAACCCAAGAGCTCTGGGAGTATTTTTCTCGCCTGTGTAAGTTGTGTAAACACAGTCCATTCCGGATACGTAGGGGTTGTTCATCGCCATATATAATAACTCAGACCAATGCTTGCGGCGGTTAACCCCGCTTTTAATAAGTTATGGTCATATCCCTCAGGTATCGTAGGCAAAGTCTTTTTTGGTTTCTTTACGTGCTCTTTTTTTAATGGTACGTGCTCCTTCTTTGGCTTCTCCACGAAATGGGGAATGTTCCTAAGAGTGTCAGAGTTCACGTCATTCACCCCAAACTTCATGTCTTTAGTTGCTCGTTGAAGTTTGTTGTTATAACCCACGACGGAATCGGCGTTAATAACCAAATTACTTGGCATTAACCAACAACCAGGACTCAGAGACTCATAATCCAGTCTAACCTTTGATTGCTGCAGTGCAAGTTGATACCTTTGAACTGACTTAGAGATCTCATTCTCAATAACAGCGCTTTCAAAGAGAACAAGGAATAATTGTTGTGTTTCCTGTGAAGCACCACTGGCATCTACGATGGGGCTGCGAGTGCTAACCTGGGCTCCTAGGACGCAGTAAACAAAGGCTTCGATGCTTCGATTAATCCTTGCTAAACTCTTTAACCCAATGCCCTTCGCGGCAAAGAAAGGCGCCCATGGATACTTCTCCTTGCTTTCTATGAAGTAAATTAAATTTCCTTTTGTTCCGCTGCCTCCTAAGTCTGAGAATTCGAAGGAGCTGGGATATCCCATGCCTGGACTTTCTATGCTGGCTCCGACATACGAAGCATAAGTGTAAGTCTCTCCTAGACCGTGGGCGGCACCTTCGTGGTTACGAAAGTCAGGGTTGGTAAGCTTAAACTCATTTCTTAATCGCTCCCATGCGACTTTGTCATATTTGTTATCCTTTGGGTTAAAGACAGTATCACCTGGAAGTGGCGCGCCTAGCTCATACAATATTCTGCGAATAGTAAACGCAACATGAAATCTTAGGAAAGGAATATGAAGCATGTCCGCGGCTATACCACATCCTTTAGTAGCAGCCCAGACAGCAAAGTTTAACTGCTGCGGCCAATAGCGCATGCTGGGGCCTGATAACCATTCTCTGGATTCTTTCCCCGACGTGTGCTTCATCCGAGTCTCTCTAAAGATGTCTCTTACTTTTGTCTTAAAAGTAGTAGGACCCACGGGAATTTCTAAGGACGTAACCATCTTAGCAAAGTCCTCCGCTCCGCTTTTGTTGTTGTAAAATGGGTAATCCTCTGTTACCGGTAATAGATTCTTTGGGAAATTTGGTTCTACCGTCTTAGGATGTTTGGCGGACACCTTCGGTTCCAAGTCGGCATTGCTATACATTCTGGAGCCGTTAAAGTAAATCCCGTCGGGTCTTCTTTCGAACTTACTGGCGTCTGCATGCGGAAACATCTTCCTAAAGGCCCTCCAGTTAGCATAATCCCTGTTGTCATGATGTGGATGCTCCTCTATGTCATTCCCAAAAGCGTCGTACATTAGTATATATAATGGATGTTATACCATCAGCACCTCCACTTTATCCCAATCTCCCCAAAGAGGCCCCAAACGAATTAAACGCTGAAAACTTCCGCTTGAATAAAGCAAATTTAATACTGGCTTACTTGGAAGGACAGACAAAACACTACGAAAACGTTAGAAAAAAATACGTCAGAGCCCGTAGTACGCTACATAAAATTGCGATAACTACAGGATCCATGTCCGTAGCATTAACTGGCACTGGGGTTGCTACTTCGCTTACAGGCCCTGGAATAGTTGTTGGAGTTCCTTTGGCCGGCGTTGGGGCAGCCTGTGGTATCATTTCGGCTGTTGCTACGGGTCTTATGAAACAGTTGTCAAGCAAAATATCCAAGCACGACACGACAATAGCTCTGTCAAGGGCTAAAGTAAAGACGATTACCGATCTTGTCTCAAAGGCTTTGCGTGACAGAAAGATAGACGACGTAGAATTCTCGCTTATCTTAGCCGAAGAGGGAAAATACGAGAAATTAAAAATGGACATCAGAAATAAAAAAACAGTCGTCAAAGATTTAACCGAGGAATCTCGCAAAAAGATCTACCAAGAGGCAAAAGAAGAGCTTCAAAGAAAACTTGCTCAGTAAATATCGTGACAGGATTCTATTTACATATCGAACTCCAGCTGTATGCAAATTAGAGTGTAAGACATAAATATAATAATTTTCACATACGTAAGCGTCCGGTGTGTCTGGCGTTCGCTTGTGTTCGTGGACTTTGAATCTGGGGAGGCTCAAAGTCCCGAGTTCAAGCCTCAGACACATTTGGACCGGTTGTTGTGAGTGAAAAAAAAGCCTCTCCCACTCACAGCAACCGTGGGAGGGGTGGGTAAGGAAAGATAGAAAGTGCGATTCAACCCCGCGATGGGGGGTTTCGCGAGGAAAAGTTGGAAAAGTCAGGGGTGTCTCGGGACGCTGTCCGGAGTTTACCCTCTGGGGGGCCGTAAGAAAGATATATGTGTGTACTAGAGGGCCTCTGGCGCGGGATGAAATAAGCCTCGTAAGCCCAAGATATATGTGTGTACTAGAGGGCCTCTGGCGCGGGATGAAATAAGCCTCGTAAGCCCAAATGCAAAAAACCCCACTGGGGATAGCTTGGTGTTCTGCGCGATGCATTCCCCAGTAGGGTTTCTGGTAAAACGCCAGTTTTGCATTTTTATTTTCTCGGAATCCAACCTAACAGAGGGTGGTTGGGGTCTATTTTGTAAAATATTTCGTAAATTACGTCGGGATAATAAGGAATATCCTTATCCAGCCGACAAAACATCCACTCGGCTCTGCTCATATCAGAAACTTCGGGAATAGGATTACCGGTAATTTCAGACAAAAGATAGGGAATAGCTTTGTAATATTTCCCTAGCTTCAATTTTTTCAGCGTTTTCCGTAGACTTTGTGGGGTTGGTTCTTCTAAATGGTCTATGATTTTCTTTTTTACTTCGTCATCTAAATATACCGGCCGATGACCTTGAATGTGACTCATCCAGTCTCTGAAGTATTTTATTCTTTTGTATGGAGTCTTCTTACGACCTCCGTTAGAGTAATATTGTTCCCTGGTAGCACAAGGTACGGCATTACGAATATTCTTACTACACTCGTAACACTGTGCTGAAGTATCTTCTTCTATTCGCATCTTCTTACCACAACAAATATACTTGTTTGGTTTAGTAGGTACAAACTTGGGTTTCAAACACTTTACGCAGAAGTCATAAACAAACTCTTTACATTCTTCGCACTCCATATATAAACTAACATATTTGCGCTGTTACCCTCAACCACACTTGAAATGGGGATTGTCCGTAGGTGGATTTTTGACACGGGTCTTGCCCGTGTTGAGATTGCGCTGAAACCCCCATTCCCTATACTACTGTGTCGGCCATAAAGAAACTCGCAGCCGCAGCCAGGGTATCCGACCAAACGGCTAAGAATTGGTTAAAGAAACAAACTATCTGGCAGGTTTATCTCCCCGTGCCTAAGTTCATTCCCAGGCACAGCTTTACCGTAAATACCCCTAATGAAGTTCATGAGGCAGAATTGTTTTTTTTACCGCACGACACGGTGAGAAGAAAGACCTATAGATACGCTTTGACCGTGGTTGATATCGCAAGCAGATACAAGGACGCCGAATAAGCAACAAGGATTCTGGGGAAGTCGCAGAAGCCCTAGGTAGGATTTATAAGCACGTTTTGAAATGGCCTAAGCTGCTGCAAGTGGATTCGGGAACAGAGTTCATGGGCGTGGTTACCAAGACCCTGAAAGACCACGACACTAAGATAAGAAGAGCCGAAGCAGAGTACCACAGGGGTCAGAGCATCGTCGAAAGATTCGATAAGACCCTGGCAGAGCGTATCTTTGGATACCAGTATTGGAAAGAGCTGGAAGATCCCTCTAAGCGAAACAAGGAATGGACTCAGAGGCTCCCCCAGGTCGTCGGGGCTTTGAACAACGAGGCGGCCAGGGCTACTGGAATGAAACCCAAGGACGCCATAAAAAAGAAACACGTGGACCACAAGTCTTACGTCAGAAGTTCGAGGGCGGTCTTCCCCCATGAAAAGAGATTAGGTAATGTCACGGTCCGATATCTTTATGGACCGGGCGAATTAGAAGGAGGATCCAAAAGAGCTACGGATCCTAATTGGTCTTTGGAAACTTACCAGATCCGAAGTGTAATAACTAAGAAGGGTCAGCCCATCTTGTATTATCTTCACGATGGTCCCACGCGCGGGTTCGTCAAAGAAGAACTGTTTATTGTGTGATGTCCGAATGCTATCGTGTGCACTCCGTCATCGCACATCCATCGCTTACCGTCAAATGCAGACAGTGACACCTTCTCCTGCGTGACGTTATGTATCTGATGACCATAGCTGCGCAGGCTGTTCATCTTGTGCCGCTGTTCCTTGCGTGTTCGTAATACGTTCAAGTAGGACTCGTGCGTAATGTCCTTCTTAACCACGTATTTTTTTACGCCTTTGGCTTTCTTTTCTACGCCGTCTAACTTTAGCACGCTGTACATCTTTGGTTTCAGACCCACGTACTCTACTATGGGTTTTCCTTTCATCTCATCCTTCATTTTCCCTATCACCTTTTTGTTCTTCGCAGAGTAGAGGAAATGGTCTTTCGGGTAATCGCTGGTGTCGTACTCGTCAATGTCGGTTACGCAGAAGTTGACGTAAACGTGTCGTAATCTCATGTTTCCGTTTTACCGTAAACTACGGAAACGCACTAAAAACCGCACTCTGTTTCCGTTGAGTTTAAGTCATCTGAAACTCAAGTATACGAGTAACGTATACTCGTGTTTTGGTAGCTTATACTCATGAATAAGAGACTTATACTCATAATAAGAAAGGCTTATAGACGCATCAATAAAAGCCGTATTGATTTTTTATCAAGCCGCTACTTTTCATGATTGTGTGGTTTATATACTTCAATTCACTATTCACTTTACTATTCACTTCATTCATATCCTCACGCAACTGCTGCAATCCGTATTTAGACATTTATGCACGAGGGGATTTAAAAAAAATATTTTATTACATTTCATTTTATATATAAATATTACAATTGTATAAATTAATAGTCAATCAATAATGCAATAACTACTTTAGATTTAGCGATAACAACAAATACGCGATATAAGTACAAATTGCGTGGATCATAAACAGTAATGTATAGTTATATTTTATGCCAATTATTTGACTAAACCATTTAATTATTTGACTGTGGACATTTAGTCATTTGAAGATCGCGTCCGGCTGTCGAATGTTTTTTCACTTCGTAATTATTTTGTTTTCTATATTTTAATTTGTACCATTTGTACTAAATAGTGAAAAATTTTGCAAGCTTTTAGGGTTTGTACATGTACTCTAATACAATAGAAACAATACAATAGAGCGATATCACATAAGCAATGTTTACATGCAAATGAGCTGCCCTGTGAAATAGCATGCTAATGAAGTGTGCACATGCTGTTTGCACTACTGAGCTTGTGGCTTTTATGGCTGAGAGAACTGTTGAACTTTTATAACAAAAATGATAATGAACAAAAAACGGCTTTACACTGCTATATTCAATTTTGTCCTTGAAGTCCTTGAAGCACAGCAATATTTTTTGGATGTCGTGAATAATAAAAATTGCACAATGCATAGTATAGGTGGGAAAACAGTCACTAGTCGATATTCACTACTGTTTAAAAATGAGATATGCGTGAATCATACAATTTTCACAGTATTAGAAAACAGTTCAAGTCCTATCGATCTTTAGTTTGTCAAAAATAATATTTCCAATACAAGGCAATTGTTGTAACGTTTTAGCTTACAAAACTCATCTGGTTCACTTCATTATCATGCTATTTCACTGGGCAGCTCATTTGCATGTAAAACATTGCTTATGTGATATCGCTCTTATACAATCGTAAAGGAGAAGACAAATCTGACTTCATTCACTTCATTCATTGCCTTCTCTGGCTGCCCAAGAAGGTATTTCCTTAGGCTTTGTGCGATTCGATTTCTCAGTTGCAATGATGGTCCTGGAACTAAGCCGTTTTTGCGCCGCTGTTAGATTCTTTTTGATATGATCATCAATCGCTTTTTTGATGTTATGCAATCGCGATCTTTCCCAGGACAGCCTACGAATCTTTCGAGGCTTAGGACCTGGGCCAGCTTCCACTTCCTTCATCGTCACAGCTCTCCTCGCTTGACATGCACTCAAGTGCGAATGGCCCCTCTATTATCTCTTTTGCTTTTTCCCTGTCGCCGGTAGACAGCTCAACGGAAGCAAGAGCTTTTCTTCGTCTTTCAAGTTTCTGTCAAAGGAAGTATAGAACTATGTATTAATAAATATCAGCGGTGTTTTCAGGCAAGATGAAGGGAAAACATCTAATGGCAATCATTTACCCGTTTTTTTCGTTGTTGTTGTCGTAGGTTATTCCTATGCTCCATAAACTTCTGGTTTTTCCGTCTTGTTTGATCGTCCCTCAGGGATTTCCAGTACCGGTGAATAGAATCTGAACATATTATGAACAGCAACTGTAAGATTTACAATTGAAACACATATATATCGATAATTGTTAAACATTCGCTGGATCCAATGCATTATACTGTAAATTAAATTGGCATTGACCCTCAGTGCATTGCAGTTGAGTAGGATTCTATTGGAGTTTGAAATGGACAATGTTTCGGCAGATATAAACACTTTCAAAAGTTTTGATTTTTTTAGACCATAATGATAAAAGTAATTTAGGTTCGCGCGGAGTTCAAAATAGGGATTTCTAATCTGAGGGCAAGGAGATGTGCTTTTTAATTCATAGCGTCTTGTTTGCACTGCATATTTTCAAGTACCTTGAACAGAATTGTACAACTCGATACAAATATAAACATTAAATTAACCTTTTAAAGCGGATTTCTTCCAAGTACCATCTCCGTACAGACCTCTCACTTCTCTTCTAAGTTTTCGCGAGGTGTCCCTGTTGCTATCAGAGAAAAATCTAGGGGGAAAAGTACACGGAAAGACAAGAGAACAGAATTCAGCACAAAACATGCAGGCAACGTAAAGAATGAAAATGCACAGATGACTTACCGGAATCGTCAATGCTGTTCTGCCATTCAAAGACGGCTAAACTGCACCGACTAGCTTTCCGCTCAAAGACGGATGGCCTGTCGAATGAGACGAACTATGCAATCTATTGATGTCTACATACACATGCTCTTCAATTAAAATGTCTCAATGCTGTTCTGCCATTCAAAGACGGCTAAACGGCACCGACTAGCTTTCCGCTCAAAGACGGATGGCCTGTCGAATGAGACGAACTATGCAATCTATTGATGCCTACATACACATGCTCTTCAATTAAAATGTCTCAATGCTGTTCTGCCATTCAAAGACGGCTAAACGGCACCGACTAGCTTTCCGCTCAAAGACGGATGGCCTGTCGAATGAGACGAACTATGCAATCTATTGATGCCTACATACACATGCTCTTCAATTAAAATGTCTCAATGCTGTTCTGCCATTCAAAGACGGCTAAACGGCACCGACTAGCTTTCCGCTCAAAGACGGATGGCCTGTCGAATGAGACGAACTATGCAATCTATTGATGCCTACATACACATGCTCTTCAATTAAAATGTCTCAATGCTGTTCTGCCATTCAAAGACGGCTAAACGGCACCGACTAGCTTTCCGCTCAAAGACGGATGGCCTGTCGAATGAGACGAGCTAACTTATTTCATATGATTTGTTGAAAACGGTACTATACCCTTCTTGAAATCTCCATTCACTAAAGTCAGCATTCTTTAAGAGCTGACGGTAGACTTTGTGTACTGCTTTCTAAAAAATAAAAAAAACCAAATAATTGAATGACATAATATAGGAATAAACACCTTTTTTTGTTTTGGGACAAAACTCGCTTAGTTTTACGCTGAAAAATGTACGAGATGGTATACACTCTAGCGTGATATGCAATATATTTTTTTCAAGAGAAGCGTTCGTACTGTCAAATATATGTCACATCCATGATAGTGACTTTGCAAAGATGCAAAAATTATTATTATGTTTTTGGTAAGCGGCTTGGCAAAGAAATATATTTTAATTTCCTTTCATCGCATGTCCGACGAGACTAAAACCTCATTTCATTCCAAATATTCGACATAAAAAATCATATTTTCGTTAAGTTAGTAACAACAATCAGTGTGATCTTAAACTTTGCAGTCTTTTTGATGTCAAAAATTTGATATCAAACTGATTTTCTCGAAGACAAAAGAAAATTAACGTGATATAGATCTTATGACATTAATCTTGTTGCAGTGATGAAAGACAGTGTAACAGTCGTCCGTAGGTAATTGACCACAGGAAACCCAAGTATAAATACTCTATTCTCTAGGTTGACATGATTATATTTGTACGCCAGTCATAAGAACTATGGTTTTTACTGTACTGTTTGATTGTAATGATTTCGATAGCCTTTCAAGATTTTATAGGCCTGAATTGATGTCAAACATTGATTACTATTGACTTTAGTATGTTCATAATGTATGCGCAATTGAAACGGCTACTGATTAATGCACTGCATAAATTATAGATCTTAAAAAGCGCGCGAAATTTACCCAAGTAAGCACATTTTAATTGTAATCTAAAATAAACTCACTTTCCTCCTTAGCATATGTATCAATCGCAGAAATATAGACTGCATGCAAGATAACCAATAAATTAGTCCTTCCACTAAGTATTGCAACAATTTAATTTACTTACAGAGCAGTCATGGTCGATGTTTTGCTTCTTGCTTGTTGTTTGCCTTCGCGATCGTTGATCTTCTATTCTCGATTCTTTGAGGGCTTTCATCTCTCCTTTTAGCAATTCCACCGCTCTCCGTAGTTCTTCAACAGTTGTTTCATCCTAGATATTACCGGTACGTTGGTCTGAAACAACTGCATTTCCCGCCTTTTCTCGACGTTTGACGTCATCGGTTGTTAGAGGGTGGTACACAATTCCGGATTGAAATAATGCCCAATTACCCTATGCGTTCTCAAGATGATTCAGCTAGTTTATCATGAAACCAGTCAAGAAGTACACGCGTTCAAAGGAGAAACGGTCACTGCGCCGAAAAAAATTAAGGAAAAAGCAGGCGTTGCGACGCGTACAGGAGAAGACAGCTGTCGTACAAAAGAAATCTTCAGAAAACATCAGTACACATCAAAGCGCACTGGATACAGTACAAGAGAGTGAAGACAGCGTGGTAGCCTCAGCAAATAGTACTACACATCAAACGGATAAAAAAATCAAACCCGACAAAGGTTTTGTTCTCAATCCGAACAATAGCCGTTTATTGGGTTCTACTTACGCAGGAAAGGTTTTGTTGGCAGCTAGACCAGAAATTGGACAATCATCGGCAAAGCTGAAGAGAAACTTCCGTTTGAATGAACCTCATCCTACTCAGCCAAACCCCACAAAGCCAACATATTCGCTGATCAGCCCACGTCCGACAGACTCATTGAACCCCACATTGTTACAAGAATGTGACGAGAATATTGTTTTAGGAGAAGGAAGATTTGGTATCGTTCGACTGATGAGGTACAGAACTAATTTAGTAGCAGTCAAGACAATAAAGCAACAAAAGTACTGCTATTTGATTGAGAAAGAAGCGCAGTTACTTTCCAACTTAGATGATCATCCAGGCTTCCCGTACTTCTATGGAATTTGTGAAAAGAATGGAAATATACTGCTGGTCATGGAGTTTTGTGGAGAGAATGGCAAAGTGTTAACTTTGAATGGGGCTTTGCTAACAAGATTAATAACAGATGACAGTTGTTGGCCTACAATTATTTACTCGTTAGCAATGTCAATAGCTCATATGCACTCGAAAGGGTTTATCCATTGCGATATCCATGGCAGTAACGTATTAATGTTTCGAAGAAATGGTGTGTGGTGCCCAGTTGTTGTAGATTTTGGAAAAAGTATTCACACACATTCAATGCAACCACGTTCCCGTAACACAGATAGGGATCCGGAAGATAAACAAAGATATCCTCATATTGCCCCGGAATTGTTAGATCGCACAGCAATAGCAACTGCTATAACTGATGCTTACAGTTTTGGACGGTTAGCTAGTCGTATATGCCGTAAGGTTAGATCATGTAAAGGGTATGAAAAAATTGCTAACGAATGTTATACCGATGATGCTGTAAAGAGGTTATCAATCCAGGGTTTTATTGACAAATTCGATTCATTGCAAGAGAAGTAAACAGAACATTCAGACAGTTCCTTACACAGAACTTTGAACTACTGAACTATATTAGATTTTCTACAAAAAAAATTATCTTCTTTATTGTAAACAGTCATTGCTATATGGAATAAAAGTAAAAATTTTTTTTTTTAAATTAAACGTGGGTGTGTTTATCTGGCAAATATCAAAATACTACAGTGACATTTCTGTCATCACCTATGGGTCAATAGAACATGTTTAGAAGTCTTTATTGTATTTTTGGCGTGTTGTGAGAAATTTTAAATCGAGCTCTGTACTAGCTTTTGATTGAGATTCGCTAAGAGTTTTTGACTTCTGGCTTTAAGTTCCATTACGTATACACATAAACCGAGCACTAGTTTAACCGATGTCCAGTAGAGCTTCAAAACGCCCTTCCTCTAGAGGTGGCCACGTGCAAAATTCAATTGATTCCAAGAGACGCAAATGTGGACATTGTCAAAAAATTCTCAGCAAAAGACAGTTTTTTGAACATAAGCGAAGATTCTACGACTATGCGAAAAACATTTGGACGACGGACGTTGAAGAGTCAGCAGTAGATAATGAGGGATCTTCTGGGGCATCTAAAAACAGCGAAGGCTTCGAATGTCCTCATTGTGGACAACGGCTCGGTAAGAGTCAGTATTATGAACACAAAAGGCGTTTTTACGATGCCAGTAAGAATATGTATGTGGAATTTACAAAAGCAAGCAGTCACTAGTGGAGTTATTGAAGATTTGCCTGGTAGCTCAAGTGAAGGTAATGATTTTGAAAGATTGCGAGATCGATTTGCGCGGAGCTGGCCGAGCGAGTTAATACTTAATCTATCAAATGTATCGTAGTCAGTAGTATATCATTAGGACGGTATTGGGGAAGAAAAGAGAGGAGAATGATTTTGGATTATAATCAGGAATTCCGATTGAATGATGTTTCCTTTGAAGAGCGGGGTACGGACTCTGTGTACTTTGAGAAATCGTGTTATGTTCAATGCTGGTATAAAAATGCCAAACTAAATAGTAATTCAATAACAGCAGTTCATGAGTGTCAGTGTTGGACTACCCGTGGAGTAGAATTAATTTGAAGAGACTTTTCATAAGTTTTACCACTAACAAATTCTGGGGGGAAAATGCGGAAATTTTAAATATAAATATATCTAAAAGCTTTGAATTCTTCTCTCTCAATCTTCTTTCAATTATTTCTTGTTTCAGATGAGACTTGTACACTCCCATCAGAAAATAATGCTTCTAATGACGACCGGACACTAACTTCAGGTATATTATTCTCTTCTCTTCTCTTCTCTTCTCTTCTCTTCTCTTCTCTTCTATCATATTATATATTATATTATATTCTATTATATATTATATTAGTAATATCTTCATTTTAAGCTGATTTAAATAAATCATGCATTACGTGCGTACATGCCTAAGAACGGCCAATCTTAAGACCACACAACATCCGTACAGATTCAGGTACTGATAGATAAACTTTTGTTATATGGATTTGGAAAAGAATCCAATCATTGATTATTCATGTATCAATTATTTTTGAATACTAAACCAGATTATTTTAATCATTAGATCAATATATGACATCAGGATCAGTCGCGGCATCGGACGACTCTTCAAGCGAAGAAGAGGTTTGTTATACAATGAAACACCTTCGCCCATGTTGCTATTTAGCAAATTATATACAAAGTGAATTAAAAATAACATAATCAAAACGGAAACAATTTGCAAAACGGAAGTTTCGCTCTGTTACTTGCGAAACGGTTATTTTTAACTGAATGTACACAAATTAGTAAAAACTCTTGTTCCGAAACTCGGACGAAAATCTTGATTTGTGTCATATACAAGCTTTCAGTCATTAGACAATTTTCGAAGGCTTCATTGAAAACTTCAGTTCATTTTTGCCTCAGTGATGACTTTCTACATCCAGTTCTGAGATTAACATTCGATAATTCTGGCTTATTCAACATTCATGAAACTAAACTAAACTGGCTGATAATAATAGAAAAAACGTTTGTTTTACCTACTTTTAGGACGAGAGTGATGAGGACAAACATGATTCAGACTCGAATGCTGATGAAACGCCTGAACATTGGGATGAATTAAGTGAAGAAGATTTGCGCGATATCATTGATGAAGAAAATTCCGATGGCTCTGTAAATCACGTCACGGAGGAGCAGCTTAGTATCAACAATAGGCAAAAATCACGCACATTTCTAACGTGGCTCCTATATTTTATTTTTCTTTGGCAATACTACAATCTTATCAGTGACAGAGGTATCGAAGGTCTTTTGAAGTACCTAAGTGCACTACTTTCCAAAGTAGGCGAAGGATTACCAGCAAATGCAGGATCTGACCTATTGATTTCCTTGGCTGGACTTATACCTGTAACAATGTATTCTCTAAGACGATATCTAGGTATAGACAGGGACAACTTTCAAAAATTTGTGGTTTGTGGAAAGTGCACAAAGTTATTTAAAGAGCAGGACTGTGTCAAGAAGGTAAATGGTAAATACCAAGCAACACTTTGCGACAATGTACTTTTTCCACGCTCTTCAAGACGAAAACCCTGCGGAGGCCAGCTAGTTAAAAAAGTTTTCCTGAATAATGGTTCAGTCAAATTTTACCCAATATATACTTATTGCTTTAGGAGTGTTATAGATTCGTTAGAGACGATATTGAAAAGACCAGGATTCAAGGAAAAATGTGAGGAATGGCGTGAACGAAATGTTAATGAAGATACATATGCAGACGTTATGGATGGAGACGTTTGGAAAACATTCCTAAAGTATAAAGGACGAGACTTTTTAAACCTTAAACACTCTTATGGTTTAATGCTGAACTGTGACTGGTTTCAGCCATTTAAGAGACGCAGTGATTATTCTATAGGAGTTCTGTATTTGGCTTTGATTATCTTACCAAGAGCTGAACGTTTTAAGAAAGAGAACATAATATTGGTAGGAATAATACCTGCATTAAATAAGGAACCAGCAACGCTTACGCATTTTTTGAAACCTATGGTGGACGAGTTATTAGCTTTATGGAAAGGTGTAAAAGTCAATGCCCATGGTGCACCAGAAGGTGGAATAAAGATAAGAGCTGCTCTTCTCTGTTGTGCATCTGATATTCCTGCTGCTAGAAAATTATGCGGATTTCTATCACACGCTGCACACAAAGGATGTAGTCATTGCCTAAAAACCTTTCCTGGGGGTTTTGGAGAAAAGAAGGATTACAGCGGGTTCACAGATCGGGACAACTGGCCAAAAAGAACAGATGAGCAGCACCGAAGACGTGGGTTCAAATCCTGCCAAGGGCATTTGATATTTTTCTCTTATTTCTCTGATTCATTATATACACACCGAACGCATAATTTCTACTTTACTATGTCTATTATCTGCGTACATTTACGGTGTTCAACTTACCTATAGAGAAAAAATATCGCTCTGGGATCCTCACGAATACCCTACATTTCATATTCTGGCTGCGTTACCAGCGTGGTTGGTCCTTGTAGTGTAGTGGTTAACACATCGGACTAGAATACCGAAGACGTGGGTTCAAATCCTGCCAAGGGCATATGATATTTTTCTCTTATTTCTCTGATTCATTATATACACACCGAACGCATAATTTCTATTTTAGATGAGCAGCATAGACGAGATGCTCTTATAATTAAAACCACTAGATGTAAAAATAAGACTGCACAGAAACGAATGGAAAAAGAACTTGGAACAAGATACACCGAATTGTTACGACTTCCGTATTACGGTAGTATCACAATGTGTGTGATTGATCCGATGCACAATTTATTTCTGGGTACTGCTAAGCACCTTTTTAAACTCTGGAGCAATAACGAGCTTTTTTCAAGAGAGAATATTATTGAAATCGAGCGACGTATACAAAACATTAATTCCACTTCTGATCTTGGTAGATTACCACATAAAATTACAACAAACTATGGTGGTTTTACAGCTTCTCAGTGGCAAAACTGGATTCTTTATTATTCTTTGTATTGTCTCGAAGGAATTCTCCCAGAAGAACATTTGAACTGTTTACAAACTTTTGTAATCGCCTGTCGGCTACTGTGCAAGACCTCTATTTCGAAAACTGATCTCTTTTTAGCTGATAGAAAACTACTAGACTTTGCAATAAAATTTGAAAATCTTTATGGAAGAGAAGCCGTTACTCCGAATATTCATCTACATATGCATTTAAAGAAATGTGTTGGAAACTATGGAAGTGTGTTTGGTTTTTGGTGTTTCAGCTTTGAGCGTTATAACGGATTGTTAGGCAACTTTCACACCAATAACAGGTTCATTGAATCACAATTAATGAGGAAGTTTATTTGCATGAGCAGCGCTGCAGACTTGCAGTATACATTGCCGAAAGAGTACAGCGAAGTTTTCTTTCCATTTTGCAAAGCTCTTCTGAGGGATGCTATAGTTGATAATATTCAGGAGGAAATTAATCAAGATAGACTTTCTAAATTTAAAATCGCAATACGAGGATCAATAGAAAGCCTTACAGATGTGTGGACAGATTTTAGTGACGTAGCATTGCCAAATAGCTTCGTGATCTCTTCGTTTGACAACGACGACTTATTCAACCTAAAAGAAATGTATAGGAAACTTTATCCAACAGTGAACTTTCAGCGTCAGCGAGTGAACCGAGCCTTTAGAAAGTATAAGTCAGTTACAGTATTCGACGAAAGACTAGGTTCAAGATTTAACACACGTCTTGATTCTTCAGGAAAGATCATGGCCTCATGGGCAGGTAATGGTGGAATAATTGAGGCAACATCTACTGGCAGACCCGGCTTTGTTTTGTTTTATTTGTGCCATACTATTGTGATCAATGGAGATCAATTAACTCATATTCTTGCAGCCGTTCAATGGTACAAAAAGAATAATCATATCACATCATATCGCATTCCATTAAGTGTTTGGGAAGCAAAACATTTTGAGGAACCAGGGCCAGCAACATTCATTCCAGTTCAGAGAATATTCTCAAGGTTTGTCTACGGAGAACACAGAAGCGAAAACCAACATGTAATCGTTGTCTCACCCCTGATTAAACACATGTTTCAGTAATAAAAATTATTCAAAAAAATACAAAATAAATGTTTTATTCATTAATTTATTATTCAGTCTTTCTTTCTTTCTTTCTTTCTTTCTTTTTTTCTTTCATTTTTTCTTTCTTTCACAAACTGATCCATGCCTCAGAACACTTTGTTTAATTTTAAACATACTTGATTTACGTTAATCCAAAGGTGCAAGAGCGGATTGTTATAAGCCGCTTGCTTCGCTTTTTCGGGAACTAATTTAGTGGGAAATTTTTTTTCAATGTTCAGTAAATCAAATCAAAATTAAAGAAATAGAACCTCTGATGCTTTTTTATGGTATATGCTATCACTTCATTTGTTCTTCTTTTTCGAATTAATAAAGGTGAAGACCTAGCATTTGATAAATATTGCAGCGAACTTCAAATCCTACACCACTGAACATATTTTTGAAATAGCTGCAAATTATATCTGTCAAACTTTGTATTTTTTCTTGCAAAAATATAACCCTTTCCTCGAAATCTAATATAAAGAAAACCTTAATTAAATGGCAATGACACAAAATAATGTGTTTTAAGTTTTAGTTCGCTAAACAAAGTTAAAAAGACAAACTCAAATAGGACGAAACAGCGCTGCTGTTCACCAAATACTGGCTATTTCTGCATGGCTTTTTGGCAAGCCGTTTTAGTTTCTGCCTTTCTGCGTTTCTGATTTTCACTTTAGGTGATTAGATCTTACATAGATCCTTCGTAGACCTTCTGCATTTTCTTGCACGATATCGATCCATGCATATTTTATATATATATTTATTATAATATTTTTATATACATTTAATTGTTACATTTTTCCTAAGTGTTCACAATTTTATTCAATTTCCGTGTGCCTTAAATGGAACGGAAACATGTAGCGGTGTGTATACGGCGTTATTTGCCTTAAACGCTTAACGGAAATGTGAAGGAGGACTGGCTTTCAGAAAAGTGGTTTTCCGTACCCGTAAATTTGACGGAAATTCCAAACTATCAAATTTCCGACAATATTTCCGATTTCGGAAATCTGTAATTTCGCACTGTGTAGGTCGTCGTAGTCGTACTCACAGTCCTGACAATGCCAAAACAATTTAACCTTCGTATCGAACTACTTACCACATCCGCAATCATAGCTGCTCATGCATTTCGTCTTCATTTTCAAATGCTTCTTTAAGTCTGCTTCTTTCTTAAAAGTTCTCTTACAATCTTCGCACTCCATATATAGACTAACATATTTAAGTGCGCTGTTGCCCTCAACCACACTTGGAATGGGTTGTTTCCGTAGGTGGATTTTTAACACGGGTCTTGCCCGTATCGAGATTGCGCTGGAACCCCCATTCCCTATACTACTCAACGGCAGAGCGAAGGCAGCGCTATTCCCGCTTTGATACCGACGAAATAAAGCTCACAGAACGCGGAAACAAAGTCCTCATAAGCGTTCATGACCTGAGATTTCCCGACAAAAACCGCTGGACCAAACCACAGGCCCTCTTTGATGAGAATGGCGAAGTTAGGGGTGACGTGGTGAGATTAAAAGGCTTCCAAAATGCCACTAGAAGCCTATTAGACCGGCTGGAGACGTTAAACACAAAGGCTGCGTTAGAAAAACGCGCCGAGGAGCTGCAAGAAACGTTGGAAGAAAGGGAAGCAGATTACATGAGACAAAACCAACTACTCCTTGATGCTCAAAAGAGAGAACTTGACGACAAAAATCAGCGAATAGTACAGATTGGAGAACAAAGTAACAATGCCCTACGCGATAGGGACCAAGCTCAAAAAGCCTTCGATCTGGCTAGAGAAGAGCTGGGCATAAGCAAGGAGGAAGCCAAAAACTTGCGTGTCATTATAGCCGGCTCTTTGGAGGAACGGCGGCAGCTGGTTGCCGAAATCAATACTAAAGAAGAGCAAATCCGGCAAAGAGATCAGGTAATCGAAGACCTGGAGGGGCAAATAGAGCGACAGCAGGAGATAATCAACGACCAAACCCGCTCCGAAGAGGAAAGGGAAGCTGCCCAAAGGGAAGTAGAAGCCCTCGAGGTGAGTGTTGCGGAATTACAAGCGCAAAAAGATGGTCTGGAAAGAGAATTGGGGCTTACCACTAAGGAAAAGGTAAAAAGAGCTTTGGTGAAATATCGCATTCCGCTGGCATTTGCTGTCGCCATTTCAAGCGTAGTAGGAGTAATCCTTAGCTCCCTTAAGGCTACGGGCGCAGGTGTAAAGGCAGTAGGTAAAGGACTAACGGACCTGGAAAAAAAGATGGCAGCCGCTTTACCAGGGCTGCTGGGTAGTGTGATCGGCCTGGTACTAAGGACCGGCGGAGAACTGTTAAAGTTCGTGGGGAATAACATTTTGATATTAGTCGTAGCAATTGGCGTAGTACTCCTGAAAAAGATGAAGATCTAACCCTTATCCGGATGTTTTGCTGGAGGTTTATCATCGTCGGGCATTTGAGGCGTCCTAGACTTGGGATAAGTAAAGACAGTATTCGCGCCGCCTTGGTAATGCGGCACCAAGGGTAGAACGCTCATAGTGCTAATAGTCGTATGATTCCAAGCAGCATTCGCCGGAGAGCCTCTGGCTATAGCAGCATTTATTTTGACGCGTCCCTTGGATCCGCTAAGGGAATCGCTGGGAACTTGAAGCTTTGCATATTGACAATTAGCTATCGTATGAAAAGTTACGGGTGTTTGGTTTTCCTGGCTTCTCGTTGGGGGCTCGAATGAGAAATGAGTTGAATGCCTGGTATTATTCTTCGTTCTGTAAGGTAGTAATGGGGTTCCGGTTTCATCAACTAGCCTAAACCCAACATTGCAGCTACTCCAGCCACTAATGCTAATGGTACATATCACCAACCCCAAACCACCAACTTTTGCCCACAGTTCGATATCAAACCATTCATCATTTACGTAGGTTTCCTCGCCGACATGATGGAGGAACCCAGTTTCCTTTACGTGTGGGTTCATATATTTCAGCAAACATAGTTTCCTTCTAAAGACTTATTACCGTCAAAGTGCTAATGGTCGCATGATTATAAGCCGTATCTCTTTGATCCTCTATGCTATTTACCGTAACCTTTCCCGTATCGTCTACGCGCATTTGCAGTTTTACCTTGGTTTGGCAATCAGCAACCATATGAAAAGTCCAAACGGAAAGATTTTCGACGCTTGGGGGTTTGGGCTCTACGGAGAAATGCGAAGGCTCCTTGTTGTTTGTCTTAGCACGCATGGGCTGTAGTATGCCATTCTCATCCAGGAACCGGAAGCCGACGTTGGTGTGACTATCCGTACCAATACATATGCTGCATATTATCAGCTTCTTTCCTGAGTAGTTCAAATCCACAGACATCCCAGTGACATCAACCCAAGAGCTCTGGTTGTATTTTTTCTCACCTGTGTAAGTCATATAGACACAATCTACTCCAGTTACGTAGGGGTTGTTCATCGCCATATATAATAACTCAGACCAATGCTTGCGGCGGTTAAACCGGCCTTGAGTAAGTTATGGTCATATTCCTCAGGTATCGTAGGCATGACGTGAACCTTTTTGATGGTTTTTCCACAGGCGGCTTTTCTGCGTGCTCCTTTTTTGGCTTCTCTACGAAGTGTGGAGTTCCTTCAAAAGTGTCAGAGTTCACGTCATTCACTCCATACTTCATATCCTTAGTAGCTATTTGGAGCTTGTTGTTGTATCCTACTACGGAGCCAGAATTCATGGATAAGTTACTGGGCATTAGCCAACAACCCGGGGCTACCGCATAGTCCAACCTTGCTTTAGAATTTTGTATAGCTAGTTGGTAACGCTGTACGCCTTTGCTAATGTCGCCCTCCAAAATTGAACTTTCGAATAAGATCAACGCTTCGGCGCGCGTTTCTTCTGCGGCGCCGGTATTTCCAATTATGCTTGATCGGGTATTTACCTGAGCTCCAAGGATAGAGTACACGTAAGCTTCTATGCTGCGGTTTAGGCGGGCAAGACCGGCTCTAGTTAGCTCTTTACCTACTTTGGGTATGAAATTAAGATATTGGTTTGTGTATTCGTCGTTGGTTATACGGATAATCAATGGATTAGCCCATGCGTATTTACCGCCCTCGTCTTTGAACAGAATCTCCTGTTAGGGCAATAACACCCATCTCATGCAATATTCTTCGTACTGTAAAGTGAAAATGAAACATAAATATGGAGTTTTTCATCAGGTTTGCACTTACACCACAACCGCTAGTAGCACACCAGACAGCAAAGTTCAATTGCTGTGGCCAGTATCGCATGTTTGGTCCACTTAACCATTCATGAGATTCCTTAGCTGTGGTGTGATTTATAGGAACTTCCTTGAAGATATCTCGCACCTTTAACTGAAAGAAATTACTGTTAGAAATTCGCATGTTCAATGTTAAGTCCAAATTTGGGTGTTCATCAAATGATACCGCAGGTATCGGATAAGTACTGGTACTAAATAATAATTCATTTGACCAACTGGGTGTAACAGGCTTTGGCTTCAGCTGATCGTCTATTTGATTAACCGGCTTAGGGGTTAAGTCCGCGTTGCTGTACATTCTAGAGCCGTTGTAGTAAATACCGTCAGGCCTACGCTCAAACTTACTAGGGTCTGCATGCGGAAACATCCTCCTAAATGCTCTCCAGTTAGCATAATCCCGGTTATCGTGATGTGGCTGCTCCTCAATGTCATTCCCAAAAGCGTCGTACATTAGTATATATAATGGATGTTATACCATCAGCACCTCAGCTGTACCCAGATTTTCCAAACTACCACACTACCCCCAACGAATTGAACGCTGAAAACTTTCGCTTGAATAAGGCCAATTTAATACTGGCTTACTTGGAAGGACAGGCAAAACACTATGAAAACGTCAGAAAGAAATACGTCAGAGCCCGGAGTACGCTACATAAAATTGCGATAACTACAGGATCCATGTCTGTAGCATTAACAGGCACCGGCGTTGCTACTTCGCTTACAGGCCCTGGAATAGTTGTTGGGGTTCCTTTAGCCGGCGTTGGGGCAGCCTGTGGTATCATTTCAGCTGTTGCTACGGGCATTATGAAACATTTGTCAAGCAAAATATCCAAGCATGACATGACAATAGCTCCGTCAAGGGCTAAAGTAAATACGATTACTGACCTTGTCTCAAAGGCTTTGCGTGACAGAAAGATAGACAACGTAGAATTCTCGCTTATCTTAGCCGAAGAGGAAAAATACGAGAACTTAAAGATGGACATCAGAAATAAAAAAAAAACGTGAAAGATCTTTCCGAGGAATCTCGCAAAAAGATCTACCAAGTAGCAAAAGAGGAGCTTCAAAGAAAACTCGCTCAGTAAACATCTGCTTTGAAAAGAGCGTGACAGGATTCTATTTACATATCGAACGCCAGCTGTATTAAATATAATAATTTTCACATACGTAAGCGTCCGGTGTGTCTGGCGTTCGCTTGAAGAGCTTAACCACCTCCTTGGAAAGTTCTTCAAAAACATCAGGAAAGTTAATGGCAAGGACTAGGATGTTTGGCTAGGCTGCAGAGAAACATCCAAAGGTTTCTGTCAGATTCCAGGTCAAAGATGAACATCATCAAGGACGATGAGTTTGCTTTATCTAGAAAAGTATTGGAAGCCAAGCGTAAAAAACCTTGTTGAACGAAGCAAATGAAACCGTCCTAACGCGACTCGTTCGTTGACGAAAGAAAAAGAAGACAAGCTGTATCAGAATGGCGCTTTTGGTGCAGAAAATCCCGTAGTCCTTCAGAGAACCATGTGGTGGATTCTCTCCCTACATTTTGGGTTTAGAGCCCGTCAGGAAGACTGGCATTGGCCGATTGCTAGATGCAAACATCCAAGAGACTTTTGTGGCTCAATTAAGCGGTCACAAAAGTCTTCAAAGCCTCCAGTCATAAAAGTCAGCAAATGAGCACCATTAGCGACAAATGTCGTACATTTTGAGTTCTTCAAGTCACTCGCGAAATTCCAAACAGATAACTGCTCCTCCAGACAATAGCAGTGGCCAGTTAATAACAAGTTCACAGCGGTCACACACACGCTTGGAAATTATGAGCTTATTTTGGGCAGCTCAAATGTCTCTAGTTCCCAGTCTCCTTTAAGTTTGCTTTGACGCGGCCTTAAAATTTTTTGTACGAGCTGCATGGGAGCCCTTTATTTTTACGGCTGAGAGTAGCCTGAAGCCTAAACACGAATTTCCCGCCGAAATTTTAATTTTGTAGATTCCAAGCTTTTATTCGATGTAAAGAAGTCATATTAAAACTTTTTTTTTTGTATATAAACGTGTTGTGCTTCGTCATAGTATATGTGGCTGTGGAAGGAGGCAAAGGCAGTTGTATTGTACCAGTTCAAAACAGGGAAAAACACTGATTTCGTCTTAGTATTTAAATAATCGAAACGATAGAACCACAATTTTGTTATTGCTCTTTCGAATTTTAAAATCAAGATCCCCAAATAGCGAGCTCTTCGAGTGGAAAATTTGTAACAAAAAAGTGCTATTTATCATGCGACTCGGGTGATTGGCTTATGTAGGCGTATGGGAAGTTCAAAGAGGAGGACTCTTCGAAGATCTCTCAAGTTCTCGCAGAAAAGTAGAAAGATCTTGCAAGAGAGCGAGCAAATCTTCGGCAAGATTATCTCTCGAAATCCAAGGAACTTGCAGCCTTGAGGAAAAAATATCAAGACTGCACAAGAAGGTAAATAATATTTAAGCTTAAGTCTCTAAACCATCTATATCATATAATTCTTGATCGATTGACTTAAATGTTACAATATTACGAACCTCACTAGCTCATCCATATGAAAATCAGGCTTGTTCTGATTTAAAAAAAAAGAATGAGTATTAGATACTAAGCATTGCCATTGCTCCATTGGTCCTTTAACATTGGATTATAAAATCATGTTTTATACACAAAGCAGTTTATTTTGTTTTAGCTCATGTTCATTTCCTTTTCTGAATGCATTATCTAATCAGTTCCTCCAATTTTCGACAGACAGCTTGAAACCTTGACAGCTGCAACTACTATTCTTGGTGGTGCAGTCGGAAACAGAAATGCAGCCCTAGATGGCATGTTTAGCACCATAGTCAAGTATGCTGAAATAGATGACATAGGCCGGTATATCCAGACAAGGGGAAAAATCCAAAGCTGTTTTGAAAAATGCCAGGATGCAGGTAAAAGAGTATGAGAAGAGCGAAGGAAATTTTATTTGCCCGCTTTCTCTTTTATATGCTGAAGGAGTCATTGGAAAAATAAAGTATGAAAAATGCCGATCAGCTCTAGTCATGAAAAACTTAGGAAAAACCACCAAAAAACGTTCTCCTTCAAAGAAAAGGATAATTTTTGGTCATGGTATTCCAGTGCCAAAACCACTTGCATACAATACCATGAATAGTAAGATAATGGCAACTGACATGGGTCCAACATTTTCTGTCAGAGAACAGTTATGCTCATCTCTGCCTTCGCTTGAACGTGTTGATGGTATCTACAGGGATTTAGAAGCCCTCATCCTCCAAGTCAGTGAGTTCTACTTAGAAACAGATAAACATAGAAAGCCATCAGACAGACTCACATGGTTTGGGGATGTGGAGGGGCACTTCAAGCTAGCTATTGCTGGTGATGGGGCTCCCTTTGGGAAATGGGATGAATCCATGTCATTTCTAATAAGCTCTCTAAATGTTGTGCCTAGAATTGCTAGCCCAAATGATTTTTTTATTTTATTTGGTGCTAACTGCAAGGAAAATCACCTGGCTGTAATTAATTTTACAAAGTTGGTGTGTGAAGCTGTTGAGAAAAAAACCTACCTAGTAGCTGGTAAGCAAGTACCTTTCCGCTTTGAATTAGTTTCATCAGATATGAAATTTTTGGCTTTTCTGAATGTTGAATTAAGCAATTCGTCCTGATATTTCTAAAGTTGTGCAAATGTTTCAAATAATGACTGTGACACCTTGGAATCTAAATTTGGCAAAGATCCTAGCTGTAAATGGAAACCATGGAACTACAGCCAGAGAGTTGCAGTTGCAAAAGAAGTTGCTAGTTTTAAAGCAAAGCTGAAGCCCAATCTCTCTTAAACAACAGCGCGAAACCGAATAACAATGTTCATTGCAAGCCAAAAGTCAAGGCAAAAATTCCAGCCACTAATTGGCAAGCTGTGTGACAAAGGACTTGATGAGCCTTAACAATTGAAGAACAATGCAGCTCAACATCTACACTCATTGCTCCTAGATCTTGCCATTTGTTACAGTAATCTTACTCCTAAGCTAATTAGCAGGAATGAAATTCCACCAAACTGTTCCATGTCTAGATATCTTGATACATTGCAGGGGGAGGTTAAGGCTGGGCGTATGCGTAAGCAGCTTGTAAAGTGGCTAACTGAAGGAAGAAACCAAGATGATGATTTCTCATACAGGCTAACTGGAAAGGATTCCAAGCTTAAGGGTAAGATCGAATGATCCTGTTTTGCTTATGAAACTAGTCTTCATTGTTTTCATAGCATGAAAGCTGAGGGATCTTGTTTCAGCATTTTCTATGTACCGCATTACTCCTACTCAACTTGGAAAACTAAATGCTTTAGGCCATGACTACTTACTGCAGTAAGGATGCTTACAGGTTCTGGGGTGTCTGGAACTATCTGGCATGTGGGTCATCTAGCTCCTGTTCATTGCCAGTGGGCCTACTCTAAATTTGGTACTGGCCTTGGGATAAACACAATGCAAGGCAGAGAGGGAAAACGTCCAAATTGCAAGCTATGCTAAGAACACCCTGTACAAGCACCCCTGGCAGCAAGTGTTTCGTCATGACTACATTAGCAGAATATGGCTCCCCCTACACCAACCCTCACAACTGACTTACCATCATTTACAGGAAAGTCTCATTCCAAAAAGGGTGAGTGCTGAATCACCACACCTCTGCTACTGTGGTCTTGAAAAAGATCAATATAAGGGAAAGATCAGTTGCTGGGGAAAGCCTACAATCATCTGTGCAATACCTCACTCTCGGTTAATAGGTGGTATATAATTGCCGAAAACTAATCTAAAATGCCTTACAAATGTTTAATAAAGATAATACTGCTAAATAAGTTATATGTTATATTTGTGTCACTGGTTTGACAATTCCTTTAAGTAAAAAACTCCGGCCGACTAAACTGTAATTCCTTTAAAAGCTCCCTTACTTATCATGTTTACATATAATTTGCTAAGACCAAAAACTTCGATAATAATATAATAATATATAAAAACTTGTTCAGCGCGTATACAAGTCTGTTCTAAGCGCTTTAGGTAAATTAAGGTAAGACTATAAAAGAGTAAAACGAAAATTATGATTTGAAAGCTAATTTGAATAAATAAGTCTTTAAAACCTGTGATTTGAATAAAGCAAACTTATTAGTGTCTCTTAATGATGACGGGAGCATGTTTCAAAGTTGAGGGGCAGCAACAGTAAAAGAACGTAGACCATAAGATTGAAGATTGTAGGGATTGGAGTTTTGAGCCAGAAGACAAGACGATCGAAGTTTGCGCGACGGTTTATAAGTAGAGTATGATTTGTCAGTTAGAAGGTGGAAAGAGCAAAGACAATGAACGGTCCAATGAACCAGAAAATAAGCTTATGCTCCAACTATTAGAAGAGCTTTTTACTCTTTCCTATGAAAAATGGGTCAAGTGACAAATCATTCCAAATAATACAGACGTCACTTGATTCAAGAGCTTATCAAAATTACGGAAAAAAGTTTCAAGTTCTTCCTCACGAGAGCCAGCCGCCATGCTTAATAGCTTGCAAAGAACTATGGATGCTAGACCACAGGAAACCCGTAAAAAGTATTTTGGGTTCCCTCCCTGTGGATAGAGAAAACTCGTCGAGAAACAGAGAAATCTCGTCGAGAAACAGAGGAAATCTCGTCGAGTTCTCGTCGACTTTTTGTCAAGAAACTAAAACTAAAAATATTTCTCGACATACTTGGTATGGAACTTGAAAGAACAATTAAGAAACTAAATCTATGGTGTGCATAATTCAATATCTAGTATGACCATTTGAACAAGGTGGTGAAAACTGAAAGGCTTTTGGCAGTAACGGCATTCCATAGATGTAGACAAGTTAGACATTATACAGAGCTTTGAAGGTAAGCAAAAATATTTTATAATTTATCCTTTCAGCCAAAGGAAGTCAGCAGCAGTGAGGGGGACTCACGATCGGCCGGCAAAAATCACATATTGAAAAACACCAGCCCCCCCTGGGGTTTTTGGAGCAGTGACGAGGCCCTACAGGGGGTCTTGCGCGATCCGCCGGCCTCGGGAAAAGTCCCTCACTGCTGCTGTGTTTGGGTAACGCAAACGGAGGTTAAGATATCTTATAAATATACGATGCACGAATGTAAGAAGTTTGTTTACGACTTCTGTGTAAAGTGCTTGGAACCTAAGTTTGTACCTACTAAGCCAAATAAGTATATTTGCTGTGGTAAAAAAATGCAAATAGAAGATGACACGTCAGCACAGTGTTACGAGTGTGGTAAGAATATTCGTAATGCCGTACCTTGTGCTACCAGGGAACAATATTATTCTAACGGAGGTCGTAAGAAGACCCCATACAAAAGAATAAAATACTTCCGAGACTGGATGAGTCATATCCAAGGTTTACATCCGGCATATTTAGACGACGAAGTAATGGAAAGAATCATAGGTCATTTAGAAGAACCAACGCCACAAAGCCTACGGAAAACGCTGAAAAAATTAAAGCTAGGAAAATATTACAAAGCTATTCCCTATCTTTTGTCTGAAATTACCGGTAATTCTATTCCCGAAGTTTCTGATATGAGCAGAGCCGAGTGGATGTTTTGTCGGCTGGATAAGGATATTCCTTATTATCCTGACGTAATTTACGAAATATTTTACAAAATAAACCCCAACCACCCTCTGTTAGGTTGGATTCCAAGAAGATAGTGGATCTTATGGCATAAGACGATTTATTATACGCGTACTGACGTTCGATATGCAAATAGAATCCTGTCACGCTCTTTTCAAAACTGATGTCTAAGCGAGTTTTCTTTGAAGCTCTTCCTTTGCTTCTTGGTAGATCTTCTTGCGTGTTTCCTCGGACAAATCTTTTACGACTGTTTTTTTATTTCTGATGTCCATCTTTAATTTCTCGTATTTTTCCTCTTCGGCTAAGATAAGCGAGAATTCTACGTCGTCTATCTTTCTGTCACGCAAAGCCTTTGAGACAAGGTCAGTAATCGTATTTACTTTAGCCCTTGACAGAGCTATTGTCGTGTCATGCTTGGATATTTTGCTTGACAACTGTTTCATAATACCCGTAGCAACAGCCGAAATGATACCACAGGCTGTCCCAACGCCGGCTAAAGGAACTCCAACAACTATTCCCGGCCCTGTAAGTGAAGTAGCAACGCCAGTGCCTGTTAATGCTACGGACATGGATCCTGTAGTTATCGCAATTTTATGTAGCGTACTTCGGGCTCTGACGTATTTCTTTCTAACGTTTTCGTAGTGTTTTGCCTGCCCTTCCAAGTAAGCCAGAATTAAATTCGCTTTATTCAAGCGGAAGTTTTCAGCGTTTAATTCGTTTGGGGCCCCTTTGGGAAGTTCAGGATAAAGTGGAGGTGCTGATGGTATAACATCCATTATATATACTAATGTACGACGCTTTTGGGAATGATATTGAGGAGCAGCCACATCATAACAACAGGGATTATGCCAACTGGAGAGCATTTAGGAAGATGTTTCCGCGTGCAGACCCCAGTAAGTTCGAGCGTAGGCCTGACGGGATTTACTTCAACGGCTCCAGAATGTATAGCAATGCCGACTTGGAACCGAAGGCGCAACCGACTCCTGTTAAGTATGTTAAGACGGTAGAACCAAACTTCCCAAAGAATCTATTACCAGCAACAGAGGATTACCCATTTTACGATAACAAAGGCGGAGCGGATGACTTTGCTAAGATGGTTACCTCCTTAGAAATCCCCGTGGGTCCTACGACTTTTAAGACAAAAGTAAGAGACATCTTCAGAGAGACTCGGATGAAGCACACGTCGGGAAAAGAATCCAGAGAATGGTTATCAGGCCCCAGCATGCGATATTGGCCGCAGCAGTTGAACTTTGCTGTCTGGGCTGCTACTAAAGGATGTGGTATAGCCGCGGACATGCTTTATATTCCTTTCCTGAGGTTTCATGTTGCTTTTACTATTCGCAGAATATTGTATGAGCTAGGCGCGCCTTTACCGGGTGACACTGTCTTTAACCTAAAGGATAATAAATATGACAAAGTCGCATGGGAACGGCTAAGAAACGAGTTTAAGCTTACCAACCCTGACTTTTGCAACAAAGAAGGTGCCGCCCACGGTCTAGGAGAGACTTACACTTATGCTTCGTATGTCGGAGCCAGCATAGAAAGTCCAGGCATGGGATATCCCAGCTCCTTCGAATTCTCAGACTTAGGAGGCAGTGGAACAAAAGGAAATCTGATTTACTTCATAGAAAGCAAAGAGAAGTATCCATGGGCGCCATTCTTTGCCGCGAAGGGCATTGGGTTAAAGAATCTAGCAAGGATTAATCGAAGCATCGAAGCCTTTGTCTACTGCGTCCTAGGAGCCCAGGTTAGCACTCGCAGTCCCATCGTAGATGCCAGTGGTGCTTCACAGGAAACGCAACAAGTATTCCTTGTCCTCTTTGAAAGCGCTGTTATTGAGAATGAGATCTCTAAGTCAGTTCAAAGGTATCAACTTGCGGTGCAGCAATCAAAAGTTAGACTGGATTATGCCTTGTCACCCGGTTGTTGGTTAATGCCAAGTAATTTAGTCATCAACGCCAGTTCTGTTGTGGGTTACAACAACAAACTACAGCGAGCAACCAAAGACATGAAGTTTGGGGTGAATGACGTGAACTCTGACACTCTTAGGAACATCCCCCATTTCGTGGAGAAGCCAAAGAAGGAGCACGTAGAGAAGCCACACGAAACACCATCAAAAACTGTAAAAAAGAAGATACTGCCCACGATACCTGAGGAATATGACCATAACTTACTAAAAGCCGGACTAGCAGCCGCGAGTGTTGGTTTGAGTCTTTATATATGGCGATGAACAACCCCTACGTATCCGGAATGGATTGTGTTTACACGACTTACGAAGGTGAGAAAAAATACACCCAAGCATCTTGGGTTGATGTCACTGGTATGTCTGTGGACTTGAACTACTCAGGAAAGAAGTTAATAATATGCAGCATTTGTATTGGTACGGATAGTCACGCCAACGTCGGCTTTCGGTTCCTGGATGAGAATGGCATACTACAGCCCATGCGTGTTAAGACAAACAACAGGGAGCCCGTACATTTATCCGTAGAGCCCAACCCCGGTAGCGTCGAGAATCTTTCCGTTTGGACTTTTCATATGGTTGCCGATTGCCATGGAAAAGTAAAGCTGCAAATACGCGTAGATGATACTGGGGACGTTTGTGTAAATAGCATACAGGATCAAAGAGATACGACTTATAATCACGCCACCATTAGCACTCTTACGGTGGTTAGTCTTTAAATATATGAATCCACATACAAAGGAAGATTGGTTCCTTTATTATTTAGAGGAGAAATCGTATGGATGGGGTGACAGCTGGCGAGACACCGGGCTGTGGGTAAGGGTTGGAGGCTTGGGGTTGATTATGTGCACCATTACCATTAACGGGTGGAATAACTGCAATGCCGGGTTTAGGATAATTGACGAGACCAACACCCCATTATTGCCTTACAGGAAAAAGACGAATAACAGGGCTGCGGCTCATTTTACGTTTGAGCCCGCGCCCGCGAGCGCGGAGAACCTAACGTCGGTGACTTTTCACATGATAGCCAATTGTCAATATGCGAAGCTTCAAGTTCGCCCCAGCGATGCTGACCCCACGAATCCCTCCCATTATCTAGGTTTCGTTGGGATAAATACCACCTATTCGACATCCGGTATCGTGGATGCTATTTGGAATCATAAGACTATTAGTACTATGACCGCCATACCTTTGACACCAAATTATCAAGGCGGCGCGAATACTATCTTTACTTATCCCCAGTCGAGAACGCCACGTGCACCAGATAACGACAAGCCTCCAGTAATACATAAGGATAAGCCTACACCTTCATCTTTTTCAAAAGTACCACGCCGATAGCTACCACCAGAATCCAAATATTATTCCCCACGAACTTTAATAGTTCTCCTCCGGTTCTAAGTACCAGACCGATCACAGAACCAAGCAGCCCCGGTAAAGCGGCTGCCATCTTTTTACCCAAGTCCGCCAGCCCTTTGCCTGCTGCCTTTACGCCTGCGCTCGTAGCTTTAAGGGAGCTAAGGATCACACCTACTACGGAGGAAATGGCGACTGCAAATGCCAACGGAATGCCATATTTCACCAAAGCTCTTTTTATTTTTTCCTTGGTGGTAAGCCCCAATTCTCTTTCAAGGTTTTCCTTTTGTGCCTGTAATTCCGCGACTCTTTCCTGCAGGGTCTCTAATTCCTTTTGAGCTGCTTCCCTTTCCACTTCAGGGCGGGTTTGGTCTGCAATTACTTTTTGTTTATCGTCTACTTGCCACTCCAGGTCTTCGATGGCCTGTTGAAATTGTCCTATTTGCATGTCCTTTTCGGCCATTTCCACTATTATTCTCCTTTGTGTTTCGATGCTTTCCTGTAAGTTATCCCTTAAGCTCTTCGTCTCCTCATTGTCTCTGTCTATTTTGCTTAAAGCAACCCTTAACCTATACGTGACGTCCTTCTTTTCTTCTGATAACTTACTTATTCGCTCTTTGTAGCGTACTTCGATGGCATTTTGGCGCTTAGCAAGTTCTACGTTTTGTTCTGAGTGTTCTCTTTTCATCTCATCGATTGATTTCTCGAGGCCTTCAATGTTGTCTTTTAAGCTCTTTATCTCTATGCTGTCTGCGTCCGCTTTGCCTAAAGCGACCCTTAATTCCTTCTTGGTAGCATTCCTTTTTTCGAATAACTCATTCATTCGTTTTTCGTAGTCTACTTTGATGAGCCTTTGCTCTCTATGGAGTAACATATTTTGTTTCGTGTAATTGGATTGGGCCTCTTCAAGTTCTCTTTTAAGGTCTTCATTATCCTGTTCGAGGTTCTTATAAGCCTCCTTAAGAGCCACCAAATCCTCACGTGCTCTTAGGAGGTCCGTACGCTCTTCTTTTATTCGTTGTATGTCTTCCTCAGCCGCCTTCTTTCGTTCGTTGACCTCGGCTAATTCTCTATGCGCCTCCGCTAAATTATATGCATTAGTGGATTTCTCTATAAGGTCTACTGGTAAGGTCCGTATTTTATTTATCTTAGCCTGCAATTCGTCTTTCTTAGCGTTCAACGCAGCAACTTCATCCGTCTTAGTTTGAAGTGAATCGGCTAAAGTACTTATTTGCGCCCTTAACTCTTCATGATCGCCTTCAGCGGCCGGTAACCTTCTTGCCGCCTCAAAGAGCTCATTGAAATCAGTTTGTACTTCCTTATCTATTGCGGCTTCTTGCGCGGTTAAGTTGGGTTCCCCCAATGCCTTCCTAAGGGTCGGAGGAATATTCTTATCTGGGTAGTATTTGCCATTTATGTCCTTGATAATGTATGGCTTAGCATTAGACCTATTTAACCTTGCTATTATGACTTCCTTACCCCATTCGTTATCCCTGTTGAACATTACTTGGGCTTTGTCGGGGTCCCAGTTTGGGAATTCTTCCTTGATCCTATCAAAGTCATCAGGTTCTTCTCCTGTGGATTCGTTCATTTGTTCCTGAATCTGGCTAAGCCATGCAGCGCTGGGGGCTTCGGGAACCGGTCCTAAGTCTTCCATTTGCAAATATTCTGGAATGGGTCTGTGTGGATTCTTAGACCTGAATTTGCCTCTTAAAGAACGCATAGCATCGCGGAGCCTGCTCCTGCCATATCTGCGTCTTAGCTTGTCAAATAGGCCTTCTTGGTCTACGTTGTCATTAGGAAGTAAAGACTCGTATTCTTCGTCATTAATATCTACTTGACCTTCTTCGGTAAGGGGATCAAAATCCGTTCCTTCTACTTCCATTATATATGATAAGCTCAAAGTTAAATCCTAACCTCCTTCCTAAGCAGGTTGGCGGTCTGAAAGCAGAACGTACCTTTCACCGGGTCACCTTTACCCCCAGTAGCGCCAAACCAGGAGAAACCTTGTATGTAGGCGTTCCCCGTTTAACGGATAACCTGGTATTGGTTCCTGGCACCTTGGCTTTAAGGTTCGACCTGGCGGTTCAGCCAGATACCGCAGACGCGCGTTATGTTGTTAATAACATAGGCAGGAACCTTGTTTCTAAGATGAGAATCAAGTTTGCTGGTGAATCCCTGTTGGACTTAAACAGGTACGATCTTTACACCACATACAAAGATTTGTGGTTGACGGCCTTCGACCGCGCACAAAAGATAGAACAAGGAATAGCAAGTGAAGCCATACGTAAGGTAAGAAGCGCAACCTCCAGCGCCTCCGGAGAAGACGAAATAAAGACAGCCTACGGCACCAAATATCTCATTCCATTGGACTTTGAAGTAATAACAAACCACGGTGCGTATTACCCAAGACAGCTTTCTGAACTGCAGTTCGAAGTAACCTTGGCAGATACGACCAACATCCTGCAAGGAAAAGACGTAAGTTCGTCAGCCGCGCATCCATATGCTATCACTAATTTGGAGCTGCAGTACGAGACCGTGTACTCTGAAGATATCGCTCGTAGCGCAGGCATGGAATACAGTGCTGGTAAAGCATTCCTTTACGACCACGTAGTAATGTACAAGACGTTTAGCTTCACGAACAACGTCGAAGAGGTCATCAACCAAAGTATTAATATACCACGACGCAGTTTAACGGGGCTAATGTTGCTGTTTGCAAAAACATACACCGCAGGATTGCGCGACTCCGAGGCGTTCTTTAACCCCAACATTACCAATGTCGGCGTGAACATTAACGGAGTACCAAACAAGGTTTATTCCCAAGGGATAAAACCTGAAGACATGTACCGGGAAGCAATGCAGAAGTTTGGCGATCAAATTGCCCCAAAGGAGTTCTTTAAGGATAAATATGCGTTATGGATTGACATGCGCACTACTAATGATGAGAGTATGCATGGTCAGGGTCTGCGGTTGGTAAATACCCAAGATGGTATTACTTTGGAGATCAAGCGCACCAAGCATGCCAGCGACACTACTAAGATAAACTGCTACATCTTTGTGGTGTCAGACGCGCAACTGAGCGTAGAAATGAACCAACTTAAAAGTGTTGCATATTAAGGTTAAATATTCCTTAGATATACGATGCTTCGCGTATTTGAAAACAACGACAACGAACTGCAATGCATAGTGCAAGGCGACAAGCTGTACTTTAAAGCAAAGGAGGTGGCTTTGGCGTTGGGCTATGAGCGCTCCAGAGATGCAATTAGGGTACACGTATCTGAAAAATACCAGAAAAAATGGGTTGATCTGCAAGGGGCTGCGAATCACCGCTCCCTTACTACGCAACCAAATGCCGTGTTTATATCCGAACCTGGTTTGTATGAACTAATATTCAGCTCCAAACTACCCAGGGCCGTAGAGTTTCGCGATTGGGTATTTGAGGAAGTCCTTCCCACATTAAGGAAGACTGGTAAGTATGAAATTGAAAGGCGTTTTGACAGCCCCAACAAGTTGGTGTTTAAGATAGAGAATGAGTTTGACCTACATAAAAAGGTGGTTGACTACATCCGCAAGTATTACCCTCAAATGCTCATAGCCCCTGGCCTGGGTGAACTACAAGACACGTCAAACAAACGCATAAAGTGCTGGCAGAAAGGATATCAACGAGGACAGCCTGATCTGCTCATCTTGAATGCACACGTGTGGTACTGTGGTTTCTGCGTCGAGCTGAAGACTCCAAAAGGCAACGGGGTATTATCTGATAGTCAACGCCTGCTATTGGAAAGGTATGAGCAGAATGGTTACAAGGTGCTGATCAGCAACGACTACGACGACATCTGCAGAGCCATCACAAAGTATGCACAAGGAATGCGTTTACCTTGTGCATATTGCTGCAAGCGCTTTAGGAACACAGACACTTTAAAGACGCATTTAAAGATATTTCATAGAATATATGGACAAGGATAAATTCAATGAGATAAGATTCATTCAGACGCACTGGAGGGATTTGACCATAGGGGAAATCTATGAGATAAAGAATTACGTGGTCTTTGAAGACTTGGACCGTCTGCGTTTGGTCTTAAAGAATAAAAAAAGAACATACACCCTTTGGGCGCCCGATAGGATAAGGTACGCCATTGAAGGGCAGCAGGTCACACATGTTATGAGTCATGGTAAGAAGGATGGTAGATGGGTATTTGATGTGGTCAATTGGGAGCCTGAGAGTCCTCTTCACTCTTAAGTGCGTCTACCATCGTACGCTGATCCGCCAGGCACCAATGCCCCACAAAGGATCCTTGAGAGAATACCTTGCCGCAATGAAGGCAGGTGTATTTTTTTCTTGGCTTTGGCTTACGAGAGGCAATGCAGTCTGCTGGGGGTTCGCAGGTAATACAGTCCATATATACCTAAGACGATCAGGAATCCTCCAAGGAATGCCATTGCGTGTGCTATCATATATCTAACCAGAATGTTGACGATGAGGTTAAATCTTTGTTAAGAGGCTGTGCACGTAAAAACCGACCGGTGGGGTCTGACTCAAAAAATCGATTTCCCTGATTTTTTGCTCATTTATAGGGTTTTACCATAGAATAACCAGAATGTATTTTTTATGTTTTCATTGTTTTTATTTCCCAAGAAAATTAGCTCCAAAGTTCGAGCCAGCTTGTAGGCTCAAATTAGCATCAATACAAGGGTTTCAAAACTCGTTGCGGAGCAAGGTTTTCTTCTTACATTATTGACAAATAAGCCAAGAAAACTTTATATCAATCATATGAGAACGATTCTGTGCTAAAATATTAAACTTTTTCTCAAAAACGAATTTCTGGCAAATTTTTGAACACAGTTTATTCGGCTCAAGCTGGTTTTACCACTGGTCTTTAAATCGGAATACTTTAAAAGTGGCAAAGTTTCAAACCTAAAATTAGACCAATTCTGATAGATCTAGCCTTATATTTCAACTTTATTGGAAAAAATTTGTCGGCCGATGCAAAACGACTTTGCGAGCTTTCATCAAAGTTACTATATTTTGATCGTTTATCAGCTGCCGAATCACTTCCGGTCTGTGAGTAAAATACATAATTTGCATAATTTGATCTCAAAAACAAGACAAAAAGTCACAAATAAAATTTTATTTTGAGTATATAAATAAAAAAGATAACTTAGAAAGAGAAATTGCCAAATAATTACGCCTTAGGCCTTCAACAAAAGAAATTATAAACACTCACTTCGAGACAACTGCCGTGATCCATTCTCCGTTGCATAAAAATCTCTCTCGACTACCACATCGCGAAACAATTCCATAATAAAACAGGATAAATTTTGCTAGGAAAACATACGAAGTACTGAAATAGTAGCTATAGCAATGGAAAGATAAAGCAATAATTCGTCTTTAAAAATCATTTATTAGAGCAATGTCTAATGGTCTTTCGGTGCAAGGCCGGCAAATAAGTCTGTCTGAAATAACTGTGCTTCTAATTATCTTGTCACCGCGCTTGCCGGCAAGCTGTAGCAAGTCAGTTCCAAAACTGCTGACCGAAGGCAGAGTCAAGGTTTTCGGAGTTTGCAATGGCGACTACATGTTCCTTCAAAAACAATACTTCCCTTAGAGACTGTGGACCATCCCGTGGTCATACGGAAGTACTATTCTTAAACACATGTCGTGATGATGTAAAAGGTCATCTTCAGAGCTGTCACCTATCGCGCTCTGACTTGATAGAATATGAATTGATTCTCCAGAGGGCCGGTTTTGAAAACATATCTTCTGATGCAACAAAGACCTTCCGTGTTTGTCCTCGTCACAGATATGGACTGGGAAAGTTTTGGAGACCACCTAGATCATGCCAGTATCCATCTCACAGTGGTTCGTCATCTCTAGTCAAAGGACGCGATGTCATTGGCCAGGACATCTCGAATGAAATTACCAACCTATTTGGAGTAACAGTTCCACTAGGATCACGTAATTATATCATTTGAATGAAACACAGTAGTCAAACTATTGAATGCTAGTTTACTGAATTACATGATTTACTTCATAATAATAATAATAGTCGAGGGGAGGGGTTCTATATAAGAAAATAGCATTGGAAAAAGTGGGGTGGGGGGGGGGGGGGGTAATATTGGAAAATATAAGAGAATAGTATGGAAAAAGAGAAAGGTGGATGGGTTGCCCCCCAACCTGCGGCCTCTGAGGTCTTACAGAAAATTTGTGTTTTAACAGCAATATGCTCTAGCTGTCGCAAAAAACACAAGAAAGAAGTCAAAAATCAACCCTTCCCTGCTTCTTCGGAGGATAAGAAAGAAATATTCACCCCTGAGAAAGCAAATACCTATGTGCTTCGGTAAGTTTTCCTTTTTTTTCTCTTCTTGAGTTTATTTATTCATTCATGTTTGTTTGGTTTGAAGATTACTCCTTACGTATTTACTGATCAATTTGTTAGGAATCGTCCAGATGCAGAGTATAGGGAAAGTTTTACTGGTACGCCAACACCCTTGAAAAGACGTGATCCTTGTTGGACACCTAGCAGCATGGCTGATGACGACATTTTGGAGTCAGAAGGAAATATCAACCAGAGCGTCGTAGATCAAGAGGTACTTAATTTGTACAACCAAGGTATGGCATCACTAGCATCTAAAATATGTCTAGAGTTTTCACCACTGCAGTCTCGCACAAAAACCACATGGGAAGATACCAGTGAGATGATGAAAAAAGAAGTCAAGGAAAATGTATTACAAGGCTGTCAAATTGTCTGTGAAGTTGTTGCCCCTAATTCCAGCAAAGAAGTTTACGACTCGCTATTCATTGACAAGGCGAAAGATACAGACTTAATTAGTGAAGAGCTTCTGTCCCTCATGACAGCATACCGAGATGCCCCTTCAAAAAATGTGAAACTTCAAATCATGAGCATTTATGTCGAAACATTCTGCAACTTTATTTAGACTAAAGCTTACTAACGTCCAAGCCTTGCATCGCGACGCACTAGTTTGCGAAAGAGAAGACAGGAGACAATGGTTTTGGAATAATTTTGGCCACGCTAGTGGCAAGTTTAATAATGAATAACCTATATAATCGTACAAAATACCAAAACCCAAAGAAGCTATGTCTTCGGCAAAGGTGGGGCGAGAATAAACACGCCACACCTAGAATAACTAAATACGATAATCCAAAAGGTAGGCCGCAGGGGAGGAGGTGGGGGAAATTTACTGTGAACTTGCTTGACTGCGAGAATAGTAGGAAAGAGGCCTCGTGGTAGTAAGACGCGCCTTAAGTACTGCTACGTAATAACAGTAATCATATCCTATTGGTCGACTTGAGATATGCGGATTCATCTAGTTGGATTACCGTATCTAACAACAGTATAATGTTTCGACATAAATGTCATTATGCTGTCAGCATAACGTTCTGTTTTATGTCGAAACATTCTGCAACTTTATTTAGACTAAAGCTTACTAACGTCCAAGCCTTGCATCGCGACGCACTAGTTTGCGAAAGAGAAGACAGGAGACAATGGTTTTGGAATAATGTTGGCCACGCTAGTGGCAAGTTTAATAATGAATAACCTATATAATCGTACAAAATACCAAAACCCAAAGAAGCTATGTCTTCGGCAAAGGTGGGGCGAGAATAAACACGCCACAAGCCACATTCTGTGGCGGCCCCACCAAGGCGCGATGCAAGGTGTGGACAAGGAAAGAGAGGGTTAAAATTAAACCTTATAACTGGACCAGAAATTGACCTGTGAAGAAGAAGCCCCTGTCTAACCAACTTCACGAGCCAGAAATTTAGCGTATGCGGTCCTTGCCTGCTAAAGCAATCTACCTAAATAGGATATAGTATATGTAACACGAAATATCCGATGGAGATTAAATTGACCCATTAAATTGGACAAGAGATTGATTGATCCTTGAAGAAGTAGCCCATGTCTAAACAACTTCCAGGGCCAGAGATTTATCATATGCGTTAATTGTGTGCCCAAATACTCTACTTAAATATAATATATGTAACACGATATATCCGGTGGCGATAACACAGATAAGCAGCCCCTGACTGACCTTACATGTGTCATCAAGCGGACGCGTGAACATGTTTGAAATTCAATTGGCCTGAGCACTAGGTGACCTAAGATAGATTTTAAAGGCGTCGGATTTCCAGCGGCCCAGAGTACGTATTTGGGCATCAGAGAAGCCATTGTCAGCAGCATGACAGGCGGCGCCAATGCGAAAGCTGTGGCTCTTGTACCGCTCTGGGTCGAGGCCACAGAATATTAAACACCTTTTAAGATCGGTGTTAAACTGGGACACCGTAATGGGACTACCATCTTGATGACAAAAAAGTGGCCCCACCCGCCCTCCTCTAAGATGACAATATTGGGAGAGAGATTTGACGGGACAGAATGGCTGGGAATCTTCACGATCGATTAACACGTCAAAAGGCCGGCGCCTCGTGTTATGTTTGTAATCAATGATGGTAATCTTAGCTGAGTGGAGGTTACCTTGGGTCATCAGGAAAGATAAAGCATTAAATTGAACAACCGTGTTTCTAGATTGTGCACTCTTGGCAGCTAACTCTCCCACACGGAAAAACCCGTAAAAGGCTAGCAAAAACATAGCGGAATAGAGGACTCTTTGAAAGGCAGAAGAGTTGGTATGTCTGAGGGCCTGTACTAAATCGTGAAGCAGTGGGCGAGTGATTGGTAACCGTACATCAAACGGACGCCGACGATTTAAAGCGGTCACGAGCTTTTGAATTAAAGATGCTCTTGTCGGATCTTGAAGCCCTTGCAGCTTGTGTAAATATCCGATCGCGGATAAATATGATGAAATAGTGGAACAAGCCAATTTTTTAGCCGAAAGGTATGAAATAAACAAAGCTATGACATCGGGCGTTAGAGGTAAATTTGGTTGGGGAGATCCATAGAATCTCTGGTGGAAAGTACTAAAAACCGACCAAGCTCGCCGATAAGAAGCACGAGAGCCCTCAGACAAAGCCGAGCGTAAGAGAAAACCTAAGTTAGAGACCAACTCTCCGGCAGAAGGTTCGCGGGTATCGCCGTAGCGCACTCGTCCGCGTCGGGCATGAGCTGTTTGAATTTGTCTACCTGTAAGCGGGAAATTAAATCGGCACGACTATTACTTAAACCTGGCACATGTTGTGCTCGAAATAAGATATTATGGCGTAAACAACTCAAAACGAAGTCACGTGTCAACACCATAATCATCTTATCTTTTGAGGTCTGTCGATTAATTATTTCAACCACGGCTGCGTTGTCAGTGAAAAACGTAACGCACTTATTAGCCATATTTAACCCCCAGATATGTATGGCAATAACAATAGGAAAGAATTCTAGAAATGCGATGTTAAAGGATTTCCAAGAAGCCGGCCAAGCGCCGCAAAACCAATGCTTACCAAAGATAGCACCGTAACCTAGTGATGCCGCGGCATCTGTGTATAGTTCGAGGGCAGAAGACGTTTCCCATTTTTCCTCCAGAAAAAACGATTTGCCGTTGTAGGCGTCTAGAAATTTACACCACGTGATAATATCTTTTTTGACTTCCCGAGTTAAACGAATATGATGATAGGGATTAAGGCGACCCTTGGTAAGATCAATCATGCGGCGCAGGAAAGCGCGACCTGGAATGATCACAGAGCAAGTAAGATTTAAAAGGCCTAATAAGGATTGTAATTCCCTTAGCGTTACTGACCGCTTCTTATAAAACGAACGAAGAAGAGTGTGACATTTTTGAAGCTTATCATCAGGTAATCGGGTCTCGCCTTTGACAGAATCTAAAGTAATACCCGTGAATTGTAGAGCTGTCTCAGGGCCCACCGTTTTCTCAGGAGCTAATGGGACTCCAAGGTAATCGCACATGCTCATGAAATTATTGAGATCTGTACGACACTTATCCTCGGTAGGTGCAATAAATAAGAAATCGTCTAAAACATGTAACACAGCCGACGCACCAAGACGTGTCAACGAGAGCCATTCTAGAGATGTACTGAAAGCTTCAAAAATGGCACAGGAAGAAGAGCAGCCCATAGGTAGACATTTGTCAAAATAGTACATGCCATCCCACTTGAGCCCCAGCAAAGAATAGTCAGTAGGATGAATTGGAATAATCCGAAAAGCTGATTTAATATCAGTTTTCGCCATAAAACAGCCTGCCCCCAAACGTTTAATGGCAGAAATTGCCTGACCGATTGAAGCATATTGTACCGAGGAATAAAATTCGGGAATGAAATCATTAACTGAAGAGCCTTTAGGATATGATAAATGGTGTATTAAACGAAATTCACCAGGAACTTTCTTGGGGACTACACCCAGGGGCGAAGTCCGAAAATTAGAGAATGGAGGCACTGAGAAAGGCCCAACAATCCTGCCGGCTTCGCATTCCTTACGCAACTTAGATAAGGTGACGTCCGGTTGGTCAAGAGCGCTCTTGAGATTCGGTGAGAAGAAAGATACGCGTTTACCCAGAAAATGAATACGAAAACCGAAACGAAAACCGTTGCACAAGTAAAACTTCAAAGGTCGTGGATATCCGTCCAAGAGATGTTCAAGCCTTACCACCTTTATTGGTGTTACTGGCTGGGTGTGAAGGAGAACGTTTGTCGATGGTACAATTGCTAGCGGAATGTTTTCCACCGCATCTGCAACAAACGTGCTCATACTGACACCCTTTACAAAATTTTCCGCTCTGAAATGCCCAACACGTTCCCTTGGGAAAAGGGGGGTTGGTATTGCGAAAACGATTTCGCTGAGCCGGCCCTTTCTCAGCGCCTTGTTGGGGTTTCCGAAAATTTGTGACTGCCCCAAGCCATAGCTCCCAATGGATTTGGTCCCAAGGAAAGGAGTCGGGGGCAGACTGTCGGAGATAGCGAAACTGCTCGTCGTAAAACGACCAATCACCCGACTTGTGAGCTATATCCCTAATAGTCTCACAGTATTTCATTAATGGCGCGGCTTGGTCCGAGAATTTTCCACAGAAAATGGCTACAAAAGTGTGGAAAGCCGTCAGCCATAAGTCAATACTAGTAACTTTCTTGGGCTGGTGACTGGGCTCCAGCGTAATTTGAGGGTCGCGTGAATTTTCGGAGGGTTTCCCTACTGAAAGCGAGTATTTTTCAGGTGTAGGGGAGTTATTTAGAAGGGCGCCAAAATCGACATATTCGTTAGCCCAAATTTTGGATTTAATCTTAGAAGGCACGCGCGAGCCCAGAGTCACTGCAGCACTAGTAAAGACTTGGGATGGCCGCGGATCAGAACTCGTTGATATACCTGGTGTCTCATTATTCGAGCGAATATTAGCGATCTCGTCCTCTACAATTGGGGAGACGAGACCCTGGTCCTGTCCAACTCGCGGTTGCGACATGGCTGCCTGCACAGCGTTGGTGACCGCCGTTGATAGAGAGGCAGTCAGGGCAGCCAGGTCCAACGTGAGGGGCCCTGCCGGCCGATTACTAGTAACATCACGCGCTGGCACTTCTATGGCATCAGCTCTCGATGGCCTCGTGCGTCGAGTCGCTCGCTTGGTGGGAGGCATAACTTAACAAAGTGCACGATAAAAGTGTAAATACATGAAGTTCTATATCGCAAAACACGAACTAGATAAAGTAAGGGCTTGTGCTTTTGCGAAGAGTAAAATATACAAAAGAGAAGGGCAACGCGTAAAAGCGAGTACAGAAAGCGAGCAAAACTCCGTCCAGCATTATCTAAAATTTACTGTGAACTTGCTTGACTGCGAGAATAGTAGGAAAGAGGCCTCGTGGTAGTAAGACGCGCCTTAAGTACTGCTACGTAATAACAGTAATCATATCCTATTGGTCGACTTGAGATATGCGGATTCATCTAGTTGGATTACCGTATCTAACAACAGTATAATGTTTCGACATAAATGTCATTATGCTGTCAGCATAACGTTCTGTTTTATGCGTCACGGTTTCCTGCTGAAAAGTTGATAAAGTATCACGAGCCTTATGAGAAGATCACGCATTGGCAAATCAAGCAAGCAAGAAGTCATGCGAGAAAATATGGCCTTGGGGTTCCAGAGCAAAAAACACTTCGCCACCGAGTACGTCTTCCGATGGATAAAGTTGATCATTTCATTGACTTCAGTGACAGGCCTTACTTTTACCAAGATGTAGCCTACGGCACCAGAGTTCTTAAGCTAGATAGTGGATCAGAGGTTAGCATGCCAAATGTTGTGCGCAATGTTACCAGGTCTACCATGGTCCATCAGTATTTGCAATACTGCAGCGAAGAACAATTTACACCGTTATGCCAACGCACTCTTTTTAAAATTCTTGAAGTTAGGGAGGCGTCCCAGAGAAAATCTTTGCAAGGTCTCGATAACACGGCGGCAGATGGAGCTGTTGGATTTGAGTCGCTCGAGAAAATAGTAGATGATCTGGAATCTTTAGGGGCTTCAAAAACCTGGTGCTGTGAGACGAAAAAGCTTCTGAATGAGTGCAAACGCTATCTAAAAACTGATTATCGAATACACTGCCAAGATAGTCATTCATGTTGTCCTGATCACTGTCGTGACTACGCTCTAAGCGATGAAAAGGATAAAGCCTTTAGTGTTACATGCAACCACACTCACAACGTTCAGTGTGACAAGTGCGACTCCCTGAACTCAGTTCTGAAAGATGTCGAAAAACAAATCAAAAATCCTTCCATTTCATTTTACAGCTACGATCAGCAAGAAGACCTACTACATGACTGGAAAAAGAGTAAAGAGAGCATCTACGACTGGAAGTCCCACATACTTAGATCAATAAATCAAGAAAGTGCAAAGCAAAGTGTTCTTCAAAACCTGAAACCCAACGAGGCTTTGATAATTTTCGACTGGGCAATGAAATTCCAACAGATGAAATTTCGAGAGAGACAATCAGACTGGTATGGAAAACGTGGACTAAGTTGGCACATTAGTACCATCGTGTTGAAACCTGAAGAAAGTAGTGAAGATGTTGAAGTCCGAACGTACGCTCACCTATTCGACAAGTGTACCCAAGACTGGTATGCTGTCCTCTCCATCGTTGAAGATCTTCTTGGCTGGGTCAAGTCTAACATCCAGCCTTCAATATCTCATGTTTTCTTAAGGTCAGACGAAGCTGGTTGTTACCACAACAATTTTTTAGTTGCAGCTTTGCATGGTATCAGTGAGAGGACTGGAGTAACTATAAAGCGGTTTGATCACTCCGAACCACAAGATGGCAAGGACATGTGCGATCGCATATTATGCCCAATGAAGACAGCTGTTCGAACCTTCTGCAACGAGGGTCATGATATAAGCAATGCGAGTGACATCAGGACTGCTTTGCTCGAACGACCAGTTAAAGGAGTCTCAGCTGCCGTTTGCTCCGTTCAAGAATCAAACAAGACACTCAAGGTGAATAAGTTGGATGGCTTCAGTAAATATCACAATTTTGCCTTTGAGAAAGATGGTGTGCGTATTTGGAAATGCCATGGGATAGGATCAGGAAAGCTAGTCTCTTATAAATCGTTGACGCAATTATCTCAAGAAGCAACTTTACTAAAAGTTGAGCAGCCATTTTTTGACATCAGTCAATCAAGGGCTCTAAAGTCGAAAGCCGAAGACCCATCAGAATCCAAAGAGACATCTCTAAACCTTCTTTGTCCACAGCCTGGATGTAAAATACTCTTTGCTACCTTTGCTGATCTGGAACTCCACAATGATGTTGGTGATCATGCTGAGAAAGAAGGGAAAGAGACAGTAAGTGTCTATGATACGATTAGAAAGAGGTGGGCGAGTAGATTCACTACCATACAGATTGAAAGAAATAAGACGAGGCTTCAAACAAGCAGTACATTAGAAACTTGCACTCAAGTTCAGGGAACAGCAACTAGTGTTGCGCAAGGATGGGCCCTACATAAAGTACGAGGTGGAGGAACACAGTTTTCTCAAAAGGTACGAGACTACTTGACAAGCAAGTTCGACCTTGGCGAGAAAACAGGTCAGAAATGCGACGCAGACCAAGTAGCAAAGGATATGCGGAATGCGAAAACCGTTGACAATCAAAGAATGTTCACGAGAGATGAATGGCTGACAAAGACGCAGATCAAAGGCTTCTTTTCTCGTTTAGCTTCATTGAGGCGAAAAGGTACAAGAGTGGATGCAACACCTACCTCTGTAGAAGATGAAGAAGATGAAGTTTACGAACAGGAACGCTATGACGTCATTGAGGAAGTGCTGGAAGAATTAGGCGTTAGACATCCTATCGTTTACGACGTTTACAATCTCTGTAAATATTGCGAAGACGACCTCCTTTCTTCCTTTAATGTTAGTATGCTGCGAGATATCTGCCGGCACTTTGACATTCCATTCAAGTCAAGAGATCTAAAGAGAGTTCTATTGGAAAAAGTGGCGGGAATGGTCAAGGAGTGCTCTTGTTGCAACTGACTGTCGGTTTTGTTAGTGTTTTTTTTAATATGATGTCCCATCTGTCAAAGATCGAAATCCTCGTGTCTTTTTTTAGTCTATACTTGCACTTGTCGAATCTAGTTCCCGATAACAGACCTTTTCCATACCGCGGGGGACTTGGCACTGGAGGTATGACAAAAAACGCTTGTGCTCTGGAATTCGTCTTTTTTTCCTTGATAAATGCTTCTAAGCTTTTAACTTCTTTTTTTAAAGATTTCTTCCCTAGCCGCCATTGTAAAACGCCTGCAAGCATCTCGCAGGGCGGTGTCTCCATACCTCCTGTGCCGAGTCCCCGCGCGGTATGAAAAAGGTCTATTCTAATAGTTGTTCAGTACTAAAACAGTCAAGTGAACTGCCTTAGTCGTAATAGAGCGTTTTCGTATGACTGTGAAAAGCTCACGAAACGAACGTAGTGAAGACAGCGTTCCCAAAAATGAAAATCAAGAGTCACGGTTGCAGCAAGTCTTGGCTTTATCCAATCAAATACGTCACACATGTAAAAAAAAAAGGCGGACACGGTCACTGAAGCGCTGGGACATGGGAATGCCAAACCACTCACATTGTGCGAGAGAAAATAGCCAATAAACCATCACGGTAAGCTGAGGGCAAGACACACAGCACCGAACCTTTCAGTAACAGTCATATCAAATATGTCCTATTGTAATTGAGTGCGAGCCTCAAAGTTTGATGTTTCACTCGTCGATGTACTTAATAAAATTGCATTTCAACAGCACCCAATCTGGAAATTTAGTATCCTGGGATTACCCCTCCCCTAACTAACAAAAAAGAAAAAGAAATAGAAGACTGGGAGGGGGGGATTATTGAATTTCAGTTCTTTGTATGCCTTGATCAATGATTTTATTTATCGTTACTGCTGCATGAAATGGATCAAGTAGAATAATATCAAAAATAAAAGCTAGTATGGACTACTGTAAACTTCGAGGGTCAAACGTCAAAGAAAATGCCGATTGACGCGCGCGGTGACAAGATAATTAGAAGCACAGTTATTTCAGACAGACTTGTTTGCCGGCCTTGCACCGAAAGACCATTAGACATTGCTCTAATAAATGATTTTTAAAGACGAATTATTGCTTTATCTTTCCATTGCTATAGCTACTATTTCAGTACTTCGTATGTTTTCCTAGCAAAATTTATCCTGTTTTATTATGGAATTGTTTCGCGATGTGGTAGTCGAGAGAGATTTTTATGCAACGGAGAATGGATCACGGCAGTTGTCTCGAAGTGAGTGTTTATAATTTCTTTTGTTGAAGGCCTAAGGCGTAATTATTTGGCAATTTCTCTTTCTAAGTTATCTTTTTTATTTATATACTCAAAATAAAATTTTATTCGTGACTTTTTGTCTTGTTTTTGAGATCAAATTATGCAAATTATGTATTTTACTCACAGACCGGAAGTGATTCGGCAGCTGATAAACGATCAAAATATAGTAACTTTGATGAAAGCTCGCAAAGTCGTTTTGCATCGGCCGACAAATTTTTTCCAATAAAGTTGAAATATAAGGCTAGATCTATCAGAATTGGTCTAATTTTAGGTTTGAAACTTTGCCACTTTTAAAGTATTCCGATTTAAAGACCAGTGGTAAAACCAGCTTGAGCCGAATAAACTGCGTTCAAAAATTTGCCAGAAATTCGTTTTTGAGAAAAAGTTCAATATTTTAGCACAGAATCGTTCTCATATGATTGATATAAAGTTTTCTTGGCTTATTTGTCAATAATGTAAGAAGAAAACCTTGCTCCGCAACGAGTTTTGAAACCCTTGTATTGATGCTAATTTGAGCCTCCAAGCTGGCTCGAACTTTGGAGCTAATTTTCTTGGGAAATAAAAACAATGAAAACATAAAAAATACATTCTGGTTACTCTATGGTAAAACCCTATAAATGAGCAAAAAATCAGGGAAATCGATTTTTTGAGTCAGACCCCACCGGTCGGTTTCTACGTGCACAGCCTCTTAAGTAGGATTGGAATCTATTATGAAATGCCCTGTAGAATGTTGACATTTAGGTTAAATATTTGTTAAGGATACCTGGGAACCACTCTAAGGAGTGTCTCAGGAATGTTGACAATAAGGTTAAATATTTGTTAAGTAGGATAATACCTCTTAAGAAATGTGTCTTAGAATGTTGACAATAAGGTTAAATATTTGTTAAGTAGGATAATACCTCTTAAGAAATGTGTCTTAGAATGTTGACAATAAGGTTAAATATTTGTTAAGGATACCATTCCGAAAGGTATCTAGGTTAGACAGTTGAAGATATGTTCTTCTTCTCTGACACAACCACAACGATCACACTCTTGTCTCCAATACTCCCTTTTAGTCCACGGAACGCCTTCGGCGCGTTCAAAAGAGGGGAAAGTACGGACTATCTTCTTATGGTAATCTATGCGATTCCTTAAGTAATCCTCTTTATGCGGGCAGCGACTCATCAAATCCGCACATTGGTAACAATCCACTCCTTCTAAGTCATACGCCCCAAAGAGGAGCTTATAACTTACTTCGTGCGCTTTCCTGTGCGTTTGGAGACGTTGTCGGCTACTAAGTACCTTATCACAGAAACTACACTGTCTGGTCTGATCACAAACTCCTCTCTTTAAGTGCTGCTTCATTCCTAAAGGGAATTCCTTATTACAGCCCTTGCAAAGTATACAAATACGCTTATCCTGATGTTGTTGCATCTTTTGAACAGTACTGAATTCCTTACCACAATCCTTACAAACCTTACTTAATTCCTTTGTGCAAACACCATTACGGACATGGTATTGTAGCCTTTGCTTGCTGCTGAACTTCTTCTTACACACCGCACAGTTCATTTATACTTAGCAGTACGTTAACCTCTATATGACATCCTTTTTTTAACAAATATTTAACCTAATTGTTAACATTATTAGACGCCTTTATTTCGAGGTATGTTGACGTTTAACAAATATTTAACCTAATTGTTAACATTATTAGACACCTTCATTTCGAGGTATGCTATTACTTAAGGAATGTCGACGCACCTTTATCTTAAAGGAATGTATCTTAGAATGTTAACAATAAGGTTAAATAATTGTTAAGGGATAACGTGCCTAAAGAAATGATTCCCTGTTTAACATGCATTTATTTCGACATTCCTTATCGAACACATTCTTTAAGAGATAGTATCATTCCTTAACAAATACTTAACCTAAATGTTAACATTCTGAGACACCTTTCTTAAGAGATAATATCGTTCCTTAACGAATATTTAACCTTATTGTTAACATCCTAAGGTACTTTTCTTTCGAAGTAGCGTAGTCTTAACAAATATTTAACCTTATTGTTAACATTCTGAGACACCTTCATTTTGAGGTATGTCATTCCTTAACAAATATTTAACCTTATCGTTAACATTCTACAGTGGATACCGCATGAAATCCACAACGGACTCTTTTGCCCACGTTGCCATCGTTATCAGCGCACCAAACCTTTCCGCGCGCTTCAGACCACACATTTCATCATACAATTCCTGCACGCGCTCTTTCAAACGGTCAATCTCCTCTCTTTGCATTTCGATGGTGTCTCTCTTATCTTTCATGTCGCCGACAATCCTTCTTACTGCTTCCACTGGGTCCATCGTATATATATTGAGTCATTGAATATGACCCCAGAACATATTCCCTGCAATGCTCTGATAGTAGGACCAACCGGCTGCGGTAAAACGCAGTTTGTAGTAGAGCAACTATTGGGACCCTTTAGATACCGTTTCGACTACATAGTGCTGCTTTGTCCCACCTATGTGAATAACCGCACCTGGACAGGCATAGGCGTGAAAGATGACGACTTCTTTGTAGATATTTTGGACCCTAATGAGTTATCCAGCCATTTGAAGTTTTGGCATAAACAATTCCCTAAGGATACACAGACACTCCTCATACTTGACGACATCGCCTGTGGGGACGACGTAAAAAGGCGCACCTCCGAGTTGGTGAAGCTCGCCTTCAGCGGCAGACATGACAATATCAGCGTTTGGTTGCTCTCGCAGCAGCTTACCAGCGTCTCTAAACCCTTTAGGGAAAACATAGGATCCCTTGTCGTATTTTATACTCCCAGTCGGAGCGATTTGGAAACCATTCTCTCCGACTACGGCGGCGAGATATCTAAGGAACAGCTGCACGAATACATGCGGCATTTAAAAACGCACCAACATTCTAAAATGATCTTCTCTTTGAGGTTTCCGTATTCCATTAACATATATGGAGATTGAGCAGCTGATAGATGAAGTTCCCGTAGATGAAAGTAACCTTAAGGAACAACGTAACGTCCTGGTGTCATCGGGAAAGTGTAAAGAAATGATAGGCAAGGAGATGACACATGAGCAGGTTAATAAGTTGTCAGAAGAGGAGGTTAAGAAGTTCCATAAGAGATACGAAGCCGCCCTTGCAAGCAAGACTACGAATGCCGTAGCAGACTCCGCTATTAAGCTGGCCACTAAACTTCTGGGACTTGCGCTGCCCATAGACGACGTGGATCAACTGCGGAAGGACATAAGTGAGGACTATGTCATATCCCAAGAACTTAATATAACTTGTGGGTGGTTGTCTTTGAAGTGCGGTAAGCTAATGGCAGTCGCATCTTTGGGACTTCACGTAGCTCAGCATGTCGACTTGAAGGAGGTACTAACCTCTTGGAAGGACTACAAGAAAGATAAACAAGTCGAGGAGATCTTCAAGGCAGCACTTGATCAAGTCGATGTAAGTCCTTCTGAAGTCATTCACGGGACTTAGTCAAGTCATTATCAAGTCGTCGTCAAGTTATTCACGGGACTTAGTCAAGTCGTTGTCAAGTCGTCGTCAAGTCATCTGTAAGTCGTCGTCAAGTTACTTGTCAAGTCCTTCAAGTCCTTAGATATAAGATGAGTGACACCGAAACAAAGGCGGAGGAAACCCCTCAAGAGCAAAAGATCACCAAGCCTAAATCTCCGGGCAGAGTCGCTGCGGGAAAGAAGCTCGCGGAAATGAATAGAAAGAACAAAGCCAAAAAAGAAGAGAAGGCGGAGGAAAAAGAAGAGGAATCCTTTATTAATCCTGGATACGTTATCGGAGCATTAGGAATTGCTATAGCAGCAGGCAGCCTCTACTTACAGTGGCGGGCTGCGAAACCAAAAGTGGAACCAAGGGCAGAAATAAGGTATGTGGAGCCTCCTAAGAGAAGTAAAATACCTGAGATGGAATAGCAAGGTCATTCCATTTGGAATAACCTTCTCGCTTTGTAATATAATGTCGTCAGCATTGATGAAAACCGTCGAAGATGCAGCTATTATTACTTCTATTGTCGCAGGTATTGGTTGGGTAGGTAAGAAAGTGCTCAAAGAAGACTTTACTGAAGACCCAAGCAAGAGCATTACGGGCTTTGCTAAGATGACTGCTGCAGTAGCAGGTAGCATTGCCCTTAAGGACTACCTACAGAAGGAAAAGTACCTGCCTAGGCCGTGAGGCCCTTATATATGGCAAGCGTACTAGTAGGTGGTGTCATTGCAGCGTTAGCATTCACGGGAGCTAATTATGGTGGTCAATATTTGGATAGATTAGTCAGAGGCAACAAAGGCGATGCCGAGAGGAAAAGGCATGATTTGGCGTTGGAGAAATATCAAAGGGACGTGGCGGCTTGGAATGAAAAAAGACAAGCTTACAGGGATTGGTTGGATAAGAACTACCAAGACAAAATGCAGGCGGACAAGAACTTCGAAAATACGGACTACGCCTTTAAACTTTATGCACAAACACACCCCGACTTTAGGATTAGCAAGCCTCAATTTAAGAATTACTACCAGCCGTCGAAGAAACAAAAAGACAATGAGTTGGTCTTTGTAGGAGTCGCAGGGCTGGCAGGAGGCGCCGCCTTGGCGTATTTAATATAATGATCGTCTTTTTGGAAAGCGATAAGAATGACTTTACTACTTATCTTAACCCCAGCATTCGCGCCCATACAGTTCGGCTGGTCAGTTGCTCTTTGTACAATTCTTGGTATAATTTGGTCGACAATACTACTCCAACGATCCCAAATGGGCATTACACTCCAATAAAGTTGGCGAAAGAGTTAGCTAAGCACGGTTATACTCTAACCACAGGATTACCCCATGAAATGAAATTTAAGAAAGATACTGGAAACGCTACAGTCTCCGACCCTTTGGTAAGCCTTTTAGGCCTTACTAACGCTTCAGTTGGCACAACGGCTGTGACCGTAAAGTGGAAAGTCGCATCCTCTTACGAAGTCTATTGCGATTTGGTCCACAGTTACAGCAATGGAAATGCCTCCACTCTTATGTCTAAGTTTTCACCAAAAGGTAATCCATTTGACCTGGTAGAATACACACCCATTTCTTTAAACTATGACTTGCCTTGTGATTTGGTAGAAAGCATAAACATCACCATTAAAGTGGATGGAAAGACGGTGGACTTTAACGGACGTAAGATCAATCTCGTCTTGGAATTCATATAATGGGTCGAACTGAGGACAAACTTAAAAGGATTTACTACGGGCCCGAAGGCTATTGGAAAGGCGTTGCGGCTATCAAGAAACTCGCAGCCGCAGCCAGGGTATCCGACGAAACGGCTAAGAATTGGTTAAAGAAACAAACTATCTGGCAGGTTTATCTTCCCGTGCCTAAGTACATTCCCAGACCCAGCTTTACCGTAAATGCCCCTAATGAAGTTCATCAGGCGGATTTGCTTTTCTTACCGCACGACACGGTGAGAAGAAAGACCTATAGGTACGCTTTGACCGTGGTTGATATCGCAAGCAGATACAAGGACGCCGAACCCATAACCAGCAAGGATTCTGGGGAAGTCGCAGAAGCCCTAAGTAGGATTTATAAGCGCGTTTTGAAATGGCCAAAGCTGCTGCAAGTGGATTCGGGAACGGAGTTTATGGGTGTGGTTACCAAGACCCTGAAAGACCACGACACTAAGATAAGAAGAGCCGAAGCAGAGTACCACAGAGGTCAGAGCATTGTTGAAAGATTTAATAAGACCCTGGCTGAGCGTCTCTTTGGATACCAGTATTGGAAAGAGCTGGAAGATCCCTCTAAACGTAATAAGGAATGGACACAGCGGCTCTCTCAGGTCATTGTGGCTTTGAACAACGAGGCGGCCAGGGCTACGGGAATGAAACCCAAGGATGCCATAAAAAAGAAACACGTGGAACACAAGTCCTACGTCAGAAGTTCAAGAGCGGTCGGACTAAAGGAAAAAAAGCTACCCCGCAACATAGTGGTTAGATACCTCTATCAGCCGGGGGAACTCGAAGGTGGCAGTAAGAGAGCCACGGATCCTAACTGGTCTTTGGAAACGTATGAGATTTCAAAGTCCGTCACCAAGGAAGGGCAACCTGTGTTATATTACCTAAATGGCCCAAGTCGTGGATTCGTCAAGGAAGAGTTACTCATAGTTCCTAAAGACTCAAAGTAGTGCAGCACCACGCGCCCGATTGCACTCTAGGCATGTCAGTCTTACGTTGCCTCTGCAATGCCCGCGTTTGTTATTTATGCGATCCACGGAGAACTGCTGATCGTCATTCGCTAAGAACTTCCATAGTAGCGGTATGTTACATTTGGCACACCGCGCCCCTTTCTTATAGACGTCGTCCACGCATAGGTCGAACGTCATATTTTTTTCTTTGTCGTGCCGCTTGTAGCGAAGGAGTTTCTTAGCAATGTTTTCTTTGGCTACTTCTTCCGGGGTCTCATCGTACCGTAATTGCGGACCCCAGGCTCTTTTTAACTGTTTGGCATACTCCACACGGCTTACGGCGGTGTATATCAAATTGCTCCAACACAGCCGCTGGTCTATGATCCACAAGGTTTCTGTTATGGTAAGCCCCTGCGCGCTGTGGACTGTCATGCAATAACCCAAACGCCAGTCTGGATGGGAGGTAATTCTTTCCACCATTTTCATGGGCACCCAAACCTTATCGTGCGTTACTGCGTTTTCCAACCGGGTCTTAGTTCCCGGGACCCAGACGTCTCTTTTCTGCATTCGGGTGTCGTGGGGTTTGTAACAAATGGGCACTAAGTGACCTGGGAAGCGTTCCTGGTGTATTTTGAGTAAGTCTTTCTGTATGCGGGACTGCGCTGCGCGTTTGCTACTCAGCACCAAATCCTCAGGATGCCAGCTGTATAGGAAGTCCTCGTAGGATTTCGCTCGTACTCTCTTGCGCAGTGTTTTGCATTGCTGGGCGTCACTGAGGCCCCTTAATTCCGCTTTCAGATTTCTCACTTGATCCTTACTGCGGTAGTCGGTGTTAATTTCCTCCGCATGGTCTACCATTTCTTTTAACCATTCGTGGGGCATCTCTCCGGCTATTGGAGGCGGTTGACACGGATCCCCGGCAAATATCACTTGGGATTTCCCACGGAGGAAGTCTACGAACTCCTGTAGTATTTCTAATGGCACGGTGCAAATCTCATCCCAAAGTATCACCGGAGGTATGTCGTGGATGGCTTCCGGTACCCACTTTTGACCATTCCAGCGAAAGAAGCTGTGGTAGGTTTGTGCGTCGTAACCCATTTCGCAGAGTTCCCTTTCCAAACGATGCGTAGGAGTTAACACCTTTATCTTTGGAAAGAGTTCCAAAACCCTGGTGGTCTTACCACTACCACCCGTTCCGTAAAGATAAGAGAAGCGTTGGTAGGAAATGGGGTCTGCAACTGACGGTAATGGCTCTTTTGTAGGCGTAATGGAACCGCGGAGGTGTTCGCCAGTATACACCACACGTGCCCTCCAGGCTTTTATCTCTTCGTCTTTGACGCGCCATTGACCGCTTTCTGCGAGTTCGTCGTCGGTGTAGAATTCTTTCATCTTCTCCAACACCTCTGGCCTTACATACAGGGAATCCGTAGCTACGCGCGGGATGTCCTCTTTGTCAAACCTAAGCAACATTGCTAATAGGTTTATGTGCGCATATGCGAGCATGCTGGCACGCAGGTGGTAATACTGTGGTCTGTGATCTTGGTAGTAACAAAGTGCATTCCATTTCTTTTCTTTCTGACCTTCTATAAAATAGTCCCATTTCTCCACGGATACCATTGTTCCTTCATCATGCGCGCGCTTTATAAGGAAACTTAATTCGCCTTCGTCCGTTATCAGGCGCCGCTGCATATGTTTTTCACCCTCCTTAGCGCCCTGTGTGAATTTACCTATAACAACCCGCGCTGTGGGGTTATGCTCGGGTAACCATTTTGTGAAGGAGGAGTGACAAAGTATGGCTTCATGCGCAGTGTATCTTAGCAATCGACGCTCTTCGAGGAATTTCAAAAGGGGTATCGGTATCCATTATTTCTCCTGCAGGTGCTTCCCGTACCACGCGTAAATTATTGGATGTAAGCCCTTCGCTAATTTCCAGGTGGTTAATCGTACGAACCCTGTAGCTGGGGCGTCGTAGATGCCGTCTAAGGACACACGAAAGAACTGTGAGTCTGGATGTCCGTAGCGGTCATAATACTCCTTACAATCCCCCAATCCTTTAAAACTTGCAGGGTAACAGTGTTTCATGTCTAAGGAGACGTATTCGTTTTCGTCATACTCCATGTTCCACAGACCTCCATGACCGTGTTCTACGCAGGCTTTGGCTATGTCGGCGAATTCCTTAGGCGTGGACTTCCATCCGTTCCTCTTCTTTGCGGCTAAGAAGTCCAAACTACGAGAGCTAAGGACCTCGTCTGAGAAGTCTTCCCCTAAGGTTTCACAGGCGCTCTGGATGCGTAAATGTTCAATTTCGGGGCGGTATAAAGTACCATCTTGGGTCATAAACTGACTTCCTTCTGAATCCATCAACCATACGGAGTTCTCGTGGATCAATTTTATCAATGGAGAGGTTTTATAGACCTTCGTTTCTTTCTTTTTAGGGAACCTTAGTTCACGCCAAGCATGTCCGTTGTGTTGGTAAACGACTATAGGAGCACCTTTGCCACCGTATTTATGTGTCCCAGAATAGATAAAACCGTCGGTGATGTCCTTTACCATGATGCGCCTTCCTAATGCTGTTTCTAATTTTTTAATGTTATCTATAGTAGCCCCAGCTCCGTAGGTGGCATTTTCCCATTTCCTGATGGCTTCCCTCCTATTTAGTGTGAGCTTACCTCCGCGGGAGGAATCTTCGAAGAACTCTCTTACCAACTTACCGACGCAGTTACCAGGATGTCGCATTGGTTTCAACTTCTTGACGTCAGGTTTCTTGATCTCATACGCGCCGTAAATAACCACGGTGACTGGGTATGCTACTTCGTAGAACATCATGTCTATTCCTTCGAGCGCTCCAGGTCTGGTATTCTTATCCAGAACGAACAAGCTTTGCTTACCAGACGCTCGTATTGGATTACGACCCTTTTCTATCATCCACTCGCCATCTAAATACTTTATAAACGTCAACTCCAAACGGTAATCGCCTTCTGGCATTAAATCGATTATCCTTTCTGCTCTTTCGTAGTTCATAGTCTCATCTGTATCTCCCTCCATAAATGTTGTGAAGGCAAAGTCCGCATCCAGGCGATCCAACACCTGAGTTCTGAGCTTACGCACAGTTTTGTTTCTAATGCTTTTGATGGCGTCCATCTATATCTAAGGAATATCTTAACCTCCGTTTGCGTTACCCAAACACAGCAGCAGTGAGGGACTTTTCCCGAGGCCGGCGGATCGCGCAAGACCCCCTGTAGGGCCTCGTCACTGCTCCAAAAACCCCAGGGGGGGCTGGTGTTTTTCAATATGTGATTTTTAGCAATGCCGGCCGATCGTGAGTCCCCCTCACTGCTGCTAAGTCAGTGTAAACCATTGAGGACAGGAATTATGTGATCATGATTGCGTGACAAGGTGATGAGACGCGCAGAAGCATTCTGGACAGCATGAAGCTGGTTAATGAGATTTTGGTGAAGGACATACTGAAGAGAATTACAGTTATCGAGTTGTGAATTGATGAATGCATGAACAAGTGTTTCTGTGGTCTTTGATGAGATGAATTTTCTGATTCGAGCTATGTTACGTAGATGATAGAAGGCAGAATTGCAAGTATTGTTGATGTGTGGGGCCGTAGACGATGTAGAGTTGAGAACAACACCAATATTTTAAGCTTGAGACGAACAATTATTAAATCAGAGCCAAAGTGAATGACAGGATCTTGGAGGATTGTGCTTGCTGTTACGTAATGTATTTGTAATCACGTGACCTTATGTTAATAGGTCAGTTTTGACAGAGTTTGAGTTGGTGTTGATTAAAAAAACGTCCAACACGAAACATGGTGTGTGAAATTAGTGAAACGAAGGAACAACAACAGAATCCAAAAACAGACAACAGGTCGACGAAAGATCACAACAAAGAATTAATGAGATTCTTACCAGCAAACAACACAACAGCCACGTGCGTGGACAGCGAAGGCAAACATGTCCGACAACAAGGATCAACCTCCAATGGTTCCGTCGAATTATCCTGTCCCAACTTCAATGGTATGTAGTGGAAATCAATTAGGTAACTGGGAATTTTTTCTTCAACAATGGAGAGATTATGGAATAGCGACAGGTCTCGACAAAAGAAATGAGATTCGCCACATTTCGTTCAACCAAGAGACGAGTGTCAATGCCTGCAGAAAGGCAACCTACATGTCAACAAGCTGGAGGAAGAGGAATCAGACGAAGAATCGGACGAGTATGTTCTAACAATAGAGGAAATATCAGCAGTCAAGCTAAACAAGCAAACGCTTAACGGCAAAGTTATCATTCAAAACTCTAGACAACAGCAAATAAGTAATTGAATGCCAGATGAAAATTCAAAAGCGAGTCTAAGATTATTTGGTGGAACAGTATTAAAGCCACCTGGAGAAACAACACTTGTGATTGAAAGAAAAGGCAAGTAATACCCTACAAAGTTTTAAATAGTTGACATTAACAGTCAGCCTTTGAGATTTCATCTGAAACAGGTAAGAAGCTATAGCTTATATTAATCAACACAGAGCCAGTACATGCCGTCCAGCAGGTTAAACCTGAAGATAGTTCTAACCTAACACAAGAATTCATTCAACGCCAAAGAAGATTAGAATCTGCTTAGACCCTAAAGACCTAAACAAGGCGACCCTTGACAAGTACCAGATCCATGCCATAGAAGAACTCTTACCCAGAATCAGCAATCCAAAAGCACGCTAGATGCAAAGGATGGCTTCTAAAAGGTCAAACTGGATGAAGAAAGAAGTCGACTGAGTACCTTTTGGACCTCTTATGATCGATACCGCTATCTGAGAATGCCATCCGGGGTAAATCTTGCACCAGAAGATCTAGAATTAAAAAGCAAATTAAATGACCTTAGATGACCTCCCTGGGATAGTAGTACTAAGATACGACAAATTAGTCGAAGGAAATGGAGAGATGCGAGGAGAAGCAAGAGGACGCAGAAAAGAATCACGACAAGAACATCAAAGGTCTACTACACAGGGCCAGAAAGATAAACCTAAAGCTGAACAGCAGCAAGATGTATTTTGAGAAGGCAGAAGTTAAATTTATGGGCCACATTATATTTAAAGATGGATTAAAACCAGACACAGACAAGGTCGAGGCCATTGGATAAGTGCACAAGCAAACAAGCAAGAAGGAGCTTCTAACTATGTTAGGATTTATCAATTACTTATCAAAGTAATTGACAAATCATATCAGATCATAAACCACTGAAGTATATATTCAAGAAATCCATTCACAGAGCACCCTCGAGACTACGGAGGATGTTGCTAAGGTTGCAGCGGTACAACGTCAAGGTATCGTATAAACAAGGCACACAAATATATATTACTGATCATTTGTCTAGAGCCCCTTAGCAGTCTGAGATGGGTGCCAGAATTCATGTAAGTTTGAAGTATTTGCTGTAAAGGTAGAGTCAATCAGCCCCTTGGAATCTATCAAAGTCAGCCCAGAGAGACAGGACCAGATACAGAAGGCAACAGGACAAGATTCAATCATAAAAACCTTGAAGTCCACAGTCCTACAAGGATGACCAGAGACTAAAGACCAAGTACCACTAAATATCAGAAAGTATTGAAACTACCGTGAGGAGATTACACTCTACAAAGGTACTTTGCTTTGCCTCGTGTATCAGGAAAGCCAGAGGCTTAGAGACTTTGTTATGTCCAAATAGTCTGTGAACTTCGTTCTAAAAAGAAAGTATATTGCTTAGAGATATTAAACTTGGATTACCCATTTGTTAACATTTACTTTATCTGATTATCATTGTATCATACTAGTGTAATTGCTTTTATTGTTTTCCTTAACTAGGAAAATGGGGATTTTACGTAATGTATTTGTAATCACGTGACCTTATGTAGGGTCAGTTTTGATAGAGTTTGAGTTGGTCTTGATTAAACAAATGTTTAAACTTGCAAAAGAAGATTAAGAATTCAGGAATGTCTTTATTGAGTTTGTTCCATTGGAGATGGATGCGTAAAATATTAAAATTGCTAAAGAAATATATGACTTGTTGCATAAAATACAACACTTTTGGGGAAAAAAAACCTTTTGCAAAAAAATATATGACTTGTTCAAGTCATATGCAGCTTGTTGCGTACGAGTTGTAACGAACCTGTTAAAGAAATATACGACTGTTGCGATCAACTAATAAGAACAGGAATTCTAGGTATGTTTCTTGATGTTTCACAATTTGTAGATCATATCTTATCAACTAAACGAGAACTAATTAAAAATGATTAATTAATAATTTTTAACGAAATATATTAATTTGTGTTTCACGGATTAACTAAAAACACTCAATCATTTATTTATAGTTATCAACTAATAAGGATTTAACATTTAATAAAGATTTTCTTCGGGCATTAATCAAACAATTCACAAAGGTTGTTAATTATGTGACTGTTCCACTCCAGTGCTATTAAGGTGATTGATATGATAAAATGCACTTGATTATTTTCACTCAGATCACTTTATGTATGATACCTTAACAATTATGTCCTATCAAGGGCGCTAGGGCAAAAATTGGTGTTTTTTTTTAGCCGTTAGACTCTGTTATTTTGGTGTTTTTTAAACGTTAGAAACTGTATAAACTGATACGCATCTGTACTGCTATGTGCTGGCTTGATTTGTTCAGTTTTCCCGTCTATATACGCCAAAAATATTGTTGTGACCAACGGTTCAATCGTACATAACGAACTACTGTATCCTATACCTGCCTCGTGACCGCTTACGTAAACGTACGCGTCGGTTAATAAGTTAATAAGTTAATTCAAATCCCCTAGAATAACCAAGAATGAACAGGGGTAGGAAAGGAAAGGCCAATCTATTGTTCTCTCGTCTGCTCGTATAATAGGATTAAAGTGAAAGGTACGGTGGCAATTTGTTTACTCAGCGATGACAGACGTGTAACCAACGAAACCTAACGAACCAACTTCGGATCTAGCCGAACTGGCCTCGGCGAAACTCGAAAACTAAATTGTGGCCCAAACAAACTTATCCGATGACAGCCCCTGGCCGTGACCTTTTACAACGTTCACGTGTTGTGTTAGATGGTGCTTCTCTAATCCGCGTTGTAAATGATATTTCGGTTCCCATGACGTTCTTGATAATTTTGAACGATTACCAATAATATAATAAAACTTACGAATGCATTTCTAAAGTTATTTTTAAGACATTCTTTGTATCGAAAAGATTCCAGACATATGGTACTAATTTTGAAATAGGATCATAAGTATAAGCGCTAATCCAATATCTGTTTGGAAATCCCAACCGCATGCAGACGACAGTTAGAATCCATTCGCTCGAGATGCAAAATTGTATTCCGCAGCAATCGCGTTTACTAGGAATTACTAGGAATACAGCGGGCAGCCATAATACTAAGAGAAAGTACAATTGTTATTAATGATTCTTGGAGTTTTTGGATATCAGTTTGAATGGAACTGTTTTTTAAAACTGTTTCTAATTTAACAAGTAAGTCGGGGCTCGAGTTTCGCCGAGGCCAGTTCGGCTAGATCCGAAGTTGGTTCGTTAGGTTTCGTTGGTTACACGTCTGTCATCGCTGAGTAAACAAATTGCCACCGTACCTTTCACTTTAATCCTATTATACGAGCAGACGAGAGAACAATAGATTGGCCTTTCCTTTCCTACCCCTGTTCATTCTTGGTTATTCTAGGGGATTTGGATTAACTTATTAACTTATTAACCGACGCGTTCGCTTACGTAAGCGGTCACGAGGCAGGTATAGGATAAAGTAGTTCGTTATGTACGATTGAACCGTTGGTCACAGCAATATTTTTGGCGTATATAGACGGGAAAACTGAACAAATCAAGCCAGCACATAGCAGTACAGATACGTATCAGTTTAAACAGTTTCTAACGTTTAAAAAACACCAATATAACAGAGTCTAACGGCTAAAAAAACACCAATGTTTGCCCTAGCGCCCTTGGTCCTATAAGTTCTTTCTTTTTTGTTGAGAAACGGCATAAAAAAAACAATAAATTTATCGTAACTAAGACCGCCATTTTGAGTCGCCATATTGAAATAAGATACCATGCAATTGCAATGAGCATGCGTATCAGAGAAATAAGTTAGTGTAGCGAGGTCTTGTGTAACACGCAGTAACACGAACCTGGTAGTTGTTTGATGTGTCACATGATGAAAAGAACCTATGAGAAGACGTTGTTGTTATGACCTTGCACGTGAAAACTTCACACCTCTCTTCTTGTTCGCTGCTCTTCTCGCTTGCTGTTTGAAGCTTTTTGTTCTCAAGTTGCCTGGAAATATGGCCTCCAAAGAGAATGCGTTGTTGGTTTTCGTCACCGAATTTGAAAGAGAAGGGTAAATACTTTGCAATTGAATATTTTCAACTTCCGTTGTACCGTTATAATAAATGAAATTTTTCAAACGTTTTAGACTTGTGATACCAGAGGGTCTAGTGCGGTTGCTCAAAGGATTCTCTGTCGAAAGCGGAGAGAGCAGCGAGAACATGAGAAATCGCATTTATCGACGGTTTTGGTGTCTTATGTGGGTAAGTAACTAGTATTTTATTTAGTTTTAGAATTTTGAAGAATTTTTACTAGACGGTACTGCTGGCTATGTGTATGTGCTAGCTGAGTGTATGACTCGGAATATTCAATCCCTATTACGCCGTAGTAACACGTGCGAATAATCAGACGTGAATTTTTCTATAAAATTATATTGTTCTCTATATCTGAAAAATTGGGCATATGTATTTCAGGGCGTGATAGATGTTATTTATTTCTTTAGTTTGGAAGCAAGATCGGTGAATGCGTGGTCGCTGGAACCACGCAGAAACCGACTTACGTCTATCCAGACTCCGTGAAGAAGGTCATAAGAGTGTTGGTCCCTGGTAACCTAGTGGACTGTCCAGATCCTACGGGGTCAAGGGTATGTAATAAATTCATTATATTTCCTCAAATGGTATATAGTATTCAATGGCTTCCACTTACATGAAAATATTCAATTTCTCTCCGTATTGCGTGCTCAAAACAAGACATACATGTAACTGTGAAAATGAATATATTCTTCCTCAAAATTGTTTTATAGGTGTACCATGTCAAACTAGAAGATTTGTCCAGATCAAAATGGCCTGCCACAAAGAAGTAGATGGTTAAATAATCTTACGTACACTTCGCACTCAAGATTTTGCTCACTCCCCCTTAATTTAAATTTAATGGGAAACATGTATTTTAAATTTTTTTAAATTTGTCTATGAATCGATTATGATCAAATACCTAGCAATATTTTGTATGTAAATATCTAACGCAAAAGATTATCCTTTGAATGCTTTTAAAATGATGTATTACGAAAAAAAAAAGGTTTCTACTTTTCTTTTTCTTTTAAATTTTAGTATTGAAATAAGTTTGGTTCCTTTCTTTTTATGCTACTATCCAGCAAAATGAGTATCATTTGTAACCACTGGAAAACTTTATACAAATAATAAATCCTTTTGATTTGAGTACTTCATAGCATTCATGTTTATATATTTCAAATACTAATGTTAAGCACACTATACAGAAACATTTAAATTTATTACTACTGGAAAAATATACATATAATAAACCACTGTGATTACTATGACAAGCAGTTTGTCCCTATTTACTAAAGTTGTGCTCCTCTTCACTTCTCCCTTTCTATTCCCATTCTCTATTTCTTTTGCATTTCTTGGATAGACAGATAGCAAAATGATATAAAAAGGCTCACCAAAATACAGTTACAATTAAAATAGCCCAGTCATATCAGATGCTTGGTGGATAATAAGTTTATTATACAATTCTGCAAAGAAGACAATAATGCAAGAAAATGAGAGCACAGCCAGTGTCTCAGTACATGGGAGATCTGCCATAACACCTAACGAAGCATCCGTTACACGTGTAGGAGTGGACTAGTTCGGGTCGTTTCTCGTGAAACGAGCTAGGAGCGAGGTCAAGAGGTACGGTTGCATCGCTACCTGCCTCACCACAAGGGCCATCCATATCAAAGTGAGTCATACCCTCGAGACTGATTCTTTCATAAATGCACTTCAGCGATTCATCGCCCATTCATAACCCGCCAGGTGCTTCCCATATGGGAGGTGCCTGGGAGAGATAGATCCGTACTGTACGTTCAGTTCTGAGAGGCCTCCTTCCTCTACAGGTCTTAGATGATAAAGGACTGTCAACTTTGATGTACCTCGTGAAAGCTATTGTAAACAGACGACCCATAACCAGGATCTCGAATTATCCGAAAGAACGCCTCTGACAGACAGTGCGCCAGAAGTAGCTACGCCCAAAGCGTAACCTCAAAGTTGGAGATTTAGTGCTAGTGAAGCACGACAACACGTCACGTCTACGTTGGCCTCTTAGACTCATCGTCGATACCTATCCGGGATCAGATGGTCTTGGCGATCTGTTCAAGTGAACAACCGATCTGGGGTGTACGATCGTCCCGTCGACAAGATCTGTCTACTTGAGGGAGATCTGCAACAGTCTGACGATTTAAGAGGCAGTCTCTGTAAAAGCGGTCTGGTGCAATTCGGGTAGGGAAGCAGATTTCCTTTAAGCTTTGCCAACAAAACTGTCTTACTTCAAAAGTAATTGGAATGCATTTAATTTTTAGAAATATTTTAAAATGAATTTTTTACACGATTTTCTTTCCAGAGCCGAAGGTCGCTCAATTTTGCATAAATTAAACGGGAAAAATAGCCGATATTCGACGCGTTGCGGGATCAAAGACAAAAAGTATTTTCACAAACAATTATTTTTCCAATGTAAAGCAGGTCTTAGATGACAATTTGGAAGTAGCTTTTTTTTGAAAAAAAGATAAAAATCATGATGCGCGGGCTACTTTTAGATACGTGACTGAGGGCAAATAGGGGTGAATGTCGTGGGTCGATTTTTTAAAAGTCTGGCGTATTTAATGCAATCTATCGATTGGATCCTACTAAAGAAAGACTCAACAGAAAGGAAATGTAAAAATATCTTGCGGTTTTTATTTCTCTGCGACACAGTGAGCCAGTAAATTCAATCAAATTTTGAGCATGTCACGGGGATTGCGTGACATAAAAGCGAAGTCGCTGACTAGTTCCAAACCAAGAAAAACTCCATATAAATGGTTTTTCGAGAAATAAAGAGCGTAATATTTTCTATGGTGTATAATTTCAATAAGGACTTCATGTACCATCACTATTGAGCGCTTCATTTTCTTTGCAATAACCTGAGTAAATAAACAATTGCATGGAATGTGTTCAGCATTCAATAAATATATTGTTGGTCATACAATATAAATAGATATGTTTCGGAAACTACCCGAAAAATTAGGAAAAGCAAACTTACTAGAATTTTTATTATGCATAGCCCTCTCTACTCCGTAACACAGGTATATACTTTGGTACGCCGACTAAAAAATCTTGGACCTAGATTTTATCTGTCTAATGTCGAAAGTCCAGATTGAACTAATTAGTGTGCCTAGATAAGAAAAAACCTTTAGGCAAGCTAGTGATATTCAAACACATTGTTTCTGCCCATAACTCCTGTAGCTGTAACTGACTAAAAACAGTTAAAATGATTAAATTAGATCTCTCTTTTTCTATGTTTTCTGAACATTATCTTTTGAGTGAAATATGCTATACCAGATGAAAATCACTAGAAAAATAGTGGTTCGAGACACTGAAATGGTTTTCTTTTATCATTCGTTTACCGCCAAATAACTGTCTAGTACATTTCACACTTGGTAATTTTTTCGCCAGCATGAAAGACGTAAAGAACATCAGCCGAACAAACTTTTAAGATCAAAAGGAAAAATGTCGTGTTTCTTATCTTATTTGGAAAACTGTGGTGATTCACGTGGTTTGACAGAACTTGTAAGACTTTCTGAGTGCACAGACCCCATTGAAAATCATTTGTTCTCTATTCACTTATCACACGAGAAGCTAATAGAATACGAACTTATCCTTGCACGAGTAGGTTTTTTCAATTTGAAAGGGACATCAAAAGTACAGGAATTGTTGATTTGCCCAAAACACCGGCATAGCCTTGGAAAATATTGGCAAGCGAGAAAGACTTGTCAATATCCAAAACACAAGGGAAGCAAAGCTGCAGTACACAGCAGAGATGTGTGCAACTTGGCAATGGCTAAAGTTATACATCAGGCATATGGTATTATTGTTCCAGTAGGTTCAGGTATGACGCAATATATTTGATGTATATATACACTGAAACTGCTTTCATTAATTACAATAATTTAATGTTACTACGGATATTTATGTTTTTCAACTAATACTCACTGTTCACTCGCAATTTTTTTTCTATCGTTATGTTGATCAGATGGCAATTTTGATGACGATGTAATAACGCGAAATCTATTATTGCTATCAACAGTTATTTGCAGCACTTGTCGCAAATACCACAAGGGAACATTTGACAAGTTAACTTGGACTGCCGAAGAAGCACTGCCTAAACCTGAAACTGATAGTGAACCTTCAGCTGAGAGGATAAGGTGTGTTAGTTGTAACTGATTTATGAGTACGCGCAGGTTTTGAAAAACGATTTTTTTGGAAGGCCTCAGAAGGGGATTCTTCTTAATGTGAGATGTGGGCACCTCTCATCCTATGCTCCGTACATTTAGTTTTCTTGATAATAGTGAAGAAAACAAATATCGCTATATTGCTTCAAAAAGAGACGCGCGAAATACGGTCGGTTTTGGCATACGTCAATCACAGTATTTCCATAACATTGCGGAAAAACACATGCAATGGCACGTGCCTAGGAATTGTTATGGGAACGCTTTGATTGACGTCCAAAAATACCTTACTCGTTGCGACTACGATTGTTTGCATGCTATTTTTTCGTCGAGCATGCGCTGTAAGAAATAAAGGCTCTGTGTACGAACCAATCTCGTACCCAGAGCCTGCGTTTCTTCTGGCCTGCGGACACTGCTGTCAATGTAGGCCACTCGTACTTCATGTTTTAATGATAATAAAACCTTTAACAGGTGAGAAATACCAATTTACGTACGACCCGAAAGGGATCATACGCTTCGCTTTATGTCATGCAATCCCCGTGACATGCTCAAAATTTTACTGAATTTACTGGCTCACTGTGTCGCAGAGAAACAAAAACCGCAATATATTTTTACATTTCCTTGCTGTTGAGTCTTTCTTTAGTAGGCTCCAATCGATAGATTGCATTAATTACGCCAGACTTTTAAAAAATCGACCCACGAAATTCACTTCTATTTGCCCTCACGTATTCTAAAAGTAGCCCTCGCATCATGATTTTTATGTTTTTTTCAAAAAAGCAAATTATTTCAAAGTACTTTCAAATTGTCATCTAAGACCTGCTTTACATTGGAAAAATAATTGTTTGTGAAAATACTTTTTGTCTTTGATGCTGCAACGCGTCGAATATCGGCTATTTTTCCCGTTTAATTTATGCAAAATTGAGCGACCTTCGGCTCTGGAAAGAAAATCATGTAAAAAATTCATTTTAAAATATTTCTAAAAATTAAATGCATTCCAATTACTTTTGAAGTAAGACAGTTTTGTTGGCAAAGTTTAAAGGAAATCTGCTTCCCTACCCGAATTGCACCAGACCGCTTTTACAGAGACTGACTCTTAACACTCATCAACACTGTGAACACTTGAAGATACCCACGGTTCAGCCCTTGGTTTGTCTGAATGCATTGCAGTAGCAACGCATTAGAGGCGGGATGTAAAGGCTGAAAATTTTTTTGATTTAAGTACTGTTTGTTGTTACGTATGAGATTCAGGCACCTTTCAATTTTCTCCGGGGACTTCCGGTCAGCGGTGGTTGCGGGCTCAAAAACGTAGGTCAGATATATTTTTTGTGAGAAGATCGAGACCATGTGCGAATTGAGTATTTCTACAGTTATATTTCTATTTATACTTTGACTTCTACTTATCCCAAGGCCCAGCAAAGTAAGTTAGGTTTTCATAGACGTTTATTTGGTGTTTATTTGCAATTTCGGGTCTCATTTTATTTATTTATTTTATATTCAATATTTTTGCAGGAAAATCTAGTTTAGCTAGGCTAGTTTAAATGGAGTCCTGTAATTTTATGTATCTATTGTAGTTTCATAACCTTTACTTTTCACATTATTTTATAGTTTTCGAACCGTGTTACTAACGTGATATACCATCTGTCCTGCGAGAATACCTGCTGTATTAAAAAATCACACGAGTTCAAAAGGCTGGGAGAATGAATTATTTATCCTGGTTATATTCCTTGCGCCTAATAGTGCGTTATAGCCTAGCTTTTGCCTGTTTCCTTGTTTTCTCTTCAATAATCTTTCCTGCAAAGAAATAAATTTAAATATAGACGGTGGCCTGCAATGAATATTTACAGTGAACATATAAACAATTATTATTGATCTTACTTGTTTTTTGGTCATAGAGAAGGTATGAATAAAGGTAGAATCAGTTTTAAGTATTTTAGGTTGTACAATGAAGACAATGATGAGGGGATATCAGGTGAAAAAGTACTTGGAACATAACTCTGGCAATGTCCAGTGACCAATGATAAAATGGCAGATTTTGTTGGAGTAGGCTCCTTGCTCTCAGTACGTTTGAGGCCATCATACAGACCCCTTTTTTCGTCTGATGAGAGATATCTCGCACAAGAATCACTGTCAGATACATTTGTGTCTGCTTTCCTCTTTCTGTGTGATGAAGCAAATATCACTTCCTTCTGCATAGGGAACTTTCTTGGCAGCTTCTAAACTTGGTTGATGCCATTTTTGAGGAAGAAAGTTACATGTTTGTCCCTTGAAAAGGGCATTTTGAGCATTGGGAACAAACTTCCCCTAATCCTGCCATAGAGCTGGCAATTATTACACTCTGCCCACTCAAAAAAAAAATTCTGAATACAAAAGAATGAGTTCACCTTCAGTGACCTTCTCTTGTCAGTCTAATTCCTTCCTGTCCCACTAAACTACAAATGTTCTTTTTTCCTATGACAACCTTCTTGCAAGTAGGTGTATATACATATAAAAAAGCAATAAAACTGCGGTGTATGCCTCAGAGAAAAATCTGGTATCCCCCTCAACGCGGACGACAATATATAGATTGCACTTGCTTCCTCAGCAAATCCGTAAAAACATGTTTGTTAAAGCATTCCAGTAACAATAAATGAACTAAACCCCAGTTTCGCAATTCAGAAGCAACATGCATTCATCGAGCCTCTAATTTATTTTTTCTGATCAAATCAGTCATAAATCGTCGATAAAAGAAGTCGATAAAAACGTCCAAAAATTGATGGTCTACACATGTGAGAAGCTTTTCGATCCCGAACACAAAGAACATTGTAACTAATGAGCTGTTTCGATAAGTTTTAGTGTAGTAGTAACAGAACAAGCCGATAACAACGAAAAGCTACAACCGCTCGTTTACTCTAACCCGTTAAATTGCTGTCATTCATTATTTCGTTTCTTCCGCCATGGTTAGTTGACTCGTGTAAGCATGAGGTTTATGCTGATTAAAGCCTTACAACACGGGAAATGTCTTATGTAACTTCACTTTAATTTAATCAGCATACTCTATGGATAAAGTTCTACGGCCTGAGAGATTCCAAGCAGATCCAAGCTCGGCTGGAGCATCAAAATCGTGGATTCACTGGCGTCGAACTTTTGAAAACTTTCTCGCCGTTTTGACTGAAGAAGGCCTTGATAAATTTAGAGTTCTTACAAATGTTATCTCGCCTACAGTGTACGAATATGTGGAAGAATGTACCGACTACGAGTCTGCGATCGAAACTCTTCAGAATATTTATGTTAAACCGACCAACGAAATCTACGCGAGACACCCACTGGCTACTAGACGTCGTGAAAGCCTGGACGAGTATCTACAGGCTCTGAAAACACTCAGCAAGTAATGTAGCTTCCAACCAGTCAACGCTACCAAGTATTGTGCGGAATAAATACGGGATGCCTTCATTTCGGGATTGCATTCTAACCAGATCCGTCAAAGGTTGCTAGAAAACAAAACCTTGGGTTTGAAAACCATGTTTGACCAAGCCAGGGCACTCGACTCTGCTACGCGCAGCTCAGAAAGTTACTTTGCCCCTCAACCTGTCAATGCTGTAGCAGCAGCACCAGAAATAGTCTCTCAGAACCCAACTCAAGTCGACTCCACTCAGTCAGGTTGCACACTCGCAGCGACTAATCCAACGTGTTTCTTCTGTGGAAATTCTAGACACTCTAGTTCTAAGTGTCCGGCTAAAGATGCAACTTGCAATAAATGCCAAAAGAAGGGACACTTTGTCTACAAGGACTGGAGTGTGCAAGAACTCTTCGATAGTGGTAGCAGTGAGTGCTAAATACATCCAAGCCTAGTTGAAGTAGCAGCTATCTCTGTTAACCCTGCGATCAGCCAGGTCTCTATGTCAACGTCCTTGTTAAGCACAAAAACCCAGGGTTCTTGTTCTGTAACTATTAACTACCAAAAGGACAAACTTATAAGGACTTCCGTCTGTCAGTTATGCCAGGACTATGCTCGGATCTGATTTTAGGACTTGATTTCTAGTCTCAACATGATAGTGTCGCGTTCAAGTAGGGTTGGACAAAACCATCGCTTGCTTGAGCCACCATCGCCATTTGCAAACCTCACGGCTGACTGCCATCCAATCGCTACGAGGTCTCGGCAATACAGCAGGGATGACCTGACCTTCATTGGCAATGAAGTAGATACGCTGCCTAAGGAAGGCATTATTGAGCCAAGCCATTCCCCTTGGCGGGCCCAAGTAGTTGTCACAAAAGATGAGAACCACAAGAAGCGCTTGGCGATTGATTACTCGCAAACAATAAATCGATTCACCCAGCTTGATGCATTTCCCCTGCCACGGATCAGCGATATAGTCAACGAAAAAGCTCAGTACAAGGTCTTCAGTACCCTTGACCATCAAATGTATACCATCAAATACCCCTAAAAAGAGATGACAAGCTTAACACTGCCTTTGAAGCTAAAGGAGGACTTTATCAGTTCACTAGGCTTCCTTTCGGTGTAACCAATGGTGTAGCGTGCTTCAAAAGAGAGATGGTAAAGTTGGATGAAGATAATCACCTCAAAGCTGTTTTTCCATATATCGAAAACATAACCATCTGTGGAAGAGACCAATATGACCATGATGCCAACTTAAAGGCATTCCAAGAAGCTGCTCAAAAGGCGAAACCTTAAGTTCAACGACATCAAAAGCGTCTTGTCTACTCAACGATTGCCATTACTGGGGTACGTCATCGAAAATGGTTGTATTAGTCCAGACCCCAAAAGTATGTGTACGTTTGTGTAAGTGTGTGTAAGTTTGTGTAAGTGTGTGTAAGTGTGTGTAAGTGTGTGTAAGTGTGTGTAAGTGTGTGTAAGTGTGTGTAAGTGTGTGTAAGTGTGTGTGTGTAAGTGTCTGTAAGTGTGTGTAAGTGTGTGTAAGTGTGTGTAAGTGTGAGTAAATGTGTGCATGTTTATGTAAATATGTGTGTGTTAGTGTATGAAAGTATGTGTGTAAGTGTGTGTAAGTGTGTGTAAGTGTGTGTAGGTGTTTAATAGTGTGTGTAAGTGTGGGTAAGTGTGTGTAAGTGTGTGTAAGTGTGTGTAAGTGTGTGTAAGCACAGGTAGCCCAAGCTTGGTTACTGTGGTGTCCTGTTATAAGGAAATGTATGGGGAATCATCAACAATTTCAATAAAATCATCAAAACGTGAAATAAAGCCTCGAAATTTTACCTAATCATTGAGAAATAGCACTTCTTTCACTCTGCGTGGTTATTTTTTGAATTTAGCCCGTTTTAAGATTTTTTTTACCCACCACTAAGAAATAAGAGAAGGTTGGAAACTCGGGATCCAAAAGCGAGCCATCACGAGTCTTTGAAACCTCGTACGTCTTCTAATTTTCTTTCCAGCGCCAATTTTAATCTTAACCCTTCTCTCACATCCCAATAGAACCGAGAAAGTCGCATTAGAGATTGGTCTTTCAGTATTGATTCATTCATAATTCCTTTAATTTTTTATGGATTGTATTCTTGTATTATTCTAGCTAGCTATAAAAAGTAGTAGAGATCGTAAAACAGTTCGATCGGAAAACAACAAGCAAGCGGGTCTTCCCTGCGTCTTCTTGTGATTGGTTTCTCTATTACAATACGTTTGCCGAGGCATGACGTCGAAGTTCGGCGAATATGATACGAAGACTCCCGGCGTGACCTCGGGTCGGTTGCCGAAGGAAATCCGTTGAACTGGTGAAAAGTGAGCTCCCAGTACGGGTCAGAACAAGCGAGGTAGTATGTGAATACAGGCAAATTTCATGGCTTAAAGACGCGAAGACTAATCTCGTGTTTAATTGAAATAAAAAAAAACAATTACCAATAACACATTGATATTGTATTATCAACATATTGCTTTGTTCTTGCTATTATCCTGCTACTGTAAATCCATGACAGCCTCCAGATGTGTAGTAAAAAAAGTATTCTAATTCATTATCTATTTATTTATTCTTCATTTCTTTGTTTATTTATCTATTCAATTAACAATATGTATTTAAATATTTGTCATTCATTGATGAGAACTATTTACACATTTCATTATTTATGCATACATTGTAGGTTTTAAATTATATTTCCAAGCTATTAATTTGCTTACTCTTATATTGATCGATCAATGTATTGATCGATATTAAACGTATGCATGGATTGATGGATTGATTTTGTAATTCCTTTCAAATTTCCCTACATAAGATAATTCAATTTCGAACTTGTTGTAATAAATGTTAAACGTTTTAAAAATTTTGGTCCGCAATTAATCGCTTTGGTCAAAACGTTTAACAGTGGCATCTCAAGTTGTGTAATAAACAATCGATATGCTTCAGATTTGTTTTCGTTAAAGCCTGGTGATCGACAAGGTTGTTCATTGTCCGGCCCACTTTTGGTGCTTCCTTTTGAGATGTTAGCATATGCCATTAATAATAACTCTGAAATTAAAGGCAACATGTTTTATGGAAAATGAAGGATCTATACATAATCTCTTGAAGCTATTTGAAACCTGTAAAACCATTCCAGCCAAATTTAAATTTCCAGTAGAAACGTTTTCATATGACCGTGCATAGGAAATAGACCATTTAGTGCGTAGCAGTGTGTGATAGTTGGTAATAGTCTAATTTTATTCTCAACCACCTTATTGTCAACAGTTTCTTTTGTGTTTTAATTTTGTTAAATTACACATTACACGTTTTTTCAACGAATTTACAAGGGAGAATTTTATAATACTCATGTAGCTATAATAAGTAAAATGAACGACAAAGACAAGAAATCATGTAGCTCCCATTGATTACATTTGTTAATTTACATCTTGTTTATAATCGGCTATTTTATGACTGGTATGTCATAATGCGCCATGATTTCCGATAACGACGTCGTACATTGGCTGTGCGTACTTGTTGAATTGCATTTATGATTGCTAGCATAGCATTTTCACTCAAAAAGTCATGATTTCAACGAGCGATGGCCTTGCCCTGTGCAAAGATCATTTCCATTGGATTTATCAGAAGCATACGCAGGAAGCTTCACCAATTTAATGTTTTACCTTGCTAGAATACGACATAAAGCAGCTTCGTTGTGTATACTTGCATTATCAGCGACTAAATAGGTATTTCGTGGCAAAAGTTGCTTCTCAATTACCTCGTTTAGTAGCAAAGTATTAAAGGCTCCCACAACTGGGACGGCTAGAATGACTCCCTCATTAAATCGACAAATTCCTAACGTAGATAACTTGATGTGGGTTCCTCCTTTCAGTCTAAACGATGGACATGCCAATCCAGAGTCAGTTTGTCCAAATTCTCGCTCGTCAGTTTCCATATCGAAATGGGTTTCATCGAAATAGTAAACACGGCTTGGATCAACGGCTCTTCTCCACTGGGTGAATAACTGGCGACAGCGCTGATTGTCGGGTGACATTCGTTCTCTAGCCACTTAAACACATTTTTTACGAGTTATTCGTAGCTCTCTAAAAAGCCTGACAATAGAAGACAAGGACGAGATCTCGTGGTGTTGAAGCTGAAATTCTTTTGCGAGTAGTTCTCACTTCACGTAGGTACGCAGTAGGATAGATTCTAATCACTGCTTCCAGATACGCTCTCATCCACCACGTAATTGTTTGAGGAGGCCTACCTTTTGCAAGAGGTGTCATTGAAGCTTTTTGTCTGAAAATCTCAACTTATTTATTAACACAGTTATAGGACACTCGGCAGATTTCGGCGGTCGTTGCTTTGGACTGTGTGGCGAGATACGTAGAAATGACTTGAACTCTCTTTTGCCTTGGGTAAGATTTACCATTACGATAACAACCAACACTTTGGTTCAAAAACCAAGACATTCTATAGCAACTAGAAATTAGCGAAGTAAACAGTATACAAGACCAACAGCATTTGTTCGACTGGGGAGAGCTTACAAGATAATTTATCTATATCGACACTTCATCTGCAAGCCTTTGTCATTCACAGGATCACAGCGATTGGCCGTTATTTGATTTCAATAAAACTTTGTAACCAGATTTCTATGGTGTGAAGATTAACACATCGACGATTATCATACTTGAATCAACCAACCGGTTTAAAAACGCGAGTGAGCACGCGACATTTATTTTTGTTTGGTTCGAAATATTTTCATGCATGCATACACAATACACACAATTTAATTGGAGAGAATATAAGCTTCACCGCTTGTTGTAGCACTAATAACAGCCGTGTCAGTCGGCTGCACAGGAATTTATGGGATTTATGACAATTTAAGATACCTCTAAAGTTCCTTAAAGATTATTACAACCTTTCGTTAAAAATTTAAGATCAGATGAAATTCTACTTAAAGCTTTATCAGCTTTATATAGTCTTTAAGTTGCATTTAATAAGTATTTAGCTAAAGTTTGTTATACAAAGTTTAAATTATAACTAAAGTTTTACTAAATGTTGATGTAAAATTTAAGTTAACTTTTGGTGTATCTCAAAAGCTACGCACCCCTCCATATCCTATTGCAAAACTCTGAATGGGAAGAAAGGCTGGCATTTCAAAACCTGGCTGTTGCTTCACCTCTCCCGGTTGGTGATGCCTGGAAGAATCAGTCTGCAGTCTTTTGTCCATCAAATTTCAAACAAAGGTTTTTTTAGATTCAGATGATGCAGAACTCTTACTTCAAGTTTATGAAATTTTATATCCTAATTTTGAAATAAGTGTAACAGATTTGAGTGAAACAATACAAACATTTGGTTCAATCACTCTTGGAGCTATGTCATTTGGTTCTAAACTTGAGCCAAGGAAAATCCGTTCTGCCAAATTTCTAGCATCCTGGTCATTAAACGATGAATTAATTAAGAAGGACACCTTTCATCTTAGACCAGGAACAGTTTGCTATTACTTTACTCATTCATGCATACAAGGAGGGAAGTTTATATCCCACACATATGCTTGTGTTAAATGGTACAACATCGACAGGACTGCTAAAACGTTCAAGATTTCTACCTAAGGATATCTTACGGAACTTCTACTTTAGAGTAACTTTGCCCTCTGTAAAATATGGCTTAGTTTTATGGGGTTCGTGCTGTAATTCAGAAATTTTCAATTCCATTGAGAGATTACATTGTAGGGCAGCTAGGATTATCTTCAATTTACCCAAAGATATGGCGTCATCTGATGTACTTGCATTTGACAAATGGACAACAATTAAGTTAGATTATAAATTAGAAATATTTAAGATTTTTCATAAAGCAAGCAATCGTAGTCTACCAGAATCTTTATCAGAAAGTATATTTATAAAGCGCAATAGTAAATATTCTTTACGCGGAAATGAAACTCTCGCAATTCCAAGGTTTGAAAGCAGATTTTTAAAGGACTCATTGGTGTATCGAGGCTCAGTTCTATGGAATCTAATAATTTGTAATATTGATAAGGTAACACATTCAAATTTTAAGGACATCAAAGTACAGCTCAGTGCCAAGGACTATTTTATAAATTTTAATTTTGACTCTACTGCCTCGACGTCTCGCTTTAGAAAAAAGGACTATGTATATATGTAACATTATCTTTTTATTATGGAGTGAATGTAACTGCGCGGGCTGTTGGACTCGCTATGGGTGGCGGGTGCTGTTCAGATGAGGTGAATGCCTATTGACACGGTGTTCACCGCATTTGTCTGTGTTTTCTGCCCCTGGCGGGTCTAATAGCTTGCGCAGTTTGTGTATGTGAATGTGTGTGAGAATAATATATAAGATATTTAAAGTTAATTAGCTATGTTTTTACAGATTCATACTTATATTATATTTTATTTATTTAATTTATTTTATGCACGACCCCACAAGCTTTTAGCTTTAAATTTTATCTTGTTTAAATAAAGGTATTCTATTCTATTCTATTCTATTCTACAGGACAGGAAAACCTGTCCAAGTATGGCAGTCTTCATATGATGATGGAGGACCCTGTTCCTTTATACCGGTACAAAGGATTGTTTGTAAATTTGCTTCAGCCAGACTTCAAAATGCTGAAGGAAATGACAGTATAGCTGTGAGCCCTATTAACAGGAAAATATTTTTATAATGAATTTTCTTGAGGAATGTATTTGTTCACTTCCTTAGGCCTAAAGATGTAATGATATGAATTTGATTATCTTATACTATATTGAGCTAGCTGTCTGTATATGCACTGCTGAATGCGATATTATTATACTACATTTAATAAAGCTTATTTTAAAACTTTGAATTCATTGCTTAAAAATCCATGTATAATATATAGTTGTATCATGATTAACTAAAACATTCTCAACAAAATAAAATGCTTTTGGTGTTAATTGTCAATACGAAATATTTCCTTATTAAACAGTTTAGTGTACAATGCTTCTCCAACTCATGCATTTTTAATGAGAATTTAAGTCAGTCGAAGTCAGTAAGTCGAAGTCAGTTGTGCCTCAGTTTTTCAACCCGCCGTTCAAATAGAACCTCAGGGGAATAACTCACAAGTATTACTTAGTCTCAAATTTGAAAGAATGATCATAGAGTGATAGATGTGTTGATCATCACAGTGAATGAGCGATCTAAGCGAACGCTGTAAAGAAAGACTTGAAAAAGTGATTTCAAGCTTCAACGAGAATCGAACCCATGACCTCCGCGATGCCGGTGCGATGCTCTGCCAACTGAGCTATGAAGCCAATCATGTTGGCGAGCGGTCATTTTGGTTGGGTTCTTCAAGCCCCCATAAGTAATAATAAGTGTGAATATTGAATGGGCAGAACTGTGGTGGAATAATGATAGATGTGTTGATCATCACAGTGAATGAGCGATCTAAGCGAACGCTGTAAAGAAAGACTTGAAAAAGTGATTTCAAGCTTCAACGAGAATCGAACCCATGACCTCCGCGATGCCGGTGCGATGCTCTGCCAACTGAGCTATGAAGCCAATCATGTTGGCGAGCGGTCATTTTGGTTGGGTTCTTCAAGCCCCCATAAGTAATAATAAGTGTGAATATTGAATGGACAGAACTGTGGTGGAATAATGATAGATGTATTGATCATCACAGTGAATGAGCGATCTAAGCGAACGCTGTAAAGAAAGACTTGAAAAAGTGATTTCAAGCTTCAACGAGAATCGAACCCATGACCTCCGCGATGCCGGTGCGATGCTCTGCCAACTGAGCTATGAAGCCAATCATGTTGGCGAGCGGTCATTTTTGTTGGGTTCTTCAAGCCCCCATAAGTAATAATAAGTGTGAATATTGAATGGGCAGAACTGTGGTGGAATAATGATAGATATGTTGATCATCACAGTGAATGAGCGATCTAAGCGAACGCTGTAAAGAAAGACTTGAAAAAGTGATTTCAAGCTTCAACGAGAATCGAACCCATGACCTCCGCGATGCCGGTGCGATGCTCTGCCAACTGAGCTATGAAGCCAATCATGTTGGCGAGCGGTCATTTTTGTTGGGTTCTTCAAGCCCCCATAAGTAATAATAAGTGTGAATATTGAATGGGCAGAACAGTGGTGGAATAATGATAGATGTGTTGATCATCACAGTGAATGAGCGATCTAAGCGAACACTTATTATTACTTATGGGGGCTTGAAGAACCCAACAAAAATGACCGCTCGCCAACATGATTGGCTTCATAGCTCAGTTGGCAGAGCATCGCACCGGCATCGCGGAGGTCATGGGTTCGATTCTCGTTGAAGCTTGAAATCACTTTTTCAAGTCTTTCTTTACAGCGTTCGCTTAGATCGCTCATTCACTGTGATGATCAACACATCTATCATTATTCCACCACAGTTCTGCCCATTCAATATTCACACTGATCATAGAGTGCAAACAGTATATCCGTGAAAAATTAGTTTTACTAAATAGTACAATTTTATACAAATTCTATTGTTTTCTATTGTATGATTAGCACTACTTTGTACTATTTAGTAAATTGTACTTCACGGATATATTGCTTACACTCTAAGGCTAAGAAAGTAGAAATTAGATAAGATTATTAAACGTTTTCGACTCATAGGTCAACATCTGGATAAATTATATTCATCATCTGAATTAATTTGATTCAGATGATGACCTCGAGTCGAAAACGTTTAATAATCTTATCTAATTTCTAATTTCTTAGCCTTATGGTCATTTTTATCAAATTCATCATCATTTCACAGTCTCAAATTTATTTATAATATTTGAAGACGAGAGTATTTGGCAATGTTGGTCTCTCCTTAGGGTTAAAATGAGTGCATTGTAATGCAACAGAGTAAATCATGTCAGCCTTAACACATATTGATTTACAAACACTTGACATAAGAATTCCTAGTGAGTAAACATCAGAAGCAAATGACTGTGCGTGTGTGCCACGTATGAGCTCCGGAGCAATGTGGCAATGATATTTGTGGTACTTTTTTTGTTCTTGAAGCGTAAGGGAATACTTCTTTGCATAATTGGTCTTACGAGCTTTACCAAAATATATTAAAATGGGATGCAATTGGGAGTCGTGAGTTAGACGAGTTAGTAAAACGTTGCCACCTTTTATGTCATTATGTAGAATGTGTTTTCCATGGACATATGCGATGCTTCACCCAATTCTTTAAAAATTCTATTGTAAATAATATTGATTTACAAACACTTGACATAAGAATTCCTAGTGAGTAAACATCAGAAGCAAATGCCTGTGCGTGTGTGCCACGTATGAGCTCCGGAGCAATGTGGCAATGATATTTGTGGTACTTTTTTTGTTCTTGAAGCGTAAGGGAATACTTCTTTGCATTATTGGTCTTACGAGCTTTACCAAAATCTATTAAAATGGGATGCAATTGGGAGTCGTGAGTTAGACGAGTTAATAAAATGTTGTCACCTTTATGTCATTATGTAGAATGTGTTTTCCATGGACATATGACAATGCTTCACCCAATTCTTTAAAAAATGCTTTGGACATTGCCACACACTTCCCATCAATACCATGGAACTGGGTAATCAGCAAGAATGGCTTCTCTTGTAAACAAACACCAAACAACAAAGGCAAACCTAAGGGAGAATAACAATTTGATGATCTCAAGTTTCATGTCGTGATGACCAAATAATTCAGTTATTGTTCAGTATAAGTCCAAACTTTCAGCAAAAAATATATGAAATGGCTATGACGCTACACATATCAAATTAGTTTTTATGCTTAGGAATATCAAGCGCTTATGATAAATATATATATCTTCATGGTTGAATTATATGAACAGACTTTACCTTTGTGGTCAAACATTGCCAAGATGCTGGCTTCAGTAGAAATGGCATTGGCCTTGACACGGCCTTCATAGGTTTTAACCGCCACAGCAATCCCTCTGTTATCCATCTTCTCACAGGTTCCAAATGCATCTTTACCAAGAATCTCCGCTGGCGATAATTCGTCACTCCTATGCAAGTTCATGCGATTTATCTTCCTTGGTGCTCTAAAAAATTCAGGTAGTAAAATTAATAAAGGGATTAGGATATTTTACTCAAATACTAATTATATTCGCCGCGTTAAGCTTATGATGAAATACCTGTATAGTCTAAGACTCGTTTGTCTTTCTTTTTTTCATCGACGCCAGCAAAATGCGGATAACCTTGTTTCCTTTTTGTGTTCTTCTTGTGTTGTCCGCAACTGATCTCGAAGCTCATTGCACTGTTTGGAATATATTTCAATTCTTTCCTTTCGAGTCATATACCTCAGCACGCTTATTAAGGTTTCTTTGAATTCTCTTTTTACGAAGCTGCTCTAGGCCCCTCGATTTCTTTTGCTTGGTTAATATTTTAGCATAAGCTGGAAACTGCTTTTGGCAAGACCGATCGTCAGCAAGCGGTATAACACTCGCACGTTCTGTTAATAAGCACCGTTGAGGCGCATTAACTTGACCATGCCTACTAACAGCAACCCTATCTGTCTTTGATGAATTCATATTCACTCTAAAGGATTCCATTCAGCCGGCATACCAGATGAAAACACAAACGGATGCCCAAGACTTTGGGCCATGTAGAGGTTTTGGCGGGACTATAAGTTATATTCGCGCCAAATTCTAAACCCTATCAACATGAAATACAAGAAGTAGTATTATGTTTCACTCCAAAGGTCATCGTAAAACGGGCTGGACACGTGAAAACAGCGTTCAAAACGATACAATTGGTCAAGAAGGTTAATCTTATCAGATCTAGTTATGATACTACACATTCACTGTCCATATTACATGTATGTATCTTCACTGAATCAATCCTATACACAATTGCCTCGGGTTCGTTGAGAACAGATACTCACCTCTAGTTATTGCTTTTCATTCCTTATTCGTAAATTTTTTATTAGTATATTCCCATAATTTTAGGCGATATATATATTCGGTTTTTGCTATGGCTGCTAATTTAGATGAAGGAAGAGACGAGATTCTCGTAATTTTGGAGGAGATCTCCCAAGCAAACAAAACTCTCCGCGAAGAAAACAAAGAAATAAGAAATGACCTAAAGAAGAGAGACGAGGAGAACAAAAAAGCCCTTGCAGATCTAAGCAGTCAGCTTAGTAATCGTACAAATGTACAAACTGTACGCACTGCACGGTGCTCACCTAAAGAGGCACGTCGTCAAGCAGCACGGGAACGCCGTGGAAATGTTCCGGCACAATGCATGGTAAGTATGCTTCTTATTCCTTTGATATGAATTAAAAAGCGTTGTATATTATTGTTAATGTGTATACATGTATAATAGAAATGCAGAGAACTAGACTTACGATCTTTCCATGTATCTCATATGGTGATAAAAAAATACAACCTTTGGCGGAAAAAATGGCGGGCAAAATAATTTTTGCATAATTTAAAATTTGGCGGGATATGAGTACGTGGCTTTACCAGAATCCAGTCTTCTGACCTTATACGTTTTTTTTCTTTTTTTTAGAGAGTCACTTATAAATCATACAACACTTTGCTAAAAAAAGATGATTTTTAGGATTTTACCTAGACGAAAGGTAATAAAGATTTTAAACTTCATAGCAGCCTTACTTCTCTTTCAATAACACAGGCAGCCCAAGCTCTATACTTGAGCTTTATTAGAGGGAATGTATGAGGACTTCTTTAGATCAAATACGATATAAAAAATAGTTTACTAACTTTGTTGATCTGGTCGAGCTCTGTTCGTAAGTTGGGTTTATGCCCTTGATCAATATCAGGGGAACCGAGGGGTTTTTCATAGTCTTATTTTATAATATAGTTAGAATAGTCTCCCTCGCAGCCGTACGTATTGTCGGTAGTCACGCAACCCTCCTTAGCGACACTAAGAACGGCTGCGAGGGAGACGATAGTTAGTCTTATTCTTCTATATAAAATATGATCGAAACCCATATGTTCGAGCTTGGGATTCCTGTGATAATAATCGCAATGATTCGTCTCTTTGTAGCGTTGACTCTGACAACAATATCAGCATAGTTGGTCGAGTTGTGACTGATGTTTACCACCAGTATGGCGGACAAAAGAAAAGCCCTTGGTGTAAAGAAAAAATAGAAAGTAAGAGAAACATTCCGAAATGCTAGTCCCAGAAACCCAGGGTCGGAGATGCAAAGATACCATTATATACCCCCCCCCCCATTTTTCTCCATTTCTTCACCAACTGCTTTAAATTACTGAAATATAAAACCGCCGAACCATTTACTCAGTATATACTGAATGCCCGATATCTTCAAGATTTATCCCCGAAAACCCTGGACGAACCTAAAATGTTCAAGAAAAAAAAAGCAATTAAACATGCTTGTTTGTTAAGATGTATATATATATAACTGAATTTTTTATAATTTTATTTGTTTGTACTCCTACAGCGGTATTACGACGATATTTCCTCTCCCTATACGAGAAAAACAAACAGATCGTAGAACGGAGGTATGGGGCTCACAAAAAGGCATGCAGAAAAAAATGGCAGAAGAAGAGATGTAGGTTACAATATATGTAATATATTCTTTAGAATGTGACTACCGCAACAATACAATTTAAAAACTTCCATGGGCTGTGATCAAAATCTAAAGATACATTACAAGTCACCTCAAGCATACGCACAAAAAGACAAAAAAAATCACTTACTGAATATTTTCTCTTCTGATCTAACTAATAAAGTAAAATATGCTTTATCACAGAAGCTCACTAGAAGAACTATGGCTTTGGAGATGGAACCAACAAAAACTTGGAAGGGTGGCTGAAGTTCTCCGAGAGGATGCAATGTCGAGTGAAGATAGATACGGAGAAAGTGATGAAAATGAAGGAATGAAAGTCACTTGCTACAAGGTCAAGAGACTTTGTTGGGAAGGGGAAAGATTTACTAGAGCGAAAAAAGCTCTTGATAAGGCCTATATAAAAAATCCCTAACCAAGAGAGCAAGGGATCGCGTTCTTCCGAGGGAAGAGGCGAATAACTTATCAACCCGCGAGGTGCCGGAAAATTTCCCTGAATGGGCTCTCAAAATTTAATCATAAAACCCATCTACATCAGCCCGAATTTCATATGTATTTCACTCTTCTTCAAGGAAAGAAATTCTAATGACACAGTCTCATCCAGCGATGGTTCTGAAGAATTGTTAAGCCTTTCCTCGGAAGAAGAACTCATTATTTATGTGTTTTTCTTCTTTGTTTTGAACTTTTTCTCATCACTGATATGATCGAAGCACGCAGTGACGTCACACAGAGCATCTGCTGACCTATTGTAGGCTCAGTGTTGTATTCAAGATGGCGGCCTGCTGGGATTCAATTTATCGCTACTTTCAGGCAGGATTTCTCGAAAGCTACGAAAGAGAGGGACTTAAGACTTTAAGAATAAGTTGAGTATAATATAAACTTTTATTCCACAAGCGCTTCTCTCAGGGTGGTGTTCCCCTTTAATATAACATTTAAGGTCCTTCCTAAATGGTTCATAAAGAACCTTTAAGTTACTTATTAAAAGTCACCTAAATGTTCATTTCATATCTTTAAGAAATAACTTAACGTTTCATTAAATACTTCAATAAACAAAAATTCGGTAAGCTTTAAGGTCGCTTAAATTCTAGAGTTCCTCCTGTGCTGAGAGAAACATGTTGAGCAGGGGAAGAACTTGCCGACAATGCAGACTCCATGGAGAGGTAGTGCCTTTGAAAGGACATGCAAGAGTTTGTCCATATGGAAGATGTTTTTGTGCACGCTGTAGAAAACACGAGGAATTGTTAGCCTTGGGGTCAAAACAGAGAGAAGCGAGGGAGGACAAAGGTCAAATATGGAAAGCAAACCTGGCTTCAACTACACAGAGCTCGATAGGAACGACATTCACGCGTACGAGCACAAGCTCGACCACAACCACGTCTTCCTTTCCTGATAACACTAATTTCGCTGAAAATCTTGTTAGCCCTCCAAATGGCCAACTATGAAACCCAAGCAAAAAAAGTAAAGAAAACCATGTCGAAGGCGGAGCAAAGAAAAGGTATTACTGAACGGTTTGTACTGATATTAATATTTTCTATACCATACTATTTAAGAGTGGATGTCAGTAAAACTCAAACATTTCGTGGCAAGTGTGAAAAATTCGATTTGTCTCATATTTTGAAGGGAGGTAGGCTATGATGTAATACAAACCCCTACACACTTAGTTTTTGAAAATATTGTTTTATTCCCAAGAAATTAAAATATTTCTTTCGAGGCGTCAATATGCTAATTAGAGAGGTCTAAAAATGAGCAGAATTACAGACCTCCTTTGCTAAAACTATACAAGATTAAACCTTTAAAATATAAAAAACTTCAAGTATTCTATCTGTTTAGTTAGTAGAGTGATTTTTTCGCGTGTAACTTGAATAAAGAATTTTTAGTAGATTTTTTTACAGGACATACTTTCAGCACTCTCAAAAGTAGCTTCAAAACAAGTGGCAATTTTACTATGGCCGAAACATTGGAATCGTTTTATATCCAAGCTGTTTAAAGAAGAGGAGTTTTCCTTCAGCTGTACAAAAAATTAGCTTGGGTAAATCAGTTTTCGGATTTTTACGTTCGGTCAAATGTGCCGTAATGAGCCGTTTTTTCGGTCCCGGCTTAGCTTTTGAAACGAACAACAAAGCCAGCCTTCTCACTCACTAATCAATACTTGAAGTTTCACCAATGCTTCTACACTTAACTATATGCTTCTAACCATGCCAACCTTGTCAATGTAGAAGTTTAAATACTTTTTGAGAGATTTTAACGAAGATCCGGTGTTGTTTTGTCATATTATAAACGTTATCTGTATCAACAATGGCTTTCAAAACAACGATTGAATTCGTCTGCACTATTTCGCAAATTTCAGCCTTTTAAATGAAGATCGCTTAGATTTCCATATTTTTCAAGTGCTTAAGATCCCACTTGATTTCTGAAGCTGAACAGCGAAAACTATATATCGATATTTTTGGGAAATATAAAGAACCGCATTTATTGAACATCCTTCGACTAAAAACGGCGACACCAAGTGATAATATACATAATTGGTCTAATATTTGATTGACGGGTCGTAATCAGGAATCGCGCTTTTACTCGTGCGGTGTTCCCTAAAACGACATTGCTGGTGATCACGACTTCGAAATATTTAAGTCATTTAACAATTGAAATATGGAAAGTTATTGTTCGTTTAAAGCCCTTGCTGGAGGAAATTGCAGCATCGATCGAAAACATCCTAAAGACGAAACGCAAATTATTCCTCTACTAGCTTGTTGTAAAGATATTTCCAGCCATAAAGCAAGTTTAAAGTTCACGGGACCACAAACAGAAGTTGAGTTGATTTTGTGCCGAGTATCTATGTTTAGAATTCCTTCCAATGCAACTTCAATGACGATATGTCCAAACCACCGTTCCATCCTCGGTGTAGGATGGAGCCGAGGGGCAAGCAGCAGGCGTAGAATTCCTCAAACGATCTCTGGCCATGGAAAAAGCGGAAAACGTGTGCCAAAAGCTGAACGGGGTCTAAGCAGTGAATCGTCTAGGTTTATCCTAAAAGAGACTGGCATGTTCATTCAAGTTGGTTCAGGTAAAAATGTAATGTAAAAAAATGTACAATAGGGAAAAGGGGTATACATATATATGTATACATATCGCTAAATTGTCGACGTTTTTTTAATAACGCCCTGATTTTCGTGTGATCCTCCAGTCAATATATACCTGAGCCCCCACCAGTTTTGTAAAAAATGCGACCAACACTAAATCTCCATCCCCCTTCCTCCACACAAACACACACTCATAGGATGAATAATGACCTGTCCCTTAGTATACAACAATCATGCACCTTTTTTATTACGTTATGCATTGATATTAAACAACAATTATGCTAACATTTCTTATTACCAGGAGTCTGTATAAACTGCCGGAAAAAAATGAAAGAAAAAGTGGAAGATGATAGTACTTCAAGTCTTACGCAGGAGTTTGCTGAAGTAACTTTGGTGAGTCAGGATGGCAATGCCCTATACATATATAATATAGATAATAAATAATGAATGAGGAGATGAAAGGAAGGAAGGAAGGAAGGAAGGAGGGAAGGAAGGAAGGAAGGAAGGAAGGAAGGAAGGAAGGAAGGAAGGAATAAGGGAAGGAGGGAGGGAAGGAGGGAAGGAAGGAAGAAAGAGCGATTCAGAGAAACAAAAAAACATTATGGAGGGATGGATTCATGGATGGGTGGATGGATGAAGTGTTAGGATTTAAGAACAGGAAGGACGGCGACGGACGGACGAATGTACGAATCGACAGAAGATCTGACTGGCTGACAAAGACAAAGAATAATAATAGAATGTAATGAAACATAATTGAAAATGAAAAGAAAAGAGAAGAAACGCTTATCGTTAACCTTTGTATGTGTAGGACGAAGAAGAAGAGGTATTTTTCAATATTAAGCACTCAACTCCTGTTGCTGTATCACCTGGTTTCTCGGCTTACGACGACACATCTTTCAGTACCTACCAGCCTTCAGAAACCTCAAAACTCTCGGCATATGGCAACCACAAGTCATCAAGAGATCTCCTCAATACGTACCTTGCATCAAGAGACATTAGTCCTATCAGAAATTCATTGACAAAGCCTTGGGATGAAGCCTCGAGTCGAACAAAACGCAGTTATGAAAGGAAAGCGAAGCAAGTTGTAAGTGCGTGTTTGGAAGAGATTGCGCCAAATGATACTGAAATGCTTTTTGCTTCCGTGTTCCATGTATCTCAAACCGACAGCAACTTTGACTCTGCTCTGATGAATGCTCTAACAGAATGTTACAACAGCGCCTCTCACTGGAGTACTCGACGGCAGATCCTATCAATAATAGCGGATACGGTCACTTTCAAGCAGTTAAAGAGATGGCTACCTGACGTAACAAGATATCGGTTCAACATAGCCAGACACCATCGTCTTCTCCACGGCAGAGGTGCACTTGTTCCTAATGATAGGAGAACGAGGATATGCATTTCATCAGATAAACTAGATCATTTTTTATCCTTTATAACGAGCACCCACGTAGTCCAGGACCTGCCCTTTGGAGAAAGGAAACTTACATTGTCTACAAATGTCGATATCAAAGTGCCAAATGTCATTCGGATGCTTATCCCCGAGCAAATAGTGAAGCAATACCACAGTTTCTGCAAGGAATCGGACTTTGAACCAATGAGTCGCAGCACACTGTGTAGGGTGTTAAACGTTTGCGCCGCAACTGTGAGAAAGTCACTTCAAGGCCTAGACTATGTGTCTGCGGAAGGAGCCAAGGCATTCGACGATTTAGAAGAAGTGGTGGAAAAGCTTGGCGATGAGTACAAAGGTCTTTCCTGGGTAAAGGACATTACCGAGAAACTTAAAAGTGCCAAGCGATACTTAAAGAGTGACTACAAGGTATGCACTCATAGCTGGACATTTTCACGCGATACCAGATGATCATAGTATTATAACTTCTAATAAATGATGTTCTTTTTTAGGTGCACGTGTCACTGAGTTCGCAGGTTCCCGACCACTGCAGGGCCTACGCACTGAGTTTTCCGGATGACGATTGCTTCATTTCTTCATGTAACCACCAACATAACTTGAGATGTGACAGATGTGATGCACTTACTGCGGTTTTGCACGAAATACATACCACCCTGGAGAGTTTCGATAGCTGTGAAACGGAAGAGCTCACCTATATTTTCAAACAAGCTTCAAAAAACATTCGGGCATGGAAGGCGCATCTTCTTCGTTCTGTGAATCAAGATCAATCAAGACTTGACATCTTGAAAAACCTGAATGCACAGTCTTCCCTTCTCATTCTTGATTGGGCAATGAAATTTCTGCAACGAAAATATAGAGAGAGTCAGAGCGATTGGTACGGTAAGCGAGGGATATCGTGGCACATAACCGTGGCCATCAGGAGAGACAAAGACGGCGAGATGCAGATGCTAACATTTGTGCATCCTTTTGAAAGCTGCAGCCAAGAAAGCAGCAGTGTTTTGGCAATAGTTGATGATGTATTTCAGCAGCTCAAAACAATAGCGCCTGAAATTATAACCATTTACCTAAGAGCAGACAATGCAGGATGTTATCATGCCGCTTCGACCTTGCTGTCCTTGCAACAAATTGCCTCAAAGTATCAGATCACTTTGTCCCAGCTAGACTTTTCCGAACCGCAAGGAGGAAAAGGATCTTGTGATAGAAAGGCGGCAACAATTAAGAACAAGATGAGAGTATACCTTAATTCAGGTCACGACGTTGAATCTCCAAAGCAAATGATGGAAGCCATAGATTCATTAGGAGGTATTCCTGGCGTGAGGGTGACTGTATGTGGCAATCAACCTGCTTCAAAATTTCCGGATATCAAATGAAAAGGTATTAGTTTCCTGAGCAACTTTCACTATAGCGACAAATGTTTGAGAGTCTGGAGAGCGTACGGCATAGGACCTGGAAAATTTTTCGAGTGGAAAGATCTCAACGTACCCCCCAAGCATGCCTTGACAGAATTAAGTACCAACACCGATATGCCCAGTCCTAAAGCTTCGTTTGTTGCAGTTACCGCCAGACGCCGTTTGCAATCCACGTCAAGTGCATTTGATACCCAGGCAGTCCAACCTTCCTCAAATGTTGAAAAAAGTGATGATGACGACACAGACTGTAGTAGCAGCCTTGAAGAACAAGCTTCAGAACTATTCATCTGCCCAGAAGAGGGATGTGTTAAGTCTTTCCAAAAGTTTTCATATCTTCAAAATCACCTTGACTGTGGTGCGCATTCATATGCTCTTGAACACGAAACATTTTTTGATAAAGCAGTAATACTCTACGCAACCAAGCTAGATCAGGGTGCTACCAGTGCCATACCTGAAATTACATCCGATATTCCATCTCTAGAGCTGGAACAAGAGCTACCTATACTTGATATGGGATGGGCGTTGAAATCTACTGGACAGCAGAGAAAGCGGTTTTCTGAAGCTCAGAAAAAATATCTAATGGGCTTATTCAAGATTGGCGAACAAACTGGACATAAGGTAGATCCTGTTACAGCGTCCAAATCAATGAGAAAAGCAAAAAACGCAGTTGGTGTCCGCATGTTTGGTCCCGAAGAGTTTCTCAATTCTAAGCAAATTGCGAGCTTCTTTTCAAGAGTTAAAGCAAAACAAGTCATTCCTGATGAAATCGATGAAGACGAAAACATTGAAGAGAATGTCAACGAAGCTTCAAGAGAAAAGGCCTTAAATGATCTTGGAAGAGAGGTATTAAGTGTTCTGGCAATTCAACATCCAATCATATATGACACTTTTAACATCTGTGAACTTGCGAAATCCCAATCACGATTATCTAAGTTTTCAATATCCATGCTGCAAGAGATCTGCGCTTCCTGTGACCTGGACACGTCTGGTATTCAAGTGAAGCGGAAAAAGCCATACATCGATCTCATTGTTAGTTTGGTAATGAACAGCTGCAGCTGTATGCAATCTTGACTTTCTTAAGATAGCTGACGACAATATAGCACAGCAGACCTTTTACCGCCTAAAATTTCGTTAAAAGAAATTCTGGTGAATTTAATTTTTAAATTACCGTAAAACAGGAATATTTTTGTTGCAGGTTAGAAGGCTCTTGTGGGCTCATAGACGTGCAAACTCATAAAAGCCCTGTTACACGAGGCATATTTTCTCGCAAATTGCAATGAAACGCCGTTGCATTACATGTCGGAAAAAATATTGCACATGTAACACCACCCTTTCTGAAACTTGCAATGCAACGTTGCAATCTGCAAAAATATTGAATGAGCTTCTACTTTTTGTCACGTCACACCTATCTCGTAAAATGCAGTGCAATTTGTGTTGCAAATTACCAATACAAGCGCAGCTCTTCCATAGGCCCCGCTGATATATCCGGTTTTATCGCAGACCAAAAAAGCGCAAGTTGCAAAGAGTTGCGCGCGTCTAACATCTCACCTACGACTTGCAATGTTCTGCTTTCAACAGCATTGCAATACATCTTGCAAGAAAAACGGTATATATGTATAACTTCGTAACAGCATATCCAGTATCCTTTGATTGACATTTACTTTGTAAAAATTCTTGTTTAGGGAGCATTCATTTTTTAGGGGAGAGGGGGGGCGGAGGAATCACACGGGAAGCAAGCTCCCTTACGAAATATGGAATCGTAAGATTTAATAATTCAAGCAAACGCAAATAATCGACTTCATCGAAAATACTCGAAAATAATCATGTAATATGCATTCTTTGGGCTACCAATAACTATTCAGAATCTTCGAAACGAAAGGTTTTTAATCAAAGGTCGGAAAAAGTAAATAGTTCTCAAGTGTATAAAGGCGTAAAAGCGCGATTCCTGATTACGACCCGTCAATCAAATATAAGACCAATTATGTATATTATCACTTGGTGTCGCCGTTTATAGTCGAAGGATGTTCAATAAATGCGGTTCTTTATATTTTTCAAAAATATCGATATATAGTTTTCGCTGTTCAGCTTCAGAAATCAAGTGGGATCTTAAGCACTTGAAAAATATGGAAATCTAAGCGATCTTCATTTAAAAGGCTGAAATTTGCGAAATAGTGCAGACGAATTCAATCGTTGTTTTGAAAGCCATTGTTGATACAGATAACTTTTATAATATGACAAAACAACACCGGATCTTCGTTAAAATCTCTCAAAAAGGATTTAAACTTCTACATTGACAAGGTTGGCATGGTTAGAAGCATATAGTTAAGTGTAGAAGCATTGGTGAAACTTCAAGTATTGATTAGTGAGTGAGAAGGCTGGCTTTGTTGTTCGTTTCAAAAGCTAAGCCGGGACCGAAAAAACGGCTCATTACGCAACTTTGACCGAACGTAAAAATCCGAAAACTGATTTACCCAAGCTAATTTTTTGTACAGCTGAAGAAAAACTCCTCTTCTTTAAACAGCTTGGATATAAAACGATTCCAATGTTTCGGCCATAGTAAAATTGCCACTTGTTTTGAAGCTACTTTTGAGAGTGCTGAAAGTATGTCCTGTAAAAAAATCTACTAAAAATTCTCTATTCAAGTTACACGCGAAAAAATCACTCTACTAACTAAACAGATAGAATACTTGAAGTTTTTTATATTTTAAAGGTTTAATCTTGTATAGTTTTAGCAAAGGAGGTATGTAATTCTGCTCATTTTTAGACCTCTCTAATTAGCATATTGACGCCTCGAAAGAAATATTTTAATTTCTTGGGAATAAAACAATATTTTCAAAAACTAAGTGTGTAGGGGTTTGTATTACATCATAGCCTACCTCCCTTCAAAATATGAGACAAATCAAATTTTTCACACTTGCCACGAAATTTCAAAAATGTCTGATTTTTTCTGACATCCACTCTTAAATTATCAATGTTACCCGAAACGAAAATTTTTTTTAGCAGTTTAGTTTGTAGAAGTATGTGCATCTTTGAATGTGAAAGCTGTACATGTGTTAGTATTACTTATCAATCCCGAGGTTTGTCGAAAAACACTTTAACCAGGAATATAAAACATCGAGTCGATATTTCTCAAAATATCTTGCAAACCAGTACGGACACCTAATATAGAATGGTAAAAGTCCTTACATTTTATTGGTTGTTGATTTATTTTATTTCGTCACTAAGTTTTCATGTTTTGATGTATATCGGTATTAATGTGTAAGGAGTTACGTAAAGCAAATTTAAAACGCGAATTCCACAGTGAAAATCCAGAAAAAAAGTATTTTATATAGTTTTAACAAACCCTTATAACTGGTTTTATTTTTCATCATAAATCTACAAAAGTGATTATTTTTATTACCATCATCATGATCCTGGGCATCAACAGAAGTCACTGAGCAATATACTAAATAAATGTTAGCTATTAGTTTTTTAACGTCTTGTTTTGTACGTTTCTTATTGAATTGACAGCTGCACAAGAGAAGAAGCTGGAGGAACATAAGTGGCTGATGTTTCTGGTAGGAAAGGAAGTTGTTATGCAGTACCAACAATACAGCCTCGACTTGAGACAGGGTCCTCCTTTCAGCTTAAGTTTGATGAGCAAATAGCAACCATTAAAAACGTTCTACCATCCGTATCTGACGCAAAGATAGCTGCGCTTCTTGCTCGAGAAAATGGTGACATGGATCAAGTTGTCCAGTGTCTGATGAATTCTGACTCTGATGTTGACGAACACTATCAAGATACCAAGGTAATCGACTTGACTGATAGCGAAACACCAACCTTCTCCACAGAGATGGTTAAATGTGGAAACAAAACACCCTAAAGACCATTCTGGCTACAGTCGAAGCAAAAGAGGCAAGCCCAGAAACCCATAACATACTGTCTTTCTATAAGCCAGGGGAAGACATCAGCAAGAAACTCGGCCAGATGACTGAAAGTTCACATTCCAAAGAGCTTTCTAACGATCCAGTTTATGTCCATATTGTCAGGAAGATATTAATGATCAGGGGGATTTTTGTATGTACTGTGGAGGTGTAGTCCCCCCAAAAAAGAGATGGTGATAAAATAGATATTAATTCATTGTGAGCTGGACGAACCAGGTTGAGGGGGTGGTAAATTCATACATTTGTAAATTCATTCATACGTTTGCCTTTCGCATATTTATTTATATCACCCCCTCCACCTCAAAAAAAATTTAATGGTCGCTCCCTGTGCTTGAGCATCATGTGTTTTGTAAAATCTTGTTTCAGTTCTTATGGTGTGAAATATACAAACATTACAAATATTACATGACAGCTGAGATATAAATAAAAACAAATTTCTTGTCATATACCTAGCGTAAAGTTAAGTCTAATAAGTTTATTACCACCAATTACCAACAAGTACTGACTATTAGTTTGCCTATTGTTTCACGGTCATATGAAAACGACTCTAATTAAACCATTTGAATTACTGTTTACTTATCATTTTAACAATTAGCATGTAAAAATGACCTAGCTCTATGCACAACGAAAGTATTTCTTTACCTTTTTTTCCTTTTGAATCAGACAAGACAAGCTTATTAATCAAACTTAATATAAGAATTATATTTCTCTGTTATTATTATTTTAATTATTTTTTTAATTTGTCTATTTAACCACTTCTTCTGGAAAGGATGCTGCAGAGGGAGCTAGCGAAAGTGCACCTGTAAAATCATTTGCTATGGCAAGGAAAAGTAAAGAGTGGAAATCCAAAGTATCAAATAAATGTCAAGACAAAAGAAAAGATCAAGAGGAAGTCATTAACAATTGATGGAATGGAGTCAAAAACATGCAGAGTTGAAGCCCAAATGAGGAAAAACTCTACCTCTAAGAATTTCTCCAAATTAAAATTACCCGATGCTGTAGAGAAATGGAAGTACTTCAATAGCAATGTCTATGATGAGAACGAGTTATACCATTTGTTATATTTGGTGTATCCTCCAATTCTCTTCCTCTTAATTGTGGTGTTCCTCATAGCTCTGTGCTTGGTCCTCTTCTTTATATTCTGTATACGTCTCCTGTTGCTGATATCCTTCGGAAGCACAAGATGTCCTTCCACCTGTATGCTGATGATTAACAAATATACTTCCCTTTCTCATGTAATAATAACCTGTCTTTTTAAAACAAACTATGAAGCACATCAATGATTGTTTATCTGAAATTGATTCTTGGATCACCCTCAATAAGGTGAAATTAAACAAGAGAAAAACGGAATTCCTCATCTTCTCTTCCTTAAACAATCCTCAACATTATAGTCAAAATCTTTTTTTTGGTCGTGATGAAATTGTCCACTCTACTCAAGCTAGAAATATTGGTGTCACATTTGATTCTGCTCCCACCATGGTCCCTCATATAGAGAACACCTACAAAACTGCCTTCTTTCATATTCGTAACATTGCTAAACTTCGCAAATATCTCTCAAATGATCAAATCAATCAATTAACAATCCCTAAAGTCCACTGAAATCCTTGTTAATGCTTTCATAACTTCAAACTTGACAATTATAACTCTACTCTATTTGGCCTACCGAAATACCTATTTAACCGTCTTCAATCTGCCCGCCTTGTTACTCTAACCGAGATGCGCGACCACATTACTCCTATAGTCATCAACCATCACTGGCTTCCTATTGAAACTTGAATAAAGTTTAAACTTCTCCTACTAACTTTCAAAGCTCTACATGGCTCTGCTCCTATGTACATTGAAGAATTAATAAATAGATATTGACCTGCTCGTAATCTCCGTTCGTCGTCTCAAGTATTGCTGTCTGTAAAACCGTATAATCCAAAGTGTTATGGTTATCGCTCGTTCACCATTGCTGCTCCTGTGTTGTGGAACTCTCTGCCTAATCCTATAAGGAACAATACCTTTCTTCAATTTTTAAAACTTAACCTAAGGCTTATTGTTTTAGACTTGTTTATGAATTGTAATCTATGTTTGTATTGTATTTATTAATTATTTTTTACAGCGCCTAGAACTGGCTTGTACAGGCGCTTTAGTAGTATAGGGAATGGGGGTTTCAGCGCAATCTCAACACGGGCAAACCCCGTGTCAAAAATCCACCTACGGAAACAACACATTCCAAGCGTGGTTGGGGGCAACAGCGCACTTAAATATGTTAGTCTATATATGGAGTGCGAAGATTGTAAGGAGTTTGTTTATGACATCTGTGTAAAGTGTTTGAAACCCAAGTTTGTGCCTACTAAGCCAAACAAGTATATTTGCTGTGGTAAGAAGATGCGAATAGAAGAAGATACTTCAGCACAGTGTTACGAGTGTAGTAAGAATATTCGTAATGCCGTGCCTTGTGCTACCAGGGAACAATATTACTCTAACGGAGGTCGTAAGAAGACTCCATACAAGAGAATAAAATACTTCAGAGACTGGATGAGTCACATTCAAGGTCATCGACCGGTATATTTAGACGGCGAAGTAATGGAAAGAATCATGGACCATTTAAAAGAACCAACGCCACAAAGCCTACGGAAGACATTGAAAAAATTAAGACTAGGGAAATATTACAAAGCTATTCCCTATCTTTTGTCTGAAATTACCGGTAAGTCTATTCCCGAAGTTTCTGATATGAGTACAGCCGAGTGGATGTTCTGTAGGTCGAACAAGGATATTCCTTATTATCCTGATGTAATTTACGAAATATTTTACAAAATAGACCCCAACCACCCTTTGTTAGGATGGATACCCAGACGTTGACGTGTAAGCAAGGTGAAAGTCTATTGAGCGAGTTTTCGTTGAAGCTCCTCCTTTGCTTCTTGGTAGATCTTCCTTCGAGAGTCGCCGGAAAGATCCTTGATTATTGTTTTTTTATTGCCCAATTTTAACTCTTCATACTTCTTTTCTTCCGCAAGGACCAAAGAGAACTCCACCTCATCGATTTTGCGGTCCCGCAGAGCTTGGGAGACTAAATCGGTAATGGTGTTAGCTTTTGCCCTTGCGAGGGCTATATGTGTGTCATGCTTGGATAATTTTCCTGATAATTGTTTTATAACACCTGTGGTAATAGCGGACACGATACCGCAAGCCGCTCCTACGCCGGCTAAAGGAACTCCAACAACTATTCCAGGGCCTGTAAGCGAAGTAGCAACGCCCGTGCCAGTTAATACGACGGATACGGAGCCGGTTGTTACTGCGAGCTTGTGCAGTATGCTCCGAGCTCTAGCGTAATTCTTCCTAACCTCCTCATAGTGTTTCACTTGACCTTCAAAGTAGGCCAGAATTAGATTTGCTTTATTCAGGCGGAAGTTCTCAGCGTTTAATTCGTTTGGGCCCCCCTTGGGGAGATTGGGATAAAGTGGAGGTGCTGATGGTATAACATCCATTATATATACTAATGTACGACGCTTTTGGGAATGATATTGAGGAGCAGCCACATCACGATAATCGGGATTATGCCAACTGGAGGGCCTTTAGGAAGATGTTTCCGCATGCAGACGCCAGTAAGTTCGAGCGTAGGCCTGATGGGATTTACTTTAACGGCTCCAGAATGTATAGCAATGCCGACTTGGAACCGAAGGCGACCATCGAACATCCTAAGACGGTAGAAAAGGAGCCCAACTTCCCAAAAAAATTATTAACGACAACAGAGAATTACCCATTTTACGATAACAAAGATGGTGCAGACGACTTTGCTAAGATGGTTACTTCTTTGAAAATACCCGTGACGAATTCTACGACCTTTGCAGTGACGGTCAGAGACATCTTCAGAGAGACCCGGATGATGCACACGCCGGGGAAAGAATCCAGAGAATGGTTATCAGGCCCCAGCATGCGATATTGGCCGCAGCAGTTAAACTTTGCTGTCTGGGTTGCTACCAAAGGATGTGGCATAGCCGCGGATATGCTCCATATTCCATTCTTACGGTTTCATGTTGCTTTTACTATTCGTAGGATATTGTATGAGCTAGGCACGCCCTTACCGGGCGACCACATATTTAACGCAATGGATAATAAATATGACAAAGTCGCATGGGAACGACTAAGAAATGAATTTAAGCTTACCAACCCTGACTTTCGCAATAAAGAAGGTGCCGCCCACGGTCTAGGAGAGACTTACACCTATGCTTCGTATGTCGGAGCCAGCATAGAAAGTCCAGGCATGGGATATCCCAGCTCTTACGAATTCTCAGACTTAGGGGGCAGTGGAACAAAAGGAAACCTAATTTACTTCATAGAGAGTAAGGAGAAGTATCCTTGGGCGCCATTCTTTGCCGCGAAGGGCATTGGGTTAAAGAATCTAGCAAGGATTAATCGAAGCATCGAAGCCTTTGTTTACTGCGTCCTAGGAGCCCAGGTTAGCACTCGCAGCCCCATCGTAGATGCCAGTGGTGCTTCACAGGAAACGCAACAAGTATTCCTTGTCCTCTTCGAAAGCGCTGTTATTGAGAATGAGATTTCTAAGTCAGTTCAAAGGTATCAACTTGCGGTGCAGCAATCAAAAGTTAGACTGGATTATGCCTTGAGTCCTGGTTGTTGGTTAATGCCAAGTAATTTAGTCATCAACGCCAGTTCTGTTGTGGGTTACAACAACAAACTACAGCGAGCATTCAATTGCAAAGACATGAAGTTTGGGGTGAATGACGTGAACTCTGACACTCTTAGGAACATTCCCCATTTCGTGGAGAAGCCAAAGAAGGAGCACGTACCATTAAAAAAAGAGCACGTAGAGAAAACAAAGAAGGTATTACCTACGATACCCGAGGAATATGATCACAACTTACTAAAAGCCGGCTTAACAGCTGCAAGCATTGGTCTGAGTTATTATATATAGCGATGAACAACCCCTACGTATCCGGAATGGATTGTGTTTATACGACTTACACAGGCGAGAAAAAATACTCCCAGGCATTTTGGGTTGATGTCACTGGGATTTCTGTGGATTTGAACTACTCAGGAAAGAAGTTAACCCTTTGTAGCATTTGCATTGGTACGAGCAGCCACGGCAACGTCGGCTTCCGGTTTTTAGATGAGAATGGCATACTACAGCCCATGCGTGCTAAGACAAACAACAGGGAGCCCGTACATTTCTCCGTAGAGCCCAACCCCGGTAGCGTCGAGAATCTATCCGTTTGGACTTTCCACATGGTCGCCGATTGCCATGGGAAAGTAAAGCTGCAAATACGCGTAGACGATACGGGGAAGGTTACAGAAAAAAGCGTAGAAGATCAAAGAAATAAGCCATATAATCACGCGACCATTAGCACTTTGACGGTAATAAGTCTCTAGAAGGGAATTTATTCCCTGAAATATATGAACCCACACGTAACAGAAGATTGGTTTCTTCATTACTTAGAGGAGGAGGACTACTTACAACAGCAGTGGCATGACACCGGGCTGTGGGTGAAGGTTGGGGGCCTGGGGTTGGTCATGTGCACCATTACCATTAACACGGCATATGCATGTATCGTTGGGTTTAGAATCGTTGATGAAAATGACCATCCGTTGCTACCTTACAGAACGACTACTAATACTAGGTACCCGGTCCGTTTCTCCTCGCAACCCCAAATATCGACTGTAGAAGACTTAACGCCGGTAACTTTTCACATGGTAGTCAATTGTAAATATGCGAAGTTACAGGTTTTTCCCAACAAAGTTGCCTACCTTCGGATGAATGGCACAGGTGTAGGCAGTTTAATTGCTGACGCTATTTGGAATCATAAACCCATTAGCACTATGAGCGTCCTACCCTTGGTACCAAATTACCAAGGCGGAGCGAATACTATCTTCACTTATCCCCAGTCGAGGATGCCTCGGACATCCGAAGATGATAAGCCTCCAGTAATACATAAGGATAAGCCTACGCCTTCATCTTCTTCAGGAATACCACGCCGATAGCGACGACTAATATCCAAATGTTATTCCCCACGAACTTTAACAGTTCTCCGCCGGCCCTAAGTGCCAAACCAATCACACTGCCGAGCAGCCCAGGCAAGCCGGCTGCCATCTTTTTTCCTAAGTCCGTTAGTCCTTTACCTACTGCCTTTACGCCTGCGCCCGTGGCCTTAAGGGAGCTAAGGACTACACCTACTACACTCGAAATAGCGACAGCAAATGCAAGCGGAATACCATATTTTACCAAAGCTCTTTTTATCTTTTCCTTGGTGGTAAGCCCCAACTCCCGCTCCAGGTTTTCCTTTTGAGCCTGTAATTCCGCAAGGCGCACCTCTAGGGCTCCTACTTTCTTTTGGGCTGCCTCCCTTTCCTCTTCGGGACGGGTTTGGTCGTTGATTATTTCCTGCTGTGACACGTAAGTTTTTAGCTTCTTCCTGATTAATATTCAAGTCCCCCAAAGCGAGTTTAAAAGCCTGTCGGGCTCGGTCTCTTTCATCTAAAGCCGTTTCAGCTTCTCTCTTGAATTGTAGTATGATTTCGTTTTTACTTTCGATTTGCTTCATTTGCCTTTCATAATTTACTTTTATTTCCTACTTTTCATTTTCGGTTAGATCCTTATCGCGCAGGGCATCGTCTTTTTGTTCTCTCATTTCCATCATTTGCCGATTTTTGTCGCCCATTTCTCTTTTTTAAGCATTAAGAAGTAGTTGGGTTCGCCTCATGTAATTTGTTTTCCTTTCTTCCAACGTTTCTTGCAGCTCCTCGACGTGTTTTTCTAACGCAGCCTTTGCGTTTACCGTTTCCAGCCGGTCTAATAGGCTTCTGGTAGCTTGCTGGAAACCTTTTAATCTCGCCACGTCACCCCTAACTTCGCCATTACCATCAAAGAGGGCCTGTGGGTTGGTCCAGCGGTTTTTGTCGGGATATCTCAGGTCATGGACGCTTATGAGGACTTTGTTTCCGCGTTCTGTGAGCTTTATTTCGTCGGTATCAAAGCGGGAATAGCGCTGCCTTAGCTCTTGCGTTGCCCACTCTACGGTTTCCCGCGAGGTTGCTTCATCTATGTTTCGAAGTTCCAAGTACTCAGGGACAGGGCCGCGGTTCTTTGATTGCCACATACGTCTTAAGGCGGCCTTAGCAGCCTGCCACCTACTACCATACTTGGTTTTTAGGGCCATGTTGTAGATTAAGGGGTCGGTCTCCGCGCCTTTAGTCCATTCATCAAATTCTTCATCGTTAATGTCAACTTGACCTTCTTTGGTAAGGGGGTCAAAGTCAGTAGTTTCATCTACCTCCATTATATATGATAAGCTCAAAGTTAAATCCCAACGTATTACCTAAGCAGGTTGGCGGACTGAAAGCAGAACACACCTTTCACCGGGTCACATTTACTCCTTCTAGCGCCAAACCAGGAAAAACCCTGTATGTGGGCGTACCCCGTCTAACGGATAACTTAGTATTGGTTCCTGGTACGTTAGCGTTAAGGTTTGACCTAGCAATACAACCAAGTACGAAAATAGAAACTTACACAGTAAACAACGTAGGTCGCAACTTGGTGTATAAGATGAGAATTAAGTTCGCAGGGGAATCCCTTTTGGACTTAAATAGGTACGACCTGTACACCACGTATAAAGACGTATGGTTGACCGCATTCGACCGTGCACAAAAGATAGAACAAGGAATCGGAAGCGTTATCCTAAGGAAATTGCGAAGTGATACTAAGACAGCACCTACGGAAGCTAGCGGATCAACCGCAGTAGCAGACGCTACCACAGTAAAAACGGCTTATGGCAGCAAGTACGTTATTCCCTTAGACTTTGAAGTTATTTCTAACCACGGTGTGTATTACCCCAGGCAATTGTCCGAACTGCAGTTTGAAGTAACGTTAGCAGACACTACCAACATCCTAGAAATGGACACAGCACAGGCGGCACTTACTGGTAGTATCCATCCTTATTCTATCACCAATTTAGAATTACAGTATGAAACAGTTTACTCTGAGGAGTTGGCCCGAAGTGCGGGCATGGAATACAGCTCAGGCAAGGCATTCCTTTACGACCACGTAGTGATGTACAAGACATTTAGCTTCCTGGATAAAACGGACGAGGTTATCAACCAAAGCATTAACCTCCCCCGAAGAAGTCTCACGGGGTTGATGTTGGTGTTTGCTAAGCCCTATGGGGCTGGCAAGCGCAACAGTGAAGCCTTCCATAACCCCAACATTACCAATGTCGGCGTGAATATCAACGGAGTACCAAACAAAGTCTACTCCCAGGGGATAAAGCCCGCAGATACGTACAGAGAGGCAATGCGTAAGTTTGGCGACCAGGTGTCTCCTGAGCCCTGGAGAAATATCAGCGAGACGTGGCGGCTTGGAATGAAAAAAGACAAGCTTACAGAGATTGGTTGGATAAGAACTACCAAGACAAAATGCAGGCGGAAAAGAACTTCGAAAATACGGACTACGCCTTTAAACTTTATGCGCAGACGCATCCAGAGTTTCACATGCAGAAGCCTTCGTTTAAGAATTACTACCAGCCGTCAAAAAAACAAAAAGACAATGAGCTGGTCTTCGTAGGAGTTGCAGGACTGGCTGGAGGAGCCGCCTTGGCGTATCTGCTCTGAGCTGCGCTCAGATCACTAGAAGGGGACTTGTCCCCTGTAATATATGATAGTCTTTTTGGAAAGCGACAAGAATGACTTTACCACGTATTTGAATCCCCCCATCAAAGCCCATACGGTTCGGTTGGTCAGTTGCTCTTTGTACAATTCTTGGTATAATTTAATCAATGGCATGGTCACTGAGCATAAGAGAGGATCTACCTATCAAGGTGAAATGCTCCCAGATGGACATTACACCCCTATAACGCTAGTTAAGGAGGTAGCCAAGCATGGTTATACTCTTACAACAGGATTGCCGCACGAAATGACCCTCAAACATAATATGTCAAATTATACAGTAACTTTTGGAAAGGTTGACCCATTGGGATCTCTATTAAGTGCCTCAGGCAAGACGATTACCAACACAGCAGTTTCCGTAGGTTGGAAAGTCGCATCCTCTTATGAAGTTTATTGCGATTTGGTCCACAGTTACAGTAACGGAAAGAAGTCCACTCTTATGTCTAAGTTTTCACCCAAAGGTAATCCATTCGACTTGGTAGAATACACACCCATTTCTTTAAACTATGACTTGCCTTGTGATTTGGTAGAAAGCATAAACATCACCATTAAAGTGGATGGAAAGACGGTGGACTTCAACGGACGTAAGATCAATCTTGTCCTATCCTTCACTTGAATCAACTAATATAATGGGTCGAACTGAGGACAAACTTAAGAGGATTTACTACGGGCCCGAAGGCTATTGGAGAGAAGTGTCAGCTATCAAGAAACTTGCTACCGCAGCCAGGGTATCCGACGAAATGGCTAAGAATTGGTTAAAGAAACAGACTATCTGGCAGGTTTATCTTCCCGTGCCCAAGTACATTCCCAGACCCAGCTTTACAGTGAATACCCCTAACGAAGTTCATGAGGCAGACTTGCTTTTCTTACCGCACGACACGGTGAGAAGAAAGACCTATAGATACGCTTTGACCGTGGTTGATATCGCAAGCAGATACAAGGATGCCGAACCCATAACCAGCAAAGATTCTGGGGAAGTCGCAGAAGCCCTAAGTAGGATTTAAAAGCGCGTTTGAAATGGCCTAAGCGGCTGCAAGTAGATGCGGGGACGGAGTTCATGGGTGTGGTTACCAAGACCCTGAAAGATCACAGCACCAAGATAAGAAGAGCCGAAGCTGAGTACCACATTGTCGAAAGATTCAATAAGACCCTGGCTGAGCGTCTCTTTGGATACCAGTATTGGAAAGAGTTGGAAGATCCCTCCAAACGCAACATGGAATGGACACAGAGGCTCCCCTAGGTCGTCGCGGCTTTGAACAACGAGGCGGCCAGGGCTACGGGAATAAAACCCAAGGACACCATAAAAAAGAAGCACGTGGAACACAAGTCCTACGTCAGAAGTTCGAGGGCGGTCTTCCCCCATGAAAAGAAATTAGGTAACGTCACGGTCCGATATCTCTACGGACCGGGTGAATTAGAAGGAGGATCCAAAAGAGCTACGGATCCTAACTGGTCTTTGGAAACTTACCAGATCCGAAGTGTAATAGCTAAGAAGCTAAGTCAGCCCATCTTGTATTATCTTCACGACGGTCCCACACGTGGGTTCGTCAAAGAAGAGCTGCTTATTGTTTGATGTCCGAATGCTATCGTATGCACTCCGTCATCGCACATCCGTCGCTTACCGTCAAAAGCAGACAGTGACACCTTCTCCTGCGTGACGTTATGTATCTGATGACCATAGCTGCGCAGGCTGTTCATCTTATGCCGCTGTTCCTTGCGCGTGCGTAATACGTTCAAGTAGGACTCGTGCGTAATGTCCTTCTTAACGACGTATTTTTTAACGCATTTGGCTTTCTTTTCTACGCCGTCTAACTTTAGCACGCTGTACATTTTTGGTTTCAGACCCACGTATTCCACGATGGGCTTGCCCAACATCTCATCCTTCATCTTCCCAATTACCTTCTTGTTCTTTGTGCTGTAAAGGAAGTGCTCCTTTGGGTAACCGCTGGTGTCGTACTCGTCTATGTCTTCGACGCAATCCTGGTAGACGTCTTCCGTCTGCACTTCTAGTATCAAAGAGTCGGTGTCCGTGTACAGGAGGCGACAGCGGTCTCCGTACTTTGGCTTTAGTTTATCGTAGTAAAACTCATACATGAGCAGCTTTGATAGGTCTAACACTGTAAACCCAGTGTATACAGGTTTATTCAGGAGCAGATTCGCCTTCTTCATGTGAATCACATAGAAGTTCAGCATTTCCACATAACGGACGAAGCCTCGCTGTGACACATATGCTTCTGCTTCCTCTTTGGTGCTGACTATTTTTACGCTTACGCGCTTGCGGATGTTCTCCATCATCTTTTCAAAGTCATTCTTAGGTGCGGTCCGTTTCTGTGTGTTAAAGTCAATGTAGGAACGCATCCAGGGTTCCCGCGTGAACTTCAACACGCGGTGAATCTTCTTTACGCGCATTCCGTGGCGTACGTAGAACTGCAGGTTGCGGTAGTGGACAACGTACTTTTTTTTGTCCATAAGGTTCATAGTTAGTTTCCTGTATGGTTTGTAACCAGGACACATTTCCCTCTGCAGCGGCGACAGCTGCTTAAATGGTATCTCTATTGCTTCTGGTGCTAACGGGAACTCATCGTGTGCGTCGTGCAGATGCTCCGGGTACTCCACATCCACTTCTAAGACGTAACCCTTGTCTTCCTCCTTTCCTACCTGCATGTAGAAGTCTATGGGTCGCACGGTGTCCCATTCGAAGTCTCTCACAGGCAAGTACTGTGACATTGCCCAACCGTAAAGGTTGTTTGCGTCCAGGTAGTAAATGTAGGTTGTTGGTTTCTCTGGGTCGTGGTCTACCAGGGGGTTGTTTGCGCGGGCATACCGTCGGCTGGGCCCGCAAACACCACTACGGATACCGTCTTCCATAAACCGGTACATATCGTATTCCGTTAGCAAATCCAGTTGCGCGTTTGTCTTCTTTAACAGCGCACTCGTCGTGGTTCTTTAAGGCTTTTAGGGAGGTAAATGACAACAAGCAGCAGTCACAGAAGTACTTTTTACCTTTATGCTTAGTATGTCTGTAGAATAGCCTGCTTAGATGTTTAACCCATGAGTAGTGCCCGCCGTGGTAAAACAGGTGTACGGGTTCTCCTTTGCTCTTTGACAACACCAGTGGTACTATCGTTTGGCCTCTGATTCCATAAACGTTAATTGCTAGATCATTTTCCTGCTCGAATATCGGTATGTCCGTCAGCTGCATGGGAAATTCCACGCCGTCCCACTCCAAGTCATCTTCTGGGTACTTACTCGTCCTACAGGGATCCTTCTCTGCTGGGTACAGCGCGGATCTCACTGCCCACATGAAGCAGCGGTTGTCTTCATACTCCACGTTTACAATAGCCTTCTTCCTTTCTACCCACGTTGGTAGCGGTACGTAACTTCCCCCTCGTATGGGTACGTACCTAGCCATACTTATCTCTATTCCTTCAACCTCCTCTACTGTCCAACCTGATCCTTCTTTCGTGTAGTTAGACAGCGACTCCATTATTGCTTCTAACGCTTCACTGAGTGACCTATCCAAATTCGTGGATTCTAATATCACCAGTGACTTCGATCGCAGCATTGCTGTTGTCATTACCTCGTCTTTTGATAGACTCACCTCCACCATTATGCTCGCTTTCAACGCTCCTAATTCCTCTAAACCTTTTCGAAGAGTCCTTTTAACCTTCCTTTCTGACTGACGCCAAAACTGTCTAACGTCAATCTCACCGTTACCGGGTATCGACACCGTTTCAAAGTTGCTTTGGGATTCCATCTATATAATAGGAAATATTTTATGCTTCATTCCAAACCCTTTTCAGATCGTCGTAGTCATACTCACAATCCTGACAATGCCAAAACAATTTTACCTTAGTCTCAAACTTCTTACCACATCCGCAATCATAGCTGCTCATACACTTCGTCTTCATTTTCAAATGCTTCTTCAAATCCGCTTCTTTCTTAAAAATTCTCTTACATTCTTCGCACTCCATATATAGACTAACATATTTAAGTGCGCTGTTGCCCCCAACCACACTTGGAATGGGTTGTTTCCGTAGGTGGATTTTTGACACGGGGTTTGCCCGTGTTGAGATTGCGCTGAAACCCCCATTCCCTATACTACTCGCTTTACACGCCTTTTTAAATTGCTATTGCCATTATCAATTTTATCATTATCATTATCAATTTTATCATTATCAATTTTATCATTATCAATTCTATCATTATCATTATCAATTTTATCATTATCAATTTTATCATTATCAATTCTATCATTATCATTATCAATTTTATCATTATCAATTGTATCATTATCAATTTTATCATTATCAATTTCATCATTATCAATTCTATCATTATCATTATCAATTTTATCATTATCAATTTTATCATTATCAATTTTATCATTATCAATTTTATCATTATCAATTTTATCATTATCAATTTTATCATTATCAATTTTATCATTATCAATTTGATTATTATCAATTTGATCATTATCAATTTTATCATTATCAATGTCATCATTATCAATTTGATCATTATCATTATCAATGTGATCATTATCAATTTGATCATTATCATTATCAATTTGATCATTATCAATTTGATCATACAATTGTATCATTATCAATTTTATCATTATCAATTTTATCATTATCAATTTTATCATTATCAATTTGATCATTATCAATTTGATCATTATCAATTTGATCATTATCAATTTGATCATTATCAATTTGATCATTATCATTATCATTATCATTATCATTATCATTATCATTATCATTATCATTATCATTATTATTCCACCTAGTGAAGGAATAAGAGCCCCTAAATTAAAGTTTGACAAACATCTTTATTTCAAATGCTTCTTCAAATCCGCTTCTTTCTTAAAAGTTCTCTTACATTCTTCGCACTCCATATATAGACTAACATATTTAAGTGCGCTGTTGCCCCCAACCACACTTGGAATGGGTTGTTTCCGTAGGTGGATTTTTGACACGGGGTTTGCCCGTGTTGAGATTGCGCTGAAACCCCCATTCCCTATACTATTCGCTTTACACGCCTTTTTAAATTGCTATTGCCATTATCAATTTGATCATTATCAATTTGATCATTATCAATTTTATCATTATCAATTCTATCATTATCATTATCAATTTTATCATTATCAATTTTATCATTATCAATTTTATCATTATCAATTTGATCATTATCAATTTGATCATTATCAATTTGATCATTATCAATTTGATCATTATCAATTTGATCATTATCAATTTGATCATTATCAATTTGATCATTGATCATTATCAATTTGATCATTATCATTATCAATTTGATCATTATCAATTTGATCATTATCAATTTGATCATTATCAATTTGATCATTATCAATTTGATCATTATCAATTTGATCATTATCAATTTGATCATTATCAATTTGATCATTATCATTTTGATCATTATCAATTTGATCATTATCATTATCATTATCATTATCATTATCATTATCATTATCATTATCATTATCATTATCATTATCATTAACATTATCATTATTATTATTCCACCTAGTGAAGGAATAAGAGCCCCTAAATTAAAGTTTGACAAACATCTTTAGGTCACTACCACGGTGATGCAGCCAGAAGGCATGCTCCTCCCTGCAAGATGGTGGGCTATGAATATTTTTCATTCATTCTTGATCGATGGGAATACGTCCCCTTATTTCAATAAAGTTGGTCATCTGAAAATCTATAAAGCTGAGGCCGACAAGGATTATGGGAAGACTTGTTGAGGCATTTCTCAACAGTTTTGAGTTAGTCCGTATATCCGTCGTTTCAGTATGTCCAGTGTTTGTGTGTTTCCCTAACCAATTAACCCCGCGCGCCGTGTTGTCTGCCATGTGTTTATTGTGAGTCGTTCATCGTTTGGATTTTACTTCTGAATTGTGTAAAACCAATCGATTTGAACGTAAACATTGTTCTGTAATAAACCTTCTACATCGCCGTAAAATCCAAACGTGATCACCTATGAGTGAAATGTCAAGCTATGGACATGCAAGGAGTGTTAATTGAGAAGATCCGTAGTCTTGATAAATCCCGAAGTGGATATATTGCCTTTTTGACTCGGTTGTACAAGAAAATTGACGAGAGTTTGAATGGTTATGCAAATATCGAAGACATTCAAGACCTCCAAAACCGCCTTAGCGGCGCCTTTGATCGCTACAAGGAATGTTGTGGAAAATATGGAGAATTGTTAAACAAATCGTGTGAGAAATACCGCAGTGTTGAAGAACAGTTTCAGTCCCAGCGACTTAGAGTGCAAGAATACTACAAGAAAATAAATTCTTATATCTCAAACACAGTTGAGTCGAGATGACAAGGTTGGAAATAGAAATCAAACAGAAGGAAGAAGAACTACAACAGGCCTTGGAGCTGTCCAGAGTGCACTGTGGCGGTGGTAAATCAGTGGATTTCTCTCCTGAGAGATCAGTTAACGTGCAAACTACCCAGAATCAGGAACCTGTGCACACCGAACAGTCCGACCAGCCCCGTGAAATGTTTGAAAACTCGCTTGAAGGAGGAAACTTTAGCAGCTTTGATGCACCTATAATTCCACCTCCACCCATGTTCTCGGACTACCAAACACCAAGCCCATCTGTCTTACCGAAAATGATCAAGACGTCCACACCCAAAGACCTACCTTACTATCAAGAAGAGGATATTCTACCCCCGAAAAACCGTGAATACCAGTGTCCGAACACGGACCAGACAAGTACGCACAACAACATGGAGAGCAAGGACTGGGTAAACATTGCATCAGCCGGAATAGAGCCCATGCGACCTATGATGTTTCAGGAGACAGTGATGAAGGACGATGAAAAACTCGACAAGATCAAGCCCATGTTAAACGTCCCACAGACGGGCCTACCAGTAGACACACCCTCAACTACCAACGCCTTAGCGGGGGAAACCCTTCTCACCACAATCGTATCAACCATGGACAGTATTAGTGCACCCAACGACCTACCAAATGTTCAAATGTTAAAGTTCGACGGCTCGCCCAACAAATATCATGGTTTTCGCCAGAGGTTCAAGCAGCTAGTAGAATCGAGACCCCTGGATGACGCTGTAAAAATGACTCGACTACTTCAATTCCTTGAGGGACCAGCCTTAGCTGCAGTGCAGAGATACAAAACCATACCTGGGGGGCTCGACAAGGCTTTTAATGTGCTAGAAGAGCGCTTCGGAAAGCCGTATCAAGTTGTGAAGGCATGTATTGAAACAATGACAAAGGGACCAGTCATCCAAGCGAACGACAGTCAGGCGCTGCGGAACTTCGCCGATCTGGTACAGTCTAACTACGATACCCTAGATGCGATGGGTTATCTATCCGAGATGAACACAGATAACCTAGAGAAAATAATGGCTCGTCTACCAAGACAGATACAGTCCAGATTTGTAGAGCTGTTGAACAAGCGTGAAAGGCAAGGTCAGACCATGCCAAACTTCAAGGACGTTGCCGAGTTTTTAAGAGCGACTGTCTGTAAAAATCAAACATACGGCGGAAAGGCTCAAATTTTCGAATTCGCTCTACTTTTGGATTTTAGTAGCGTATGATGAAGTAAGAAACGCTGTGTGGTTAGTTTTAAAAAATACTTTTTTGTTTTCGAGAAATAGGGAAAAATCGGTTTGAGCTCGAGGAACGATTTTCGCTGCCAAAAGATGGCTGAAAATTGCTTACTTTCGCTTGGTCCGTGTATCAAAACTATTTATCCAAATAGCCTTCTAATACTTTCTGCCAAAAGTACCACTCTTATTTGCTAAATTAAGAGTAGTTTCATAAAAATCGAACAACTCTGAATTATTTTACACAATAAAAAGCAAAGGGCACTGCGTTACAATGCTTGTCAGTGCATCTCGAAAACTGCGAGTTTCCCTATGTGCCATCCTTCCAAATCTTATGAGATTACAATCAACAACTATTGGGAAACTGCTCTTTTGAAAAATGTATTTTTGGGAAATAATTGTGCGCTTTTTGCGAGAGCTTTTATTTTGACTCATTAAATATGCAGAAATCATTGTTTGGCGATTGCGTGACTAAAGACTTCTCGAAATAAATTCCCTGGAAACATCATTGTTTTTCAAATTTAGACTATACAAATAAAAGAAAACATTAACATACTAACCTTCAACACGAATAGGTATTTTCTGTTGCTCCATTCATCGGAGTTATCAAGAAATTAGAATTGGCAACCGTGGCGTTGGCTTGTTTTATGCAACCGATTTCCGAAAATACCATCTATCAGTAACTAATCAGATTTCAATGACAAATAAACAGAACAGTAAAAGGCCAGGGATCCACCTTTGGCTATTTCTTCCAAGAGCTACTAGTCAGTAGCGCGCTGATAAATTGGTCTGTAATATTTAACAGATCGATCGGATATGGTTAGCGAGTGACTGTCAGAAACTTATACCGAGACAGCATTCCAGCTTGCAGATCGTGTTGTGAGACCATAGTGCACCGACCACTGTTCTTTAACGAAGGAGAAAGAAAGAAAACAGGAATTTGTCTTGCAACAAGCTGGTTTCTTAAAGAGAAATCTAGTGCAGGAACTAATCACAGGAAACAAAATTATTTAATGAATTATATTAAAACGGAGCGGTATGGCATAGTAGTTCGCACAGGTGCCCCTAGCCGGCTCCACCATAATCTATTGAGAGAACCACTTTTAAAATTGCTCACATAGGGCTTTTAATGTTAAAATGGCATAATATTGTATATCTCGACTCTTTTTCTTGCCAAGGATGATACATAAAATTCCAAGACCACTAGGGTATGGACAGAAACTACGGTACGCTCTCTTCCCGCGCCCACTGTGACTTTTCAAACAATATGCAAATTAGAGACACTAAACAACTTGCCAGTGAAGCTAGAATAACCTACTGGACTCTGTAGGAATCGAATTTAGTATACTATTCTGTATATTTCTTATTGAAATCTGACTAGTTGTTTGTAAAGAAACACGAACTGTGCATGTCGACTGGTACTGATAGATGGTATTTTCGGAAATCGGTTGCATAAAACAAGCCAACGCCACGGTTGCCAATTTTAATTTCTTGATAACTCCGATGAATGGAGCAACAGAAAAGACCTATTCGTGTTGAAGGATAGTATGTTAATGTTTTCTCTTATTTGTATAGACCAGATTTGAAAAACAATGATGTTTCCAGGGAATTTATTTCGAGAAATCTTTAGTCACGCAATCGCCAAACAATGATTTCTGCATATTTAATGAGTCAAAATAAAAGCTCTCGCAAAAAGCGCACAATTATTTTTCAAAAATACATTTTTCAAAAGAGCAGTTTCCCAATAGTTGTTGATTGTAATCTCATAAGATTTGGAAGGATGGCACATAGGGAAACTCGCAGTTTTCGAGATGCACTGACAAGCATTGTAACGCAGTGCCCTTTGCTTTTTATTGTGTAAAATAATTCAGAGTTGTTCGATTTTTATGAAACTACTCTTAATTTAGCAAATAAGAGTGGTACTTTTGGCAGAAAGTATTAGAAGGCTATTTGGATAAATAGTTTTGATACACGGACCAAGCGAAAGTAAGCAATTTTCAGCCATCTTTTGGCAGCGAAAATCGTTCCTCGAGCTCAAACCGATTTTTCCCTATTTCTCGAAAACAAAAAAGTATTTTTTTAAACTAACCACACAGCCTTTCTTACTTCATCATACACTACTAAAATCTAAAAGTAGAGCGAATTCAAAAATTTGAGCCTTTCCACATATTTCTGATTTTGTTTGATTTTTACAGACAGTCGCTCTTAAGAGAGAGAGAGCAGATGTCGTCAACCACCCCTTCCTCGCTAAGCCGCCGGCCGACAGACTGACAAGCCTAAAACCAAGAATAAAGACAACAACACAAAGGGTCTCAACCTTTACAACCAGTACTGATGTTAAAGGTCCAGCAGAGTCATGTTTCCTGTGTTCCAAGTCGCATAGACTGTAACAGTGTGATGTCTTTAAAGCCAAATCACCGAAAGAGAGAAACGACTTTGTCAAGTCCAGGCATATATGCTTCAACTGCCTCAGTTCAACTAAACACCGCTCCAGATCGTGCGGGTCATCTACGAGATCGCATCACACATTGCTGCATTTCAATGACAAGAAAGAGACTGAAGGAGCAAATGCTGCAACTTTCTCACAAGAAACCGGCAAGGCCGAACCCACCGTGTATTCCGATGTTGGTGGATCACACGCAGTCTCCTCAAGTGTTGACTCCTGTGAAGTTCTGTTACAAGTCATACCACTTAAAGTGATAAGCAAGAACGGAGACTCAGTCACAACCTACGGTCTACTAGACACGGGTTCAGACATAACCATGATAGACCCATCACTAACAAACGAACTCGGCATGCAAGGGACTTCGAGCCGAATCTCGTTGTCTACCGTCAGCAATACTGGAGTTCCAAAAAACGGTACGAAAGTAGAGTTCAACATTTTATCATTAGAGAACACTAATGACAGACGATCCGTTAATGTCAGCTCAGCGTGGGCGATTAAGGAGCTGGAGATCCCTCTTAAACACACCAAGATCCTCAAGGCCGTTGATCGTTGGCCACACTTGAAAGAAGTACCATTTACAGAAGTGCAGAGAAAGAAGATATCACTCCTCATCGGAACGGGTGTCCAAGCAGCCTTCCTACCCCTTGAAGTTAGACAAGGAAAATCCGACAAACCCTTTGCCATCAGAACAATCTTAGGCTGGAGCCTCCAAGGAGAGACCATGCAAAGGGTCGTGTTCCAATCACTTCTGCGGAACAGACACTACTCTGAGCCATCAAGTAGAGGAGTTTTGGAAAGTAGAGTCTTATGGTATTGAGAGACCGGAGAGCAAACCAATGTCGGTGGAGGATAAGAGAGCAATGAAGGTGATAGAAGAAACCATCTCCAAGCAAGATGGACACTACCAAATGGGTTTGCTATGGAAGAGAGAGAAACCCCAATTACCTTACAACCGCCCGCTTGCTGAAGCTAGACTACGAAGTCTCAAGGGACGTCTCGTTAGATATCCGGAGTTGTTGCTTAGATACAAGTCAGCAATCGAGGGCCACTTAGACAAGGGACACGCTCGGAAGCTAAAGAAGGACGAAGTCGAGACAGTGAGCGACAAGACCTGGTTCTTACCCCACCACCCTGTAAGCAATCCCAACAAGCCGGGAAAGACACGTGTCGTCTTCGACGCGGCCGCTAAGTTCGGCGGCACATCACTCAACGATCAGCTGTTACAAGGCCCAAGTATTATCAACGACCTGACAGGTGTGCTCATCCGCTTCCGCCAAGAAAGGGTCGCCTTTACAGCAGACATTGAATCAACGTTTTATCAGACTAGAGTCATCGAGAGCGATACAGATGCATTAAGATTTTTATGGTGGTCCGACAGCCTAGAAGACTCACCAGACGAGTACAAAATGTTAGTGCACATATTCGGAGCCAAGTCTTCGCCATGTTGTGCGAACAGGGCCCTACGAATGAACGCTGAGGACAACGCAAGTGATTTCGATCTAGAAGTCATCCAGTCAGTCTACCGTAACTTCTACGTAAATGCAGGGCTCGAAATAGCGGCCTGCCACTTGCCAAATGACGGTCCAAGTTTAGTACTTGGCAGGCCAAAAAAATTTATGGACTGCCAGAAGCAAAAGAAAATGGCAGGCCAAAAATATCTACTGTTTTTGTGCAATGAATTCCGCGACGATTTCATAATCAAAAAGAAAGTAAATAAATATAAAATTGGAAGTATTATTGATTTAGAAATAGTTATTTCTTTGTGGAATTGCAATTTTCATCGATGTTTGATTGAATGTGGACAGCGGTTTTCTCATGTAATTTACCCAATATGCATTTGGGTGCCTGAAGTACTCGTGGGTAAGAAAATGCCGGAGTACGTAGAAGTATTCGTAGGAATGACGTTCTTATGTCAACATTTTGAAGAATATGGCATATCATTTACAAGAAAGCCATCTACCAGCACGGAAGAAGAAGAATGAACTCTACAATTGAAAATCAAAGTAGTTGAAAAAGTTGTTGAACATTTTGTTCATGAAAAACATTCAGCAAGTCCAATTCCAGTAGATGGAGTTATCGGAACCCACAGCAGGATTCTATCTTTTCTGGACAACCTAGAGAAGCTCAGCAGTGTCCTTTTTGAAGAATCTGGGATGTTTATCAAAGAAGGAGCAGAAGAACTAAAGGAGATATCATCAATAAAGCAACTATACAACAAGGCAACTGTTGTGTTGAAGTTTCATGCCAATGAAGAATTCGATTTATCTGACACGGAGAGTAATGCGACTGATGCTAGCGGCGATACTTTGATACTTAGTGACAATGAATAAATGTATGAACAAGGCATGGTTCTTGAGTAATATATAGAAAGTACATTCTCGTTTATATTTTGATGAAATGGTGAAATACCCTGAAACAGTAGGAGGCAATTGTTGAGTAAAGTTGAATGTTTGTTAAGTATCAATAACACTGAATCTTGTGTATGAAAATTTAAAATGTTTTGTGTATGTGTGTTACACGTTTGTTTTTGTTCTGTAAATTTGAGTTATTAGACTATTAAAGCATTCTATTATAACTTGTGTGTCTTGTGTTTTTTTTCAATACTTGGGCCTCCTGTGTTTGAGCCTGCAATAAAACTACATAGCAGCTACATTTCTCAGAACAAAATGGCGTCGAGTAACAAAAAATGCGTAAGAAGTACAAAGAAGTCTACACTTCTCTCGTGGGGATACAATGATTGGCTTGAGATTTTAGAATCTGAGACTCGAAATGGAAGTACGTTTGTGACAAAGGTTCGATGTAAGATCTGTTTGAAATACGAGTCAAAAATAAAAGCGCAACGAAACTACAACAGTGCATGGTGCTCTGGTACATCTAATACTAAGAAAGACACTGTAACAACCCATCTCAACAGTGACTCACACAAATTGGCTAGGAAACTAGAGCAAGAGGAAGAGTTAAGGATGACAGCTGGTCCGCTCCCTTCATATGCTGCAACAACAATCGGCAGAGCAATTTAGAAGCTGAACGAAACAGAGAAGGGAAGAATTTCTAAGTTGTTAGAAATTGCATATGTTGTTGCAAAAGAAGAACTTCCATTTACAAAGTATGTTCAAATTGCTAAATTGAAGAAAAAACATGGAGTTGATTTGGGAGTTACCTACTTGAACGATCATGCATGTGCAGAATTTATTGACTCCATTGCAGAAGTGTATGAAGAGTTAAATCAGGTTAGTTATACTTTTAAAGCATGCCTCTCTGTTGTTTAGTTGATTGTTTATTTGTCGATATCCTTAATTAGATGTTAATGTTCCTTTATTAAAGGAAATTAATGAAATAGTAAAGAAAATATCTAGAAGAAAAAAAAAAACACTTTTAAGGGCAAATTAAGACATTCATCAGTTAAAACTATATTACAATTTATTTTTTCCTGTTCGACTTCTTTGCCAAGTAAATTTCTAGATTTTGTGCTTATAACTACAAAGTTTATATATATTCATATCTATTTTTTATTTAGTTCTTAGTATTTAATATTTTTGTAAATAATATATGGCTTGTAAATGAATGATTTTGACTATGACAACTCAGTTTAAAGTAACCAATAATATGCATTGATGTCCTGTTTGTAGTTGCTGCAAAAGAAAGTCCACTACATTTCAGTTTTGGTTGATGGCAGCACAGATTCAAGTAACACAGAGAAAGAACTGATTTACATTCTATATCTGGATCCTGTGCAAGGAAAACCAAAGATCAGATTTTCTTCACTTAAAAAGGTTGACCATGCTACATCTGAAGGATTGCTTGAAACAATAAGAAATGCACTAAAAGATCATGGTATACCTTCACTAAAGGAACACATTGTGGGACTTGGGGCTGATGGAGCATCAGTCAACTTTGGATTAAGGGGAGGACTTGCCACTCTTATGACAAATGAGGGCATTGATTGGCTAGTCCCAGTTCACTGTGTGAGTCATAAACTTGAGCTGGCCATAGCGGATGCTCTGAAGCCAACAACAGTGTTTTCTGACATTAATGATATGATTGTTAAAGTGTACTACTTATACAAAAACAGCCCAAAGAAGATGAGACAGCTCAAAGGGTTAGGAGAAGCTTTGGAAATGTCAGTATCTCCACCAGTCAAAGCCCAGGGTACTAGGTGGCTGGAACATAAAATACGGGCATTAAGCGGGATAAGTAAGAACTATGGCCTTTTCATTACTCACCTCAGCCATATGAGTGAAGATACCACATACAAAAGCACAGACAGGGCAAAGTCCAAGGGAATGTATGATAAATACAGGAATGCCAAGTTTCCATTGTATGTGGAATATTTTTTAGAGGTGTTAACACCAGCAGCTGAGCTCAGTCTCCATTTTCAGCATGAAACTATAGATGTTGTTGGTGCAATCCAAGGGCTCAAGCACTTTTTCAGGATCATGGAAAAGCTAAATGCATCAAGTGAACTTATTTTTTCCACTGGTCGTGTCAAGAGATTTATTGAGCAGATTGACACTTCTGACTATGTGTATCAGGAAGTCAAACTGACGTATGCTGACCAGGCCAAGACAAGTCTTCAAAATGCCAACAATGATATCCTCTGTAGTATTCTTGACTGCTTCAATGACAGATTTGACAAGTCCGACAGTGTGTTCAATGCACTTGTTAAAGTACTAGATACTGAACTTTATCCACAAGCAGAAGCAAACAATTCTTCAACATATGGGTTAGAGGAGTTGAGGCTGCTTGTTAAAAGGTTTCAAGAAATCCTGACTGCAAATGGATGTGATGTAACGAGGATTGAAAGTGAGTGGGATGATGTAAAGGAATTAGTGGCAACAACAGGGCTGAAAGATGCAAAGTATACTGATACATGGGCAAAACTTTTCACTTCCTCAAAGAAAGACTCACTCAGCAATATTCTACATCTTGTTGAGATTCTGTTAGTTGTTCCCATCAGCAATGCCACTCTTGAGCGATTGTTCTCAGCAATGAATCGTGTGCCAATGACTGGAGAAATTGTTTAGGAGAAAAGAGAGTTGAAAATCTGCTTAGAATCTTTGAGGAGGGAAGTGCAATAGAACAATATGATCCAAAAGCAGCACTCTTAAGATGGTGTAATAAGTGTGCCAATCAAAGGAGACCTTCTGTACAACCAAGTGGACCAAGAAAACAACCAACAGCTTCTGGATCAAAGAGAACCCTACCTCAATCAGATGTTATTGAAACTGCCAAAAAACTATTATTGATAGAAGAGGATGATGCATGAACTGTTGTCTTGTTTGAGTAAAACATTTCTTCAAAGTTTTTCAAATAGTTAACCACTGAATCTACCCTTTTGATGGGATTTTACAGATAGCTTGCCTTTATGTAAATATAGAAAAAAGTTACCAAGAAGACATGGATATATGTTTATTTTGTCAAACTGATAATTGTATGTTTTGAAAAGTTGAAATTATAACACTTTTTAACTTCAGTTGCTTACTTTTCATTGCTTGGCAGGTCAAAAAAAGTTTTGGCAAGTCAAAATTTGCTATAACCTGCCAAAAAAAAATTATGTAACAGGCTAAATATTTTTTCTATTTCGAGCCCTGAGATGACCTACTGAAGTCCGCTCCAACGACGGAAGAGGCTACTCGTCTTGCAACCGACCTAGTTAAATTGCTGAAAGTAGGCGGTTTCGGGCTTACCAAGTTCACAAGTAACTGCCGCGAAGTGCTGACGTCCATCCCTCCAAAGGACAGAGCTAATCCAACGCTAAATTTGGGTCTCGACAAGTTACCAATGGAAAGAGCATTAGGAGTGACCTGGGACAGAGTCAGATACCTTCAGATTCAAGGTTATACCAACGAACAAGCCTCCAACGAAAAGAGGAGTACTTTCGGTGGTCAGTTCGTTGTTCGACCCCTTGGGATTTCTGGCCCCCCTCACATTATCAGTAAAGATCCTCCTGCAAGATTTATGGAGAGCGGAAGTGTCATGGGATCCAAAAATCCCAGAACCATATCTGTCGATATGGCGAGAGTGGTCTCGAGGGATACCACACGCCGTGCATGTCCAGATCCCAAGATGTTTCCAGACCCCAGAGCTACGTGTAATCGTGAACATTCAACTACACACCTTCAGCGACGCTTCCAGACGAGGTTTGGCCGCTGTTTCTTATCTACGAATGACTGATGAGACTGGGAAGGCGCACTGCGCATTTGTAATGTGCAAAGCGCGGAACGCACCGTTAAGAGAGTGGACAATTCCCCCCCTCGAACTTCAGGCGGCAGTGGTGGCTACTCGCCTTTGCAAGACTGTTCTGAAAGAACTGGACCTGTCCGTAAGTTCGACCATTTTCTGGACGGATTCTATGACCACCCTGCAGTACATCAGGAACAAGACAAGACGTTTCCCAGTGTTCGTCGCTAATCGGGTGACCGAAATACACGAGGCCTCGTTACCAGAACAATGGAAACACGTGCCAGGGCTCCAGAACCCTGCAGACGAAGGCTCTCGAGGAGCAAACATTAATTTTTTTAAACGAGATTGCAGATGGTGGCGTGGACCAGAATTCTTGCTGCTGCCGGAAGAACAGTGGCCGACAGAAGAGCCAGAGATTACAGAAGAACCCGACGAGCAGTCAGACGCAGCGACAACTGCAATGGTGATAACCTCAGGGTCACAGATTGAGCACCTGTTGAAACGTTACTCGTCCTGGCCTCTTCTAACCAGAGTGATGTCATGGCTACTCAGATTTGTGAAGGGCGTAAAGAAAGAAACTTACCGTTGCCAACAACCTTATCTTTCATCTGCTGAAATTCGAGATGCGAGCAGAGAAATCGTGAGGCTAGCGCAGAGCTGTTTCCACGCCTCGCCCTACAAGAGGGACGTCAAGTCTAGCGTCAGAGCAAGTTAGCCAATCTGAGCCCAGTACTAAATGAAGGTGTCACACTCGTCGGAGGAAGAGTACACCGCGCACCGATTCCCTACAGTACGGCTCATCCCATGATCCTACCCAGAGACCATCCAATATCTGAGCTGATCGTAAGGCATTATCACAAGATTCTTGGTCATGCTGGAAGAGAACACGTGCTATCTACTATGCGCCAACGATACTGGATCCTGCAAGCAAGAACTCTAGTAAGGGGCGTGCTACACAAGTGTGTTCAATATCGCAGACGAAACGCTTCAACCATGCAGCAGATAATGGGAAACCTACCCAAGGAAAGGCTAACACCGTACCAACCGCCCTTTACATACACGGGAGTCGATTTCTTAGGCCCATTTCATGTTAATTGAGGTCGCAGTAGCGTTAAGGTCTACGGATGCATTTTCGTATGCTTTAACTCCAGAGCTATACACACTGAGGACGTGAGTTCACTACAGACAGACACCTTTATCCAAGCCCTAAGGAGATTCATCTCTGTCAGAGGCACCCCGAAAGAGATATGGTCAGACAATGGGACGAACTTTACCAGAGCTGAGAAGGAGCTTCGACTCGCAATCCAGGAGCTAAACCAGAAAGAAATAAAGAATGCGATGCTTTCCAAGTGCACAGAGTTCCACAGTTACCCAACTTTCAAGTGGCGGTTCCAGCCCCCGGCAGCCAGTCACATATCGGGAGTTTGGGAAAGAATGATACGAAGTGTACGCAAAACTATGAGGGCCATCGTTGGAAATCCAAGTGCAACCATCGGACTTGAAACCTTGCGCACTGTATTTTGCGAAGCTGTATCTATACTGAACAGCCGTCCCCTCTGCCCAAGTAGCGATGACCCAAGGGACCTTGAACCACTTACTCCAAACCACTTCCTGCTCCTCAGATCGAATGCTACACCAGCACCAGGAATATTCACAGACCATGACGTTTACTCAAGGAAACAATGGAGACATGCCCAAGGCCTTTTCAGATCACTTCTGGGACAGAAGGATCCGTGAATATCTGCCGACACTCCAGCATAGACAAAAGTGGCTGTTAAAGAAGAGGGACTTGAAAGTAAATGATCTAGTCCTCATAACTGACAGCGCGGAACCAAGAAGCAGGTGGCTACTTGGCCGTGTAACTAATGTCTTCCCCGGTCGAGATACTCACGTGAGATCGGCAAAAGTCAAGACCAAGAACTCAACATTAGTTCGCCCCATCACGAAGCTATGTTTGCTGGAGGAATCAGTTTAAAGACAAGATTGAACTGTGAACATTTAGTAGCCTTTGAGCTAGAACTTTGCCTGAATCGTTTATAATTTGTTGTGAAAATTAGCGTAGTTATTTCAGCCTTCTCAACAGTTTTGAGTTAGTCCGTATATCCGTCGTTTCAGTATGTCCAGTGTCTGTGTGTTTCCCTAACCGATTAACCCCGCGCTTTTGTTATACAGGTCAGTTTGGTGTGCCGTGATGTGGCCCCATTGTATAGTGGAATGAGCGTCTTCATGACATCATTTTCAGGTCTGTCATCAATTGTTGAAGAAGATACCGTTATTAGCAAGATAATTTCTTCAGACTGTCCGGGCGCTATGCATTCAAGAGTTGGTGTTACAATTTCATTGGCCTTTCGTTTAATGTAAGAACGAGTGCTTCTGGCAACTTCTGTTATGGCTTGGTTTAGTTGAAATCGCACCGGGCTCACTCGCCCGTCACTCAAACTGGTAATGTGTCGATTCAGGGTTTGAAGTTTACGGTTTGGAAGGGGAGTAAACATGTATTCTTGATCAGATTATTCAGCTTGATCATTCAAAGATAAAGACTCTGTTTGACTGACTAAATGAGACACTGGTGACGTCAAATCATCATGCTTGTTTTCTAACTTAAAGTATACTAGCCATAATTCAAAAATCTACAGAACTGTCTAAGTTTAAATACTTAATTTTTTATTTCCTTTAAAATGCTTATAAGGTCATGAGTCCGTCATAGACAAGATATGAATTGTCTATCTAAACTGTACAGAAAATACGAGACCCTCAAATTTCAGGAACATTTTATGCTAATTTTTGCCATTTTGAGGATAAACCATTCAAACAGCTGTAACTCCAACGCTTTTAACTCTAAGGTCAAACAACTTTGCTTGAGTAGTAAGCTCATCAAGATGTACAGACAAGCTAAGTTTAAGGAAAATAGATGAGGTACCACGTAGACCTGTCTGCATGGTTTTCACAAGGATTCGCTCTTAATTCTTATGAAGAGTCCAAGGAACCCTGAGATTCCAAATATTTGAAAATATTTCTCCACCAAGTTCATTGATTCCTAAAGAAGGACCACCATCCTTCAATCCTCTTGGGGATGACACATATCTATGTGCATCTGGATTGTCACGGAGAAAAGACTGTATGGATACAGCGAACCCATTTTCTGCCACAAGATATGTTACCGACTCCACATGACATCCATTCATTTCCTTCAGACAACGCAATTATTATTTAGCAATATTATCTGGTGAATTGCTTGATCGGGTAAGGTGGAGCCATAGTATTTTCCTACTGAAACCATCTATAGCTTCATGAATATGAAAGCCAAAGGGTTTTAACTTGTCATATCCATCTATATGCCATGTGTAATTTGGCCTTATGATCAGATTATGGTATACCCTTCTCTTTAACCGATGAGCTTTCCTTAATTTTGTACCTTCAGGGTCAAGGTCTTTTAACAAATCTTGCTCTTTTATGCGGGGAACTCTCAAACCCTCCATTTCTAATATTTGCCATATTGATCGATAGCCACCTGATGATCCAGAGCCATTGAGCCAATTTCATTCATGCGAAGTCTCACTTTTTCTAAAATACTGTCTGAATTTTCCTTGTTCCCAAATCCTATTCTACTAATTCCATATACATTTAATCTTCTGAGCAAAGTACTATGACTTATTCTATGGCCATGGCGTTCAGAAAGCAGGAGAGTTATCTCTTCATAACTAAATCCACGTTGGAAATCATACTTGATGATACTCTCTTCATCAAATCTGTGTTTCATCCTCTTCAAGGCTGATTTCACTGTCATCAAAGTACATTCCATCTCCATTGCCTGATTCTTCATTTGCACCGAACGACATAAAGAAAACTTATTTAAGCAATTTCATCAATTAAAAATAATATGAATGCAAAATAATATGACCAAATCATTATACTAGTCAATGTAAACCCACCCCCAAAGTGGGTAGGGCTATATTAATGTTGGCCAGTTCACCCCCTACCTCGAATTTGTGTCGTATGAGTACGATGAGCTGACATTGGAAAACATAAGGACTGAATGCAGAAGACATTTTGCCTCAATGGTGAGAGAACACACGGCACGCGATGTACTTGCGGGTGAGCAGGGCCCTTCCTGAACTTCTTTAGAACAAATCCCTGACCTAAAATTTGTACACGTACGGTTTATTGGCGCAAAAAAATGTTGTTGTACAAACCAGCAAAGAGTACAAGGCCCTTTGGAAAAACAAATCCATTGTCCCTACCAAGTAGTAAAGCTCCAAGCCCAAGCAAAGCTTACCCTAGCCCTAAGCCTCTCCGCGTTAGATATGATGAAGCTTGGAAAAGTTGTAGACGAGAAGTCCACACAAATTATTGATTTGTTTACCTTCGATCTCGTTGACATGGCGTGGCAAGATAACCCTTCGAACGCAGAATTTACCATTGCCAAAGAGCGTTTTGGCCTTTGAGGCTTCAGAGAAGCCTTTAAACCCACAAGCAAATCGCTGGGATTTAAATCTAAGCAGTGGGTAGTAAAAGAGTATCTGGAGAAGGCAATTAATGACATTGAAGAGTCGAACTAGACTATTGAACAGCATACAAAGAAGGTGGTTCAAATGCATATGCTAGCCCGGAACTATACTTTTAAGCTTGAACAAGAACTAAAAAGGAGGGGCCACTTGGAATTAATAGGGAGAAAGCCTTACCTACAAGAAAATTTACGTTGGAAAAATCAGTGTAAAGTCAAGGGAGGAATGGGTTACCATTGAAGAATTTATTGATGGAGAGTTGACAAAGTACTGGAATAACGATGGGACACCATGTACTGATGTCTACTCAGATATCCAAAACAAGTGTGCAAGTTTGGTCCATTTTTCTAATGAGAGCTCGAGTGAGCAGCTTATAGCGGTAGATATGCAGAGCAGTGGACATTTCCTGTTTGACCCTGAAGTTGCTTCAAAGGAATTGAAAATAAATTTCATTGACAGACATTGTATTGTTCACTTTGGGAAATAAAAGAATTTTCTGAATCACAAGAGTAAAGTGTCTAAAATTTTGCAAAACCTTTGATCCTTCCAATTGAATTTAGAAATTGGAAGTGAATATAATTACTTTGCTGCATCATTGACTACCCTTTAAAAATCTTGTGAGGCGGGTATAGCCTCGAATCCACTTGAGTCAACTCAAGAGCCTGTGAGTGCAAAAGCCTTAAAAGGGTTTGGAAAAATCGAGGAATATGACGAGACCGAATATTGGAGTAATTATGTCGAACGACTATACCATTATTATGAAGCCAACGAAATCGCACATGGAGATAAACAGAGAGCAGTTTGTTCCGAAAAGACAAGAGTTTCGACGACCTGACGAAGTTAGTACAGGAGTACTACAAGCCCAAACCTTCTGTCATTGTTCAACGATTCAAGTTTAGCAAGAGACACCAGCAGAGCGGTGAGTCTAAGAAACCTTTCGCAGTATTGTGAATTTGGCCCAACATTAGACGAAATGTTGCGTGATCCTTTAGTATGTGGTGTTTCCAATAAAAATATTTAATTTTTTTTCGACAGAAACCAATGGCAACCACGAACAAACTAAGTTAAAAACAAAATCAAAACGTCAAGCATACGGAAAGGAACATGGAATAACGCATTACATCATTCTTCTTGATTTAGAATATTTCGATATCATTCGTTTTGCCACTGTCGATCCTATTCATAATCGTTTTCTAGGAACGGCAAAAACAATGTTTAACTTATTGAGAGATAATGAAATTATTTTTAAAAAGGTCTTCTTCTCCTCGAAAAACGAATCAACTCATTTGAAGTGCCAAGTGATATCGGAAGGATACCTTCTCAGATATCTAAAAACTATGGATCTTACACTGTAGAACAGTGGAAAAACTGGACGTTAGTTTATTCCATTTATTGTTTGCATAACGTAATTGGGAATGAACACTTCAAATGTTGGCAGTCTTTTGTTTTAGCCTGTAAACGATTGTGTAAGCCCACAATCACGTTAGTTGATGTTGATATTCCAGACCGACTATTTCTGAAATCTTGTCAAGAAGTTGAAACTTTGTATGATAAAGAGGCTATTACTCCTAACATGCACTTACATTGCCATTGGAAAGAAGTTGTTTTAGATCACGGTCCTCCTACTAGCTTTCGGTGTTTCACATTTGAAAGATACAATGAAATTCTGGGAAGCATTACAACCAACAAAAGATCTGTGGAGTTGCAGCTCATGCGACGGTTTACCATAACAAGATATTTTGAAGAAGCAAACCAACCAATCTTGTACGAGGAAAAGTTTTCCCATTATTCAAACAAATATATAAAGACCCGCTTTTGAGTGGCAATCTATCTGTGAGTGGGATGAAAAAGAAGCATTTTACCTGCTAGCTACATCACCTTTGTCTTCAGAACTTAACTGGCAAAATCAACATTATATATTTCTACCCCCAGTGTACATTCCTAGCTGTTTGGATTCAGATGATGCACAACCGTTACTTCAAGGCTACCAAGTAATGTATCCAAACCATGAAATCCACATTAAAAATTTAAGTGAAACGATCAATGAACCCCGGCAAGTACATTGCAGTAGAATTCTCGCATCTTGGGCACAAGGTGATGGACTTGTAAACAAAACCACTTTCCAACTTAAACCCGGATGTATAAGTTACAGTTTTACTCATTCCCTTCAATTAGAAAACAAATTCATATGCCATGCCTTTGCCTGTGTGAAATGGTACAGCCCTGTCAAAAAGGGGATGCTATTGGAAACCCAGTTGAAATATGGAGTTCAAAATACCAACCTGGAGGTCCAGCTTCATTCATTCCAGTGCAACGAATATACTCGAGGTCACAAGAGTCTATGGCAGTTACGCCTATGATAAGAACTGTATTTTTGTAATTAACAATTGACTGTGAATAGGCTTGAACTTCAAGTGCAAAATATTGCTTTCAGCAACCAAAGTTCTTAATAGCACTATCAAATAATTATTACTATTTTCGTTTTATTTTGTCAGTTGCACACTATTTGAAATTTTTTTACGAGTGACTTTCCTTCGTCCCTGAAGGTAACGTCAATCTTATGGTTAGTACGATTCCTTATCTTCTTTTCGTTCTTTTCAGGACAATTATTGTACAAATTAGATAGTCATCTTCCTTCCAAAGGCGAGGAGTAAAAACCCAATTAAAACTAGAGGTTATATTTTACTCGTTCTATTGGTATTATTATTATAATATTGTATTAGGAAGCATAAATAAAGTTTAAGCGCGCATCATGTAACAATTTTAGATGATAACTGTTGTTGCACATGTAATAATTATGGACGCTTATTTGGACAACTGCTAGTAAGTGATTGGTATTTCTCAATATGATGCAGCTTACATACAGACAACATCAACATCCCCAGTGAATAAATGTCTGAGAATATAGACTGAGCGTGAGTGCCCCTTACAAGTTCGGGTGCAATGTGCCAGTGATATTTACGATATTTATTATTTTCTACATGATGAAGATGAACAAATTTGGCATTTTTTAATGTGCCAAAGTCAATCAGAACTGGATGAAATCCATCGCTTTCTGTTAATACAATCACGGCAAAAAAGGCCGCGTTATCCACTAATTTTGAAAAAAGGAAAAGGAAGGGATAATTTGAAATAATCTTGCATTATCCTTACGTTTTACCAAGCGGAGATAATTTAAAATTATCTCTTCATTTTACCCGGGTTTTCCAACCTAAATATCCCCTCATTTTACCGATGTGTAAAACGTAGGGATAACTTCGCATTTTCCGACACATTTTCCTTTCGTATTCCAAGGCAGGAAAATGTATGTAATCTCTTACGTTTTACCATAGAGATTATGCACATAATATACGTATTATACAGTGCGGTAAAATGCAGGGAAAACTAATCCCGATTAATCACCCCCATTTGTTGCGTTTTACCTGCATTATCCTGTTACGGGATATTTCGAATTTTACTGATGTGTAAAACGTAGGGATAACTTCGCATTTTCCGACACATTTTCCTTTCGTATTCCAAGGCAGGAAAATGTATGTAATCTCTTACGTTTTACCATACCGATTATGCACATAATATACGTATTATACAGTGCGGTAAAATGCAGGGAAAACTAATCCCGATTAATCACCCCAATTTGTTGCGTTTTACCTGCATTATCCTGTTACGGGATATTTCGAATTTTACTGATGTGTAACTCTCGGTATTTCAACGACATAATTCAGGAATTATCCTATAATGGGGCTCCCTGTGGTACATACCGCTGATATGTTCTTCGCGCCGGCGCGCTTCTTCCACTGGTATATTGAACTATTGCCGTTTATAGTTACTAGCTTAATTATTTCGAAATATATAAGCTTTAAAGTTGTCCAAGATCGACCATCATGTCAGCTGTATCACGTTCAAGATCTTCTCAGAGGCTAAATCGAGCTTTTCGACTGAGTCGTGCACAATGGTAAGCAAATATTCATTGTATTTAAGCATAGTTAAGATTTGGCCGAGGTTTTTCCAACTTTAAAATAACTCAAAACATTGTAGCTCTCGAAAATGATATCTTAAACAAATGGCATGTTATGAAAGCAATACAAAATTACCGTTGATTAATTTTAGGAATGTTTTTTGTTTGGAGGGGGGGGGGGGGGGGATTGGTGTCTTTTCAGTCAGATCAAAATAAAGAACCATATACCAAAAATACCAAAACAATGTTGCTTCAAAAGTGACAATTATGCCCTTCACCACTCCGACCTCTGCTTACCCCCTCCCCACATTGGCCAATGTACACCTATTGTTTAAAAAATTTCTTTGTCGCATCAAATATCCCAAGTACCAAACCAAGACTGCAGAGAATGTCGGTGTAATTTCTAATCAATCAACTCCACAAATCTCCCAAAACATGGCTGCTTCAGTTGATAATATTGATAATATTGTAGAGCTGCAAGTGACTTGCGTTATGATCTAAGTTGATTATGAATAGAACTACCAACATCCTCTTCAATCTTGGCTTGATGCTCTAGGCTGTTGGTTGTGACAACAATTTTTGAAATAGGAATTATGTATATTACGAAGTAATTAGTATTGTATGTATATCCAGTCAAAATCAACTACACTACAGCTACATTATCACCTACAGCATCATCAAAAACTGTGAGAGATGATTTCACACAAATCCCATGTCAATTACTTCTTGATATTGAAATTGCTGACCATAAAAAGTCAAAACATATAGGAAGTGGAGCATTTGGTATGTGTCAGCTTAAGCTCTATCGAAACATTGAGGTGTCAGTGAAGTACTTAAAGGACAGCTCATACCAAGATTTACTTCATGAAGCCAAGGTTACGAAAGTGCTTGAGGGACACCCCAACTTACCAGTATTGTTGGGCATAAGCCCAAAAACCACAAGTGAAAAATACCTTGTGACTAAGTTTCATGGGAAAAATTTGAAAGGAATTCCATTATGGTATGTATTGAAGGGTAATAGTTGTGGTATTGAACTCAAAGATTTTCAGTTAATCTGCTATGGAGTTGCACGTGGACTTTTACATATGCACATAAAAGGTTATTTGCACAATGACTTGAAACAAGACAATGTGGTCATTGATTTTATCAAGGGAAAACCAAGTCCTGTTATAATTGACTTTGGAAAAAGTTGTACCTTATCAGCAGGAAGAACCAAAAATATACCACTAGGAGAACGAGAGATGTACCTTTAATAGCACAGCCACATTGCTCCAGAACTGGTTGATGGCTATCATGAACAAACATGTTCTTCTGATGTATATTCTTTTGGCATTCTATTGAGCATGATTACCAAATATGTGGGTCAACATGAAAGTGCTGCAGTCATTGGTCTTGTGGCAGATAAGTGCATTAAGCCAATTCCAAGAACTCGTCCTAATATGGACAATGTTGTAGAGGAACTGAAATGATGTATATGACCAAATTAATCACTCATCAATGCTTTTAAGCCTGGCCTTCATTTCAGACATATACAGCTATTTCCAAAAAACATTGTCGCAACCAAGAGGCTCAAGCAACAGGACAAGACAGCAGAGAATGTCAGTACTTTTGAGAGTGTTTTATTCATGTTGCACACAAAATTGTAAAAACTGTTTAAGTGAAAAATAAAACAATTTTATTTACTACCAATAGCTGCAGATAAAAGTGAATCAAAACAATATAATGCAAGGGCGTATCAAGGATTTTTCATAGGAGGGTTCCCAAAATACCAAACTTTTACTATGATGTCATAGCACTCTGGTCAGATTTGCTCTTTTTTATTGCTTTTGTGGCTTACCCTAGAACCCCCTAAATACGCCCCTGCAATGCCAAGGAAGAATGATATGTGTATGTTCTAATGAACATAAGGAATGGTGTCAACATTATGTGAATATCATACTAATAAGCTTCTAGGTGTTTTTGGCTTCTAAAATGATAATATAGCCAAATTGAATTATCAATTGATAAAATACATAAAATTCAGGCTGACTTAGGAAAATAGCTGGTCTTTTAAGCCAGTTTTTACTCAACCTTATTTAGACTTAATATTAAAGTGCACCAACCCCTGATACAATACTTTCAGTATTGATTCTACAGGAGGTGAATAGTTGAATGCGTCTTTAAGTTATAAAGGTTTACACTTCCAATATGTAAATGACTGTGTTTTACTTGTAATGCTAAACATTGGCCATTATGAGACACCACATTTACGGTAAACATTGTGGAAACCATGATTATAATGATGATGCTTTTTAAATCATGTTTCTGTGATCCAGCTTGATTTTGTATATTTATGAAGCCTGCGGTGACATCACAGTCATATGCATATTGAATGCAAGCATCTATTCATGGATTCCTCCTCTTATAGAATTATTTGCTCTTGTGTGCTCATAGCTTTCCCCTGGCGTGGTGGTGGTGGTGGTAGGGGGAGGGTGGGTTGTGTGGAAAATATAACCAACAAAGAGCGGCTTTACTGCATTGTAATACAACAATATTAGATATCATATTCTGGGTATTGATAATATTAAGCTATGTACATTGATGTATTATCATGTTATACAACCTTTATTCTTCACCTGGAAGAGAGGTCACTATCAAAACTTTTTCCATCTGAAATTGTCCTTCGGTTGCAACAAATCTTGTAGCTAATCTTTGAATTGGTATAAAACAAGCAGGCCCAAAACTGTCAAAGTCAGTGCACCAAATCTGCAAGGGGTCACCAAGGGTCATTTGATCTGGATGTTTTAAATACCAATTTAATCTTGCCAGGTGGAAGGTGTATATTTGGTCTGGGATTGACACATCTAGAGATTTAACTTTGACTGTTTGGCGGAAATAATTTAAAAATTTTCCAGGTCTTAAATTATCATCACAGATTTGACCAAAGTTGCCTGCCCATCTAGCTAGGACATAAGAATTCCGAATTATCCTTCTACTAAGGGATCCGTAGAGTACTGATCCAATCTTAATACAAGAGTACTTCCCAACTGTGAAAGGAATGTCCAAGCAGTCGAGATTCTCTATTCCCATCAGTTTACGATACACCAGTTTAAGATTCTCAACATCGTCATCGTCAAGGGTAAAATCTTGAATAGGAGGCAATGGCTGTACAAGGGAAAAATCATTCCAATCTGCTTCATCGAGTTCATTCACTGAAATGTTTTGCTGTCTCTTAAAGGCATGAAGTAGTTGAACTGGATCCAGTGTGGTTTTCAATGACCCAGTTGACTCTTTATCTACAAAAAAATCTTTAAAAGATTCTCTGTACTCTTCTGGGAACTCAAATACTTTTGACTTAATTTGTGCAAGAAATTTCCTCATAATTTGATCAATCAATCAATCAATCTTTATTGTGCTCAATAGTTTACATATAAAAAATTGTAATAGTTGAGATTGCAGTTGATAAGAGCACAGCCAATTAGAAATAGCAATAGCTAGTCGAGCTAAGTGGCTGGGCCATGCGGAGAAAATGTATTTGTTGCTGATTGACTAAAGCAATGGATTAAGACAAGACATAAAAAAAAATAATAATAATAATAATTAAAAAAAAGACGACAAGACAAAATAGGTTTGTGACAAAACAAGATATTAGACAAGACAAGATATTTGACAAGACAAAATGGGCTGTGCTCCTATCAGCTGGACCAGAAGTGCATGGCACTTGAATTTCTATAGAACGGTTGTTAGTGTTGTACTTGCCAAGTATACCATTGTATCGCTCAAAGCTAAAACACCAGAATCCATGAAACGGACCAAAGTCATACATGCACTCCTTAAGATGTCCATGTAAGTGCATGTTAGGCGTCACAGTTGAAGGTCCATAAAGTTCTTCAATTTCTTATAAAAACTTAATCAGATACTCATCACCTAATTCAATGTCTTCATAAGTAATGACTTTCTTGCCAAGCTTCTTACAAGCATTGACGAACAGCCGCCAACAATCAAGATGCTCTTTAGGAAGAATATCCTGAAGAGCATACATGGAGTATACAAGTGTCCAATTTTGCCACTGGTCAGCTGTACACCCACCAAAACTATGAGCTATTTTACCTGGAATGCGTCCAATGTCTTGTGGAGTAATCATAGAATCTACAATTAATTGCATCTTTTTGAAGTCCTCGTCACTGATCAATGGACATTCCTCCTTGAGCCAGATATTTTTCATCATGTGTTTTGCTGTTCCAAGGTATAAGTTGTGCATTGGATCGATTACAAAAAATCTTATGCAATCAAAATATTCCAGATCATGAAGAACAGAGTATCTTGCACCATGTTCAGAACATTTTGCTTGTTGGCTTGTAGGGGAAGTTTCATGCAGAGTGTCGCGTGCTAACTTTTTGTGTTCCTCTGAGGTTCTAGAAGGCCACAGGTCACGGTTAAAGCCAGAAAAATTTAAATGTCCATCTTGATAAAACTCTCTTTTACATCTAGAACAACCCTGATTTGCCATATGGCCCATAAATCCTCCAATTTTTCTTGATGCTGGTATATCACAGGTAACACAAATTAAGCCAACTTTGATGCCTTTTTTAAAAAAACAGCCATAGACAGAAAATGTTTCTCTTTCTTTCCATAATAGCTTAAGTTCATTGACTAGTGGTTCCAAAAATGTATTTGCAGTGAGTTTAGGCTCAGTTGGTCCAGGTAGGATGCCAACCACTATAACATTTTCCAATTTATATCTCTCTTCTCTTGGAAGATTCAGGACAACCATGTAGAGAACACCAACTGAGCCCGCTGTGTGTTTGTGTGGTTGGAACCAATCAACATTTAATGACAATGCCAGACTGTTTTTTTTTGACAGGAAGCCACTGCTAGATAATTCTTTCCATAGCTCACCATGATGGACATCCGACATAATATTCTCTGGGGTTGTCTTCTCTCTCCATTCTTGGCACTTGCTCCAAACACCTGGACGTTTGAGCAATGTTTGCAAAGATTTTATCAAAGAATTATAAGGATAAACCATTCTTGGATAAAATGTTGTTTTATTTCGACTTCTAACTGCTTTCAGAAGAAATTCTCCACATGGGCCTTTAAAAGAAGACAAGTATGGATTCTTTAAATATTTACATCTACAAAAACACAGAACAGGAATCTTAAACACATTGTAAATCCTGATAGATTATTTTGAGGGCTGTTTCACACTTTGACATAAGCAGACAGGTGTATGTGTTTATGTAAACTTATCTACACCCCATTCACGCTTTGGATTTCACAGACATAAGCATACAAATGAAAAAAGTTCATTCATTTTTTTTCTGTACTTGTGCTTATGTTTATGCTTGTGTAATCCCAGTTCACACTTATGTTTTTATGCTAATGTTTTTTCTTATGCACTTAATTAAATGTATCAGCATGTGTACCAGTGGGGGAGGGGGGCAATCCCAGGCTTACCACTGAGACATGTGGGAATTGATGCTGATATTGCCCCAGCATTCAGGGAAAATGATTGTGGTAATTTAAACCTACAGGTACTGGGTACTAATTACTTTACTTACATGTAATCCTTTTGTCACTTGCTTTTTAGTTGAAAACGATTATGTTTACAGGTGTTTCGGTCAAAATGATGACCTTCTTAAATGAACAAAGAAACAAATTTTGCATGCACAACTTAGAGGTAACAAAATTAGCTCCTTTCTACACTGGGCCGAAAAGTCTGTAAACATAATCGTTTTCAACTAAAAAGCTAGTGACAACAAGATTAAGTGAAGTAATTATAAACCACCCTAGCTGCAAATTCAAAATAAAAAAGGACTGGGTACTATTTTCTAAACAAGTTGGGGATTGGTCATGAAAGAAGTTTCACAAAAGAAATCGTAAAGATGTTCCCAGCACTGGGAAGTCATGAAAATTGTTCTAGATTGTCCACCGAATTAGTCACCCAAGGAAGCCCCGGCCTGGTACATACTTTATGTCAAAGTGTGAACACCAGCCCACTATTGTCTTTTAAACCTAGGATGAAAACGAGCAGTGAAGCTAGTGTGGGCTGCATCAGTGTTTCAATGGAAACAGGTTGAATACAAGTGTAAAGGATACACTTTAAAACATAAAACATTAACTGACGTAAAACATTCACTGATGATTTATGTCAGTAAATGTTTTACTGTTTTTAGGGTGTACACATTACACTTTTATTCAACCTGTTTTAAAACTTATGTCTAAGTCTTAAGTCTTTGGACTGCTATGTAAAAGTTTACAAATCAAAAGCAATACATACAGTACCTCTTCTGCTCCTGTGGGGATGGTTTGGCCAGGGAATTAATTTACATTTTGCAGAAACCTTGTTAACAGAATGCATCTCAAAACAATCTTCATACTTATATAGGGATTTACACTTTGGGCAAACAACATATTTGTAGAAATCGTCATCAGCAATTCCTAATGCTTTCTTTAGCTAATAATGGGACTTTGGAAACAATTTGGGAAGTGCAGCCATAGAATTATGAAACATTCCCAAGAACCAGAAGAATTGAAAGATAAACTTCACCAGCACTGCAAGAGCAGTGTCAGTTATAGCATATTGGCTTTGCCAAGAACAGAGAAATAACATCAACCATAGTACCAGGACTTCAAGTTTTGACAAGTGTTTATCAACGTCAGTGAACTGTTGTGAAGTTGAGTCACTAGGCAATTGGTCTTCAGGGGCTGAATGATTTAAAGTTGTAGAGCAATTAAAGTCCACCACATCATCTTGAAAATCATCCCAGCTCTCTACTGGTGGCTCTACAGGAATTTCTGCGTTTTCTTCTGAAACAATACTTTCCTCAGAATTAAAGTCAAAAAAATCTTCTTTTTCGTAACGCCGCTGTTGCAATCTTGAACGAAATAAATTCGACATTCGACGTGGGATTGTCACTCCGGTAGGTAGTTCATCTTGATATTTGCTCATTTCGTGGTCTTGCTCGTCAACTGAAATAGTTGCAGAACTGGAGATATCGGTGAAAGGTGTTACAGGAATACTTTCGGCAGTTTCTGTATCAGCAGCACAATCTGACTCGCCATCACTACTACATGCAGAATTCGTTGGAAATTTACACTTCTGTCTATGTTGATTTATCCATGAACATGCGAAGCTTTGCCCGCATTTACTGCACAATTGCCGGCGCCGTTTCCTAGCACTTCTGTCCATTCTAAGCAAAGCATAGAAAGAACCAAAGCAGCGTAATATTCGAAGGTGTATTTTAAAAAGCATTTTATAACAGAGATGGCTGTATTTACGTGGCGGGAAATTCGCGGGAACTAAGCGCTTCGAAAGTCCCGGATAGAAGTTGTAATTTGTATCCAATCACAAATCCCCTAAGAAACGCAATGGCGTCATCAAAAAATTATCCAATTAAATCTCTTGTTATGCAAATCTCGTGACCAGCACGAATTTCAAATTTTCATACCGTCTGCGTCCGTTAGGCAGTCATCATCAAAAGCTAAAAGAAGTTCTAAAACCTTCGTTTAAAGTTTATCAATTTACTCTTAGTCAATAATGCCTGTTACTGGGGATTTTCGCACCATTCTCCAACTAATCAAAGAGTTGAGGGAGACGTTTAAAGAACAGAGTACTGTAACAGATGCCGTAAACATAGTGGACGGGAATCTTACGATGTTTGGAGATGAGGTTTTTAAGCGGTTAGATGGGCTTGAGGAAAGGCTTAACTCAAAAATCGAGAGTACCGTGAAGCCCTTAGAAGAGAAGATCCTTTCTCTGGAGAACAAATTCTCAGAATTGATTGCAGAGAATAACTACGAGTCTGAAGGGAGTGTTTGCACACCGCCATCCAAACGAAGAAAGGTTCAAAGAAACCCCGACTTGTCGGTGAGTTACAGTGAGAAAATTTAAGCTTATGCTAAGTTTATCGAACAGAATTGTTTTTCTTGAATCTAGTACTATTTTTTACTATAATAAAATTGTTTTTTTATCTTCAGCTAGCTTACTTTTAGTAGTAAGGCCTACATATAACGCTCCTCATGCTAAAAAAATTCGTACCGACGCTCTAAATATTTGTCAGCTACAATCAATCACTTCCCTGACCATGGATAATGCGACCTTCCACGTCCTTTTCAATATTTCTCTTAGCATTTTATATCCGGCAGAGTAATAAGGAATAACATGAATTTGTAAGAATTATGATCAAAACGTGTGGTCAAAATCTTTTATCATCAATTCAAGGATAGATTTGGGTAGAATTTTTCGTAGCCTTTGTTCTAAGAGGGAAACTCTTATTTCCGTCTCTATTTCCGATTTGATCGACGTCATGCCTTATGAATGAGGTTGTTTCTATATAAAGGGAAGTTGCTTAAAGTATACCCCACATCAAATTTAACTGTTCATTCTAATTCACATTATCTTTATTATTCAGCATCATGTTAGAAGCAAGCTAACAACTTTGGACCTATCATGGAACACAACCAAGAAGTAAGTTTTAATTAAGTCCTACTACTTTGAATGCTTCTATCAATATCTTGCTCCAACAGGGGGAGTAGTATAGGGAATGGGGGTTTCAGCGCAATCTCAACACGGGCAAGACCCGTGTCAAAATTCCACCTACGGACAATCCCCATTCCAAGTGTGGTTGAGGGTAACAGCGCAAATATGTTAGTTTATATATGGAGTGCGAAGATTGTAAAGAGTTTGTTTATGACTTCTGTGTAAAGTGTTTGAAACCCAAGTTTGTACCTACTAAACCGAATAAGTATATTTGCTGTGCTAAGAAGATGCGAATAGAAAAAGATACTTCAGCACAGTGTTACGAGTGTGGTAAGAATATTCGTAATGCCGTGCCTTGTGCTACCAGGGAACAATATTACTCTAACGGAGGTCGTAAGAAGACTCCATACAAGAGAATAAAGTACTTCAGAGACTGGATGAGTTACATTCAAGGTCATCGGCCGGTATATTTAGACGACGAAGTAATGGAAAGAATTATAGACCATTTAGAAGAACCAACCCCGCAAAGTTTACGGAAAACGCTGAAAAAATTAAAGCTAGGGAAATATTACAAAGCTATTCCCTATCTTTTATCTCAGATAACCGGTTATTCTATTCCCGAAGTTTCTGATATGAGCAGAGCCGAGTGGATGTTCTGTCGTTTGAATAAGGATATTCCTTATTATCCCGACGTAATTTACGAAATATTTTACAAAATAAACCCCAACCACCCTCTGTTAGGTTGGATTCCGAGAAAATAAAAATGCAAAACTGGGGTTTTACCAGAAACCCCACTGGGGATTGCATCGCGCAGAACACCAAGCTATCCCCAGTGGTGTTTTTTGCATTTTGGGCTTACGAGGCTTATTTCATCCCGCGCCAGAGGCCCTCTAGTACACACATATATCTTGGGCTTACGAGGCTTATTTCATCCCGCGCCAGAGGCCCTCTAGTACACACATATATCTTTCTTACGGCCCCCCAGAGGGTGAACTCCGGACAGCGTCCCGAGACACCCCTGACTTTTCCAACTTTTCCTCGCGAAACCCCCCATCGCGGGGTTGAATCGCACTTTCTATCTTTCCTTACCCACTCCTCCCACGGTTGCTGTGAGTGGGGGAGGCTTTTTTTTTCACTCACAGCAACCGGTCCAAATGTGTCTGAGGCTTGAACTCGGGACTTTGAGCCTCCCCAGATTCAAAGTCCACGAACACAAGCGAACGCCAGACACACCGGACGCCTACGTATGTGAAAATTATTATATTTATGTCTTACACTCTAATTTGCATACAGCTGGCGTTCGATATGTAAATAGAATCCTGTCACGATATTTACTGAGCGAGTTTTCTTTGAAGCTCTTCTTTTGCCTCCTGGTAGATCTTTTTGCGAGATTCCTCGGACAAATCTTTGACGACTGTTTTTTTTATTTCTGATGTCCGACTTTAATTACTCGTATTTTTCCTCTTCGGCTAAGATAAGCGAGAATTCTACGTCGTCTATTTTACGGTCACGCAAAGCCTTTGAGACAAGGTCGGTAATCGTATTTACTTTAGCCCTTGACAGAGCTATCGTCGTGTCATGCTTGGATATTTTGCTTGAAAACTGTTACATAATACCCGTAGCAACAGCCGAAACGATACCACAGGCTGCCCCAACGCCGGCTAAAGGAACCCCAACAACTATTCCAGGGCCTGTAGGCGAAGTAGCAACGCCAGTGCCTGTTAATGCTACAGACATGGATCCTGTAGTTATCGCAATTTTATGTAGCGTACTACGGGCTCTGACGTATTTCTTTCTAACGTTTTCGTAATGTTTTGCCTGCCCTTCCAAGTAAGCCAGAATTAAATGTGCTCTATTTTAAGCGGAAGTTTTCAGCGTTTAATTCGTTTGGGACCTCTTTGGGAAGTTCAGGATAAAGTTGAGGTGCTGATGGTATAACATCCATTATATATACTAATGTACGACGCTTTTGGGAATGATATTGAGGAGCAGCCACAACATGACAACAGGGATTATGCTAACTGGAGAGCATTTAGGAAGATGTTTCCGCATGCAAACGCCAGTAAGTTCGAAAGAAGACCCGACGGGATTTACTTTAACGGCTCCAGAATGTATAGCAATGCTTACTTGGAACCGAAGGTGTCCGCCAAACATCCTAAGACGGTAGAACCAAACTTCCCAAAGAATCTATTACCGGTAATAGAGGATTACCCATTTTACAACAACAAAAGCGGAGCGGAGGACTTTGCTAAGATGGTTACGTCCTTAGAAATTCCCGTGGGTCCTACGACTTTTAAGACAAAAGTAAGAGACATCTTTAGAGAGACTCGGATGAAGCACACGTCGGGGAAAGAATCCAGAGAATGGTTATCAGGCCCCAGCATGCGCTATTGGCCGCAGCAGTTAAACTTTGCTGTCTGGGCTGCTACTAAAGAATGTGGTATAGCCGCGGACATGCTTCATATTCCTTTCCTAAGATTTCACGTTGCTTTTACTATTCGCAGAATATTGTGTGAGCTAGGCGCGCCACTTCCAGGCGATACTGTCTTTAACCCAAAGGATAACAAATATGACAAAGTCGCATGGGAGCGATTAAGAAATGAGTTTAAGCTTACCAACCCTGACTTTCGTAACCATGAAGGTGCCGCCCACGGTCTAGGAGAGACTTACACTTATGCTTCGTATGTCGGAGCCAGCATAGAAAGTCCAGGCATGGGATATCCCAGCTCCTTCGAATTCTCAGACCTCAGGCTTCCGGTTCCTGGATGAGAATGGCATACTACAGCCCATGCGTGCTAAGACAAACAACAGGGAGCCCGTACATTTTTCCGTAGAGCCCAACACCGAAAGCAACGAGAATCTATCCGTTTGGACTTTCCACATGGTTGCCGATTGCCATGGGAAGGTAAAGCTACAAATACGCGTAGACGAAACAGGAAGCGTTTGCGTAAATAGCGTAGAAGATCAAAGAAATAAGCCATATAATCACGCAACCATTAGCACTTTGACGGTAATAAGTCTCTAGAAGGGAATTTATTCCCTGAAATATATGAATCCACACGTAACAGAAGATTGGTTTCTTCATTACTTAGAGGAAAAGGACTACTTACGACAGCAATGGCATGACACCGGGCTGTGGGTGAAGGTTGGGGGCCTGGGGTTGGTCATGTGCACCATTACCATTAACACGGCATATGCATGTATCGTTGGGTTTAGAATCGTTGATGAGAATGACCATCCGTTGCTACCTTACAGAACGACTACTAATACTAGGTGCCCAGTCCATTTCTCCTCGCAACCCCAAATGTCGACTGTAGAAGACGTAACGCCGGTAACGTTTCACATGATAGTCAATTGTAAATATGCAAAGTTACAGGTTTTTCCCAACAAAGTTGCCTACCTTCGGATGAATGGCACAGGCGTAGGCAGCTTTTCGAGTGCTAACGCTATTTGGAATCAAAAACCCATTAGCACTATGAGCGTTCTGCCGCTAGCACCAAATTATCAAGGCGGCGCGAATACTATCTTTACTTATCCCCAGTCGAGGATGCCTCGAATGCCCGACAAGCCGCCAGTAATACATAAGGATAAGCCTACACCTTCATCTTCTTCAGGAGTACCACCCCAATAGCGACAACTAAGATCCAAATGTTGTTACCCACGAACTTTAACAGTTCTCCGCCGGCCCTAAGTGCCAAACCAATCACACTGCCGAGCAGCCCCGGTAAAGCGGCTGCCATCTTTTTTCCTACGTCCGTTAGTCCTTTACCTACTGCCTTTACGCCCGCGCCTGTAGCCTTAAGGGAGCTAAGAATCACACCTACTACGGAGGAAATGGCGACAGCAAATGCCAGTGGAATGCCATATTTCACCAAAGCTCTTTTTATCTTTTCCTTGGTGGTAAGCCCTAATTCTCTTTCCAAGTTTTCCTTTTCCGCCCGTATTTCCTCAATTCGCTCCTCAAATTCTATTATTTTCCTTCGAGCGGCTTCCTTTTCCTCTTCGGGGCGCGTTTCGTACGCAATTATTTCCCGCTGTCGTTCTATTTGCTCCTCCAGGATTTCTATTGCCAGGTCTCTTTGCCGGATTTGCTCTTCTTTGGTGTTGATTTCGGCAACCAACTGCTGCCGTTCCTCCAAAGAGCCAGCTATGGTAACATGCAAGTTTTTTGCTTCTTCCTTCCTTATACCCAGCTCTTCTCTAGCCAGATTGAAGGCTTTTTGAGCTTGGTCCCTATCGCGTAGGGCATTGTCTCTTTGTTCTCTCATTTCTATTATTCGCTGATTTTTGTCGTCAAGTTCTCTCTTTTGAGCATCTGCGAGCAGTTGGTTTTGCTTCATGTATTCCTCCTCCCTTTCTTCCAACGTTTCTTGCAGCTCCTCGGCGCGTTTTTCTAACGCCGTCTTTGTGTTCAACGTCTCCAACTGGTCTAATAGGCTCCTAGTGGCATTCTGGAAGCCTTTTAATCTCGTCACGTCACTCCTAACTTCGCCATTCTCATCAAAGAGGGCTTGTGGTTTGGTACAGCGGTTTTTGTCGGGAAATCTCAGGTCATGGACGCTTATGAGGACTTTGTTTCCGCGTTCTGTGAGCTTTATTTCATCGGTCTCAAAACGGGAATAGCGCTGCCTTAGCTCTTGCGTTGCCCACTCTACGGTTTCCCGCGCGGTTGCCTCCGGCTGCTCCACGTTTTGAAGTTCCAAGTACTCAGGGACGGGGCCGCGGTTCTTTGATTGCCACATGCGATTCAAGGCTGCCTTGAAGCTTCTCCACCTACTGCCATACTTGGTTTCCAGGGCCATGTCGTAAATTAGGGGGTCGGTCTCCGCGCCTTTAGTCCATTCATCGTATTCTTCATCGTTAATATCGACTTGACCTTCTTCGGTAAGGGGGTCAAAGTCAGTAGTTTCATCTACCTCCATTATATATGATAAGCTCAAAGTTAAATCCCAACGTATTACCTAAGCAGGTTGGCGGACTAAAAGCAGAACGCACCTTTCACCGGGTCACCTTTACTCCTTCTAGTGCCAAACCAGGAGAAACCTTGTATGTAGGTGTGCCCCGTCTAACGGATAACTTAGTATTGGTGCCCGGAACGTTAGCGTTAAGGTTTGACCTAGCAATACAACCAAGTACGAAAATAGAAACTTACACAGTAAACAACGTAGGTCGCAACTTGGTGTCTAAGATGAGAATTAAGTTCGCAGGGGAATCCCTTTTGGACTTAAATAGGTACGACCTGTACACCACGTATAAAGACGTATGGTTGACCGCGTTCGACCGTGCACAAAAGTTAGAACAAGGAATCGGAAGCGTTATCCTAAGGAAATTGCGAAGTGATACTAAGACAGCACCTACGGACTCCGGGGCAGCAACCGCAGTAGCAGACGCTACCAGAGTAAAAACGGCTTATGGCAGTAAGTACGTGATTCCCTTAGACTTTGAAGTTATTTCTAACCACGGTGTGTATTACCCCAGGCAAATGTCAGAACTGCAGTTTGAAGTAACGTTAGCAGACACTACCAACATCCTAGAAATGGACACAGCACAGGCGGCACTTACTGGTAGTATTCATCCTTATTCTATCACCAATTTAGAATTACAGTACGAGACTGTATACAGCGAAGAACTAGCTCGAAGTGCGGGCATGGAATACAGCTCAGGAAAGGCATTTCTTTACGACCACGTAGTGATGTACAAAACATTTAGCTTCCTGGACAAAATGGACGAGGTTATCAACCAAAGCATTAACCTCCCTCGAAGAAGTCTCACGGGGCTGATGTTGGTGTTTGCTAAGCCATATGGGGCCGGTAAGCGCGACTCCCAAGCCTTTCACAACCCCAACATTACTAACGTGGGGGTAAATATCAACGGAGTACCAAACAAAGTCTACTCCCAGGGGATAAAACCCGCAGATACGTACAGGGAGGCAATGCGTAAGTTTGGCGACCAGGTGTCTCCTGAGGAATTCTTCAAAGACAAGTACGCGCTGTGGATTGACATGCGCACGACGAACGACGAACGACGAAAGTATGCATGGTCAGGGCCTGCGGCTGGTAAACACCCAGGATGGCGTAACATTGGAGATCAAACGCACCAAGAACACCAGTGCAAGTGATGCGGACAAGATAAACTGCTACATCTTCGTGGTGTCTGACGCGCAGCTAAGCGTAGAAATGCACCAACTAAAGAGCGTCGCATACTAGTTTCTTGAGCGCAGCGAACGAAAGATTAAAATATTTCTCAGATATACCATGTTACGCATATTCGAAAACAACGATACCAAACTGCAATGCATAGTGCAAGGCGACAAACTGTACTTTAAAGCGAAGGAGGTTGCCTTAGCGTTGGGTTACGAACGCCCAAAAGACGCAATTAAGGTACATGTTCGAGACAAGTACAAGAAAAAGCTGAGCGAGCTGCAGGTGGAGGTGAATCGCCTCCCCCATAACGCACAGCCAAATTCCCTGTATGTAAACGAATCTGGATTGTATCAGCTGATATTCAGCTCTAAGATGCCAACGGCAGAGGCATTTCAGGATTGGGTTTTTGAGAAAGTCCTACCCGCGGTAAGGAAGACAGGCAAATATGAAATTGAAAGGCGTTTTGACACCGCAAACAAACTGGTATTTAAAATAGAAAACGAATTCGACCTGCATAAAAAGGTGGTGGACTACATCCGCAGGTTTTACCCCCAAATGCTCGTGACCCCTGGCCTAGGCGAACTGCAGGACTCGGACGGCAAACGCATAAAGTGCTGGCAGAAGGGCTACCAACGCGGCCAACCGGACCTGCTCATCTTGAATGCACACGTGCAATACCGTGGTTTCTGCGTTGAGCTGAAGACTCCTAAAGGCAACGGGGTATTATCTGACAGTCAACGCCTGCTATTGGAAAGGTATGAGCAGAATGGTTATAAAGTAATGATCAGCAACGACTACGACGACATCTGCAGAGCCATCACAAAGTATGCACGAGGCATTCGCCTACCTTGTGCATATTGCTGCAAGCGCTTTAGGAACACAGACACTTTAAAGACGCACTTAAAGATATTCCATAGGATATATGGATCAGGATAAATTTAATGAGCTAAAGTTCATCCAGACACACTGGAAGGATTTGACCATAGGAGAAATCTACGAGGTAAAGAATTACGTCGTCTTCGATGAGATCGACCGCCTGCGTTTGGTGCTGAAGAATAAAAAAAGGACGTACACCCTTTGGGCACCTGATAGGATAAGGTACGCCATTGAAGGGCAGGATGTTACCCATGTTATGAGTCATGGTAAGAAGGATGGAAGATGGGTATTCGACGTGGTCAATTGGGAGCCTGAGTCTCCTCTTCACTCGTAAGTGCGTCTACCATCGTACGCTGGGCTTTAGGGTCGGATAAGCACCGATGTTCAGGAAATACACTGCCGCAATGAAGGCAGGTGTATTTTTTACGCGGTTTTGGGGTCATACATTCTGCGGTGGGTTCGCACGTAATACAGTCCATACATACCTAAGACGATCATAAATCCCCCAAGGAATGCCATTGCGTGTGCTATCATATATCTAACCAGAATGTTAAGATAGGAGGCAAAGGAGGTTAGACAATTGTTAACTGGACCTGGAAACTATTCTGAAAAGGCCACAGAATGTTAAGATAGGAGGCAAAGGAGGTTAGGCAATTGTTAACTGGGGTCTGAAACTCCTTAGAAACCCTCGTAAAATGTTAAGATAGGATGCAAAGGAGGTTAGACAATTGTTAAACAGTTGGGGATATGTTCCTCTTCTCTGACACAACCGCAGCGGTTGCATTCCTGTCTCCAATATTCTCTAAAGTAGAAATTATGCGTTCGGTGTGTATATAATGAATCAGAGAAATAAGAGAAAAATATCATATGCCCTTGGCAGGATTTGAACCCACGTCTTATTTCTCTGATCCAATATTCTCTGTTGGTCCTTGGGACTCCTTCGATACGTTCAAAGGAAGGAAAGGCGCGGTTCATCTTCCTATGGTAATCTATCCTATTTCTTAGGTATTCCTCTTTATGCTCACATCTGCTTAAGATATCTCCCCACTGGTAACAATCCACTCCTTCTAAATCATACGCCCTAGAAAGGAATCGGTAACTACCCTCATGTTTCTCCTTAAGTGTCTGAAGGCGTTGGCGACTGCTAAGTACCTTACCGCAGAAACTACATTGAGTAGTCCTACGTTCGCAGACGCCCTTTTTTTGGTGTTGTCGCAGCCCTTGGACATGGCTGAATTCCTTATTACAATCCCCACAGACCTTACTAGGGGGTATGCAAACTTCCTTCCTTACGTGCTGCTGCATCTTTTGAAGAGTGCTGAATTCCTTGCCACAGTTCTCACAGGCCTTACTAACGGGCTTCTTTGTACAAACTCCATGCCGAACATGGTATTGCAGCCTTTGTTTGGTGCTAAACATTCTCTTACACATCAGACAGTCCATATATACTTAACAATATCTTATCCATTTGACACCCTATTTAACATTCTGAGGGGGTTTCTAAGGAGTTTCGTACCCTACTTAACAATTACCTAACCCCATTTGACACACACCTTAACATTCTAATGCGGTTCCTAAGGAGTTTCGTGCCCTACTTAACAATATCTTATCCCCATTTGACACACATCTTAACATTCTAAGGCGGTTCCTAAGGAGTTTCGTACCCTACTTAACGATATCTTATCCCCCATTTGACTCGCATCTTAACATTCTACATGGGGTATTTCATGAAATCCTGAACGGACTCCTTAGCCCACGTTGCCATCGTTATCAAAGCGCCAAACCGTTCTGCGCGCTTTAGGCTAGACATTTCGTCATACAACTCCTGCACGCGCTCCTTCAGTCGTTCTATCTCCTCCCTTTGCGCCTCTATTGTGTCTGACCTCTTCTTGAAAAGGCTGACCATCTTTTCTACTGCTTCCGTAGGCTCCATATATATCAGGGAACATTAGATATAAATGAACCCAGATCACATGCCTTGTAACGCTCTGATAGTAGGACCCACCGGCTGCGGAAAGACCCAGTTCGTTGTAGAGCAGCTATTGGGGCCCTTTAGATACCGTTTCGACTACATAGTGCTGCTCTGCCCCACCTACGTGAATAACCGCACCTGGGAAGGTATAGGAGTAAAAGATGACGACTTCTTTGTGGATATCTTAGACCCTAACGAGTTATCCAACCACCTTAAGTTCTGGCACAAGCAATTCCCTAAAGATACTCAGACACTCTTAATTCTTGATGACATCGCCTGCGGGGACGACGTAAAAAGACGCACCTCCGAGTTGGTGAAGCTTGCCTTTAGCGGCAGACATGACAATATCAGCGTTTGGTTGCTCTCCCAGCAGCTTACCAGTGTCTCTAAGCCTTTTGGGGAAAACATTGGCGCCTTGGTCGTATTTTATACTCCAAGTAAGAGTGATTTGGAAACCATCCTCTCCGACTACGGCGGTGAAATAAGCAAAGAACAGTTGCACGAATACATGCGGCATTTAAAGACACACCAACATTCCAAAATGATCTTCTCTTTGAGGTTTCCGTATTCCATTAACATATATAGAGATTGAGCAGTTGATAGATGAAGTCCCCGCGCAATTGGGTGAAAGTAACCTTAAAGAACAACTTAACATCCTTGTGTCTTCGGGGAAGTGTAAGGAAATGATAGGCAAGGAGTTGACGCATGAGCAAGTTAATAAGTTGTCAGAAGAGGAGGTTAAGAAGTTCCATAAGAGGTACGAGGCTGCCCTTGCAAGTAAAACCACGAATGCCGTAGCAGACTCCGCTATTAAGCTGGCCACCAAACTGCTTGGACTTGCACTGCCCATAGACGACGTGGAGGCGCTGCAGAAGGACATAAGCGAGGACTATGTCATATCCCAAGAACTTAAGATAACCTGTGGGTGGTTGTCTTTGAAGTGTGGTAAGTTAATGGCAGTCGCATCTTTGGGACTTCACGTAGCTCAGCACGTCGACTTGAAGGAGGTACTGGTGTCTTGGAAGGACTTCAAGAAGGACAAAGAAGTCGAAAAGGTCTTCAAGGCAGCACTTGCCGGGGTCGACGTCAAGTCACCCCAAGAACCTGGTCAAGTCACCTCAAGTACTTAGTGAAGTCATTCGCGGGACTTAGTCAAGTCATCGTCAAGTCATCTGTAAGTCGTCGTCAAGTCATTATCAAGTCATTATCAAGTTACTTGTCAAGTCCTTCAAGTCCTTAGATATAAGATGAGTGACACCGAAACAAAGGCGGAGGAAACCCCTCAGCAAATTACCAAGCCCAAAGCTCCGGGCAGAGTCGCTGCGGGGAAAAAGCTCGCGGAGATGAATAGTAAGAACAAGGCAAAGAAGGAAAAGAAGGAAGAGGAGGACAAAGGTGAATCCTTTATTAATCCTGGATACGTTATCGGAGCATTAGGACTCGCTATAGCAGCAGGCAGTCTCTACTTACAGTGGCGGGCTACGAAGCCAAAAGTGGAATTCAAGGCCGTGCACGTAACGCAGGAGCCTAAGAGAAGCAGAATACCCGAGATGGAATAACCTTCTCGCTTTGTAATATAATGCCGTCAGCATTAATGAAAACAGTTGAAGAAGCAGCTATTATTACTTCCATCGTTGCGGGTATTGGTTGGGTAGGTAAGAAAGTGCTCAAAGAAGACTTTACTGAAGACCCGAGCAAGAGCTTCGCTAATTTTGCTAAGATGACCGCCGCTGTAGGTGGGGCTGTAATGTTAAAGGACTACTTACAGAAGGAGAAGTACTTGCCTAAGATATAAATGGCAAGCGTACTAGTAGGTGGTGTCATTGCAGCGTTAGCATTCACTGGAGCCAATTATGGTGGTCAATATTTGGATAGATTAGTTAGAGGCAACAAAAACGATGCTGAGAGGAAAAGGCATGACTTAGCCCTGGAGAAATATCAAAGGGATGTGGCAGCTTGGAATGAAAAAAGACAAGCTTACAGGGATTGGTTGGATAAGAACTACCAAGACAAAATGCAGGCGGATAAAAACTTCGAAAATACGGACTACGCCTTTAAACTTTATGCGCAGGCGCACCCAGAGTTTCACATGCAAAAGCCTTCGTTTAAGAATTACTACCAGCCGTCGAAGAAACAAAAAGACAATGAGTTGGTCTTCGTAGGAGTCGCAGGGCTGGCAGGAGGTGCCGCCTTGGCGTATTTAGTTTGAGTGACGCGAAGCATGAGCGTCTAATATATAATGATCGTCTTTTTGGAAAGCGACAAGAATAACTTTACCACTTATTTGAATCCCCCCATCAAAGCCCATACGGTTCGGTTGGTCAGTTGCTCTTTGTACAATTCTTGGTATAATTTGGTCAATGGCATGGTCACAGTGTATAAGGCGCCTAACTATCAAGGCGTAATGCTACCAGATGGACATTACACGCCAATCACCCTTGCTAAGGAGCTCGCCAAGCGCGGTTATACTCTCACCACAGGGTTGCCGCACGAAATGACCTTCAAACATAATCTTCCTAACAATTCCTCGGTAACCCTAGGAAAACGTGACGCATTGGGATCTTTACTAGGTGTCTCAGGCAAGGAAATTACCAACACAGCAGTTCCCGTAAGTTGGAAAGTTGCATCCTCTTACGAAGTCTATTGCGATTTGGCCCACAGTTACAGCAACGGAAAGAAGTCCACTCTTATGTCTAAGTTTTCACCCAAAGGTAATCCATTTGACCTGGTAGAATACACTCCCATTTCTTTAAACTATGACTTGCCTTGTGATTTGGTAGAAAGCATAAACATCACCATTAAAGATTAAAGAGGACAAACTTAAGAGAATTTACTACGGAGCTGAAGGCTATTGGAAAGGAGCGTCGGCTATCAAAAAACTCGCAGCCGCAGCCAGGGTATCCGACGAAACGGCTAAGAATTGGTTAAAGAAACAAACTATCTGGCAGGTTTATCTTCCCGTGCCTAAGTACATTCCCAGACCCAGCTTTACCGTAAACGCCCCTAATGAAGTTCATCAGGCGGATTTGCTTTTCTTACCGCACGACACGGAAGATCCCTCTAAGCGAAACAAGGAATGGACTCAGAGGCTCCCCCAGGTCGTCGCGGCTTTGAACAACGAGGCGGCCAGGGCTACGGGAATGAAACCCAAGGATGCCATAAAAAAGAAAGACGTGGAACACAAGTCCTACGTCAGAAGTTCAAGGGCGGTCTTCCCCCATGAAAAGAGATTAGGTAATGTCACAGTCCGATATCTTTATGGACCGGGTGAATTAGAAGGAGGATCCAAAAGAGCTACGGATCCTAATTGGTCTTTGGAAACTTACCAGATCCGAAGCGTAATAGCTAAGAAGGGGCAACCCATCTTGTATTATCTTCACGATGGTCCCACGCACGGGTTCGTCAAAGAAGAACTGCTTATCGTGTGATGTCCGAATGCTATCGTATGCACTCCGTCATCGCACATCCATCGCTTACCGTCAAATGCAGACAGTGACACCTTCTCCTGCGTGACGTTATGTATCTGATGACCATAGCTGCGCAGGCTGTTCATCTTATGCCGCTGTTCCTTGCGGGTCTTTAAGACCTTTAAGTATGACTCGTGGGTTATGTCCTTCTTAACCACGTATTTTTTAACGCCTTTGGCTTTCTTTTCTACACCGTCTAACTTTAGCACGCTGTACATTTTTGGTTTGAGACCCACGTATTCCACGATGGGCTTGCCTAACATCTCGTCCTTCATCTTCCCAATTACCTTTTTGTTCTTTGCGCTGTAAAGGAAGTGCTCCTTCGGATAACCGCTGGTGTCGTACTCGTCTATGTCTTCGACGCAATCCTGGTAGACGTCTTCCGTTTGCACTTCTAGAATCAAAGAGTCGGTGTCTGTGTACAGGAGGTGACAGCGGTCTCCGTACTTTGGCTTTAGTTTGTCGTAGTAAAACTCATACATGAGCAGCTTAGACAAATCCAGCACCGCAAACCCCGTGTATACGGGTTTATTCAGGAGCAGGTTCGCCTTCTTCATGTGAATCACATAGAAGTTCAGCATTTCTACGTATCTAACGAATCCAGGCTGTGACACGTATGCTTCTGCTTCCTCTTTGGTGCTGACTATTTTTACGCTTACGCGCTTGCGGATGTTCTCCATTGTCTTCCCAAATACGCTGTTGTTCATTAGTTTAAATAGATTCTTTTCAAAGTCATTCTTAGGTGCGGTCCGTTTCTGTGTGTTAAAGTCAATGTAGGAACGCATCCAGGGTTCCTGCGTGAACTTCAACACGCGGTGAATCTTCTTTACGCGCATTCCGTGGCGTACGTAGAACTGCAGGTTGCGGTAGTGGACAACGTACTTCGTTTTATCCATAAGGTTCATCGTCAGCTTCCTGTATGGTTTGTATCTGGGACACATCTGCTTCTGCAGTGAACTTAATTGTTGAAAGGGTATCTCTATCGCTTCTGGTGCTAACGGGAACTCATCGTGTTCATCGTGCAGATGCTCTGGGTACTCCAGATCCACTTCTAGAATGTAACCCTCGTCTTCCTCCTTTCCTACCTGCATGTAGAAGTCTATTGACTTCACTGGATCCCATTCGAAGTCTCTCACAGGTAAGTACTGCGACATTGCCCAACCGTAAAGGTTGTTTGCGTCCAGGTAGTAAATGTAGGTGGTTGGTTTCTCTGGGTCGTGCTCTACTAAGGGGTTGTTTGCGCGGGCGTAACGTCTGCTGGGTCCGCAAACGCCGCCGCGGATGCCGTCTTCCATAAACCGGTACATGTCGTACTCCGTTAGCAGATCCAACTGCGCGTTTGTCTTCTTTAACAGAGCGCTCCAGCTGAGTCCGGGCGCTGTGTAGAAATTAGCAGGATCCAATCCGTAGTATTCGATAGCCATCTTTCGAAAGCTTTGGAAAACATCTGCGAGCAGCACTACATCTGAACGTAGGTAAATGTCGTGGTAATCCCCCATGTTCTCACAGGAGTACTTTTCCCACACGTCTAACGCATGCTGGTACTCCTCGTCCTTTATACCGGACTCGTTTAGGGTGCTGTAGAAGCAATCTTTGCTGGGCAAAGATTCTTGAAAGCGCTCCCAGGAGTCCATGTACTCGTATGGGTACACTCCTTTCCTTTCCGCGCCGTATTTACTGGAAATGGGAAAGTTGGTGTTGTATTTCACGAGATTCGCTAAAGAGTCTGCCATGAATTGCTGTGAGTCTAAGAACTTTAGCTTACCTACAGTTACGGACATGTAACGCTCTTTGTTGTTAGGTATGCATTTGACGTCTGAACCATCTGTTCCCTGAAGGAGTAAATGGGAGTCGTAACCGCGGAGGTTGTGAAAGAACACGGGAATCTCCATGTCTGGATTTACTTTGAAGTTTATATTGCATTTCCAATGGGCCGCTCCTCTGTATTTACCCGTGATGTGGCAGTGATCTCTAACCTTATCCACGTAGAAGTCTTCAACGAATGCTTTATGGCAGTGAATGCAGTGCGTTGACGGATTTCCCGGCTTCTCACCTTTCTTAGCATACTTCCCGCATTTAAAATGAGCTTCTCCTAGATACTTTCCATCTTCATCCCACGCTTTCTTTGCTTGTCTTCCAAACTGGAGAAGCGTATGTTGGCAAATGTGGCATTTCTTTGCCTTGGCAAAGGCCTCCTGGTTCTCTTTGGTAAATTCCATCTTCTTTGGACGTCTTAATCGTTCTCTTATCTCTTCCTCCTCTTCCCGCAATGCTTCTAGAAACTCCTTAGATGCGTTTTTACCTCGGTAAATCACAGGAGGGTTTGCTTTTCCGTCTGATCTGACTACTATGTAACAAAAGGAGCAGATCTCGTGTAATCCTACCTTATTCGTGGCACCACGTTTCTGCTCTTCTTTTGTAATCAACGCTTCGAAGTCTGCGTATATCACGTAAGGCACCTGTATCTGCTTTTGATGGTCTGCGTATGAAAGCTCTTTGTTGGCGGGCATCTGGATCCGTTGTGCCACTTCTTCGACTCCTCGGCAGATCTCGTCGTGGTTCTTTAAGGCTTTTAGGGAGGTAAAATAACCTGCTAATGTGTTTAACCCATGAGTAATGTCCACCGTGGTAGAATAAATGTACGCGCTCTCCTTTACTCTTTGACAGGACTAACGGTACTATCGTTTCGTCTCTGATTCCATAAACGTTAATTGCTAGATCATTTTCCTGCTCGAATATCGGTATGTCTATCAGCTGCATGGGAAATTCCACGCCGTCCCACTCCAAGTCATCTTCTAGGTACTTACTCGTCCTACAGGGATCCTTCTCTGCTGGGTACAGTGCAGACCTAATTGCCCACACGTTCATTCTTCACGTTTACGATAGCCTTCTTCCTTTCTACCCACGTTGGTAGTGGTACGTAACTTCCCCCTCGTATGGGTACGTACCTAGCCATACTTATCTCTATTCCCTCAACCTCCTCCACTGTCCAACCTGATCCTTCCTTGGTATAGTTAGACAGCGACTCCATAATTGCTTCTAAGGCTTCATTAAGCGACCTATCCAGGTTCGTGGATTCTAATATGACTAACGACTTTGATCGCAGCATTGCTGCCGTCGTTACCTCGTCTTTTGATAGGCTTACCTCCACCATTATGCTTGCTTTCAACGCTCCTAATTCCTCTAAACCTTTTCGGAGAGTCCTTTTAACATTCCTTTCTGACTTTCGCCAAAACTGCCTAACGTCGATCTCACCGTTACCGGGTATCGACACCGTTTCAAAGTTGCTTTGGGATTCCATCTATATAATAGGAAATATTTTATACCTAATACCAAGCACTTTTCAGATCGTCGTAGTCATACTGGCAGTCCTGGCAATGCCAATACAATTTAACCTTAGTCTCAAACTTCTTACCACATCCACAATCATAGCTGCTCATACATTTCTTTCTCATCTTTAAATGCTTCTTCAAATCCGCTTCTTTCTTAAAAGTTCTCTTACAATCTTCGCACTCCATATATAAACTAACATATTTACGCTGTTACCCTCAACCACACTTGGAATGGGGATTGTCCGTAGGTGGAATTTTGACACGGGTCTTGCCCGTGTTGAGATTGCGCTGAAACCCCCATTCCCTATACTACTGGGGGAGTGTGGGCAATATCATGCCCAGCGAAGCAGATTTTCGAACTGAATTATTCTTGGTTTGCAATCAATCCCAAGAGAGCACAATAACAAAAGGGATGTCCGCCATGTTGGAAGATATAACTAAAGAATTCATTTAAAAATCTTTTGTCAAATTCTTCCAACATGGCAGCTATGAGGTCTATTGCAAACGAAGAATAGGTTTTGATCAAGGTTTGAGAGTGGGAAATTTCACATTGATGTTGGGCTTAAGTTGCGAACAAAGTGATCTGGTGTGATCTGTTACTTTAAATTATGCCAGATCGCTGTTCATAACTTAGCCTCACATCAGTTTAAGTTTTGGATTTGGTTTATGGCTGGTCTTTGCCATATCCAAAATTCCTAAACCTAGAAACAAACAACATAATTACTAGCTCTATTCAATCCAGCCCAAGCCCTACCACAAATGTAATACCACTACTGATCCACTCGACGAAATAATGGATTTGGTCATGATATGTCCACTTGGCAAATGTTGGGCAAATATGGTGCTCTATATTTGCCCATACATTTGCCTATGCATGCAAAGGTCGGGGTAAATTTCTAATAAATTTGCCATTGCTTTGCCATACATCTGAACACATGGGTAAATATGATATATATTTGCCCTTAGTTTAGACGCATTTACCCAGTGGGGATATATGATAACCGTTTTTGCCCTATATTCGCCCTATTGCCAAATTAAGGGCACATATGAAATCAACTTTGCACTAGGCTTTGCCCCATATTTACCTGGGGAGCAAATACAATACCGCAAACTGAGTATATCCGATGTGAGGTTTCCGTTTCAAGTCATTGCAACCAAAACATTTCAAAACAAATCAATAATTTTTCAACTGAATTATAATGGTTGTTGGCTTGTTTTTACGACTTACGAGGGGGAGTGCATGTAGGTGCATGCATCTCATATATGTCAATTTTTTCTCCTAACGCATGACATCAATGTTGCGACCACATTCATTCAGTAATTGTTTTGCTTTGATGTCATGAAAGTGAGGTTATATGCGTTGATACACACAGGAAAAAATGCGGACGATGTATTTATAATATGCGTAAGTCGTACATTCGTTTTTTCCAGTGACAATAAGAAAACTTACCCATTAACCTCAGCTGTATTTCAAACCGCTAACATCTGTAATATTATTTGAAGCATCAATTTTGTTTAGTTTAAACATATGAATTCATCTTTTTTATTGGCAATATATGCAATTCTATTCATAATTATTTAATTCATCTAATTTTAAACTCATCAAACAATTCATTCAATTTTCATTTTGACTCTCTAGTTACTGATGCACAGTTCAAACAGTTTATTTTTGATAGCTTTGAATATTTTTCCTGGATGATACTTTACTGTCATCTCCATCATCCGTACAATTTATGTTGTAAAGGACAAACAATTAATACTCTTTCTTTGTCAATAACATCGTACGCAGCAACAAACTGGCTGTGTATCCTTTGTATTGGAATGAATGTAGAGGGCCCTTCCATTTCAAACAAGTTTCTGCACCAAATTTCATGTGGTCTGCCAATCCTGTGTCTTTCTGGATGACGCTGAAACCATCGAACCTTTGCCATACACAATGATTCCTGCTTGCCATCAATTATAATGGTTTGTTTAAGAAAGAAATCGACAACACCGGGGCGCAAGTCAAATGAATCGGTCTCAATACTGCCACTATATTGGCCACACCAACTTGCAAGAATGAATGAAGAACGTTCCAGTCTAGAGTCAGAGGACCCTAGCTTTGTCCCCGAATATCCAATGGTACTAATTCTCTCAAACGTAGAGAGACACTCATGTGACAAACTGTGAGACAAACTGTGAGACACTCATACATGCATTCATCTCTTCTAAATTAGATTTCTGCAACTCCTTTCTCTATGGTCTGCCTAAATCCTCTCTGCAAAAATTACAACTGGTACAGAATGCTGCAGCCAGAGTCCTTACATTCTCTCGCAAATCTGAACATATCACGCCTATTCTTTGTAGCCTTCATTGGCTACCTGTCGAACAGCGAATTCAATACAAGATCTTGCTCCTAACTTTCAAAATCTTAAATAACTGTGCACCATCCTATCTTTCCGACTTACTTACGTCTTATAAACCGCCAAGATCTTTAAGATCTTCTGGCCTTAACCTCCTGTCAAAGGCCTCTTATAATCTTAAGTCCTATGGAAAGAGAGCTTTTTCTTGCGCAGCCCCTGAACTATGGAATTCACTTCCTTCAAATATTCGTCTGTGTACCTCTTTGTCTACTTTTAAACATTCACTGAAAACCTGGCTCTTCAAACAAGCATACCCTGATCTTTAAGATGTAGCCTGTATATAAGAATATGAACCAGAATTGTTTAATTATTTTATTTTATTTACTATAACTTTTCAACTTCATTCATTCACTCACTCATTCACTCATTCTTTCGTTCATCCATTCCATTTACTTATTTACTGATGTATTTTCATTCACTCACTCACTCATTCACTCATTCTTTCGTTCATCCATTCCATTTACTTATTTATGTATTTTCATTCATTCATTTACTCACTCACTCACTCACTCATTCACTCATTCCTTCGTTCGTTCATCCATTCCATTTACTTATTTACTGATGTATTTTCATTCACTCACTCACTCATTCACTCATTCTTTCGTTCATCCATTACATTTACTTATTTATGTATTTTCATTCATTCATTCACTCACTCACTCACTCACTCATTCACTCATTCATTCGTTCATTCATCCATTCCATTTACTTATTTATATAAATTGTTAGCATAAACTGTAGAGAAGTTGTAGATGGTTTTCTTAATTAGTTTTATGTATATTATTGTAAAGCGGTTTTGAACTATACGGAAACATCGCTATATAAAATAAAGTTTATTATTATTATTATTATTATTAAACGTATCGGTAACACATTCAATGACCGCGTGTTGAGGTAAAATTGTTTCATAAGCTTTAAAGAGGTATTCTGTATAGTCATCATCAAGAACATCAATGGATCGAGGTGAAAAACATGAGTATGCATTCATATTGCTCCACTCTAAGCAACGTAGTACTTGACCAACTGAAAGATAAGGTGTTGATGGTATTGATGGGATGCTTTCGCCAAGTGCTCCTACTTGCTGTGCCTCCTGAAGAAGTTGAAATACTGGTTGGAAAGTTTCTCGAAATCTCTCTGGTAAAGGGATATCTCTTAGTTCATGCTTTTGGAGAAATATTCTCATGATTTGTATTTCCACAGATCTATTGTTAGTTCGAAACGCTCCTAAAATCCCATTGAAACGTTCGAAGCTGAAAAGCCAAAATGAATATACAGGCCCGTAATCTAAAATACATTGTTTGAGGTGCAGGTGTAGATGCATGTTTGGCGTAACACGTTTCTTTCCATATATTTTTTCAAACGATTTACAAAATTTCACTAGGTAATCATGTCCTTCTTGTAGCTCTTCAGTTGTAATAAATGGAGAGCAAAGGTGAAAGCAGGACAATACGAATAACCTCCACAGCTCCAAATCATCTGTTGGAACGATATTCCAAATGCAGAATACAGAATACAACAGAGTCCATGTTTTCCACTGATCAGCAGTAAATCCTCCAAACGATGTTGATATCTTTTTCGGGAGACGCCCAATAAATGATGGTGCTTTGACGTCATCTACCTTTTTCTGGATTTTATTCAAATTTTCTTTAGAAATAATTGGCGTTTCAGCATTTAGCCATACATTTTTCATTAAATGTTTTGCTGTCCCTAAAAACAAATTGTGCATAGGATCAACAACATGGTAACGAGTACAATCGAAGTAAGGTTCCTGTAAGAGTTCAGAATATCGTGTTCCAGTGGAAGTTTCAATTTGGTTTCGTTCATCAGCGGTTGTTGCATTAAGAGCCAATGTCACCAAAAACCGAAAAATCGGCGGCAAGGGTTGAAAATTAGAATTTGCTTAAACTTTGCCTAAACATAGTCTATGATATAAGAAAAAACAGTATATAGTTTTTTTTGGACAAAAGTTTTTTCTTTTTGAGAAAATCTTGATTTAAGAAAAGCTGCCGAAATCGCCGTTTTGCGAACCGAAATCTACGATACATTCGACCGCCTCGTTTACAAAGAAAAATGAATCTAAAGGGATTAATTGCCCTGTAATCTGTTTTAACGGTGTTTAGATATACATTTGCGTGATTTTGAGAAACTTTCCCTTAATTCTAAAATAAGAAATAATTTTATTCGCATCGTATACTTTGCACGTGGCCAAAAGTATGTCATAAACAAAATTCCTTTTCACCATGCGATAAACCTCTAAATTTCTCAAGCTTCTGATATGCGATAAAATGAATAAAAAGCTTCAATTTGATGTAAAAAGTTCTTTGGGCAAATGACCGAGCACTGCGCTAGAGCTATTCAAAGTTTAGTAAGAATCGTGTTTATGTGACCTCAGAGGTCAAATTCTCTACACAACGGATTTAGTGCATATTTGAGCATAATCAACCAAAAGAGCTCCATAAAACCAACACCAACCAAGTAATTCGTTATTCCAAGCTTTTCTTACCATCGATGACCTTTTTGGCGAAGAAACAATGTCTCAAATCGGCCTTTGCGTTGTCATCCTTTTGTCCCGCTATCGATCTCTAGGCGTCAATGGATTACTTCCGATTACTTTCCAGGATATCAACGGCTCATCAGCTTGAAAGATTTCATTCATTTTACACTGGATTCTTCCCCGCAATTTATAGTAATGTGCTTGATAAGTATTTCATAGATTTTAGTCATGATTTAGAAGGCTTGAATTGTGCTTGGCCGAACATTACATAACTGTCAGACGTTTTGGTTCTAAGTAAACAAAACGAGTATGCTAATTAAGAGAAGAGTACGGCGGTAGATAACAAAACAGGGAGGGGTGGGTAAAGTTAGCGCTAAAGTATCAACGCCTGCAAACTCCCTAGTTTATAAACGATTTCATTTTCTAAATGTGTTTATGTATCCAAACAAAGCAGTGCACTCGAAACATTTTTGGTGAACATGTTCATTGTTCCATTACGAGTCATGCCATAACACTGGCTACTCTCCCCCTCTCCCTTGGGTACAACGCGGCATGTAAAGGTGTGTGTTGTAATTGGAAAAACTAGTTCATATAGTTGCTAAGTGCGAAAATCGAAGATGGATGCAAATGCAAACATGATCATATACTTACATCTATTATTCCTTACTGGCTCTTGTTGCAGGTGCAGGTTGCCACTAATTCATTTAAAAGGTCGATAAATGGTTTCTTTCTCTTTGAGGTCTTTGTTGAAGAGGTTCCAAGTTCAAAATGGTCGCATATGTCATGTAGCATTTGTACTGAGAATTTGGACAATTTGTTAGCTGCAGCCAGATCGCAGATGTTGTGTGTTTCGAAAAAAAGTGGATGGGAAATGGAAATTTCACTTATAATTTCTTCTGTAAGTTCTTGGAAGTTTTCTTCATCAAACTTTTCCATTAACTCGTCCTCGTCTTCCTCATTTTCATTGTCGCTATCATCAACCCTTCTTCGTTTTCTAGCCAAGCGAGAGAAAAAACTTGAGATTTGCTGAGTTGTGAGAAAATCTGACGTTTCAAACATACGTGAGCCATCTTCATATCTTGCCTTTCTCATGGAGGTGGACACAGTCTTGGGGTCTACTTTGTGCCCAGTCTGCTCACCTATGTTAAAATGGCTTGTAAGGTACGTCTTCTGACTAGGGCTTAAGCGTTTTCTCTTTGCAGATGACTTTAACGCCCATCCCATTGGCAAAGGTTCAATGTAGTCCAATGTCTGAGAAACACCTTGGACTTCCGATGGGTTTTGTAATGCGCTAGTGCCATGATCTAACTTGTTGGCGTATAGCATCATTGCCTTATCAAGAAGAGTTTCGTGCTCTAAAGCATACTTGTGCTTCCCAATGTCAAGGTGATGTTGAAGGGATTGATATCTTTGGTAGCTCTTTACGCAACCCTCATATGGACAAGAAAACAATTTGTTTTCTGTGGTACTGTCACTTTCTTCGTCTGAATGGTCTGGGTGTCTGTCTTCATTTGATGACTTTTCTGTACCTTATGGTTTACTTGGTTTGCTTCTGGTCCTAATAGCAACAAAGTTAGCATTTGGAGACTCGGTGTCCTTAGTTACCTCTAGCTGTGGTGTTGGGTACTTTTTCGGCAAACTAAAGTGGCTCCATTTCAGGAATTTACCAGGGCCAATACCGTACTCTCTCCAGGTTCGTATTCCGTCTTTGCTATAGGCAATGTTATTGATAAAGCTGACACCGTCCCATTTGGCTGCCTCACCCACAGGAACAGAAGGAGGATCACAGACCATCACCCTAACACCAGGAACACCACCAAGGGACTCAATAGCATTCTTCATCTGGTAGGCTGTATCAACATCTTTTCCTGAATTTAGGTACATTTTAATGTGGCTCTTGAGAGAAGCTGCTTTGCGATCGCATGCACCTTTACCTCCTTGAGGATCTGAAAAATCCAATCTTAGTTGTATCTTGTACTTGTTTGCTATCTGCTGGAGTGCCAGTATTGTAGGTGCACTGTGGTAGCACCCAGCATTGTCTTGTCTTAGGTACACCTTCTTTGCTGTAGGCATGATAGTCTTGAGCTGTCTAACCACATCATGTACGATTGCCAAAACCGTTGGGCTGTCTTGAGAACACTTTTGAAAAAGGTGAACAAAAGTGAGAGTTTCTGTTTTGCTTTCTAATTTTCGTGTCACAACCGCTATGTGCCATGAAATTCCCCTTTTACCAAACCAATCTGCCTGGCTTTCGCGGTACTTTCTCGGGAGGAATTTCATGGCCCAGTCCAAGACTATTAGAACTGAATTTGCATCCAAGTTTTTGAGAATGTCTAACCTAGCTTCATCTTGGTTAACAGCGCGTAGTAAGTGCGCCTTCCATGCTTCGATACTTTTCTTGGACTGAGACACAATGTATGTTATCTCTTCCTTTTCCTCGGTCGGGATGGCCACATTTTCTATAGCTGAGCTTATTTCGTCAAATATAGCAGGAATCAAATGACATCTGTCACACTGAAGATCATGTTGGTGGTCACAGGATATGAAATGATCGGTGTCCTTGTTATCTTTCTTGTAGCTAAGAGCATGAGCCCTACAGTGGTCTGCCACTTTGGAACTTGGTGCTATATGTACCTTTAATGAACAGAGAATGGCTCTTTCACTCTACTCAATCAATTACCTTATGCTAAATATTCATCAAAGAGGGTCAAGGTGTTTAAAAATGGTGGGGGTATTACAGTTGTTTCGACTAAAATTTCGAATTCCTTTTTCCTTTTCTCCAAAATATATCCCCTTCCCTTTATGAGATTCAATGTTTTTTACGCACCTTGTAATCGCCTTTAAGATAGCGCTTTGCAAGTTTCAATTTGTCACTCTGTTCCTTTGCCCAGGTATAGCCCATGCCATGTACGTCGCCAAGTTTTTCCAAAACTTCTTCCACTTCATCGAAAGCCTTTGACCCCTCTGCTGATATGTAGTCTAGTCCTTGTAGTGACTTTCGAACCGACGCGGAACACACTTTTAGAATTCTACATAAGGTGCTACGGCTCATAGGTACAAAACCAGACTCTTCACAGTAGCTCTGATACTGTTGTACGATCTGTTCTGGTATCAAAGTCCTTATGACATTAGGAACAGTTATTTTGGTATTAGAGGATAACGTTAACGTTTTCTCTCCAAACGGCAAGTCCTGCATTACCGATGTACTCGTTATGAACGTCAGGAAGTGATCAAGTTTCTGGGGTGAAACGTACATTCTTGTATTCTTGGTGGGGGCGACAACAGCACCTCTTCCTTGAAGCAATGTATGATGACGCGCAATGCTGTACCTGTATCGGGTTAAATGTGGTAGCCACTTTTGGAGCTCCTTAAAAGTAACCTTGTCAGCCATGATTGAAAGGATTTGTCTACGCGTGCTCCAATGAGATGCGTTGTTATAGCATTCTGCAAGGGCCTGCATCAACGTAGAATCAATGTTACTATCATCATTTCGAGTAGATTTTACTGCCTCCAACAACATATCTGAATTATCAGGCGAAATTTCTTTCAGTGCCGCAAAAACAACCTGTCTTGCCTTACGAGTATAATGCCGTTTTGTTCTTTCGGAAGCCTCATTCCATGGCAGGTTCATCGAGTTCCTTACAGGACTAATGTCTCTCGAAGCTAAAAAGGAGTTTAGTTTTTCCCTTGGAGTGATCTCCGTTTCATCATTTTCCTGTAGCTCTAGCACTTCAGCAGTTCCCGATGGTTGATACAGAGTAAATGGAGTGTCTGTACAAAAGCTACCAGTCGCACTCGGTGTTTGCAAAACCGTCTTTTCATCTTCTGCCTGCAAAATAAATTTTGGAAAAATTTTTTTTTGGGTTCCGAGATCACTTATTGTATGGAAATTCTACAAGTAAGGAGTTATAAAATGACACACACACACACAACCGTATTTCCTACGACCATCACAGCAAACGATATTTGAAAGAAAAAAAGAAAAGAAAGAGAGAGAGAGAGAATGAGAGAGTGAGAGAGAGAGAGAGAGAGAGAATATTATCTACACATGTTGTACAGCGCATTTGGGCAACTTTGGAAAGTGCGCTTTATAAATAAATTATTATTATTTATTATTTCTGAATGACCGTAAATAGTTCTCCTCGACCAAAAATGCGCGCCTGGCATTATGGGCTCATCAGAAATCTATTACCAAGACGTTTGAATGATTCGCAGTTATTATAAACATTAAGTAACTAAATCATTGTTCTTACCATTGACATTTTATCCAGCTTGGCAGTCAAGGTTTCTACCCCAGATGCAGATGGAAGTAGAATTTGCTCTTCTGCTTCATGTTGAAGGGATCTTAATGATTCTCTACATTTCCTGCAAACACCTAAATAAAAATAGGACTTCAATAGTTGTTCATGAAGCTGACGCCATACATAAATAAAGTATTTTAGCTTACCCGAACCAACTTGCACAAACACTCCAGTCTTGCGCAATATTGTCACTGACTCCTTCTTACTGAGACCACGATCCCCTTTTGGCCAACTTGCTTTAGATTTCCCGTGTCCTGATAGGCTTTGTGGAACTCTGCACCTTGTGCTGGAACCTCTCGTCCAACCCAAACCAAGTACAGCCCGATGATGAGGACATATTGTCATGGAGCTTACACGGTCTGCTTCATACTTGAATAACCCAGCTCGACATAATATGAGATCGACCTCATTTTCAGTACCCGTAAAACCCAAGGCTGACATGTGTTTCGAAATATCCTTCTTGCATGATAGTAGAGAGACAATTTGAGTATCACGATTGCGATCTTTCTTGTCAAAGCCGCAGATGCCTCCAACGACAGATCGCAAAGAACAAAATAAATCCATCTTCGATTTTCGCACCTAGCAACTGAATGAACTAGTTTTTCCAATTACAACACACACCTTTACATGCCGCATTGTACCCAAGGGAGAGGGGGAGAGTAGCCAGTGTTATGGCATGACTCGTAATGGAACAATGAACATGTTCACCAAAAATGTTTCGAGTGCACTGCTTTGTTTGGATACATAAACACATTTAGAAAATGAAATCGTTTATAAACTAGGGAGTTTGCAGGCGTTGATACTTTAGCGCTAACTTTACCCACCCCTCCCTGTTTTGTTATCTACCGCCGTACTCTTCTCTTAATTAGCATACTCGTTTTGTTTACTTAGAACCAAAACGTCTGACAGTTATGTAATGTTCGGCCAAGCACAATTCAAGCCTTCTAAATCATGACTAAAATCTATGAAATACTTATCAAGCACATTACTATAAATTGCGGGGAAGAATCCAGTGTAAAATGAATGAAATCTTTCAAGCTGATGAGCCGTTGATATCCTGGAAAGTAATCGGAAGTAATCCATTGACGCCTAGAGATCGATAGCGGGACAAAAGGATGACAACGCAAAGGCCGATTTGAGACATTGGCTGTGGCCACACTTGGGCATTTAACTATAGTTTAGCAGTAGTTTAGCTTAGTTAAATGACGTAATACAAACTATAGTTATACTCTTTCATATATGGTTAAACAACTTTGAGGTCACACATGTGAGGTTTAACCATAGTTACACCAAGAACGACTCGCACTTCTGTGACTTATCAGTCAAAACACCAAAATGGCTGACAGAAGAATCTTGAAGATTATTCTCCTGTTATTCAAGCAAAAACGAAAAAGGACGAAATTCTTTATTATTTAAGGGTTATTCAGTCATCACGGCGATTTAGATTGCTTACTATTTCAGTTATCGCACCTTTACTAAGACGTAACCGATACTCGCAGAGTGTGGATCCTTCCAGACCTCAGTTCTGGTTCAATTCTATGCTAAATGAGTGTGTGTATGAACATGATCCGTATTGGCAACAGCAATTTCGAATATCAAGAAGTCCAAAAAACCTATACCTTAAAGAAAAATGAGAAATTAAAGGAAAACACAGACTACCGTGTGCTACGTATACGTTTTGGCGGGACTGATTTAATTGTCACTTTATTGGCGCGACATACATATTTCACTTACACAAAATAACCGAACCTAATTGGTCATTTTTTTCTTAATAGAATCTATACCATGGGTTGTACCTTAGTTTAACTTGGTTTAAGTTCCATTGTTTTACCTTGACGACCAGCATAGCAACTAACAATAGTTAATTAAACAGAAGAGAGGTCACATTGGTTTTGAAGTTAACAATTGTTAGAATTGGCTGAACTATAGTTAAACGCCCCAGTGTGGCCACAGCCAATTATTGTTTCTTCGCCAAAAAGGTCATCGATGGTAAGAAAAGCTTGGAATAACGAATTACTTGGTTGGTGTTGGTTTTATGGAGCTCTTTTGGTTGATTATGCTCAAATATGCACTAAATCCGTTGTGTAGAGAATTTGACCTCTGAGGTCACATAAACACGATTCTTACTAAACTTTGAATAGCTCTAGCGCAGTGCTCGGTCATTTGCCCAAAGAACTTTTTACATCAAATTGAAGCTTTTTATTCATTTTATCGCATATCAGAAGCTTGAGAAATTTAGAGGTTTATCGCATGGTGAAAAGGAATTTTGTTTATGACATACTTTTGGCCACGTGCAAAGTATACGATGCGAATAAAATTATTTCTTATTTTAGAATTAAGGGAAAGTTTCTCAAAATCACGCAAATGTATATCTAAACACCGTTAAAACAGATTACAGGGCAATTAATCCCTTTAGATTCATTTTTCTTTGTAAACGAGGCGGTCGAATGTATCGTAGATTTCGGTTCGCAAAACGGCGATTTCGGCAGCTTTTCTTAAATCAAGATTTTCTCAAAAAGAAAAAACTTTTGTCCAAAAAAAACTATATACTGTTTTTTCTTATATCATAGACTATGTTTAGGCAAAGTTTAAGCAAATTCTAATTTTCAACCCTTGCCGCCGATTTTTGAATTTGTTTGGTTTTTGCTGACAGCCTCTCTTAAGTATTTTCTGAGCTTCTCTTCGATGCTCTTCATTTGTCCTTGGTGTATCGTCATCTTCGAAACCTGAAAAATCCATGCTACTAAAATCTCCAGGAAAAAATCTTGTGCACTTTGAGCACCCTCGGTGAGCAGTACATCCTAAGAAACCGCAAACTTTTCTTAGTGCAGGAATGTCACAAGCAATACAAAGGAGGGCAGCTCGAAAACATCTTGCTGTTCTACATCCATAAGGCCGAACTTGGATGCCTTCGTGCCACAATAAGTTCAATTCGGCTACAAGTGGTTGTAAGTACGTATTGATATTCAATTTGGGCTCGTGTGGACCAGGTATTACCCCAACTATTATTACGTTTTCCTCTTTGTACCTTTCTTTTCTCGGAAGATTTAGGAGGACCATATATATGACTCCAACGCTATAGACACTATGCTTAAAAGGCTGAAACCAGTCAACATTCAGCATAAAAGCATAATTATTAGGCTGGGCAAGGAAAGGAGTGCCGTTAAAATATTGCCAATCTTTCCACACTTGACCATCGTAAATATCAACTAAAATATCGTCCGGTACATTCCGATTTTTCCAAATCTCACATCTTTGTACAAAGTCTGGTCGCTTAATAAAGTGAGTTAGAGTCTCTCTGATGCTTTTATAACAATAAACTTTATGTGGGTACAATTTCGTCTGTCCAATTTTCAAACGAATTTCCTTAAGCAATTCCGCTCCACAAGGTGTGCGGCGAAACAATTGACGGTGATTCGGAAAAGCAATGTCAAAACATGGTTTAGCAATGACACGCCCGAATCTTGTTGTAATGCAGTCTTGAAAACGGTATAGGGTGTCGCATTTTGGACAAACAACATACTTTGAATGCTTATCTTTAAAAGAAAGATAATTTTTCAAGAGTTTGAAGGAGCTCGGGAAAACCAAAACTGCGGTTGGGAAAATGATTGGCGAAAGCTCACACAAAACCTGAAAAATCGCTTTAAAAAAGGCGAGGAGAATATCAATGCCTCGGTCTGGTACAGAAAAGTATGCAGACCAAAAGCACACAAACAAGGCAATCCAGTTAATAAGGGTCACTCGGGAACTTGCTTCGACGGCAACGCTTACTTCTGCACTAGATTGTTCAAAATCTCTTTCTAGGTCATCGATATCAATATCCCAAGTTTCAAGCAATCTCCTTCTTTCATTTCCTCTTATCTCTTCATGGTCAGATTCACTGTCCGACTTGTCATCCCAAAACACTTGATCTTCTTCCTCAAAGTTATTTCTTCCGTCTCCTTTAAACATAAGCAAATACGATGTATTTTATTTATTCGGCATTGTATAACTGCAACATAGTATAAGATAAAGTGTGAAACCATTATAATACTAGAAAAAAAATGACAGTAAAAAAAACTTCATGGGCTAAGGGACCGGTCATTATTTAAGAGATGGAGGGGGACTGGAATTTTGCTAGTGAAAAATGGGGGATCTTGAAAGTTAAAAATGACTTTTTACTACAATCCAGGGGGGGGGGGGGGGGAGGGGGTATTCCATAAAGTTGGATGGCTTCAAAGGGGGGCCTCGAAAATATTTTGCGTCACTGACAATTTCTCCTCCACAATTACCCCCCCCCCCCCCGATTCCAACTTAAATAACGACCGGTCCCTATGTGCATAATTTTGACCCAAATTTTGCTCTTAAAAAAAAAAGATTTCCATTGAAAAAAATGATGAAGAAAAATGATAAATCGAAAATAAAAAACCAAGAGACATATTAAATAAATTACTTATAAATTCTCTAACTTGACAAACATGTTTTGTCGGATATTATGCTATCTCAGGATGACCACAGTCATGAACTGATTTGGAGCCGAAAATGTACAGCAGAATCCATTTGAACATAGTAAATTCATTTTGGCGTTTTAAATGAGTTATCTCTAGCTCTGATTTTATAAACTCTTTGAATGAACCTTTCTGAATGAACACTGAGGTTTTAATGGCAACCATAAGCCGATTACTTAATAATGCACCCTTCTTAAAAGTAACGATGAAAACGAAGCTAAGATAGAAATAATAAAGAATCATTTGTACCTCTTACTTAATCTCGCTTCAATAACACTAATGCTTGGTTATAAATCCAATAGGGGAGCTAGATCATGTGCAAATCAGTCGCTTGTTAAAGATTCAATCTTTTATCTATGCAGTTTGACTTTAACATTTAAAGATTATATAATATTAATCATCAAATAAAAGTATAACATCAATACCTTTTTGCGAAGTAGCTGGTTAAGAATTCGTCACTTGATGGTTGGTTTGTATTTGGCACATCAGAGTAGTCTTGATCAGTTTGGTCCAAAAAGTTTATCTCGCTGTAGTCCTTAGAAGAAATGTCGTTCTGGTCATCAACATCGTGAGTGAAAATACTATCATTTGAGTCTTCGTCGTCATTCCGCTGTAATTGCCATTGATTTGTTAAAATATCATAAAATTCTTCTTTGTGACGGCAAAATACTCTGTAATGTAGATCTTCGTTACAATGAAAGCAATGATAACGCTTCAATGACATCGCAGAAGACATTTTGTTTTCCAGAACTATATAATTAAAAAGACGGTGTGTATCATTGGGATAATTACTCAAACCAAGCATTTTGAATGGCTAACAGCCATATAAAGTTCCACGTCCATCAACCACATGCCATTGGACAAAAGCACGCCGGATCTTTAATACCGCGCCCTTTTCCTTAGAGCTGTCATTGTTGGCGGCAGATAACGGGACGATGGTTTTAGAGCTAGAAGCTAATCAAGTTTATTGCAATGATATTTCGTGAATCTAGGCTTTAGAAAAATTTTCATAACTTTATAAAATGGAGCAAATAGCTTTAAGATAAAAGATATATTACTTAACATGAATCCTGGATACAACTTCAGCATTTAAAAAAAACAGATATTCCTTTTTTTATTATTAGACTTCATTATATGAAAGTATATGTCATCACACGTCACGTGATTCACCGTGATAGATAGGGGGTAGATTTGTTCAGTGGATGTACTTATTCGTTCATTCGCCTTTTGGTCACAAACAGGTAACAAACTTTGTCGGTCGTCTAGTTTCCCGCACATTCTATATCTTTGCTTATAAATTGCGTTCATTCGTCGCGATCAAAAAATGGGAAGAACATCTACACCTTTACCAGGACGCCCAATGCCAATCCATTCTGTTACTGCTACTACCAGTACGAACAGCACGAGTGGACGTACTGAAAATGGCGCCAATTATCAAAGGCTTAATATACTTATTCCCTCTGTCCCTGGTGGTAACGAGGATGTGCTAAGAGAACACAGAAATCGCCTATTGCAAGCAACAACCGAGAATGAGAACGTTGATCCCGAAAGCGAAAAAGAAGAAATTTCTTCAAATTTCGAAACGATTGTGAAACAGTTTAAACAACTGCAAGAACAAAACCGCCAAATACTAGCTGCCTTAAAAGAAAGCCAGAAACACGAGGACAACAGCAAGACCAAGATTACTGTCTCAAAGGCGGTTGCAGTAAGTAAAGTAGCAATATTTAAAAAAGCAGGCTATTTTTATTGATAATTTTACTGGCAATTTTTGGCGCGAAGAGTAGTTGGTATAATTATGCAGCGGTATAATTTATGCAATGCTAAAATTGGCGGGAAACCCACCATGGCAGTGGTTAATGCTACCAAACTTTACTATTGATTTCCAATAACAAGACACTGAATGATAATAATAATTTCCTTTTTTGTAAAGGAATTGATTTGATTTCGATTTTTTTCCAATATTAATACAATCACAGCCATAAAAATAATGAAAACATTACTATGTCTAAGAATAACTTAAGGTACATCTTATGATTTTAATGAATTATATTATGTTACTACAGTCTGAAGTACGCTTGGTAGCAAAGAAATTACGGGACAGGGAAGAAAACCCTCTTATATGGGATTTTACTAAAGCGTAAGTATGAAAATTTATTAAAAATGATGTTGTCTGAATCATCCAAAGTTTCTCCACTTACCACTCAAATATGGCATTTCCTAATTAGTTTCAGAGATGACGTCAACGAACAGATTAATAACGCAATAAGGGAAAGAATTCTGAATGTTCATAAGGATGTCTCTGCCGTCGAGTTAGAAGGTACTTATATATTTTATATTACGAAGTGCGAAAGGCCTTATGCACCTATCAAAGTTAACCCGGGGGGGGGGGGGGAGGGAAGAGGGGGGAGGGGTGAGGACAAAGGCTGGTGGTGGTGGTCGGGGGGAGGGGGTAACAAATATTTACATGCCGAAGGGAGGGGAAGCAGTTTTAAATAAAATAACATGAAAAAAAAAAAAAAAAACGAAACAAAACAAAACAAAGCAAAAACAAATGGATGCTAAAGGAGCAATTGTCGGCCAAATGCCAAAATTTCGAACAAATATTGTCCCAAGTTTTAATATATGGGTATTTGATATAATTTCAGCTGCCCTTAAAAGCCACTTTCTGACGAGAAGAAAAAGAAACAAAAGAGAGCGTTCAGGGGCCCTTCAAAGGCATCAAAAGATGCAGCGGAAAACACAAAGAAAGCAAAATGTGAGTAAACTAAATTTGCAACGATTATGACTTTGTTTAATAAGAAACTTTGACTGACGGCCTGCTTTTTTTTTTCTTCTAGCTCCTAAAATCCAGATCCAAGGCAGCGGACGTATCAACCTCGCTATCACCAGGGGACAAAGAGAAAGTCAAATCAATTATGAAACTGGAGTATATGCCATCAGAGGAGTCGATGTCAGAGGCGGATGACCAGGCTGATGACGATACAGCAGACAGTGGCTCTGATAACGAAGGGGGCCCTACTAAGCAGAGGAAAGTTTTAATAAAACACCCTCTGCCATGGAGAAGCCCCCTAGCTAACCAGTTTATGGAAAGCATGGACCGAAAGGCAAAAAGGAAGCTGTCAGAGCGCAGTCTCACCATGCTTTTGAAGCGGAAAATCGGGGAGCCGTCAAGACGCCCAAGGCCATCTGGAGGTCCCGAATGGGCATTGAGAGCCTAAAAGTTTTTATCAAATCAAGGGCACTAGGACACCGAACGTGGTTGGGTTTCTACGCATTTTATGAATTAAATCTTGTGTCACTGTTCCTCCGTTCCTTTGGCCTGATTTCTAGGTTTTTTCTTCTTAGTTTCGATTATTTGAACATTATACGGCTTGTTTACTTGAAGAAATCCATAGGTCAAGCTTATTGACCTATGGATTTCTTCAAGTAAACAAGCCGTATAATGTTCAAATAATCGAAACTAAGAAGAAAAAACCTAGAAATCAGGCCAAAGGAACGGAGGAACTGTGACACAAGATTTAATTCATAAAATGCGTAGAAACCCAACCACGTTCGGTGTCCTTGATTAATTTTTGCAGTTATAAATGAAGTGTACTATTACAGAATATCTAAAAGAAATCGTACATAAGCCACATATCGATTGACAACTAAATATATTATTATCTTCTTTCACAAATCCGGTGTCACAAGATGAAACAAACACCTATAATTAACTTACAGAACTAGCATTTTCAAGTAGTTGTAGTTAACAAATTGTTCATAGTTAATCAGTCGTCAAGAAAAGGAAATTCACAATAAAAATGTTTCAGTATGATTCATGTTTTTTTTCCTGCTTAGTATGAGGTTCGTTTGTCATCACATATAGTGACAATAGCTGAAGACTGATAACATAGTTAAATTTAGCAAATATGATGAGCATAATTCAACTGAGCAAATATGACTAAGACGCACTGGTACATCTAAGGCATTAAGGGGGCATTTATCACATATACGGTCAGAGCATATCGCATGGTATACGTAAGGCATTAATCACATATACGGCCTGGGCAAAGACAGGGTACATGTAAGGCATTAATCACATATACGGCCTGGGCAAATACAGGGTATATGTAAGGCATTAATCACATATACGGCCTGGGCAAAGACAGGGTGCATGTAAGGCATTAATCACATATACGGCCTTGGCAAATACAGGGTATATGTTAGTTATTAATCACATATACGGCCTGGGCAAATACAGGGTATATGTAAGGCATTAATCACATATACGGCCTTGGCAAATACAGGGTATATGTAAGGCATTAATCACATATACGGCCTGGGCAAAGACAGGGTATATGTAAGGCATTAATCACATATACGGCCTTGGCAAATACAGGGTATATGTAAGGCATTAATCACATATACGGCCTGGGCAAATACAGGGTATATGTAAGGCATTAATCACATATACGGCCTTGGCAAATACAGGGTATATGTAAGGCATTAATCACATATTACGCCTGGGCAAATACAGGGTATATGTAAGGCATTAATCACATATACGGCCTGGGCAAATACGTGAACATATCAAATGAGCATTCACATTTACTACTGGGTAAATGTATGGATGATATGATATCTGCTATATATTTGTCATTTTGGATTTTACTGGGCCATACGGACTTTGCCATCTGTGCCCATCGGATAAATGTGTAGGTACATATCGTATACAGTCATTGGGCAAATATTGTTTACTATTAGTCAAATATGATATTTGCCCATATTTTTGTCTATATGTTTGCCTACGTGACAAATCCATTTTTTCGTCGAGTGTGAATGTTGCCCCCCCCCCCCCCCCAATTAACTATTTGGCTATTTCAGGAGAAGGGATGGTTTCAACATAATTTAAAAGAAAAAAATCATATGATTTTAAAGCAATATTGATCATTCGCTTTCACATCATTAGGATAACTGACCCAGAGAATCATTCAGTTTTTGTGAGGCTATTGAGGGAATTGAGTGAAGTTGACTCAGTTAAGAAGAACGAGCTCTGCACTGAGAAGAGGATTAAAGGTCAGTTCTTTACAAGTTTATGGTCATTCAAATGTACCCACAGATCAGTTTTCTCTTTAGAACTTTCCATGATCAATACATTGTAGTGTGGGTAGTATGCATAGTAGCGTGTTGTCTTTCACTGCTGTAGATCCAAGCGTTTGGTTTGTTTGCTGCACATTGTTCTCTTCTGTGCTACGAGGGTTTTCTCAGGGCACTCTGGTTTCCTCCCTCTTTAGAAATCAACATGTGTTGAGCTTTGTAGTGATAGTGTCTGTCCCCAATGAATGCAAAAGTGCTAGAAGACTAGACACTTAAATGAAAAGATTTTTGTGTCAGACTGAAGCATTTACATCAAATTTATATAATAAATAGGATGATAAGTGGCTAGCTAGCTTTAAATTTTAGCTATATATGAAATTGAAATTCTATTTATTTCCAATGCCTTATTTATTAATTTGTTTATTTGACACAGATGCAATTACATCTACTTACAAGACAAGCAAAAAAAGGGATAAAAGAGTAGAGCAGGGAGAAGAAGAAGCATACAAGAAGAAACAGAGAAAATTCCAGAGAATGGACGGGGTAAGCATTTTTTTCAAACCCAAAATAATTTGTTCCCTAATTCATTAGTGCTAATGATTATTATCTCACCTAACAGAAATTAAAGAGAAGAATGCAGTCACTTAACAACAATGAGAAACAAGGGGAAAAGGGAAAGGCTACACATATAAGCCTGATGAGCTCAGATGATTCAGGGGATGATGACTCCATTTTAAGACGGCCTCTCCCTTGGAGAAATGAAGACCTTTCTGCATTTTTTAATGAACTTGATGGCAGACATGCTAGCAGTTTAAATTCTGCTCAAAGAAGAATGCTGATCAAAAGAACTGATGGGAATCAGAGTGAGAGAGATTCAAATAATGTTCCTGAGTCACTAAGGTTCTGGGTAAATGATGATAGACAGAGTTAATAGTTTAACACTGCATACTGCATACAGCTAATTTGAAAAAGGTTTGATACTGCATACCAAGGCCAAAAGGCAAAATAAAATGAGTAATGATTTGATTTTCAGTGCATGTAGTATTCAGTATCCAACCTTTTATGAAATAGCTCTAGCTATAGATAAAATACTTTCAGTACATTTCTAATTTTAAGTGAATAGTTTAAGTGATGAAATATTTCGAAGTTTAATTTTCCAATTAATAGGTGTGGTGTCATTGGGTTATTACTTAAAAAGACATGATTAAAAAGGCAACTACCTTGTTAATGGAAACAGTATTCAGTGGATTCAGCTATTCACAAACACAGAATCAATGCTGAAAGTATTTTTAGGATGTCTGTAACAAATATCCATCTATTTTTTTTTTAAATTCCTTGCAATTGCTACGCTTATTTATACCTTACAATTGTTTTTTGGGTAAGTGTAGCTTTTGAATGACTGTGAAATTGACAACAGTTTATGCCTACCTTGTCATGAGACTGGCCGCCGTCTTGGTGATCGCATTTGCAATCATCTTTATGATATTCGTAATAACGATCCTACCAAACCAGTTTCCCGCCATTTTAATCTAACTAACCATTCTCTTTCTGACTTCATTGTTTTCGGTCTTTCTTTGCTTAACGGCAACAATGATTGTCGCAAGACCAAAGAAATGCGGCTTATTCACCTATTGGGCACTCTAAGTCCCAACGGGATTAATGAACGCTTTAATTTCAACTAACCTTTCCTTTTGTCTTTTGATTGTTTGTTTTTGTTTCCTTGCCTACCTTGCTCTCATTGGTTTCTTTTGTCTTATTCTATCATATATACACTCCTTTCTACCACTTCTTTCTCTTTTACTCCGACGAAGGACTAGCGTCCGAAACGTCAGTAAGTTTTTTCATCTTTTCACGGTGTATAATTTACCTTTTCATCATTACTTGTCATGACCATGTTGTCTAGACTTTTGATAAATTGTTTGTCAGTAACATTTTGGCCTTGTTTGTGCTGTCATCTTTTCCCAGTCATACTAAAACTGCTCTATCTGCAAATGTTCTCATAACATGATACATGATATATTTCTGCATGCAAAATAAATTTCAGACGTGAATAGTATATAATCCACCAAAAAAATAATATGAAATAATTAATATGATGATTATAAAAAATATCTGACATTTTATGAAAGTTAAGTTACATGTTTGTAGAGTACAAACACTAAAAGTGTGCAACATAAATACCACTAAATTGATAAATTATGCTAATTATATTGCTTTCTAATGTTTGGTTAACATTATTTAGTAGTAAATAGTGCAAAGTGTTGCGCACATTTAGCGTTTGTACTCTATTACTATTTCTTGACTGGTTCAAGTTATTTAGAAATGTGGAATCCCTCAGCTTCAAGGATCATTCTCTCAGTAATTTAACCTAAAAGATGTAAGATCTTTTATGGTATTTATATATACACCTAGTTGAAAGAAGGTTGTCATAGGAAGAAAGAACTTTTATAATTTAGTGAGAAAGGAATATATTAAAAGACAAAAGAAGAGTTCAGCTTCAGTGATTTTCTTATGTCTTTTTAATATATTTTTTTTCTCACTAAATTACTAATGTTCTTTCTTCCTATGACAACCTTCTTGCAACTAGGTATATTTATGTATTTAGGAATAGAGTTATAGTTTTATATGACTTCGGATACTTAGCCAGAAATATTGGATTCTGGTATAATTTCAGACTTGAAACTAGTATAGATGGTTAATGGGTTGTAATTGGTCCATCCACCTTTAATTGTGAGGTTTGCTGTGATAAAGTTTATTTATTTTTAGTTTCTCAAGTCTAGAAAATCAATTAGTATTATTCTACTAAATGTGTTAATGTTTTATATCTAGCGAAAAACTATTCTGCAGGCAGAATCACGAAAAATGACCGTCAGCGAAAACGTTTCCAAGATGTGTTGTGGATACTTATTATTTAAACGGATTAAAGTATTTTTGAAAAAAAATATTACTGTGTCTTTAATTTGGTTGTACATCGTTGTGACTACTTCATTTGTCGAAATCTTTACGCGTCCTCAAACCCCTACATTCCCAAAACAACGGAGTGGTGAATTACCTGTATACATAAACCCCGAACGAAAACGCAGTAAAATGTACGTAATCCATTCATTATACCAACGGGAAAATGTAGGTACGTCATAAAATAGCCCTGCGTTTTCCCGCGAGATTATGCTGGTAAAATGCATATAATCCACTCGTTATCCTTACGAGATAATTCGATAAAACGTATGTTATCCCCTTGATTATCCGTTGAGCATTATGCGGTAAAATGCATATAAACCACTCGTTATCCTTACGAGATAATTCAGTAAAATATATATTATCCCATGATTATCGACGCAGGATTATGCGGGTAAAATGTATATAATTCACTAAGTATCTTAACGAGATAATTCAGTAAGATGTATATTATCCAATGATTATCCGCGAAAGATTATGCGGGTAAAATGTATATAATCCACTAATTATCCTTTACGAGAAAATTCAGTAAAACGGTACGTTTACTGAAATTATCCCCTAAGGAAAATGTAGGGATTACGCGAGTAATGCAATCGGTAAAATACGGGATAATCAATGGATTATTCAACGTTATGCCTAGATTATCCCTTCATGGTCTCGCGTTAAAACGCGGCCTTTTTTGCCGTGAATATTGTCACCTTTGATATCATTATGAAGTTATTTTCGACTGTGAATGTATAGCATTATTTCTGCGACTTCTTTGAATATCCTTACCCAATCATTATGGCTAGTGATTATATATATATATATTTGTTTGAGAAGAAAAAGTCAAGACAACATTTTTCCCGACAAGCCTGTTTCGTGAATTGCTTCACTCTTCAGGGGATTTAATGATAAGAATATTCGTTACTATCATTTATATAGAAAAAAAGGATACATAATTAATTAGTGGATGTAGTTTAGCTGTTGCGTAATAATGCTTTGATTCTGTGGCGGCATGAAGATACAAGTTCGTTGCGCTTATTTAATGATGAGAGTTCCGGTCGATAAATTATTAGAAACTTTTCTTTAAGACAAAGGTTACATCTATTGCTGGAGCTGTTGTAGGTGGGGCTTGAAGATAGGACGCGCCATAAAATGGAGTAGCTGATATTACCGTTCTTGAGAGTCCAGATGTATTTGCTGAGTTCAGTCGAGTTTTTACGTTGTTCGTGGCGGAATGAGGCGGTGTGGTTTCTGTATCGTGTTTTGAAGTCGTTTTCTGTGAGTCCTATGTATGTTGCGGTAGTGTTGTTGTCCTTTCTTGTGACGGTGGCTTGGTATACAACTGATGATTGGAGGCAGTTGCCATTAAGCGGGCAATTGTTCTTTTGTCGGCAGTTGCATGTTTTCTTGTCCTTTGAGTTGTTTTGGGTTTTGTTGTCGTCTCTTGGTGGATGTAAAATGCGCTTGTTATGATTGTCAATGATTTGTTTGGCATTGTTCATGCAGCTGTAACTGATCTTGATGGTGTTACGATTAAAGACTTTCCTAAGATAATGGCCTCTAGGAAAGTGTTTATCAACTAGGCCAAGGAATCTCTGTCCGATATTGGTGCTGAAACTTTTGCTAAATGGGGGGTTGTACCAGAGTATGCCGTTTCGTTGTCTGTTTTTGCGTTTTGTGGTCGCGGTTGGTTCGTAGTTTAGGATGTACTGGTATCCGCTTTCGTCAAGTGCTTTTTGATATGGAGGGGCAGCTTGGTCGAAGGATGCTTTGTCGGATGAAAGGGATGACAGTCATCTGTTGATGCCGGCAGGTATGTTGTTGGTAGTGATTGGTGGGTGGTTGCTCTCACGGTGGACGTACTGCAGTGTAGTGTTAGGCTTTATGTAGGGCTGGTAGGTATTTTGGTTTAGTTGAAGCTTGAAATCACTTTTTCAAGTCTTTCTTTACAGCGTTCGCTAGGATCGCTCATTCACTGTGATGGTCGGCGCATCTACCACCGCAGTTCTGCCCATTCAATTTCCATTTTGGTTTAGGTTGAAAGTAGCATCTAGGAAGTTGATGATCTTCTTGTTGGCGTCGATGGTGATGCGTAGTCCGTTGTTGTTGAAGATTCGGCAAATGACTTTCTTGAATTTTCCGTAAAATAGTGCTCAATACATCGATAGAAGTAGAATCTGATTCACAGATTTCTTGACATGACCTCTTATCTTTCGTGTCAGCTGTTCTGCAGAGATACTTCCTTTCTTTGTCTGAGAAGAAAAAAGGGAACGATAGCCAAAAATACGAAGAGCACAAAAAATCCTGTAGGAAGAGTGGACGCCAAAGAGATGTAAGAGTTGAACGTTTCCGGTTACGGACTGTAACCTATTAACAAGAAACTTAGTCTTAGACAAAGTCTTACATATTTGTTTAACATGATCCTCCATACTAAGTGAATTATCAAATGATACACCTAAATTACGAACAGAATGACTGGGAGCTACGCTTTTTTCGGTTCCTACTAGTATATTAGCAATATCAGGCCTAGGACGAAACCTAGAGCTTATCACTATCAGTTCAGTCTTGTCTTGGTTTAGCTTAAGGTAGTTTCTAGTCATCCAGCAGTCAATATCCTGAACACAACGTTCAACTGAGGACTGTGCATGCTCAAGATCTTTGGAGCAACTTGTTTTGAACGATACATATATTTGAGTATCACCAGCATATAAATGGTATTGCAATTTATGTCTTTTGATGATGTCTGCAATTGGAGATGTGTAAAGAACGTACAACAACGGTCCCAAGACCGATCCTGAGGAACACCACGAACTAACTGCTGTTGATCTGATATTACATCATCAACTTGAAAAAACTGCGTACAATTATTTAAATATGAAGTCAGCCATTTTAGTACGTTATCGTTTATACCAAATCGGAGGGAAAGTCGAGATAACAATTTGATATGATCAACAATGTCAAAGGCCGCCGATAAATCTAACAATAGCAATATAACAGACTCGTTACTGTCCATCGCTCATAAGATGTCATTTTTTACTCTAAGTAAAGCAGTTTCTGTTGAATGGTAGGACTTGTATGCAGACTGAAAGAGCTCCGACAGAGGCAGCTTTTTCAATTAACTTGGAGACAAACTTTAGATGAGAAATAGGACGGTTTTCAAATTTAGTGGAGTCGGCGCCAGGTTTCTTTAAATTTTGTAGGAGAGCAGCAATTTTGAAGTCATCGGGAAAAGTACCACTTAATAGAGAGATGTTAACGATGTTGGTCAGGACAGGCAGTAATACAGGAAAGCATTCTTTTAGTACCAATGCAGGTAAAAAGATCATGGCTACATGATTTACCTATTAATTTACCTGCAAGAGACTTAACATCATCTTCACTGATACTTGCAAAGTTCTTGAATTGAGTCACACATTTCAATGGTTGGTGGACTTCAGTATCAGAGAGAGCTATGTTTTTCTCTATCAAGGAGCGATGTATTCGTTCAATCTTACCAGTAAAAAAATCAGCAAAGCCATTAGCAAGAGTTGCATTATCACGGAAAGGTGGGTAGCGATTCTCACAAGGTTTCTGTAACAGTTTATCTACAGCATTAAATAGTGCACGTTAATGATATTCCTCACAATAGATGTTTACTCGTTGAGTTGACTCGTTGGACAGGAGGACGAACGATCACATTACACGGTATTTAGTTACGAATTAGTTAATCATCAATTTACGGCATAATCATTACATCATATGTAGACCCCCTCCCTGAGTATTTGGTCTTAATATTTAATAATAATATGTGTAGAAATATGTTTAAATAAATATTTAAATAAAAAACTTTGCAGGCCCATCCCTCAACAGAATGTTCGTGATGCAATCTACTACGACAGCAGAAAAGACGATACGATAATTCGCCAGCATAAAGATGCAGAAGCATTTAGCTACCTCGTTAGCTGTCAAACTCGAGAAAAAACTATAACTAAGAAATATCAAACTTATAGGATGTGACAGACACAAAACTGATTGAGACCTTCATTTGCAGAAGCTTCATTTTTATAATGTTAAAAAAAAAATTTGAAGACGAATTAAAACAAAAACTAACAGAAGTAGTTATAATGGCACTCAACGGACAGAAAAAGGGTCGGACATTTGGGTTAGGATGTCACCAGGAAGAGGGGGTTTAATTGACTGAGAAAGTAACGCTAAAATCAATTGAGATTTATATGCCTTATAAGATATATAGGACGGGTGTGAAAGAGGGAGGAAAGGTTGACCAATTATCCTCGTTTTATTGTTTGGTTAAAGGAAAATAACAGGCCAATAACGTCAAAGAAATGATATTGCACCTGTAAAGAGAATGATTTTTATTATAACAATAATGCTGAATGCATTCATAGAAATTTGAAAATTCGCCAGGAGTTAAAAGCCACTGACAAACCTAATGTCATCGACAACATCCGGGGGGGGGGGGGGAATTTCGAATTCTGCTTACATAGAAAATGCAATAGTTTGCAATATCCCCTACGAGATACCTCCCGCATTCAAGTATTACTCAGTCGAAAAGCACGCAAGGGCTCATGACTGGCCAAAAGCCCAAAAAAATATCAACATTTTAGGAAATTCCATCGTGCATTGTTGAAAGACGGCACGAGTACCCCTACGTCAAAATCGACATCCACACATACTAGCTCCACTCCAACTACTACCTATGCGTCCTCAAGTGACAACTCTTCTAGACTCTTCAGAGATGTCTACTTCATTTAAACAAGCATATCAAAAGGTCGTGCGCCTTAATAGTTCCATTGACGACGCTGTTAAAGTCCCTGGCCATCACAAAGGCTATCTTGTAACAAGTGAAACTGCATTTGCCAGTGCAAGGGCTTCAAGGTTTATTTACTTTCTTTACACTCACTCGCATTTGAAGAGCGAAACAATAATCTAGAATACAAACGAATTTTAGGCGAAGTCAAAACCCAGAAAATGCATGCTGCTCTCCGGTAATCCTAACAATGTGCGGGAGGGACCCAGTGCATTCTCAGGGGCGCTCTTGTTGTTTGCAGTGCTGGTTGATTTGCACCGAGAGCTTTTCTAGTTTTTGCCCATTGCTTTCTTCCCCCTTTTTCACTTTAAATATCAGTAAACACCATAACAATTCAAAGCGTTTCTTTGCATCGCCATCACAAAGGCTATCTTGTAACAAGTGAAACTGCATTTGCCAGTGCAAGGGCTTCAAGGTTTATTTACTTTCTTTACACTCACTCGCATTTGAAGAGCGAAACAATAATCTAGAATACAAACGAATTTTAGGCGAAGTCAAAACCCAGAAAATGCATGCTGCTCTCCGGTCTTCCTAACAATGTGCGGGAGGGACCCAGTGCATTCTCAGGGGCGCTCTTGTTGTTTGCAGTGCTGGTTGATTTGCACCGAGAGCTTTTCTAGTTTTTGCCCATTGCTTTCTTCCCCCTTTTTCACTTTAAATATCAGTAAACACCATAACAATTCAAAGCGTTTCTTTGCTCGCTCCTTGATGGCCCATTCGCCTTTTAAATAACATATTTTCTAGACCCAAGCAGAGCTGTACTTCCCAGCAAGCTCCCATTAGGTCGACAGTTTCTTCCTTTTTACCAATATTTTCATTGCCAAACGCAAATGCTTCAGTGCATCCCACATTAAGTGTGAGCTTCACTGGCAGCACGTTGTTTTCAGCGTCATCCCCTTTCAAGCCTTTCGTAGTAGGCCCTGGGTATTCCCCTATTCTATCTAAATTGGTGTCACTGATAGTTCCAGTAACGGGTGATGGACCCCAACTCCTCGTAGATGGTCCTTCAGTTCTTACAAGCCAGCCAAAAAAACCGTCTTTTCGGGGGCCGTGCGAGGTTTACTTACGACCAGGCCGTCCGCGATCACATCGCGGCAACTGAACTGACCGACTGGTAACAGATCGTCCAGATTTACAACTTCCACACCGCTGGCGCATCGCAGGCCATCTCATATCAGCACCATTTTTATATTACGTAATCACTGTTATATACTCAAAAATGTTGTAAATTCTCGGGCAGCCATCGTGCAGAGAGAACGAGCCGTCGGAGAGAACGAACCGTCCTGCGTCTCCTTCCTCTTCACGCACAAAGTAGCGTAAATACTGACCTTGGCCTGGCTTTACAGGAAATTTCGCCTCTCGTTTGATGTACATGCGAAGTTTATCTGCTGGCCCTTGCAATTTGATAGTTCTCCGACAGTTCACATGCTTTCCACACTGCAACTAATTTCAGTGAAACAGAGACACAAAATATTACTGAAAACACTGAGATCAAACATATAGTTTTCTTTTAAAATAGTGGACTGATTTCAAAACCGTCTAAACCGGCTCCCCCACTGGCTATCCAGTGAGGAGGGTGGCTTGAAACCCAACAGGATTAAAAATAAGACATGACAAAGGGTGGAGGAGCTCGTAGAAGCCAACAGTCATCGAGCAAGCGTTTTTTAAGATAATGACGTAAAATCGGAGGTCCCGTCTGCTTGCACTTGATCCCCGATAAAGTGGACGTAAAAGATCCTTTTGTATTTTTCGTAGGAGTAGGGGATTATTACCCGATACAACAGTCTGACCTCTAGTCGTGGTTTCGTCGTGCATGTGTGTTTATTTGTTTTATTTTCGTATCAGTTATTTTTATTCCACTATTCCATTATTATTTCCATTATTATTATATGTTGAACAAACGCTTTGAAGAAGAGGTGGAGATTAGTATGTCAGAAAGTTTCCATATTGTAGATAGCAATTTATAGTTTCTAAATTTTCAAAACTTACTAACTTAGATTATATTGCCATTGTAGGTGAGCATTGAGAACGCGCAAGAACCAGCGTTATGCTTCCTTTTATGAACAAGGACGTGCTAATAAGTGCTAACCTGAATGCTTTGGGAATATCTCGGAAATTCGAAGCGGCTTCCCTTACCATGCTGTTCGTACAACGCTATTGGGCTCCATTTCCCTCTGAAGATGGAGAATATAAAGGCTTCCAAGAAGAAGAAGATGATGAAGAGGTATAGTATGATATCTATTGCTTACAACATAGTAAAAACTAAGAATAACCTTCAGAGAGTAAACTACTAGTCAGCTTGGCAGTGCCCTCTCTCATGTCCCTTTCTCGGGGCTCCACATATTCGGCACGTAGGTGCTTTGCTTTTATTTGATCCCCTGGCTGATCCTTACTGTAATACATGTTCTAAAGAAAACATAAATTGTTGTGATTCTCTCAATTTTATTCCCTTAATAAGAAAATAGTGCCTAGAGTAGCTATAAATACCTGTACATTTAGTTGGTACTATTGTAATTTCCATTGACTTTCTCTGCTTATGCCTCATGATAGCATTCGAAGGTGACTCTTTATGCAAGGCAGAGCACACTGGTTCACAAAAAAACTTTAAGCTCTACTTCGACCTGCCTCAGGTTATGTCGTGGTGTTTCCTCTAATGTTTTATAAATGTCATAATCAGTAAAATCAAGTGATATTTGCTTTATTTGGCTGAATATCAATTATGTGTGCGAAGGGGGATCTGAATTATGTTTGGTTTGTACACTGGATGGACCTCTGGATTTAACACTATATTGGGAACAATTCCCCTCCCACCGTTGGCATACATTATGAACACAGTCTTAGCGGTGAAAAATGTGCAGCATTTATAGGCAAATACTTCAATAACAAAATAGTTTCAAATATGAATTGAACATGACATAGTTCTGTGGTGTTTTCGCTTCCTTTACTGTGGCTTCCCAATACTTATGCTTTCCCAGGGTCATCAATTTTTGACTCTCGATTCAAATTATAATTGAGATGAAGTGCTGCTAAAATGGTTCTGTTGTTGTCACCAATTAAAGTATTTACTATGTGATGTTTCATAGCTTGTATAATATTTCTCAATATGTTTCCTGTATCTCCTATATCATTATTTTACTTGTTGGATTTTTTTGTTAAAACACCATTACAAGCTCATTATTGTGTATTACACATGTTTGTTGCTCCTACCTGCTAAGCATTCCAAGATAAGAGAGGACTAGCAGTTTTGGTGCAAAATGTTTTATTACAGAGTGATAGACTTCTAGGCAACTTGTCTGTCCATTTGATGACGTTTCCTTGACCGCTTTTATTATGGCAGTCTTACTTAAAACCACAACCGGTTTTTCATATGCCTCTGAACCTGGAATAGGTATAAGCTTCAAATTATTTCTTGAGATAACTTAAGAATAATAATGAGTAGAAGTATTTTCATTAACTCTGGTCATCCAATTGCTTTCTTGAATGACTGGACAACGATGGCAGGCATTAAAAAATTTGTTTGGAAGTTCCTTGTGATTATTAACCACATGGCAGAAAAAAGCTTCACTCCACCTCGTAGTTCCTTCGTAGAAATAACAGACCAATAGAAATGCCTTACGTATGCTTTTGACCATCGTCCAAATATCTCACATGTTTTTTCCTTGCTTAACTTGTTGAGTGTCTTCTGAATTTCTATTTTTTTAAAAACAAAATATTAAATGAAAACATTGCATGCGCATGACTTTTAACATTCCAGTTTATATTTATTTTGGGTGTCCCAGATAACAGTGTCATGCTGTGCGTGAAAAACCTACTTAATTTACTTACTTTTTGCTACATGCCATAGATCAAAGAAATGGTTTAGCACAGGTTTCCCAACATCTCTACACTTTTTTTGTGTATTCCTCTCTCATCCGCTTTGCAATCGATTTAAGGCGATCAGAAATGAGTTAACAAGTTGTTAACAAGTAAGCAAAAGCATTTTGGTGAACAAGAAATTCCATTGCAGAACTGCTACCGGCTTCATTGGACTGAAAATATATAATTAATTAAAAACAAATTAATTGAACAGAAAACTTTAATAGGCATTTAAAATTTTAAAAAGTACCTGAACGAGGATTACATCATCGTCGATTTTTATGCATGGTAAATACAAATTGCCGATAACATTAAAAGAAAAATGAAAAACAGGAAACTCTTGAATCTTAAATATATATTTAGGATATATCTTATCTCGTCAATGCGAATGAAGTAAAACCAAAGAATGTACAACAAAAAACTCCTGTTTCGTAAAAGTTTACTAATATGATATCTAATCTAGTCATCAGTATGAAAAAAGTCTTGTTTTTCAATTTATCTTCTTAAAAATTCAAACGAAATTAGAATGAACGAAACGCCCACGGATTCACTACATTGTTGCTGGTTTAGTTGTTGTTGTTTTTTTGTGTTTTTTTTTGTTTCATGTTTTTGCGCGAGTACATACTCTCCCACTTAGGAATTTTGTTCACAACTCACCAAAACCCCCAGGGGCTAGTTTTGCTCTTGAGACGATGTTTACATTCAGTTAAACTTGACAAGAACAACTGAGACAAAATAGAAAACAAAGGCAATGCAAAAAGGCAATGTAAAATGGCGAATTTATTTGTCGGTAAATTGGCGTTTGTAAATGTTTTTGAATATTATTTACAGCTTTTTAAAGTGAAAGTCTATGCCTTCCTACAACAACATCTCTCAACAACACAAATTTAAGCTGATTTTCATAATCAGACTTGCTCGAATGCAGCTTAATAAACAGTTGAATATTTGGAGTAAATTTATATTTCATTCAATACTTAAATAATTTATCTGTAGAAATGAAATTATTAAATGAAAGTCTTCCCTGTTTTGCCGATGGCACCCCGCGATAGGAGGCGAATCTTCCTTAAACGAAAAACATTTGGTTAAAACCAACCGAATTGCTAAAGATTTACAAAGCTAAATAAAGAACGAATCTTCAATAAATTAAGCCTATCGACAGAAATATTAATATTTTTGAGGGAAAGTGTTTGATTTGTCGATTCGATAAGGGTTACAAAGAGTTATATAAAAATTATAAATAATTATGTCTGTAATGTACGGTGGCCCACAACTATCACGACGAAAGCAAAAAGGTCACGGCGAAAGCAAAAACCTCACGGCTAAAAGGAATTACCGCGGCTAAATAGAATTCACCGCGGCTAAATAGAATTCACGGCGGCTAAATAGAATTCTTCACGGCGAAGTAGAATTCATCACGGCGAAGTAGAATTCATCACGGCGAAAGAATTCATCACGGCGAAGTAGAATTTCCTACGGCAAAACACAAGCCTTCGCGGCGACAAGGATAGGGCCCATTTAAAAATTTAATTTTAATAAATTTTTATAAAAGAATGAATTTCAAAAGTTTAGAAATTAAAATAAAATATTCTAGATATTTAATATTATGCTAAAGCTTTGTCGTTATTTCTAAATCTTTTTGGCGAATTTTGTAAACTTTTTGTGTCACCATGTTAAAATAGATATGACCATATATTTAATCTATAAATATATGAATATAAAATAACATATATGTACACATCGATTGAATTACAAATATATTTTTATCGATAAATAAGTAATTTCAATCGATGTGTACATATATTTGCTATTCTATATTCATTATAGATTAAATTTTTTTTATATTATTATTATTATTATTATTATTATTATTATTATTATTATGCGAATGTTTCACTCGCTCACTCATTCACTAAGATGTAGCAGAGCAATGTTCAAGCGTCTGCTTATACAAAAATGGTGACACAAAATTAACAAAATTCGACAAAAAGATTTAGAAATAACGATAAAGCTATAGCATAATATTAAATATCTGGAATATTTTATTTTAATTTCTAAACTTTTGAAATTCATTATTTTATAAAATTTATTAAAATTATTTTTTTAAATGGGCCCTATCCTTGTCGCCGTGATGAATTCTACTTCGCCGTGATGAATTCTACTTCGCCGTGAAGAATTCTACTTCGCCGTGAAGAATTCTATTTAGCCGTGGTGAATTCTATTCAGCCGCGGTGAATTCTATTTAGCCGCGGTGAATTCTACTTAGCCGCGGTGAATTCCTTTTAGCCGTGACTTTTTTGCTTTCGCCGTGACCTTTTTGCTTTCGCCGTGATAGTTGTGGGCCACCGTAGTAATGATACTAAAAACAATTTTCACCTCATTTGGATTTTGGATAATAATTACCTTTTATCTTTTATATATATATCTCAAGAAATAATGCACCAATGAAACAAATTGCCTTCATTGGACTTATATCTATTATTAGAACATTCAAAACAATAATTAATGATGCGTTATTTATGTTCACAGCTGTTGGGGAAGAAATAGAAAAGAAAAGCGATGAATGGGAAAATAATTAAAGGAAATTGAAAAAAAGGATATGGAGCTTCACACTTCACCTTATGCTAAACCTATGAAGAAGAAAACAAAGAGGACTCTGCTAAAGCTGTCACCAAACTTAATACGACAGAGCTCAGTCTATATGTTTCAAACCTTGTTGTAAAGGTATTATGTTACGGTTTTGATTCAGATATTGTAAAGATTTTGATTCACATGCAACAGTGTCCTTGCGGCCTAATGTACCTGGATCTAACTAAACAGCAGTTATTCTTTGACGATGACCTTCACTGGAAACCCCAAGTGATCTACCAGCTATTGCAAAAAAATGTGCTTAAAGGCAATAAGATATTATTCACAGAAGCTAACTCTACGGCTATTGAAAACTGGAACCTGAAAGCAAAACGATTTGGCATGCCATCCCAGCCAAAAGTAGGTGAAGGTTCAGGAAGGTTCATTTGACCAATATTGCATTTTTTAGGTGATATAAGATGTCGAACAAGTCATTTTGTTTCGTAAAAAAAAGTTTACAATGGAAAATGCATAATTTTATTGCATAAAAGAAGGGCGTAAAAAAAACTTTTGTCAACAAACCTTGAAGTAATGGTGTTTGTCACCAGATATTCTATTCAGATATTCACTCGGTATCATGAATTTAAACTAGCTTAAATATAACACCGGAAATAAGGCAAACTACCTAGCAAAATGGCTTAGGTTTTCCTACCAAAGATTGCAAAGGCATTGCTCAAAGATGCTCTATTGAGGTAATATATCAGAAGTGGTAAAAAAGTTTAAAAGTCACGTCAAGAGTGGGGAAGTTCTTACGGAAGCCGAGGCTATGCTAAACTTACGTAAGTCAGAACTCCACCCTTGTCTGCCTTTACTTCTTAACATAAATCGCAATTTTGGGGTCGTGGTGGAAGAAGCTACACCATGTCCAGTACCATTCGAGTTAAACTCTTAACTACGCTATACGAATGGGCTATTGGATTCGAAAATTTGTCAAGGATGCTTTCATTCGTTTACAGCAAGAAATGGTTACATAACGATGTTAAGCAGAACAATATCCTCTGTCATCATTCAAATGAGAAGTGTCAGCTTTATTTGATCGCACTTGGCAAACGTACGCCTATCAGCTCTACAGAAATCCTACACAGTCGCCAAGACCCAGAAAAGACTCCGTGGCTAGCCCCAGAGGTAGCGCTTGCAAACAGCAGTCCGAGCACGGCAAAATTTCAAAAAGCTCACTTGTGACTGCATGAAGGAATTGCCAAACGAACGACCGACCACAAAGTTGGTGACGAACACTTTGGGACAAATTTCAAAGAGGATTGCTCAACAAAGAAAAAAGGAAAAGAAACTAATTTCATATAAGATAACATAAGTAAACTGAATCCTTAAAGTACTTAAAGTACTCTGTGTTGATTCTATATGGGGTAAGAGTTTTGTTATGTTCACGATTGGTTGAAGTCTAAAAAGGCTTATTCGTAGAACATGATTCACTGCCATGCCACCACTCGGTTATGTGCCGGCCGCTATTAAGGAACACTAGAATATTTAAGATTTATAGTTATAGTTACTCGATTTCGCTTGAGCCTACCCTGCTAGTAGAGTCTCTTCTTTTAACTTCTTTTTGGACGAGAGAAGGAAAGGAGAGACTCTGTTCGTAGGGTAGCTTGTCCCCCGATATAAAGTTAGAATAGTTTAGAGTTTTTGCAAATATCTATTTTTTTTAAATGCTGGTCCTAAATTAGTTCTTGACTTCCTCATCAAATGATCAATTGCTCAGAAGCAGTAAGGGGGACACGCGGTGCGCCGGCATTGCTAAAAATCACATATCGAAAAACACCAGCCCCCCCTGGGGTTTTGGAGGTAGGTTAAAGGCCCTACAGGGGGTCTTGCGCGATCCGGCGGCCGCAGCGAAAAGTCCCTTACTGCTGCTGTGTTGGGTAACGCAAACGGAGGTTAAGATATTCCTTAGATATAGATGGATACCATCACTAGCATTCGTAACAAAACTGTGCGCCGACTGAGAACTCAGGTGTTGGATCGCCTGGATGCGGATTTTGCCTTCACAACATTTATGGAGGGAGATACAGATGAGACGATGACAGAAGAAAGAGCAGAAAGAATAATCGATTTAATGCCCGAAGGTGAATACCGTTTGGAGTTAACATTTATAAAGTATTTAGACGGTGAGTGGATGATAGAAAAGGGCAGGAATCCAATACGGGCGTCTGGTAAGAAGGACCTGTTTGTTTTAAACAAGGACACGTGACCGGGAGCACTTGAGGGAATAGATATGCTCTTCTACGAAGTTGCTTACCCGGTTACCGTAGTTATTTACGGTGCGTATGAGATCAAGAAGCCTGACGTCAAGAAGTTAAAGCCAATGCGCCATCCTGGTAACTGCGTAGGGAAGCTGGTAAGAGAGTTCTTTGAGGACTCCTCACGCGGTGGTAAATTAACCTTAAAGAGAAGAGAAGCCATCAGGAAATGGGAAAATGCCACTTACAAATCCGGAGGAACCATCGAAAACATCAAGAAGTTGGAAACCGCGTTAGAAAGGCGCATACACGTCAAGGATATCACCGACGGTTTTATCTACTCCGGAACGCATAAATACGGTGGCAAAGGTGCTCCTATCGTAATTTACCAGCACAATGGACACGCTTGGCGCGAACTTAGGTTCCCAAAAAAGAAAGAAACTAAGGTCTATAAGAATTCTCCGTTGGTAGAATTAGTCCACGAGAACTCCGTATGGTTGATGGATTCAGAAGGAAGTCAATTTATGACCCAAGATGGTACTTTGTATCGACCTGAAATCGAACAGCAGCGCATTCAAAGCGCCTGTGAGACCTTAGGGGAAGACTTCTCAGACGAGGTCCTTAGCAGTCGCAGTTTGGACTTCTTAGCCGCAAAGAAGAGGAACGGATGGAAGTCCACGCCTAAGGAATTCGCCGACATAGCCAAAGCCTGCGTAGAACACGGTCATGGAGGTCTGTGGAACATGGAGTATGACGAAAACGAATACGTCTCCTTAGACATGAAACATTGTTACCCTGCAAGTTTTAAAGGATTGGGGGATTGTAAGGAGTATTATGACCGCTACGAACATCCAGACTCACAGTTCTTTCGTGTGTCCTTAGACGGCAGCTATGACGCCCCAGCTACGGGGTTCGTTAGACTGACCACCTGGAAGTTAGCAAAGGGCTTACATCCGATAATTTACGCGTGGTATGGGAAGCATTTACAAGAAAAAAAAATGGATACCCATACCTCTTTTGAAATTCCTCGAAGAGCGCAAACTCCTGAAATACACTGCGCATGAAGCCATACTTTGTCACTCCTCCTTCACAAAATGGTTACCCGAGCATAACCCCACTGCGCGGGTTGTCATAGGAAAGTTCACACAGGGCGCAAAAGAAGGTGAAAAACATATGCAGCGGCGTTTAATAACGGACGAAGGCGAATTAAGTTTCCTTATAAAGCGAGCGCATGATGATGGAACGATGGTATCCGTGGAAAAGTGGGACTATTTCATAGAAGGCCAAAAAGAAAAGAAATGGAATGCGCTGTGTTACTACCAAGACCATCGACCACAGTATTATCATCTGCGTGCCAGCATGTTAGCATATGCGCACATAAACCTCCTTGCGATGCTCTTACGGTTTGACAAAGAGGATGTTCCGCGCGTAGCTACGGATTCCTTGTATGTAAGGCCAGAGGTGTTAGAAAAAATGAAAGAATTCTACACCGAAGACGAGCTCGCAGAAAGCGGTCAATGGCGCGTCAAAGACGAAGAGATAAAAGCTTGGAGAGAACGCGTAGAATATCACGGCGAACACCTCCGCGGTTCGATTACGCCTACGAAAGAGCCATTACCGTCGGTCGTAGACCCCATTTCCTACCAACGCTTCTCTTATCTTTACGGTACGGGCGGCAGTGGTAAGACCACCAGGGTTTTGGAACTCTTTCCAAAGATAAAGGTGTTAACTCCTACGCATCGTTTGGAAAGAGAACTCTGCGAAATGGGTTACGACGCACAAACCTACCACAGCTTCTTTCGCTGGAATGGTCAAAAGTGGGTACCGGAAGCCATCCACGACATACCTCCGGTGATACTTTGGGATGAGATTTGCACCGTGCCATTAGAAATACTACACGAGTTCGTAGACTTCCTCCGTGGGAAATCCCAAGTGATATTTGCCGGGGAACCGTGTCAACCGCGTCCAATAGCCGGAGAGATGCCCCACGAATGGTTAAAAGAAATGACCAGTTACTGCGAAGAGATTAACACCGACTACCGCAGCAAGGATCAAATACGCAACTTAAAGGCAGAACTGCGGGGGCTTAGTGATGCCGACCAATGTAAGACATTGCGTAAACGCGTATGAGCGAAATCCTACGAGGACTTCCTATACGCATGGCATCCTGAGGATTTGGTGCTGAGTAGCAAACGCGCAGCGCAGTCCCGCATACAGAAAGACTTACTCAAAATACACCAGGAACGCTTCCCAGGTCACTTAGCGCCCATTTGTTACAAACCCCACGACACCCGAATGCAGAAAAGAGACGTCTGGGTCCCGGGAACTAAGACCCGGTTGGAAAACGCAGTAACGCACGATAAGGTTTGGGTGCCCATGAAAATGGTGGAAAGAATTACCTCCCATCCAGACTGGCGTTTGGGTTATTGCATGACAGTCCACAGCGCGCAGGGGATTACCATAACAAAAACCTTATGGATCATAGACCAGCGGCTGTGTTGGAGCAATTTGATATACACCGCCGTAAGTCGTGTGGAGTATGCCAAACAGTTAAAAAGAGCCTGGGGTTCGCAATTACGGTACGACCGCACTTCTGAAGAAGTAGCCAAAGAGAACATCGCTAAGAAACTCCTTCGCTACAAGCGCCACGACGAAGAAAAAAATATGACGTTCGACCTATGCGTGGACGACGTCTATAAGAAAGGCGCACGCTGCACCAAATGTAACATACCGCTACTATGGAGGTTTGACCCGAATGACGATCAGCAGTTCTCCGTGGATCGCATAAATAACAAACGCGGGCATTGCAGAGGCAACGTAAGACTGACATGCCTAGAGTGCAATCGGGCGCGCGGTGCTGCACTACTTTGAATCTTTAGGAACTATGAGCAGCTCTTCCATGACAAATCCGCGACTTGGGCCATTTAGGTAATACAACACAGGTTGCCCTTCCTTGGTGACGGACTTTGAAATCTCATACGTTTCCAAAGACCAGTTAGGATCCGTGGCTCTCTTACTGCCACCTTCGAGTTCCCCCGGCTGATAGAGGTATCTGACCACTATGTCGCGGGGGAGCTTTTTTTCCTTTAGTCCAACGGCCCTCGAACTTCTGACGTAGGACTTGTGTTCCACGTGCTTCTTTTTTATGGCATCCTTGGGTTTCATTCCCGTAGCCCTGGCCGCCTCGTTGTTTAAAGCCGCGACGACCTGGGGGAGTCTCTGTGTCCATTCCTTGTTTCGCTTAGAGGGATCTTCCAGCTCTTTCCAATACTGGTACCCAAAGAGACGCTCGGCCAGGGTTTTATTGAATCTTTCGACGATGCTCTGACCTCTGTGGTACTCTGCTTCGGCTCTTCTTATCTTGGTGTCGTGGTCTTTCAAGGTCTTGGTAACCACACCCATGAACTCCGTCCCCGAATCCACTTGCAGCAGCTTAGGCCATTTCAAGACGCGCTTATAAATCCTACCTAGGGCTTCTGCGACTTCTGCAGAATCCTTGCTGGTTATGGGTTCGACGTCCTTGTATCTGCTTGCGATATCAACTACGGTCAAAGCGTATCTATAGGTCTTTCTTCTCACCGTGTCATGTGGTAAGAAAAGCAAATCCGCCTGATGAACTTCGTTAGGGGCATTTACGGTAAAGCTGGGTCTGGGAATGTACTTAGGCACGGGAAGATAAACCTGCCAGATAGTTTGTTTCTTTAACCAGTTCTTAGCCGTTTCGTCGGATACCCTGGCTGCTGTAGCGAGTTTCTTGATAGCCGACGGTCCTTTCCAATAGCCTTCAGGTCCATAGTAAATCCTTTTGAGTTTGTCCTCAGTTCGACCCATTATATGAATTCCAAGACGAGATTAATCTTGCGTCCGTTAAAATCCACAGTCTTTCCATCCACTTTAATGGTGATGTTTATGCTTTCTACCAAATCACAAGGCAAATCATAGTTTAAAGAAATGGGTGTGTATTCTACCAGGTCGAATGGATTACCTTTAGGTGAAAACTTAGACATAAGAGAAGACTTTTCTCCATTGTTGTAACTATGAACCAAATCGCAATAGACTTTCACATCAAGTTGACCATTGATCGTGGTACTAGTAAGGCCCAGGAGTTCTACCAATGAACTGTCCTTTAAATTAGCGCTTCCACTATTTTTCTTGAATTTCATTTCATGGGGTAATCCTGTGGTAAGAGTATATCCATGCTTTGCTAGCTCCTTAGCCAGTGTTATGGGGGTGTAATGGGAATCTGGTATTTTTGGTTTGGTGCCGGAAGTTCCGATGACGAAGCCATTAATTAAATTATACCAAGAATTGTACAAAGAGCAACTAACCAGCCGAACCGTATGGGCTTTGATGGTCAAATAAGTGGTAAAGTTATTCTTATCGCTTTCCAAAAAGACGATCATTATATTAAATACGCCAAGGCTGCGCCCCCTGCCAGCCCTGCGACTCCTACAAAGACCAACTCATTGTCTTTTTGTTTCTTTGACGGCTGGTAGTAATTCTTAAATTGTGGCTTGCTAATCCTAAAGTCGGGGTGTGTTTGTGCATAAAGTTTAAAGGCGTAGTCCGTATTTTCGAAGTTCTTATCCGCCTGCATTTTGTCTTGGTAGTTCTTATCCAACCAATCCCTGTAAGCTTGTCTTTTTTCATTCCAAGCCGCCACGTCCCTTTGATATTTCTCCAAGGCTAAGTCATTTTTTTTTCCTCTCGGCATCACTTTTGTTGCCTCTGACTAATCTGTCCAAATATTGACCACCATAATTAGCTCCAGTGAATGCTAAAGCCGCAATAACGCCACCTACCAATACGCTAGCCATATATAAGGGCGCGAGCGTAGCTCACGGCCTAGGCAGGTACTTTTCCTTCTGTAGGTAGTCCTTAAGGGCAATGCTACCTGCTACTGCAGCAGTCATCTTAGCAAAGCCCGTAATGCTCTTGCTTGGGTCTTCAGTAAAGTCTTCTTTGAGCACTTTCTTACCTACCCAACCAATACCCGCAACGATGGAAGTAATAATAGCTGCATCTTCGACGGTTTTCATTAATGCGGACGACATTATATTACAAGGAGAGGAGGTTTTATTCCATCTCGGGTATTTTACTTCTCTTAGGCTCCTGCGTTACGTGCACAGCTTTTAATTCCACTTTTGGTTTAGTAGCCCGCCATTGTAAGTAGAGACTGCCTGCGGCTATAGCGACTCCCAACGCGCCGATAACGTACCCCAGGTCGATGTTCCAAAATGATTCCTCTTCCTCCTTCTTTTCTTCTTTCTTAGCTTTGTTCTTCCTGTTCATCTCCGCGAGTTTTTTCCCCGCAGCGACTCTACCCGGGGATTTAGGCTTGGTAATTTGCTGAGGGGTTTCCTCCGCCTTCGTTTCGGTGTCACTCATCTTATATCTAAGGACTTGAAGGACTTGATAAGTAACTTGATAATGACTTGACGATGACTTACAGACGACTTGATTGAGTACTTGATGACGACTTAATAATGACTTGACTAAGTACTTGGGGTGACTTACTTACGACTTGACTAAGTACTTGAGGTGACTTGATCAGGTTCTTGTGGTGACTTGACGTCGACCTCAGCAAGTGCCGCCCGGAAGACCTTTTCAACGTCCCTATCCTTCTTGAAGTCCTTCCAAGAGGTTAGTACCTCCTTCAAGTCGACGTGTTGAGCTACGTGAAGTCCCAAAGATGCGACTGCCATTAACTTACCGCACTTCAAAGACAACCACCCACAGGTTATCTTAAGTTCTTGGGATATGACATAATCCTCACTTATGTCCTTCCGCAGTTGATCCACGTCGTCTATGGGCAGCGCAAGTCCCAGAAACTTAGTGGCCAGCTTAATAGCAGAGTCTGCTACGGCGTTCGTGGTTTTACTTGCAAGGGCGGCTTCGTATCTCTTATGGAACTTCTTAACCTCCTCTTCTGACAACTTATTAACCTGCTCATGTGTCATCTCCTTGCCTATCATTTCTTTACACTTTCCCGATGACACCAGGATGTTAAGTTGCTCCTTAAGGTTACTTTCTGTGGGGACTTCATCCAAGAGCTGCTCAATATCCATATATGTAAGGAATCATAGATTCCAACCGTGTAGGGAAACCTCAAAGAGAAGATCATTTTGGAATGTTGGTGCGTTTTTAAATGCCGCATGTATTCGTGTAACTGTTCCTTGCTTATCTCGCCTCCGTAGTCGGAGAGAATGGTTTCCAAATCACTCCGACTGGGAGTATAAAATACGACCAGGGAGCCTATGTTTTCCCTAAAGGGTTTAGAGACGCTGGTAAGCTGCTGCGAGAGCAACCAAACGCTGATATTGTCATGCCTACCGCTGAAGGCGAGCTTCACTAATTCGGATGTGCGTCTTTTTACGTCGTCCCCACAGGCGATGTCATCCAGTATGAGGAGTGTCTGAGTATCCTTGGGGAATTGTTTATGCCAAAACTTCAAATGGCTGGATAACTCATTAGGGTCCAAAATATCCACAAAGAAGTCGTCATCTTTCACTCCTATGCCTTCCCAGGTACGGTTATTCACGTAGGTAGGGCATAATAGCACTATGTAGTCGAAACGGTATCTAAAGGGTCCCAATAGTTGCTCCACTACGAACTGCGTTTTACCGCAGCCGGTTGGTCCTACTATCAGAGCATTGCAGGGAATATGTTCTGGGTACATTATATATACGATGGACCCAGTGGAAGCAGTAAGAAGGATTGCCGGCGACATGAAAGATAAGAGAGACACCATCGAAATGCAAAGAGAGGAGATTGATCGGCTGAAAGAGCGCGTGCAGGAATTGTATGATGAAATGTGTGGTCTGAAGCGCGCGGAAAGGTTTGGTGCGCTGATAACGATGGCAACGTGGGCAAAAGAGTCCGTCGTGGATTTCATGCGGTATCCACTGTAGAATGTTAACAATAAGGTTAAATATTTGTTAAGGAATGACATACCTCAAAAAAAAGGTGTCTAAGGATGTTAACAATAAGGTTAAATATTTGTTAAGACTACGCTACTTCGAAAGAAAAGTACCTTAGAATGTTAACAATAAGGTTAAATATTTGTTAAGGAACGATACTATCTCTTAAGAAAGGTGTCTCAGAATGTTAACAATAAGGTTAAATATTTGTTAAGGAACGATACTATCTCTTAAAGGATGTGTTCGATAAGGAATGTCGAAATAAATGCATGTTAAACAGGGAATCATTTCTTTAGGCGCGTTATCCCTTAACAATTATTTAACCTAAATGTTAACATCCTAAGGCACGTTATTCCTTAAGATAAAGGTGCGTCGACATTCCTTAAGTAATAGCATACCTCGAAATAAAGGTGTCTAAGAATGTTAACAATTAGGTTAAATATTTGTTAAGCATCAACATACCTCTTAAGAAATGTACCTAAGAATGTTAACAATAAGGTTAAATATTTGTTAAGCATCAACATACCTCGAAATAAAGGTGTCTAAGAATGTTAACAATAAGGTTAAATATTTGTTTAAAAAAAGATGTTATATAGAGGTTAACGTACTGCTAAGTATAGATGAACTGTGCGGTGTGTAAGAAGAAGTTCAGCAGCAAGCAAAGGCTACAATACCATGTCCGTAATGGTGTTTGCACAAAGGAACTAAGTAAAGTTTGTAATGATTGTGGTAAGGAATTCAGTACTGTTCAAAAGATGCAACAACATCAAGATAAGCGCATTTGTATACTTTGCAAGGGCTGTAATAAGGAATTCCCTTTAGGAATGCGGCAGCACTTAAAGAGAGGAGTTTGTGATCAGACCAGACAGTGTAGTTTCTGCAATAAGGTACTTAGTAGCCGACAACGTCTCCAAACGCACAGGAAAATACACGAAGTAAGTTATAAGTTCCTCTTTGGGGCGTATGACTTAGAAGGAGTGGATTGTTACCAATGTGCGGATTTGATGTGTCGCTGCCCGCATAAAGAGAATTACTTAAGAAATCGCATAGATTACCATAAGAAGATAGTCCGTACTTTCCCCTCTTTTGAACGCGCCGAAGGCGTCCTGTGGACTAAAAGGGAGTATTGGAGGCAAGAGTGTGATCGTTGTGGTTGTGTCAGAGAAGAAGAACATATCTTCAACTGCCTAACCTAGATACCTTTCGGAATGGTATCCTTAACAAATATTTAACCTAATTGTCAACATTCTAAGACGCATTTCTTAAGAGGTATTATCCTACTTAACAAATATTTAACCTAATTGTCAACATTCTAAGACGCATTTCTTAAGAGGTATTATCCTACTTAACAAATATTTAACCTTATTGTCAACATTCCTGAGACACTCCTTAGAGTGGTTCCCAGGTATCCTTAACAAATATTTAACCTAAATGTCAACATTCTACAGGGCATTTCATAATAGATTCCAATCCTACTTAACAAAGATTTAACCTCATCGTCAACATTCTGGTTAGATATATGATAGCACACGCAATGGCATTCCTTGGAGGATTCCTGATCGTCTTAGGTATATATGGACTGTATTACGTGCGAACTACCAGCCGACTGCATAATTTCTCCTAAGCCAAAGGCAAGAAAAAAATACACCTGCCTTCATTGCAGCAAGGTATTTCTCGAAGGATCCTTTGTGGGGCATTGGTGCCTGGCGGATCCTAAAGCGCAGCGTACGATGGTAGACGCACTTAAGAGTGAAGAGGACTCTCAGGCTCCCAAGTAACTATGTCAAATACCCATCTACCATCCTTCTTACCATGACTCATAACATGCGTAACCTGCTGCCCTTCAATGGCGTACCTTATTCTATCGGGCGCCCAAAGGGTGTATGTCTTTTTTTTATTCTTTAAGATTAAACGCAGACGGTCAATGTCTTCGAAGACCACGTAATTCTTTACCTCGTAGATTTCCCCCACCACCAAGTCCTTCCAGTGCGTTTGTATGAACTTTAGCTCATTGAATTTATCCTTGTCCATATATTCTATGAAATATCTTTAAGTGCGTCTTTAAAGTGTCTGCGTTCCTAAAGCGCTTGCAGCAATATGCACAAGGTAAACGCATTCCACGCGCATACTCTGCGATGGCTCTGCAGATGTCGTCGTAGTCGTTGCTGATCAGCACCTTGTAACCATTCTGCTCATACCTTTCCAATAGCAGGCGTTGACTATCAGATAATACCCCGTTGCCTTTTGGAGTCTTCAGCTCGACGCAGAAACCACGGTACCACACGTGTGCATTCAAAATAAGCAGATCAGGCTGTCCTCGTTGATATCCTTTCTGCCAGCACTTTATGCGCTTGTTTGACGTGTCTTGTAGTTCGCCTAGACCAGGGGTCACGAGCATTTGGGGGTAAAACCTGCGGATGTAGTCCACCACCTTTTTATGCAGGTCGAATTCGTTTTCTATTTTGAATACCAATTTGTTGGGGCCGTCAAAACGCCTTTCAATTTCATATTTGCCTGTTTTACGCAGCTCCGGGAGGACTTCCTCAAAGACCCAATCCTGAAATGCCTCTGCCGTTGGCATCTTGGAGCTAAATATCAGCTGATACAACCCAGATTCGTTTACGTACAAGGAATGCGGCTGTGAATAAGAGGGGAGGCGATTCACCTCCACCTGCAGCTCGCTCAGCTTTTTCTTGTATTTATCTCGAACATGTACCTTAATTGCGTCTTTTGGGCGTTCATAACCCAACGCCAAAGCCACGGACTTCGCTTTAAAGTACAGTTTATCACCTTGCACTATGCATTGCAGTTCGTTGTTTTCAAATACGCGAAGCATCGTATATCTAAGGAATATTTAACCTTAATATGCAACACTTTTAAGTTGGTTCATTTCCACGCTTAGCTGCGCGTCAGACACCACGAAGATGTAGCAGTTTATCTTAGTAGTATCGCTGGCATGCTTGGTGCGCTTGATCTCCAATGTTATGCCGTCCTGCGTATTTACCAACCGCAGACCCTGAGCATGCATGCTCTCATCATTAGTAGTGCGCATGTCAATCCACAGCGCATATTTATCCTTAAAGAACTCCTTTGGGGCAATTTGATCGCCAAACTTCTGCATTGCCTCCCGGTACATATCTTCAGGTTTTATCCCTTGGGAGTAAACCTTGTTTGGTACTCCGTTTATGTTTACGCCGACATTGGTAATGTTGGGGTTAAAGAACGCCTCGGAGTCGCGCAATCCTGCGGTGTATGTTTTTGCAAACAGCAACATTAGCCCCGTTAAACTGCGTCGTGGTATATTAATACTTTGGTTGATGACCTCTTCAACGTTGTTCGTGAAGCTAAACGTCTTGTACATTACTACGTGGTCGTAAAGGAATGCTTTACCGGCACTGTATTCCATGCCTGCGCTACGAGCAATATCTTCAGAGTACACGGTCTCGTACTGCAGCTCCAAATTAGTGATAGCATATGGATGCGCGGCTGACGAACTTACGTCTTTTCCTTGCAGGATGTTGGTCGTATCTGCCAAGGTCACTTCGAACTGCAGTTCAGAAAGCTGTCTTGGGTAATACGCACCGTGGTTTGTTATTACTTCGAAGTCCAATGGAATGAGATATTTAGTACCGTAGGCTGTCTTTATTTCGTCTTCTCCGGAGGCGCTGGAGGTTGCGCTTCTTACCTTACGTATGGCTTCACTTGCTATTCCTTGTTCTATCTTTTGTGCGCGGTCGAAGGCCGTCAACCACAAATCTTTGTATGTGGTGTAAAGATCGTACCTGTTTAAGTCCAACAGGGATTCACCAGCAAACTTGATTCTCATCTTAGAAACGAGGTTCCTGCCTACGTTATTAACAACATAACGCGTGTCTGCGGTATCTGGCTGCACCGCCAGGTCGAACCTTAAAGCCAAGGTGCCAGGAACCAATACCAGGTTATCCGTTAAACGGGGAACGCCTACATACAAGGTTTCTCCTGGTTTGGCGCTAGAAGGAGTAAAGGTGACCCGGTGAAAGGTACGTTCTGCTTTCAGACCGCCAACCTGCTTAGGAAGGAGGTTAGGATTTAACTTTGAGCTTATCATATATAATGGAAGTAGAAGGAACGGATTTTGATCCCCTTACCGAAGAAGGTCAAGTAGATATTAATGACGAAGAATACGAGTCTTTACTTCCTAATGACAACGTAGACCAAGAAGGCCTATTTGACAAGCTAAGACGTAAGTATGGCGGCAGGGCCCGCGATGCTATGCGTTCTTTGAGAGACAAATTCAGGTCTAAGAATCCATACGAACCCATTCCAGAATATTTGCAAATGGAAGACTTAGGACCGGTTCCCGAAGCCCCCAGCGCTGCATGGCTTAGCCAGATTCAGGAACAAATGAACGAATCCATGGATGAAGAACCTGACGACTTTGATAGGATTAAGGAAGAATTCCCAAACTGGAACCCAGACAAAGCCCAAGTAATGTTCAACGATGATAACGAATGGGGTAAGGAAGTCATAATAGCAAGGTTAAATAGGTCTAATGCTAAGCCATACATTATCAAGGACATAAATGGCAAATACTACCCAGATAAGAATATTCCTCCGACCCTTAGGAAGGCATTGGGGGAACCCAACTTAACCGCGCAACGAGGCTCGGCTAGGGAAAAAACGCGAATGGATTTCAATAAGATCCTTAAGGCGGCAGCTAGATTACCGGTCGCTGCAGGCGGATATGGAACACACGAAGAATTAAGGGCGCAAGTAGGAACGCTGAGCGAGTCACTCCAAACCAAGACAGAGGAAGTTGCTACGCTGAACACTCAGAAAAGGGAATTGGAGGCCAGGATAAGTAGATTACAGACCTTACCAGCAGACCTTATAGAGAAATCCGCTAATGCATATAATTTAGCGGAGGCGCATAGAGAATTAGCCGAGGTCAACGAACGAAAGGAGGCAGTTAATGAAGACTTACGACGAATCACGAGGGAGCGTGAGGACCTTTTGAGAGCAAGTGAGGATTTGGCGGCTCTCAGGGAGTCTTTCCAGGATCTAGAAGAAACGATGAATGAAAGAGAAGAGGAATACATGAAGCAAGTGCGAGCGATGGCGGATTCTCATGGGCGGGAAAAACAGGATTATGAGCAACGTCTTAGTTCGGTAACGCAAAAAATGGTAGATGCGAGGAAGAACTTTGACCTCGCGGTCAAAAACGTTGGACATAAAGACGCCGAACTCAAACGTTTGGCTGCAGAGCTGGAGGCCTCGATAGCAGAAGAGCAGCGGTTAACCTCGGAAATCGTTGCTAAGGAGGAACAAATCAGACAAAGAGAGCAGGCCATAGAAGACCTGGAGGGGCAAATAGAGCGGCAGCAGGAGGTAATCAATGACCAAACTCGTACTGAAGAGGAAAGGGAGGCTGCTCAAAAGGAATTAGAAACCCTGCAGGAAAGAGTTGCGGAATTACGGGCACAAAAGGAAAAGCTGGAAAAAGAATTGGGGCTTACCACTAAAGAAAAAATAAAAAGAGCTTTGGTGAAATATGGCATTCCACTTGCATTTGCAGTCGCCATTTCCTCCGTAGTAGGTGTGATCCTTAGCTCCCTTAAGGCTACGGGCGCAGGTGTAAAGGCAGCAGGCAAAGGGCTGGCGGACTTGGGTAAAAAGATGGCAGCCTCTTTACCGGGGCTGCTTGGTAGCGTTCTTAGTTTGGTACTTAGAACCGGCGGAGAACTGTTAAAGTTCGTGGGGAATAACATTTGGATCTTAGTCGTAGCTATCGGCGTGGTTCTTTTGAAGAAGATGAAGGTGTAGGCTTATCCTTATGTATTACTGGAGGCTTATCATCGTCGGACATCCGAGGCATCCTCGACTGGGGATAAGTAAAGATAGTATTCGCACCGCCTTGATAATTTGGTGCTAGGGGCAGGACGCTCATAGTGCTAATAGGCTTATGGTTATAAGTGGCATCCTCCGAAAGGGAATGCCTAACCGCAGCATTTATCCGAACATCGGAATCGTTGCTACTTAACTCGTCGGAACGCATTTGAAGCTTTGCATATTGACAATTAGCTATCATGTGAAACGTTACCGGCGTCAAATCTTCATTGCTCATTGGATAGGGCTCGCATGAAAAATGAACTGGGTTCCTAGTATTATTTTTTGTCCTGTAGGGTAGTAATGGGTGGTCATCCTCATCGAAGATCCTAAACCCGGCATTGGCCGAACGACCCGTCGAAATGCTAATAGTGCATATGATTAATCCTAGGCCTCCAACCTTCACCCACAGCCCGGTGTCGTGCCATTTATCATCATTCTCATACACCTTTTCCTCTAAGTAATGAAGGAACCAATCTTCCTTTACGTGTGGGTTCATAGTATATCCCAGCAAACATAGTTTATTAGAAACCACTAGAGACTCATTACCGTTAAAGTGCTAATGGTCGCGTGATTATAATCATTATCTCTTTGATCGTGTATGCTATTTATGCAAACACTTCCTGTATCGTCTACGCGTATTTGCAGCTTTACTTTTCCATGGCAATCAGCAACCATGTGGAAAGTCCAAACCGATAGATTCTCAGCGCTGCCGGGGTTGGGTTCTACGGAGAAATGTGCAGGCTCCCTGTTGTTTGTCTTCGCACGCATAGGCTGCAGTATGCCATTCTCATCCAGGAACCTGAAGCCCACGTTGGCATGGCTGCTCGTGCCAATACATATGCTGCATATTATCAGCTTCTTTCCTGAGTAGTTCAAGTCTACGGACATACCTGTGACATCAACCCAAGATGCCTGGGCGTATTTTTTCTCGCCTGTGTAAGTCGTATAAACGCAATCCATTCCGGATACGTAGGGGTTGTTCATCGCCATATATAATAACTCAGATCAATGCTTGCGGCTGTTAAGCCGGCTTTTAGTAAGTTATGGTCATATTCCTCAGGTATCGTGGGCAGTATCTTCTTTTTTACAGTTTTTGATGGTACGGGCGGCTTTTCTTGGTGCTCCTTCTTTTGCTTCTCCACGAAATGGGGGATGTTCCTAAGAGTGTCAGAGTTCACGTCATTCACCCCAAACTTCATGTCTTTAGTTGCTCGCTGTAGTTTGTTGTTGTAACCCACAACAGAACTGGCGTTGATGACTAAATTACTTGGCATTAACCAACAACCGGGTGACAAGGCATAATCCAGTCTAACTTTTGATTGCTGCACCGCAAGTTGATACCTTTGAACTGACTTAGAGATCTCATTCTCAATAACAGCGCTTTCAAAGAGGACAAGGAATACTTGTTGCGTTTCCTGTGACGCACCACTGGCATCTACGATGGGGCTGCGAGTGCTAACCTGGGCTCCTAGGACGCAGTAGACAAAGGCTTCGATGCTTCGATTAATCCTTGCTAGATTCTTTAACCCAATGCCCTTCGCGGCAAAGAATGGCGCCCCAGGATACTTCTCTTTGCTTTCTATGAAGTAAATTAAGTTTCCTTTTGTTCCACTGCCTCCAATGTCTGAAAATTCGAAGGAGCTGGGATATCCCATGCCTGGACTTTCTATGCTGGCTCCGACATACGAAGCATAAGTGTAAGTCTCTCTTAGACCGTGGGCGGCACCTTCTTTGTTGCGAAAGTCAGGGTTGGTAAGCTTAAATTCATTTCTTAATCGCTCCCATGCAACTTTGTCATATTTGTTATCCTTTGGGTTAAAGACAGTATCACCTGGAAGTGGCGCGCCTAGCTCATACAATATTCTGCGAATAGTAAAAGCAACATGAAATCTTAGGAAAGGAATATGAAGCATGTCCGAGGCTATACCACATCCTTTAGTAGCAGCCCAGACAGAAAAGTTTAACTGCTGCGGCCAATATCGCATGCTGGGGCCTGATAACCATTCTCTGGATTCTTTCCCCGACGTGTGCTTCATCCGAGTCTCTCTAAAGATGTCTCTGACCGTCACTGCAAAGGTCGTAGAATTCGTCACGGGTATTTTCAAAGAAGTAACCATCTTAGCAAAGTCGTTTGCACCATCTTTGTTATCGTAAAATGGATAATTCTCTGTCGTTGGTAATAGATTCTTTGGGAAGTTAGGCTGCACAGGTGTCGGCTTAGGATGCTTTTCTTCAACAGGTTTTGGTTTCATCTTTACAAGTTTCACAGGATGCTCAACCATGTTTCCAAGATCTTTCCTACTTAAGAAATCTCCATAATTTGGCTGCTCCTCAAAATCGTTCCCAAAAGCGTCTTACATTAGTATATATAATGGATGTTATACCATCAGCACCTCAGTTGTATCCAGAAATACCTAAGAACACGGGTCCTAACGAATTAAACGCTGAAAACTTCCGCTTGAATAAAGCGAATTTAATACTGGCTCACTTGGAAGGACAGACAAAACACTATGAAAACGTCAGAAAGAAATACGTCAGAGCCCGAAGTACGCTACATAAAATTGCGATAACTACAGGATCCATGTCCGTAGCATTAACAGGCACTGGCGTTGCTACTTCGCTTACTGGACCGGGAATAGTCGTTGGAGTTCCTTTAGCCGGCGTTGGGGCAGCCTGTGGTATCATTTCGGCTGTTGCTACGGGTATTATGAAACAGTTGTCAAGCAAAATATCCAAGCATGACACAACAATAGCTCTGTCAAGGGCTAAAGTAAATACGATTACTGACCTTGTCTCAAAGGCTTTGCGTGACAGAAAGATAGACGATGTAGAATTCTCGCTTATCCTGGCCGAAGAGGAAAAATACGAGAAATTAAAGATGGACATCAGAAATAAAAAAACAATCGTCAAAGATTTGTCCGAGGAATCTCGCAAAAAGATCTACCAAGAAGCAAAAGAAGAGCTTCAAAGAAAACTCGCTTAGACATCAGTTTTGAAAAGAGCGTGACAGGATTCTATTTGCATATCGAACGTCAGTACGCGTAATATAAATTGTCTTATGCCATAAGATCCACTATCTTCTTGGAATCCATCCCAAGAGGGGGTGGTTGGGGTCTATTTTGTAAAATATTTCGTAAATTACGTCGGGATAATAAGGAATATCCTTATCCAGCCGACAAAACATCCACTCGGCTCTGCTCATATCAGAAACCTCGGGAATATAATTACCGGTAATTTCAGACAAAAGATAGGGAATAGCTTTGTAATATTTTCCTAGTCTTAATTTTTTCAATGTCTTCCGTAGGCTTTGCGGTGTTGGCTCTTCTAAATGGTCTATGATTCTTTCCATTACTTCGTCGTCTAAATATGCCGGCCGATGACCTTGAATGTAACTCATCCAGTCTCTGAAGTATTTTATTCTTTTGTATGGAGTCTTCTTACGACCTCCGTTGGCGTAATACTGCTCTCTGGTAGCATTTGGTACGGCATTACGAATATTCTTACCACACTCGTAACACTGTGCTGACGTGTCGTCTTCTATTTGCATTTTTTTACCACAACACCGGAGATTTCTGGGTTTGGGTATGTTAACTTTGGGTCTTAAGCAAATTATGCAAAAGTCGTAAACGAACTTCTTACATTCGTGCATCGTATATCTAACATATTTTTCAACCTCCGTTTGCGGTACCCAAACACAGCAGCAGTAAGGGACTTTTCGCTGCGGCCGCCGGATCGCGCAAGACCCCCTGTAGGGCCTTTAACCTACCTCCAAAACCCCAGGGGGGGCTGGTGTTTTTCGATATGTGATTTTTAGCAATGCCGGCGCACCGCGTGTCCCCCTTACTGCTGCTTGCTCGGAGTCCAAAATAGTTTTTTGTTGCTGTTCTATATGAAAGATAAGGAAGAAGAAAATAAAACCTGAAGACATTTTTTTGTGGTTCTTTTAATTAAGGATTCAAAGCCAGTCTGTAGCCATGTAATTATAATTCAGTCAAATAAGTCTGTACAAGAATAAGAACGATATAATTTTCAAGTTTTCCTGGTACGCTTGCCCCAAGAGAATATCTTCGAATGACTTTCGTTGCTAGAATTTAACTTATTCAATACAAATCAAAATTCTCAGCCTTGCCGATCATTTAGACACTGCGAATCTTACTCTCGCTCCGCGGCGTTTGTTTGCTGTTGTTTTCCTGGAAATATCTCGAGGGCACTGGTACGGAAATGCGAAAAATATGCCATGAAACAAAACGTATGCACTTCTAAACAATCACGCTTTGAAAGTATAGTAGACACATTCACAGTACGTATTAAATTATGCTTCTGCGTGAGATAAGATGGCAACCCTGTTACAGTAGTATCGAAAGATAATCCCTTAACACCTCCGACATTGTTTTCTAACCTCGGGCAGCTGGATTTCAGATCCGGCTCCTGCAAAAAAAAATGGTCTCCCGCTCCTAATCGAAGGAAAAGAAATTGGCACCATGGATGTGCTGACTGCTCAAGTCCTAAATGAACAAAAAGGCACCCCGTGTGGTGAAGTCAAAGAAACGTGCCAACTATGAAAGTTCCTGCTGGGAATTTTCTATTGTGCATGGCATTTTCTATTGTTCAAGTGAGTGATGTGCGTGTGTGCGTTTGTGTGTGTGTGTAGAATCTCAAGATATAAAGATTATCTAGAATACAACAAAAGGCAAACGAAAATACGTCGCAAACGCACTTCACATCGCCACAATTGGCAGTGAAAAAGATCTCGTCACAGTTTACACACTGAAAAGACCCGGTAATATGGAAGAACCAGCCTCTTTCTTATTTCGCCGTTAATAACGTTAAAGTCAGAAACGCTTGCTCAAGCAAACTTTAGTTCAAAAGCACCAAGGTGGGTATATAAAGAAACTGTGCGGGTTGACGAATGAGATAGCAGAAAAAGATGGCATACAAAATCATAGAAATCATAGTGGAAGAAAAACTATGGTTCAAACATTAAGCGACAACGGAGTTCTACAAGCCCGTATAGAAATCTAAAAAGCATAGAAAATCACAGTTCGATTTCTACAAAACGACAACAATCCATGTCGAATATGCTGGCAAATATATCCAACGAAAAAGTTTTGAGCCTGCCAAACGCAACTTGCGTCCAAAATCCAATTACAAATTCTGGATTTAGTTTCCAAGAACAGCCTCATCAAACTATGATCTTCTGCAAAGATAATATGCCACTTTCCCTCCTTTCCCCATAGCAATGTTGGTCAAGGACGTTCTCTACGCTGTGAAGCGGTTGACTGGTAATGAGTTTGAGTTTGAGGACTGAGAATGAGTTTCCTTTGTTTTCGGCCAAATCGGTCATTTTATGATGGTCGGCAATAGTTTGGACCTTATTTTGTGCGAATTTGATTAATATTTTTTGAAGATGATTCCGATGATGATAACCATAACCCTGGGCAAAACGATGAATTGACTCAAGAAAGGACATTGATAAGAAAGAAGATTTCCATCGCACAAACGTTACAGAACATTCCCTTTCTTTCTTATTGGAGGGTTAAGTCATTCAGAATCAAATACCATTGAAGATGAAAGATCTCTTGCTGAAACAGTGAACAACAGTGCGTCCAAGTAATTCCTTAAAGAGCTGTTGAATGTGATAGCAGAAACGATGGCTTAGTCTTATGACCTGAAATCGAGCAGAAAGACCAAGCGTCTTCATTCAATAAAAATCGAGAAATGATGTCTGGATAAAAGTTCTGAGCTCGGGTAAATTAGAGAGAATATGTGGACCGCATAGAACTTATGAAATACATGAAGATATAGAAATAGATAAGTTATAGTTCTTGGGAACGAGGTTATTCCGGGCGAAAGCGCTTGGAATCAAATTCGGAAAAATTAATTTTCCGACCTCGCTGGGAATCGAACCCACGACCTTGGGAATTGTACTACCGATGCTCCACCAGCTGAGCTAGAGGTCAGACTGAGAGCAGTCCGGGGTGAAATAGATGTTAGGTTGCGGTAATTATGATGCAAAGATTATAATATGTGGACCACCTTGCACTTATGAATACATGAAGATATAGAAATAGATAGGTTTTAAATAGATAACTTAGAGAGAAGTGATGCGGCCGATATCGTTTTACAGCACATACTTCAAAATTTCTGGAGTACTGTAGTTTCAACTACAGGAATAAGCAAATTAGCATCAACACCATTGTCGTTGCCACTTACCCCGATGAAATGGAATATTTTGCAAATAGAGATCATGCTGGTTGGACAATCAAAAGGGCCAAATACATAGTAGCATGAAGTTCAATAGATCAACTTAAAATCAAGCAGTCACCTAGAAATGATATGATTTTAGTTGTAGACAGAAAGCAACCTTATATCTCATCTTTGAGAAATATGAAAAGCAAGAAGATGTACATTATAGATTCATACCCAATGAAGATGCTTGTAAATTATTTATTTTCTTATTTGATGTTGCTGAAAACCTATTATCCAAACCCAAGATATACTCTCGAGGTAGTAAAGTGATAACAATGTGCTTACAGTGTCTTGCAAATGATAAGCAGATAAGACAATAATGGAGTTCATTGATACACAAGTTTACTACTTTATTGTGTAGTTCCAGAAAATACCCATACCCCCCTCCCCCTAGGAAATTTCAAATTCCTATGTGGGGAGGTATGGATATCTTTCGGGAACTACATATTCTGTTACTGTGTTCTGATATATTTAAGGGGGGTAAAAACATGAACCACGCCATAATGGAAAGCTTGCATTATCTTTCATGGGTATTTTCAAATAGTCGATGATCATCCCCAAAAGAACTTCGCTATGTGAGTTCCCTAACAAGGCTATTCACGGTGGTCAAAAACGCACGCTAAATCGACAATGTTTGGCGTAACCAGATTTTTATTGGACGCGCGGTGATTTTTGGAGCCTGGTACCGAATTAACGACGTTCACAATCGGCCTTCGTTCGGATGGACGTTTATTCGTCGTATTTACCCGAGGATAAAATCGAAAGGCGTTAAGCTATTCAAGACCGACATTTTGATACCATAATGTCGAGGGTCTAGTGAATGTTTGAATTTTTTTAACCATGTAGAAGGGAGCATGTTTTTAATTAAAATCTCTTCTAAGTTAAAGGAGGTTTTTTGAGGCTTGTTTTCATTTTTTTAATTAAGAAAATTTTTTGATTTATACGAAATGAATCTGGAAGTCGATGGAATCAGCGAGATGGCCTTCTTTTTGTTTTTTTTGATTTTTGTTTTCCACGCGGAGTTTATCTATTTTGAAAATGCCACGATTTAACGTTGGTCGGCTGATGAAACGAAGGAAACAACTTAAAGAAGCTGAGAGAAAAAGAAATATTCTAAACGATGAACTGGAGGTAAAGTCGAAAAAGATCAGAGCAAAAGATGCAAAACTTCGGCGATCGAATGAGAAGGTGAATTATATATATTACTTACTATTTAATAAGCTTATTAAATAAGCTAACTATCAATTTAGTATTTAATTTATATTTCCTGATTTACATGTCAGTTACTGTTTATTTACAATCGAACAAGCCAAACACGAAAAGGTCAGCTGTTGTTTATCAGTGAGTTATTACCGCTATCACCTCCGACCGATCTTAAATTCACTTAAGAACACATTCCTGGTTCTTATAGGTAGACAGTTTAGTGAAGAAGATAGAAGAGGTAGATGATATTAGAGTTGAGCTGAGAAATGAAGAAGAAAAGGCAGATTTTTTACTATCGCGCGCTGTTAACGCAAGGAAAGGAAACAGGGAGACAGAAGACAAGAAGGAGACAGGGCAGGGATTGAAGCCGACAGCATCAAGAAAGCGCAGAAGAGAGACACTGGGAGCTGCAAAGGAGATCCATGGAGGTGAAAAGGGGGCAAGATTTGGCTTGGTCGACACTGTGGACAAAGCTGTCAAGGCAGAGGAAGCAGTCAAGATCATAGAGGAAGCCAAGTGTAATAATCTAAAGCAGAAGGTTTTTCCTAAGTTGTATAGAAAATCCTTAGTTGAGTTTGAGAAGTCTGACTCCAACATGGTTAGATCAGTGTCTGTATATTATAGTAATGGTGTAATGGGTAAGTAATAGATACAATATGAGCGGGAGACCTTTATGGGCATTTAAAACGGCGAGCCGCAGGCGAGCCGTTTTAAAGCCCATAAAGGTCGGACGCGAATATTTTATCTTACTTGTGAAATGAATTAATAATTCATGAGTTTTGAATTGTTATTAACAAATGAGGACTTAGTTGATTGTATGACGAAATTGAATAGCATATTATTCATTGATAATAACAAAATTCTTTCATGGCTTAGTTGCCGGAATGAGTTCTCCCAAAGGAGTTTCGAAATATTGAACACTGAATTTAGCAGTTCATTTTCATAGAGAGGTTGTAGTAGAAACATGGCTGATCGGTTTCGCTCTCCAAAGAGTAAAGAAGAAGAGTCCAGTCTAGTGTCGGAAGCTACTCCAAAAGCTACTCAATACAACACTAAATGGGGCATAAAAGTTTTCGAGGAATGGCAGCAACAACGGCCAAATAAATTAGCAATGATAGAACACGTTGGAGTGGCCGGTCTCAAAGGTGATGACGTTCAAGATCTGACCGTTTATTTGGAACACATGTTGCCAACTTGAACTTTTGGTTGTGTAAGTTCGTTGACGAATTGGCCAAGAAAAATGGAGAGCGTTATCCACCTAAAACGCTTTATCTGTTAATTTGTGCGATTAACCGACATTTAAGTGAGACGAGAGGAGAGAATGCATTGAACGTTCTCAATAAAGCTGACAAGAAGCAAGTAACTTTATTGGGTGTTTTAAATGAATTGCCTTAAATTGCATTTTATATTTAGGTGGAAAAATATTTATTTCATTGTTTTAATAAACCTATTCTTTTATTATAAAGGTTCGCGTCGTTTCGCAAAGTATTAGACGCAGAGATTTTGATTGGAAATTTGACTTATCAGATGATGTATTAGCCAGTATTCCAAAGCCAGAGGATTCGTTGAGCAGTAATATTAATAATATTGGTGCAATTTCAGTATTTAACAACTGCAATATCAACTTTGGGTGCGCGAATAAGTAATATCTATAATATTGGCATGTATTCATGTACAAACTTATTGATTAATAAACCTTGTAGAATTCCAAAGGACGCGACTCTTTATAAAAGTTAAGCATACTAATTAGGCGGGTTAGAGATCTTTATAAAAGTTAATCACATTAATAAGCATACTATTTACAATTCATCAACCCCAGCCTTTCCCTGTTGACTATTCAACCCTCCCCGTGCTTTAAGTTTCACACGTCCTGTATCGAGAATTACAAACCATCCACGTGACCTAGATCCAGGTCTTTCACTGGGTAATTACCTCATGAATTATTAATGAATTTTACAAGAAAAAATATCGTTCCACCTATAAAGCTAGTTCTTTTAAAGTTAATAACCAGACAACTTCTCATAGCCGTAGATCAAAAGCTAGTCGTTTAACAGTAGCAGGCTGCCCCATTCCAAAGTTGGTGCTGTACCACAGGTTAAATTCCTTCATCAGAGATTTCAACATAGTTACTCTATATAGTGTATGGGATACTCTTTGTTGGGATTTGGATGAGAGGGAAAAGGTTGCTGGGGTGTATCGCTTCATTTTATCTGAATAATAATTATGATATTTTGAGTTTTGGTGATCCTGATACATTCCATGTTGCTTTGGGTGGTGATGAAGCTCCTTGTTGCAAGGATGATACAGCTGTAGCCTGGCTTGTCAGTATTTTAAATATTGGGCAAAGTGTATCGAGTGGTTCAGAGAACTTCCTTCTTTTTGGAGCTAACTGTGATGAGAGCTGTGTTCCAGTCAGAAGATCTGTTTTGCAAACGATGAAAGATATTGACAGAATTGAGAAGACTACCTTTCCTATTTCCTGCAATAATGGCAACGTGCGTCAGATCAAGTTTCTTTTTTTCAGAATTCCCAAACGATATGAAAATGCTGTGTTTTTTAAGAGGTGAGTTAAGAAATAGTGCTACTTATTTTTTTTCTTTTGCTGACGTATCAACAGAAAGCCTGAAATATGAAACTGCTCTTACTGGTACTTTTGCACCTGAAACATCAAATCAATGGAAGCCATGAAAGTATGACCACCGAGTGAAAGTTGCTGCTGCTGTTGAAAAGCTGAAATCCAAGGTTAGCAAAGAAAAAATCACAGAAACCACAAAGAGGAGTAAGATCACAGCATTCATCTCACAGCAGGGTAGCAAACAAGAATTTATCCCTATTATAGGTAAACGAGTCGATACAATTCATGTTGACCCTTTGCATCTTAAAAACAATGCTTGTGCTTATGCCCACCGTCTTTTCCTAGATGAGTTACTTAATCAGTGCTCAAAGAATGTGTCAGGTGTTTCTTCTTTTTCAAAACTTCCATCAAATTCAAAACTGGTAAGATATGTTGAAACATTACGAACAAAATGTAATCTTCCAAGAGTGGCAAAAAAAGTTATCAATTGGTTTGAGGATTCCAAAAATTCTCAAAAGGACAAATTTGACTATCCCTTCACATGTAAGGATTCACGCATGTTTTTGCATAATATCATGTTTCTATTTGAGATCATAGAAGAAGGGAGTGATAGACAACACTATCAGCAACGTTTGTATGCTATTGTCCTTATTTGTCTTTGTTTGCGAGATGCAGTTTCTCTTTTTTGTCGCACTGATATCACAGGTGATCAGGTAAGTAAACTGAAAGACTTATGTTCTATTTATTATCGTGCTTACTATGTTTTTTATTCAGTGAACCCCACAGTTTGGACTCTTGGACATGTTGTTGCCTCACACACTGAAGATATGCTGATGAAGTATGGGGTGGGTTTGGCCCTGAACTCAATGGAGGGGAGGGAGGCAAAACATATCTCAATTGCCAAGTTTTCGCAAAATACTTTCTTCCAAAATCGCTGGCAGCAAATATTCCGCCATGAATATGTTTCTCTCATTTGGCTGAGAGAGAGGAGTTTCAATCTTTCTAGTAATTATCAATCGAAACTGTCATACATCCCTAAACGTGCTGCTCTACCATCCTTTTGCAACTGTGGATTTAGCAAGGAGGAAAATGATGAAAAATGTAGGTTTTGTTGCCTTGATGGACAAAGTAAATGTAAGTATAGAAAAAGGTAAGTGGGTAAACTAGAATCAGTATTTTTTATATTTCATTGCTTTGTTATATCTTTATTAGTGACTCAGCTGAAAAGGAAGGATAAAATAAGCTTGCAATTAACTTTTATTTGAAAAGAAACCCTTTTTGTTTTGCTATTCTAGATTTGCTTCTAGGCTAGTTTGTTCATTTAATAGCTGCAAAACATAGTGTTGTCTGCCCTTTAATCCTCTAATTGTCCCTGTACTACTATTGGCCCAGCCTTGCCTCTCTTTCCATGACTAGGTAGAATGTTTTTGTCATTGATGAAAAGAAAGTTACCATAAAATTCCAGCCATAAGTCCAGAGATATCCAATTTTGTAATTAGATTTTGGAAGGCCCATAATTTAAGGGGCTTATAAATTCAGTTAGGATTATTAATAATCTGATGCACCAGGGCTTATGAACTGTTTTTTTTTAGGTTACTAGCTTGTGGTACTCTTTTTTTGAAAGCCAGCCAATTAAATTAAACAAAAACCTTCTTTTGAATGGGAAAAGCCTAGTTTATTGTTTAAGAGCGAGTCTCCCTAAAAATCAAACATTAGGTGGCAAAGCTCAAAAATTCAAAATTGCTCAAACTTTCACTATTTATAACCCATGGTAAGGTGAGAAATGATGTGGGGTTGGTTTGTAAAAATACTTGAATAAATCTTGAGAAATCCGTGAAAAAATGAAATTAGATGTGGATGTTAAAAAATCACCTTCAAAACCGTCCATCTTCAACGGCCTCGTGTGAGCTTGTCTTATTCTGCTGCTTTAGTTGGCGTAATTTTCATATCTTTTAAACTGAAATGGAAGTATCTTGTCATTTTCAAAGTAGAACCGGTACTGCTTGTTCATTTGAGAGAAGAGATGTGAAAAAGAACATCGACATTATTCCTCTTCGCGCCTGCTGTAAGGACATCAGTACTCATAAATCTCTGTGGACGTTTACTGGAGTAGATACAGAAACTGAGCTGAATTTAGCACGATCTGGTATTTATCAACGTTGGTGAGAGGGAGAAACTCTATGAAACAGGTACCATCTGCCCGCATCACAGATCAGAGCTTGGTTTAGGTTGGCGACGTAATTCCAACAAGTGTTCCGTCCCACAAGAAATATCGAAACACGAGAAAAGAAAAGGAGATCGGGGGATTTCTTTGTTGATATCTGAACAGATTTTGCAGAGGACAGCTGTGCTTGTTCAAGTTGGTTCAGGTAAACTTAGCTTGAAAACAAGTCACAACGCTTGTTAATTATTGACAATCTGGTTCTTGCTCTACATCTTACAAAGTTGTAAAAGTTTCAGCCACCTGTATATTTACTTTTTATTTCAAATTAACGATACCCCAAATACCATTTGCACTTGCAATGCGCTATACACCCTTCTCATAATGGCTGATAAACGCACGTAAACGGGGTCACCCAGTCATCTTGCAAGGTTGAGCCAAGCTGATCATTCAAAATAAAGGCTGTTAGCGCTAATTCAGAACAAAACAAAATGTCACTTTTTAAACTTTTCTTCTTTAAAGTCATTTCATGTAATTTTATATCTTTTATTGTGAAATATTGACCTCGTTTTCATGCACTTGTCAGCCATTATGAGAAGGGTGTATTCAGTATGTATACAATATTCAATATTCAACCTTTTTTGTTACAACTTTCCTTAGATTGACTGTACAATCATACTAGCTTATATTAGCAATTTCACGAAAGAAAATAGCTCACTGCAGTTTTCTACTGTCTTTTTATCGTTAAGGGAAAGGATGAGGAGGTGAAGCTTTCCACACCCACTTTATTGTCTTTGCCAACAGACACACCCATCAGTCTCTATAAGCCTTTACAAAGTTCAGAAGAATCTGACAAGGAAACCGAACCATCCAGTAACAGCTGCCGATCTACTTTAAATGCGTTTTTGTGCAGTAGAGATATAAGTCCTGTACGGAATCAGCTGAAGACCTCGTGGCAATCTACTAAAGGACGAACAAGACGTTATTATACACGGAAAGCACGGCAAGCAGTTCAAGCCGTTCTTGAGGAGATAGCACCAAGAGACGTGAAAAGCCTTTGGGATGCTATGAGCAGTTCAAGGAACGTAGCTCAAGAAGTCCCATTAAATCTAGAAGACGATGTAGACCTTCTGTTTTAGTAGATGCCTTGACTGAATGCTATAAGAACGCTAAACACTGGGGTACGCGTCGTCAAATACTTTCGATTATAGCAGACAAAGTCACCTTTAAGACACTTAAGCGGTGGATTCTAGAACTGACGCGCTATAGATTTAACATTGCTAGACATCATCGACTTCTTCATGGGCGTGGGGCTGCATTACCTGACACTGCTTGTACTAGAATGTATATGTATCTACGGGACAGCTACGCCACTTCATTGACTTTATCACAAGTGCACATATTGTACAGGACCTCCCATTCGGTGAAAGGACGTTAAAGCTATCGTCCAGTGAAGAAATAGTTGTTCCCAATGTCATCAGGACTGTCATCCCGGCACAAATTATTCAGCAGTACGAATTGTTTTGTAGCGAAGAAGGCTTCAAGCCCATGCGACGTAGTACCCTATACAGAATATTGGATGTGTGTTCTGCTTCAATAAGGAAATCTCTCCAAGGTTTAGATTATTTTGGAGCGCAGGGTGCCAGAGCGTTTGAAGACCTAGAGCAAGTTATCGATTGCCTTGGAGATACCAACGGAGTGGGTTGGTCTTGGGCAAAGGCAAAGAAGGAGCAACTAAAGGAAGCCAAGAGATACCTGAAGGGTGATTACAAGGTATGTCAAGAAATATATTATAATACACATGTTTCTAATAGCCTAGTTATCTGTAGATACTTTGGGTGGGATTTGACAGAAAAGACGAGCACTATTTTATTAATGTTTTCAAAACTAATATACTATGTATTTTATTGTGTTTCTAATTGAATACTATGAGAATTATCTCGTCTCCTTGCGCAATTTCACTATTCTCTGACATTTGTTCATGCAGTCGTTTTTTTCTCCTTTGGGATTCATCTTCTTGCCAACTTTTCCAATGGTTCCAAAGATTCTATATAAGAAATTAAGGTTCTTTTATCTAATTTAAGGTTCACGTGTCCAAAAGTTCCACGGTTCCAGACCACTGTCGTGTGTACGCTTTAAGTGACCCCAATGATAAGCATTACAAAGGCACGTGTGACCATGCCCACAACGCAAGTTGCGATCGTTGTTCTCTTCTGGAGTCGGTCATTACAGAGATTGAAGAGAATTTGAAAGTTGGCGATTGCATGGAAGATGAAAGGCAAGAAATGTCCTTCCTGTTCTCACAGGCAAAGCAGGATATACATGCCTGGAAATCTCATCTTCTTCGCTCTATCAATCAGGATGAATGTAGACTGGACATACTCAGCGAACTGGATCATTCTTCAGTGTTATTAGTCTCTGACTGGGCAATGAAATACATTCCTCGTAAATTTCGCGAAAGTCAGTCGGATTGGGTAGCCAAACGAAGTATTTCGTGGCACCTAGCCGTAGCTATTAGAAAGAAGGATGGTGTGATGGAGATGATGACATTTGCACATGTATTCGAAAAGTCTATTTCCCAAGATAGCTGCGCAGTACTATCCGTTGTGAACGATGTATTCAGAGAGCTCAAAGAAATAATGACAGAACTAAAAAATGTTCATCTGAGGCAGGACAATGCTGCCTGCTACCACAGTGCACAGACCCTTATTACCGTCCCTCAAGTCGCTAAATACAATGATGTAGAAATATCACGAATTGACTTTTCAGATCCACAGGGTGGAAAGGGCTCGTGTGACCGTAAGGCGGCCACGATTAAGTCACACATGGCGCGGTATTTAAATGCTGAACAGGACCTTGAAACAGCTTTTCAAATGAAAGAGGCCATGTACTCGTCTGGTGGCGTGCGGGGAGTAAGTACAACAGTGCGTAGTCAACCTACAAACCGATTGAAGAAAGTCAACAAGTGGGAAAAAATCAGTTACATCAACAACATTCAATTTAGCAAGACAGGACTCAAGGTTTGGAGAGCGTATAACATTGGCCCTGGGAACGAATTGCCTTGGAAGAAAGTCGACGTACCTGATGAAGGGGAACTACCAACAGTAGAGTGTAGGATGTGCGGCAATGCGAAATTTGTACCCGTTAAATCCAGGAAAGCAAATTGCAAACAGCCAAAGAGTGGCACAACAAACAATTCTGACAGCAGTTTATCAGAATCTAGTGAGCCCAATGACGCATGCCAAGAACCTGGTTTGTTTACTTGTCCTGAAGAAGGATGCATAAAATCGTATGTGAGGTATTCATCCCTTCAGACCCACATGGAATGCGGAAAGCACAAACGCTGTTTAGAACAGGAGACCCTTTACGACAAGGCTATCAAAGAGTACGCAACCATGCTAGAAAGTGGTACAAGTCAAGTTCCCGTTATTCATCAGCGAGGTACCAGCTCACCTTCATCGCCATCATCTGCTCTTAAAGTGGGTTGGGCGCTGAAATCTACACGTAAGCGTAAGAGATTCTCTGACAAGCAAAAAGAGTACCTTAATGCGAAGTTTCTGATAGGAGAGACCACTGGGAAGAAAGTTGACCCATCTGATGTGTCTAGAGAAATGAGATCGGCAAAAGACATTAACGGAATGAGCTTATTTGATAGTGGCGAGTTTTTGTCTACGCAACAGCTGCGTAGATATTTTTCCCGCATGGCTGCGAAGAGTAGTACTGTGCCGGATGAATTAGAAAGTGACCATGAAGAGGATGCCGAATTGGAAAATGAGTTACACCATGAACTCCAAAACCAGGTTCTGGCCGACATCAGTGTTCAACACTCACACCCAATTATGCATGATTCCAGGAATATTTGTGAAATGGTAATGATCAACTCGCTTTCAATAGCCAAGTTGCAGGACATTTGTCAAGCCCTTGGCCTTGACACATCAGACATTGTTGTCAGGAGAAAGAAGCCTTACGTAGACATGCTTACCAATTTGGTAGGCAAGGGTTGTGATTGCAACCAATAGCTAGATGATAGACCCTTCGAAATCGTAAAATATCAAGTCGTGCTCCTTGATTGAAGGCACCTTTTTTCTGTGTCTAAATATTCACAAATGCTAAAGGCAAAGCAACTTCAATAAATAAGAACGCTTTGACAGCCCACGGGACTCTCACTTGAACACATGAACATTCTGAAAAAAATGAGGCTAATCCTCCAGTTTTTATTTTCCGTCTTTCTACTCAGCCGTTTTTCTTCTTAATAACCGAGTCACCATAAAACTGGTACTGAAACTGTAAATGGTATGAAAGCAACATCAAGAACCATTTTAGATATTTTCAAGTTCTAGATAATTTGAGGTATTTGACTGTTCATTCATGAAATTATGTGCATATTGGTATCGCAAAACATATGGATTATTTCGCAACCCTCCCTAAATTTGCATACCAGTATTTAGTTTCAAACTTTGGATATAACCTGTAATTTTTTACCATATCTTTTGCAGGACTTTCATTCATTGGGTGATATATAACTCAAATGGAAGTTTTTACATAATCTTCGAAAGGAATTAAATAATACCACAGTGTAAATAGTAATGACAGTACTGATCGGCCTGTCACGCAATATTAGAACTTATGACCGATTCCTAAAAATACGCCAAACTCAGCACTGGATTACAGAGCGCGCTTGAATTTGCCCAGAAATATTTTTATATATTTAAAATCTAGTACCCTTCTGGGTTTTATTTCTACAATTTCTTGAATTTTGAGCAAAAGGCAGTGGGACAAAAAAAATTTGTAGTATACCTCCATATTTCGTTTTGAATTTGGTAGCGTTTAGCGTTTGAAATTCACGATATACATTCATGAAGAGTTGAGTGTTTCAGTAGTATAAGATAGAGGTTCGTAAGTTTATTTTGCGAGTCACACGAGGCCGTTGAAGATGGACGGTTTTGAAGGCGATTTTTTAACATCCACATCTAATTTCATTTTTTCACGGATTTCTCGCAAAATAAAAAGTATTTTTACAAACCAACCCCACATCATTTCTCACCTAACCATGGGTTACAAATGGTGAAAGTTCGAGCAATTTTGAATTTTTGAGCCTTGCCACAAATTTTCGATTTTGTTTGATTTTTAGGGAGACGCGCTCTTAAGTTACAGCTTTTGAATAAACTTGCAGATTAACTTTCTAAAGTATAAGAATGCATGTGTCAAAAAGTATTCATTCATATGATTTTATTTTCAAGAATTAATATTGACTTATTTTATGAAAATAAGTGGCTGTATTATTTTTGTAGTTCATAGAGTGAAGTTGATTTTTGTTTTACAAAACTAGAGTTGAATATTACAGCTGTGTATTGTCTAAGCCAATGGATCTAAATTATAACAGCTTTGAAGCAAATGATATGAAATGTTTACCTTAACCTTAGTATTTTATTCTAAAAAGACTGAGTGGAGCATGAAAACCAAGTATTTATTAGGTTTTTATATAGTATTTATAAGTCATAGCTATAGGCAGCACCACAGTATTTGCTGTATTTCTTCTAGTTTATGCATTGTAAATATTTTTAAAGTATTTAATTCATGAAAACCAAGTTTTACAAGGTGTTTATAAGTCATAGCTATAGGCAGCACCACAGTATTTGCTGTACTTCTTGTTTTCATGCTTTGTAAATATTTTAAAGTAATTAATTCATTAAAGCCAAGTATTTATTAGCTTTTTACAAGTTATTTATGAGTCATAGCTGTGAGGAGCACCACAGTAATTGCTGTATTTCTTGTTTTCATGCTTTGTAAATATTTTTAAAGTAATTAATTCATTAAAGCCAAGTATTTATTAGCTTTTTACAAGGTATTTATAAGTCATAGCTGTGAGCAGCAACACAGTACGTGCTGTACTTCTTGTTTTCATGCTTTGTAAATATTTTTAAAGTAATTTTTTTACATTTATTTAATCTTGTAAATAATCATGACAATTACATTAAAGGACTTTCCATCAGCCTCTTTAGATTATAATATATCCCATAGGACTACTACAAGTTCATTTATGTCTCGATACATTATCTTTAAACAGTAAAACAACATTTTCTAAATATAAAAATGATAAATCTTTTTTGATGGTCTTAACCTGTCAGACAGTCAAATAACTAAATTACTCTTTAAGTACTGTGTTATTTTCACAGCCAATGTGAATCAGGAAAGGTGAGGGAATTACTAGGATTTTTTATGCAAGGGGAGGGGAGGTGAACAAGTGCAATATTTAAAAGCTCAGTACACCATACATAAGGAGGTAAATTGTGCATGAAGTGGTGTAACCCTTTTGTAACCCCCTGGTGAATAACCATTTCTGTGGAGAAAAAGCAGGGTTTTAAAGGATAGTCGTATTTGTTGCAGAAACAATTGTGAGTGGTATGCAGTCTACAGTCTCTACAGTGTTTGATCTCTTTTACAGAACTTTCTTTCTTGAGGCTGCTCTCCCAGTCATAAAAAGCTATGAGCCAGGAGATACTTGCTAGTAGAAACAACTTTGACGAGGGGTTGGAGGCTGCTCTATCAATCAAAAAATAATAATAAAATAAACAACACCAAAAACAATGACTTTTGAATAATAGTTTCCTTTAATTTCTTGTTAAAATCATTTCTTTGAATACCAAAATAAGAAGGGACATTTATGTCCCAGATCTAGAAGCCTTGCATTTATGTACAACCATCACTACAGGTAGAGGAAAAATTACAGAGAGAATTATTTTGCTGTCAATATCAGTGATTGTCATGTCCTTGGTGGTCAAAGGAGTCATATTTTTGGCAAAAGAAAGTGTTATTAGATAATGAAATGCAGTCTAGTACTATGGTAAAAGCCGAGGCAGTGTTAACAGTCAATGATCCAAGATTTTTAGTCATGTTCTTCAGTTGTGTTGAGGTCCACCTAAAATGTTCCATTCTCCATAATGATAGCTTACTGTAAGTTCTCCTTTTTTGTAGTTGTACATGAACGCAAAGTCCTTGCTCTATTCCACGATGACCGAAATGTTGTGTCCACTTCTTACGCCTGATGCTTTCCTTTGAAAAACTCATGACTTCAGGGCCAGACATGCCAGTCAGGAGACAGAAGACCTCCTTCACAAGACGAATGGTCGTCAACGAAAATACCTCTGGTTTTTTATTTTTGCTTTGAAAGCAAAAAGGTGGAGCATAGCCATGAGAAATTCTGACCACTGGTGACATAACATCAAAGAATTCCCGTGGAATAAACCGGTGAATCTCTGCAAAAAACGGTTTTCGAAGGGATCTACGGCCACTGAGACGACGATGGATGCCTTCCAGTCATAGCTTTGCTTCTTTTTGGATCAGTGATCCAGCATGAATTTGCCTGTTCAGCACAGATCGGGCGCTCGTAGAGGTTAATTTGACTATTACTGTACTCCAAAAAGCTAATCAGCTGCTATTTCGATCCCATGGGACATAAGACACAGGGAAAAAATGTCAATTCCCAACCTGGGGTTATCTGGAATCTTATTTCCCAAAGCTGGGGCTACCCTGGGACTGGCATGGGGCAAGTTTGGAAAGCAGTTATGGAAAGCAGTTAGGAAAAGCCCTGTTTGAAATCAATATCAACCCAAGGTTGGGGAAATTGAGAATCTTTAAAACTATTTAACCCCAGGCTAGTATTCAATCTGATCAATTTAAACCCAAGGTTGGGGAAATTGAGAATCTTTAAAACTATTTAACCCCAGGCTGGTATTCAATGGGGTCAATATAAACCCAAGTTTGGGGAAATTGGCAATCTCTTTCAGCAATTTTACAAGTTCTCTCCTTTCTTCAGCTTGGGCATATGTTTTCTGAATGTGTTTGTAATTGCTTGATCGAGAAACATTTCTTTGCTGCTCTTTCGAGGCAATAGCACCAATAACACATTTGAAGCCTACGGAAGCTCTGGGGGGACTTCACACTTCACACTTCATATTCCCCGTGTTTCTGTGCTTGCTGTCAAGATGGCGACAGAGATGGAACACTAGGTGAGTTTTTTTTATTTATTTATGAATAAAAGTAACAACTGCAAGGTCTCCAATTTTTTCAATTTAAATTTAACTATTTATCGTTTATTTTGTAACTTTTGTAAGACTCCAACTTCAAACGACACCAATAGTCGTGCATAGTTTTAATAGGATCAAGGGTTCTACCGTGCAGGGTAGTCCTTTGTTTGCCGAACTTCCCCAAATAACGGGGCTTCATTTATTTTATGTGAACGATGTAATTTTGGTGTTAATAAACCTAAATGTAAAGGGTAAGGGGAGTCACTATGGTACAGATTAAAGATTTGACATTATTGAGGATGCACCACAGGTAACCAAACATGCATGATTAATCTAAAGTTATTTGCACATTCTCCCATTATAACCTACTTCATTAATTGCATGCATAGCATGCATACTTTGAATGTTGGTATGGTATTACATAATGAAAACGCCTCATTTAGAGTAGCCATTACAGAGATACCCATTAACCAGCAACTTTTAATAATTTCTAACTATATCAGGTTTATTGAGATTAAAGTGAGTATCACATGTCATAACGTGCAATTTTGAAATTATGGTCACAAATAACGGTGCATAGCATATTTGTTTGAAAATTTAAGAAATTATTGTTGTGTTTCAATTCCCCCTTTCTTTGCTAATTCCACATTTCTGGCAACATAATAATAATACTTTGTTCTCTAATGTAAAAGGAAAGAACTTAGAAAACTATAATAATATTTTCCGGCCTTTCTTCACACCTGACACATACAGAGATTTGAAAAACAATTCCCCTTTTTGTTCATCCTAGACACATTATCTGACAAATACAGTACTTAAATAAAAAAATACAAATCCTTTTTTTGCGATCTACAACATAGCTTGATATGGTTGCTCTCATATGACAAAAATCAAGCTGTTACTATTATTAGATTTTATTTAATTATTCATTTTGGATTTACCAGCTTTGTTATTAATTTTTAAATTTCCTTTCTTATTGAGTAAGGATTTTTAAAAACTACTGCCAATTTTCCTGAACAGAATATGTCATTTTTGGCTATTCCCTCCCCATCCGCCACTCCTGTAGATAAAAACCTATGCCAAAATGCATGTAACTACAATTCTCAAACACATTAATAATTTTAATTAAAAATTTAATTTTAAATTTTAAAAGGAGTTTTTCATCCAATGCCCATGGTCTATTCAGTCAGGTAGATGCATCTTGTTGATACCCCAATGAAGCACTGTGGGATGATCACTAATGATATGAGGAAATAACATCTAGATTCATCTTAACTTACTCACTAGTGTAGTCTCAATCTACATTGTGGTTGGAATTATCAAAAGAGTTAGAACCCGCCGTTACCTCTTTAATTTCTCTCTCCTTTGCTCTGTTTGTCTGTCAAACTAACTACATACCTAATTTACATTTTAATGAAAATTCAATATTTTTTAGCTTTTTTATTCTGGTTATTCCTTTTCCTGGGTTCTAGCTACGCCACTGAGTGTAAATTACTAACTGGTAAGGAGTACAGGGGGTTGTAAATCATACCCCTTGTGGGCCTTCAAGTATCAAAAGGATAAAATATGACAAATATAAATTTATTATAAGTTATTATTACTATTATTAATTTTATCAGTTCTTTTAACGGTCTCATGTCCAAAAAATTATACACCTTGAAGAAACGTCATAAAAAAAGTAATTTAGTGAAAAAGGAATAAATTAAAGACAAAAGAAGATCAATGAAGCTGAACTCTGAAGACAAAAGAGTTTAGCTTCAGTGATCTTCTTTTGTCAACCTAATTTATTCCCATCCCACTAAACTACTAATATTCTTTTTTCCTATGACAAGGTTGTTGCAAATAGGTGTATGTTTTCAAGTAGTCAATGGTACGTAAACTGTTTGCGTAAAAATGGAAATGTGAAATAAACTTTCCATCATTTTCATCATTATTATTATCACAACTATACCAAAAAATAGACCAATCAAAATAACACGAATTTTTTTTATTATTTTAGATAACAGGAAGGAAGGAATAAGGCGAGCCATCGACAAAATAAAAAACGAAAGAAAGAAAGTAAAAAAAATGAGGAAGCAAAGTAAAGCTAGAAGAATAAGAGAAATAAAAGAAAATAAGAATAGAATGGCTTCATAGAGCACTAGGTGCCAGGTTCAAGCAAGTAAACGCCATAACTGCAGATTTCCTTAAAAGTGAAGGGCAACGCATGTTCTTTCCAGGAGGTACTTCCATACACGGTCCTTTAAAGAACATGAAAGTTGAACTTGGCAATTTCAAGAAAGAGCCTGTCGACAAATTTTCCGGCACCGAGGGAAATGAATCTACTCAGAGTACATCCGTTTTAGACGCCTCTATGCAAGTCGTTCGTGACAAGTAAAGCGATGAGAAAGCCAACTTCAGAGTACAAGCCAATGATCAACGTTTCTACTCCAAAGTATGGTGTTTGCAGATTAGTCATTCCAAAAGCTTTTTAGTTGGATCTTCATTGACAGTTTCAGAGTTTTCAATTGTGTCAGCTGAAGCAACTCCTTCGCAACTTGGGATGGGACACAAAGCTGGTAGAAGCCATGAAGCAGTGGGGTCCCAGAACCAAGATAACTCTCGAAAGTGTTCACCATCACAAAACTCCTTCCGGTTATCAAATGGCTGGTCTCTTTTGAGCCAGTGCTCTTTCTCTTCCCAGTGTGCTAGGTATTTCTTACATGTATCAGTGTCCTGCAACTATTTTTTTGCTTTTTCTGCAACACCTAGGTAAAAGTACTGTACATCTCCCTTGTTTACTATACATAATATCCCGCTTGCCACTGTATGTATGAGTTGCTGTAGTTCTCTTAGTTTTCCTTGCTTTCTTCCGGCAAAAACATATACATGTAATATATTCTTTTGGGTCACTGTAGCCACGTTCTCTTAATAATTTCTGTGTTTCAGCCCAGGTATTATGCCATTCACCATTTATTATATCAGGATCACACAAAGACTCGACCAAACCTTCACATTTATTTACACATTTATTTTCCAAAAGCAATAATTTCCTTAAAACTCTTAATAGAGCCATTTACCATTTTCTTTTAACTGGATGGCTTTAAGAACAGCTCGTACAGCAATAGCTTTCAGATCGCCATCATTGTCATTTTCCTGGTCTTCGATTTCATTTTCAATTTGATTTATACTTTCTGTGTATGAGCATGTATCTAAGGCTCTTAAATCTGAATCCACGTCTGAATCTTCATCTTGTCTTCGAGTATAAGAAAATCTTGCAATTTTTTGTTATTCTTCCTCCAATGTCGAAGCTCATTAGATCGAGGAGTAGCCTTACCATTGCACTGATTACACGGACAATGAACATGACTTCTCATCGCAGCAATAGCTTTTGATGTCTTTTTAGCTAGGTCTTTATGTAAGTTTAACTAGACCATTATTTACTTTTTCCGTTCCCGCCATTTCAGAAAATGAGTTGATCACGTGAATTCTATTAGCTTACGCCAAGTTCGATATATTGTAAATAATTCGTTATTTCCTTCTTTGCATCTCTATCTTAAATTATATGACTACTTACCCTTTGATACAGTTAAGGTGACTGCCTACTTTTGGAAATTGAATTAAACCTTTTTTTAAACTTCGATTTTCCGAAATAAAATTTAATGCTGATTCCAAATTTGGAAAGAAAAATAGGGTGTCTCGAGCTCGTTTTCGAGATAATCAGCATTTAATGGAACCTATGCACGACTCTTTGGAATAATTACGCCACCGGAAGTGTTTAGAAAAAAATTAAGATTCATATGATAATAGTTATTTGCAGACTATATGATTGCGCAAATGAAGGCTAGTCAATCATTCTAAAATAATACAAGGATATTTTCGACAAAAAGACAAAAAACACATTGATTTATCATATTTCGTAGTTTCGGTGCTCTTAAAAAAACTCATAAAGTCGCGCAAAAATCCCTACAAAAATCTATTTTTTCATGTGTTACTGATTTAAACTTTTTCTAAAATGTTGATATAACCTAGATCTTTCGAATGAGCTATTAAAAATATAGAGTCCCGTGCAAAATTTGAGTGTTTTGTCCTGTTGAAGCTAAGAAAGCGTATGGTTCTTAAATAAAATCTTGTAGATTTTTCAGCGGCTTTTGAGCGCGCGCACATTGTGGGTTCAATTCGAACGTTCAAAAGTAGGCAGCCACCTTAAATAGGCTTATGTTATGACAAAAAACAAAACATGTTAAACAAATCTCTTGAAGATGAAAACATAGATGGTCGTTGTTTTCATACTTTGGCAGAGAAGCACGAAGAAGCCTTTAAGAAACTTGGGCTTACGTATGGCAAGCTGGTGACACTCAAAGCGGCTATAGAGAGGCCGGGAGAAAGTGTCACCCTTGTGCAGCAATACACCTCCCAGTTTCTCAAGTAACTTGTCTTCAAAAAGTACATGAAGAACTAAGCCTATAATGTCATCACCACATAATAACCACTAATGTCATAACCACTTAACAAAGAATGCTGTACAAGCTGAAGTAAGTCAATCATTGTTTTCCTATAATAACCAGCTACAGTATTTTAAAATTAGAAAGGGGATGATGTATCTTCGTCCTGTGACTACTCTCAACCCCTCATTGCTGCAAATATGCAAATTAGTTATGAAAACTTATGTACAATATAACATGTGTTAACCTAATTTTGTGTTTTCATCTTTTCAGAAGAAGGAAAATCAACCTTGCTGCTACAAACAAATGGCCAGGAAACATTTTCCTCAATATTCGGTTACCAGAATATAAAAATGAACTTGAAAAGCTAGCAGCATCATATTTGGAGGAGTGCTCAATGCCAGAAATAGGATTGGTTTGGAGGAAATTAAAGAGCACATAAAGGCAACATTCTGTGAGGGGAAAAGGTCACAGAAAAGAGATGGGACAAACTATGACGAGGTTTCTTGAAGCAGACTAGATAATACATATAGAAATGCCTTGTCCTTTTCATTGGCTTGTTTACAACTTTCCTGTCATTCTTTAGCTTAAAACGTTTGTTTTATTTCCTTCATTTTAGCCTGACAAGAGAAAAGCAAAGTCACTATGTTTCAAGGAAAAGAAACGTGATGCCATTGACAGTGGTGACAACAGCAAAGAGAATTCTTACAAGGTATATTTCAATTTACTGGCTGGATTTTTGGGAGCTTTTTTTTGAATGGTAGTATACCCAGCACTCAATTGTTGTATTTTTAAGATCCATTATGTTTGGTGTGATTCATTGAATTTTTATGAATGTGTTAATCTATGGTTAGCAGTACAGTTGTCTCTTCCCCGTGTGAATGCTCATACTGTCACCCATTCTACCAATTTAAAAACAATTTTACCCTTTTTTCCAGCCAAGCCTGAAAAGAGCAAAACCACAGAAAGTGAAGGAGGAGGAGGGCATGGAATCAAGGACTGACAAAGATGGAAGTGGAGATACTGATATCTTATCAACAGAAGAATCATCACAAGATTTGTCTGTTAAATCCAGTAGGTCTTGCACCTTAGAAAGGTCGAGTTTATCTATTCCAAAGCATCTAAGAAATCAAACAAAAAATCTTTAAAATATACCAAAGTTAAATAGGCCTAAAGCTATAGAGAAAGAAGCAACTTCAATGATTTCTCTCAACAGTTCTGAGGCTGTATTGCTTAAGTATTTTAAAGTTAGCAAAGTTGATGACCTTTCAAGTGATAACATGATAAGTGAGTTGAAGCATTTGGGTTGTAAAATTAGCTCAGTAGCTTAACTTAAAACGAAACAGCTGATAATGGAACTAGCAGCACAGTTGATAAATGGAGAAGCTGTCAGAATTGACAGTGATGATGATTTTCAGCAATTTAGAGCATCAAGTGTTCAGCTGCAAAAAGTTTTGGAATAAAGCAAAGCTAATAGAAATATATATATATATATATATATATATATATATATATAAGTAATAGTTGGTATGATTTTGTTGGAAGTGAGATTCCTGTAGCAAATATATAGGGTATAAAATGATTTATCTTTCAAAATAATTTTTTACAAAAGTTTATGTATATGTAGTAATACCAATTAAGTTCTAGAAGTTGTCTATACAATTTGTGCTATGCACTTATATGTTTTCATTAATTCTTTCAAATTTTAGGAGGTATTTACTATAACTGAAGTCCTTGTGAGTGAATATTATTGTAATGCCACATATATATTTATAATTATATTATGATCAAAATCAGAAATCTCAAATCCCACCTAGAATGTATTATAATTTGAAAAGTTCAGTTATATTGTGTTTAATAAATTATTGTTGGTGTTTGATATCTGGATATTTGCCACAATTTCTAATGGATGTATGTTTTGTCTAGGGAAATACACTGGGGCCTGACATACCCAGTCCTGTAATTGCAACTTGGGAATTACATAATTCCCAGTCTTGTATAAACTACCGGCAAGATAGTCCCAGCTAGACATTTATCCTGGAGCCTGGTATACCCAGTCCTGTAATCGCAACTTGGGAATTTTATTATTAACAATATCATTAAAAATTGGGAAACTGTTCTATTTTTAATAGGTTGTGTATTGCAGATTTCCCAAGCTGGAAAAGCAGTTTAGACCCAGTGTAGACCCATTTTTCACCCGTTGGGAATTCATTGAAATTTTTCAATTAATTGAAATGTAGGGTCCATTGCATACAGCATGACAAGCCTAATTAACAAATTAACATCAGATTTTTATGTGTCTGTCCTCTTATTGACAATAAATCGAGTCATAACAAGGTCAAAGTAGTGTGGATCCACAAGGCACAGCCGAAAACCTGAAGTCAATTTCGAAACATAGAATTGAGACTCCTTTGTCTTTGATTATGTGGATGTTAATTCTGATTTGCCACACCATATTTACTCAAGTACGTCACAAGCTATGCCACTTTTAAAATCGACAGGAAATGTTAGCTTCGTTCGCAGTTTTAGTTTAGTTGGTCAGATCGTCCACGATAGAGTCGTATATTTGGAAGCTGTTCGAAGAAGTAGTTAAATTTATCCCCTGGCCACTTTAGAGTGCAAGCGGGAACAGATGTGTAAGTACAGTAATTAGCTTTACACCTTGTCTAAGCGTCAGCCTCGTGCATAATAGCCTTTTAGTTACTTTATAAGACCCGTCTATGGTTTAGTCAAGCACACGCCAACGACCTGAGATTTTTATTGCTTAGTAAGCATTCAATTTACAAAGCTAGGCCTATATCTCTATTTACAAATTTAAATGTGTAACTTTAAGCTTAAAGCCTTTATTGATCTCAATATCGCTAGTATATTTGCAGTGGCACACTCTAAGGCATAACCAAAATCGCATCATTTATATTAGTACTACATAAGAGTTTCTAGGAGTGATTTCATTGCTATATTATCATAAAAACTATTAGTATCATTTTACAACTTGTACCTTACGTTTTTTTTTAGAGTTTGTCATACCAAAACTATGATCGGAACGTATGTTATTCCTTATGCGGTATCTCGTAATCCTATCACTTAGTAATTAGTTCATTGATTGTATTGTTTTAAGTTTAAGTTTGATTATCGTCAATTAAAATCACCGTCAATCACAGCCGATTTTCCGTGGTTCCTGACCTTATTAAATCAGATTGTAAACAATCCTCTACTTTGTAGACATTTGTCGGATTATTTCTGATTAGTCCCGATTGTCGGTAAGAAATAAGTCCATTAACATTATAACCATACGTAAATTCTGTCATGTTTGTTGAGTCTCCACACATTTGTCCCTGTGATGAGAAGAAAGATTCAACAACATCTTGATTGAAACGCCGACGCATTAGAAACACCGACGCAGCTCACACTAGTTTTTAGCTAGTTATATCTTTTCAACATCTTGATTTAGTAGTTTTGGTACTGTGTACAAGATTGAATGCAAATAAGAAGCTCCTTGAGCCCATTTACAAACACCTAGAAAATCACCAACACTGAGTGGTGAATGGAGTAAGAGGTATGCTATGTGACTCCCCTTCAGTCCCAAATTTAGTGCATTTGAAATGGGATGGGGTAAGCTTCACCAAAAAAATCTCCTGCAATACGAATGGCATAAAAGTATGGAGAGAGTATGGCATTGGCGAGGGTAAGACCTTGAAGTGGAGTGCATTTAGCCTGCCAAGTATTCTTTTGCCAAAACTAAACTTCATTAAAGAACCTTTTCCCCCTAAAACCACTTTTACAGAGGTAACTGCAAGAAAGAGACCAGCAGCAAAGTCTAAAAGTATCGAGACACAGCCTATGCATACGGATGCTGAAAGCTCCAGCTCAGAAGATGAAGAGCAAACGACAAAGCTTCCATGTCCCGACGACGGCTGCATTAAAAGCGGTTTTCATCTCTTCAACGCCACCTTGACATAAATATGTACTGGAACGCGAAACACTTCTAGACATGGCGATGCTGTCATATGCCGTAAACCTTGTCCAAGGAGATGCTTCATTGGAGAACCAGCAACTTGAAGAGCCAAGTACTTCCAGCATATTGGCATATTGCGATGCTCTATCAAAAGACTGGACATTGAAGTCATCCACTGTCCAAAGGAAACGCTTGAACAAAGCTCAAAAGGACTACCTTACCAAGATGTTCGATCTTGGAGAGCAAACAGGGCACAAAGTGGATGCTAACACCACATCTAATTCCAAGAGAATGGAAAGAAACCTTTATGGCTCTTTTATGTTTAATTCAAATGAGTACCTAACACGAAAGCGAATAAAAGGTTTTTTTCTCACGTCTTCCTAAAAGACCCTCTGTCACAGAGATTGTTCTTGAAGCAGAAATAGAAAGAAATTAAGGGAATTAAATAGAAAGAGAAAGAGATTTATCATCGAACTCATTACAGTGTCTCTACCTTGAGCCCCGAGGTAATAAGAATGGAGACTGGATTCCTTAGAAAAGAGGTATTCGATATTGTTGTTAGATATGCCTTAAGGTTAGTTACTTTTATGGTTGGACACTGATGAAGACAGTTTTGAAGATCAAATATTTGTGACCTTAATGAAAGAGAGACAAAACTACACCAATTTGCACCTTGTCAATTATTTTCGTGTAGTGTAGCTACAATTACCGATATTGAAATTATTTTTTATGCGTTTTGCGTAAAATATTATTTAGGGATAATATGACAATTATTCCCTCACGACACAAAAATAGCACTTGCACACCATCTTCATTTTCAGGTTTTGCTTCTTGCAGAGTTCTCAATGACTGCACTTATACTGAAGTTGCAACTCCAAGGCTAATGAGCCAGCAAAGTGCAACTTACTCCAGTTGTAGAGGGATGAATTCGTTTAAGGTTTTAGTTTTTGTTGCAACTAATGCAGTCATTACTTATGTTAGTCATCTTTATCCCGGGTTTCAGACAAAGAAATTGTTGACAGTTCAGGGCTTTTAAGGCAAGGGACTTGATTTTAGCAGACAAGGGATTCGTTATTGAAAATATTTTCCTTATTGGTGTCTCTGTATATATTCCCCCTTTTTTAAATAATGGAAGATTCGCTGAAAGTGAAGCTAAGGCAACCAAGTCGATTGCAAAGTGCCGTATTCATGTTGAATATTCATTCTTTTTAAGATGATAAAGAACTGCTTAATCCTTCCCAATACGGAATTAGGAAAGTTCATTCAACACAAGATGCTATAATTGATATCGTAAATACAATTCAGACACACATCGACCAACGCTTGTTTTCGTGTACCATTTTTATCGATCTAAAAAAGATTGATGCTGTTTATCACAATATTTTATTATTAAAACTCTATCATTATGGATTTCGGGGAATAATTAATGATTGGTTTTCCTCCTATCTTGAAAGACGGACACAGACAACTCAGTTAGGTTCACATATCACTAATAAAGCTAAGATCACCTGTGGTGTGCCACAAGCTTTGTGTTAGGACCCTTGTTATTTCTGATATATATAAATGATCCTGCTCTGATCAATTTTATTTTTATCTATTTGCCGACGATACTAATGTCGTATACTCTGATAAAAGTCTAAAGGTTTAAGAACAAACAGTGAATCGGGAATTAGAAGATGTCTAGAAACTTGCAATTGAAATGCACGAGGAAATCATAGCCTCACTATGAATCAAGTCAATTTTTCATATATTTTTCGTGCTTATTTAGTTCGAATTACATGCGAACTAAATAAGCAAATACCAAGATACTACACCCACAAAGGATTAGATTATGGGTAATTTTCTAAATCTCTGTTAAATGCTAATGAACAACTAGAATTTCACCAAAAGTACAAATTCGGAGTTGGGGATCCTATTTCTAGGGGAAAAAGTTATCATCAACTTGCTTCTGTTATTTTCATAAAAATGTCATATGTTACACAACTGTAGGGGGTGATTGTGCTACAGGTGCATCCATTTCATGGTCATGAGGTTGATCATCTGGTGACCCACTTTTGACCTCACTTTCACCATCGTCTTCATCTTCGGGTTGTGTAGCATCACGATCGACCATTAATTTCTGATTACCGATTAGCTGCTTGTTTATACCAAGCTCTACAAGACCTTTAGTAAACGTTTTCAAACCTCTGGGTAGTCTAATATCTGGGTTGTAAGGTAACATGGTATTCTTTGTTAAGGATAAGTCATTTCTCCTTGCGGTTTCCAGTACAAAATGCCCTGAGAAGAAGCCATACTGTGGAGTAAGTTTAGAGCTCTCTCCCTTGGTATGCTTTTAGAAAGCTCTTGCGCTATCGGAAGACAAAGACATTTCCTCATTAGAGGAATCAGAATCTGATGCATCTTCCTCAGAACCATCAGTGCGCCTTCGCTTTATGATGATCAGCCTTGCTTTGACAAGGTCCAAATGAATACCAAGAGATATCGATTTATAACAAGATTAAACTTAATCCACCCATCAAGGGTAATGCAATATGTTCAACAAATCTGCCACCTTTCTGAGACAAAATTATTTTCTTTGTTTTGAAAGGCACTGTGGTGCTGGCTAAGTCCCGAAAGTCGTCAGCGTGATGTCGTAATTACGAGTGGGAAGACTCCTCGTAATAGATTATGACAGACCTCACAAATGACAAGAACTTGGTCAGGAGTGGAGGTTGTAAGCAAAACCTTTCTCTGAGGTTCGGGACAACGGGCTAAGAGATGTAAATAGCCGAAATTATCACGAAGCAATTTGGACAATTTCCTCAAGACCCTCCTTCAAAATGAAATTGTAATGTTGTGGTTTTGCCTAGTTATCATCAATAATTAATAGTTTAGCCTTGGTCAAGCATACGAGCCGAACCGAGCTGAGCCAAACTGAGCCGAGCCTACGAGCCTAACGAACATTTGGCTCTGAGGCTAACGAGCCTTGGGCTCCGAGCCAAGCTCACGGGCCGAACCCACTAGCCTTATGCTCCGGGCCAAGCCGAGCGAGCCGAGCCAAACCAAGCCTGCGAGCTTATAAACGAGTCTGGACTCCAAGCCAAGCCTGCGAGCTTATGAACGAGCCTAGACTAAGACGTGCTTTTCTGGGGGTTATAAATAGTACAGCTCAAAACATACTTCTTCATTCTCAAGTAGTCACGAGATGGCCGGTTATGTCCAAGATGTGGCAAGTCAGTACAGCATTTGTGGTCGCACCTTGGTTGTGTTCATAAAATCGATGACCAGCAGCCAATTCTACTCCTGCGTCATGGAATAACCAGGAGCCTATCGAGGAACCAGTCACCAACACACACATGGAGAATGCCGAAATAGAGAATTGTACTAGACTCCAGTTGATACATCCCTTCACAGCCATTATTGCAGGAATGACTGGGTCTGGAAGAACAGTTTGGGTTCAGAATCTGATAAAACATTCAGCTCAAGTGATTCAACCCCCACCCAAAAGACTTGTATGGAGTTATGCTCAGTGGCAACCCACATACGACAACATGACAACTTGACCATTCCGGGAATTAAATTCGTATAGGAAATACCCCCATGATCTTGATAAAGATTGGTACTTTGACTCTAACATCAACAACATGATCATAATTGACGATCAAATGACTGAAACGTCCAACGACTAGAGAATCATGAATATTTACCAAAAGATCTAATCATCGAAACCTCAATGTCATTTTTCTGACGCAGAATCTTTATTTTCAAGGAAAAATCATGCGTACTCTGAGTCTGAATGCTGCATACCTTATCTTGGTTAAAACTCCAAGGGATAAAGTAAAAATGATGACTTTGGAAAAGCAGATGTAACCGGGAAAAGCTGAATAGTTCATTTCTAAATACGAAGCTGCTGTACCAAGCCCTTATGGATATCTTTTCGTGGACCTGAAACCTAATACTCCTGATGTTCTTCCCAATGATCAATCTGTTGTCCAGTCAAATCTATCACAGTATGGTGGACATCCATAGCGAACTAATTTGAACGTCAAACTTTCTTAGAACCACCCCATTTGAAAACCCTACAGAGATTAGAGGAGCAAATGAAGCACATTATACCGGAGCCCAATGTCCCGGAAGAGCTAAAACTAAAGAATACGCTTGTCTTTACAATCAGTACCTGATTGAAAGGAAACCACATTACATCCCTCAACCACTCAGAGTCCTCAAATAACATCCTACACGACCCCAAAGAACATTTTGTCCACAAGTCAGAGCAGTGACAGTGGCATTGCATCAAGAACTACCACTTCTAGAACGATTCACCTCCAAAATTAAATCGCCCATATTTAGAGAACGTCTTCCAAAATGATTAGGCAAAGCGTCTTCAACTCCTTCCAGTTTTGATCAACCCTCTGCTACTAATTTAATCAGTACCTCAAGTTCTCTGTTCACTCTACCTACACCACAGATTCCGCCGACTCTTCCACCGAGTAAAAACAAACCCAAAAAATGACTTTATTATTCTGAAACAGGAACATTCAAAGGTCTAATGAAGCCACTATGACATTCTGAAAAATTAAGAGCTTTGGCGCAGTCAATACCTAAGTGGCAGCAGTTTTAAAACATGATTATAAATAACTCGCTCTTGAAGCAGAACTAAGACAATACATTTGGATAATTCACCTCAAAAGATGCTGGACTAGCTATATGAAAAGCTGCTAAAAGAGACTAAAATTAAATCTAGAAAAGGAAAATGCACTAATATGTGTTCACAGAAGCTCCAAAGACAATTTTGGTGACATTTCTATGATCTCCTGAATTTTTAAAATTTAAAATTATTTCTAAGGTGGATGTATTTAGCATACGATCAATGCATCAAAACTTGAAAATAGGAAAGTAAGAAAGAAGTTCCTTTGCACAAAGCAAGTGCCCGCAGAAATTCATTCGGAAAACGTTAGTAGATTAAGTGGCCTTTCTGGGAAAATAAATGTTTTCCCAGAAAGGTCACTTAATCTACTAACGTTTTTAAAATAAATGTTTTTAGTGTTCTCAAGCTACTACCTTGGTTTTGGGCTTCGTATGCCGTATTCGGAGAAGATTATCTCCCAATACCTTTAGTCAAATTATATAATTTAATACTTCAACTAACAGTGCTAAGGCACAAAAATAATCCTTCAGAGTTTGGTTACAAAATGGTCAAATTCGTTTTTTGCTTCTAAAAAAAAGAAAAATGTTTTTTTCCCAAAATAATTTGCACCACTCACCTAGCCCAAAAGTAGGCTTTCTTCAGGAAACGTTTGAGGTAGGGCTATTTTTGGCACATTTCCAGCTTAGCTCGATCCTTACACGGACTGCCTCTTAACTCTTAGCTGTGAGATACTATGTAATATAGATACTGTATTAAAGAAAGTCTAATCCACAATCTGCATAAATGAAGTTTGGGTAATGCCTCCGAGCTCAGGAGTTGTTCTTTGTGCAAGGGTGTCATTCAACAGTTTTCCTCCTCAAGAACATTCTTGGGAAGGAAAACTGGTGATCAACACTAAGAATGGCTGCAAGGAGGCTAGTTACATATAGCTCTCATAACTTGGTGTTTACCTGGTATGGTATGCTGATTCCAACTGTCAAACACTTGCTTATTCCAACTGCTGCAACCTTGGTAGTGAAGCAGGATACTGAGAATTTCCCAATGTCGTCTTTCATGTTTAAAAACTGATCTTAATTTACCAACATATTCTGTACTTTTTTATGGGATAATTTACCCGACCATTAAACGCTACCCATTTCCTCTCTGCTGAATGGTTCTGTGGAATGGATCGGAAAATAACAAGCTTAAGGTAACTAATTAATGACGATGATGATGATGATGATGATAGTATTTACCATTAATTTCGACATGATAGGTTTTACAGCATTGCTGATGTGGTCATGTTTTTATTTAAAAATACACATCAACTAATCTCACTCTCCGCTTTATACTGTACTGACTACAGTATCATCCTATCTGCATTAATCGTGTCAGTTATTACCCTTTTTCTTTTTTTTTTCTTCCCCCGAGGACACAGGTGTCCTTGCTCCCATCCCCTGTGAAGGATGAAAGCTAGGATGTGACCTGTTTCCTCTGGCTATACTGGGCCCCATGTTTTCCTAATTTTATATATAATACATTCCTTTTATATACCTATTGTATATAGATAGAATATTTATCTGGGTCTCCACGATTTTTTTTTTCTCTTATTCTTTCCCCTCCATCCCCTCTGAAGGATGAAAGCTAAGATGCAACCTGTTTCTTCTGGCTATAACTGGGCCCTTTTTAATCCCCATGAATTCCTAATTTTATATGTATAGCATATTCCTTTTACATTCTTAATGGTATATTGAAAGTATATTTAGCTGGGTCCCCCCGATTAGCAAAGCAGGATGTTACAGCCCAATACGTAACGAAAGGAGGACTAGTGGTACGAAGCCCCAAGAGACTAGGATATTAGTACCCTCCCCGGGTGGGGAATAGATTGTAACCCCCTTAGGAATCGAATTTCGTGCTGACCTGTTTGTAATGAAGTCAACGTCTCAAATAAAGTTGTTGAGTTGCAAAAGGCGTTTTCTGTCGTCAGTTCCACAACACAGGTGTGCCAAGCTAGAAGTTTTGTTAAATAGCCTCAAGAACAATAGAACCTTCCTGAAATATTTCTAGAAACCCATGATTTTTTTTCTTTGTTTGAAAAGATTGTTTATATTATCTTGTATTTGAATCCAGCCATAAAAAGGAAAACATTAATGTAACTACTTTTTACTGTGATTCTCAAAATTCTGCAAATCGGACAATTCAAAGGTTTGTTGTGAAATTTTGAGAATCGCAGTAAATCCCTTTTTGATAAAACAGACTTTATGAATATGTGAATACCTACTTGATACTAATTGACTCAAAGACCATATTACCTCTTTTGACAATAGTAATCATAGCTATAAGGACAGGTATTCATATCAAACGTTACCAAGTTTTCAGTAAATTTTGGACTCGAAAACTCGTCACACTAGCTACCAGATCTTAAGTCAGAACTCTATATGAATATTTCCAAAACCTTTATCAGAAACTCAAATCTTCTAAACTTTATGAAGTATTTTTATATAAACATGAAAGGGAATTCATTCAAGTTTAGAGAGAAACACGCAAACGACTCGCTCAAAAACTTTAGACGTCATGCGGATGAGATGTTGTTTTGACTCAACAACAAGAATGTTCGACTCGTCAAACTACCAGATCTTAGTCAGAATTCTATGATTTTTTGTATGTTGATGTGTTTTCGTTGACGTATAGTGCATCTAAAAACTTTATTATTATTATCAAGTTAAAAGCATAGGAATTTATTGACTTTTGAAGCATTTGGTCGGCTCCTAATTAAGAGCCATTTTTTTGGTTTTTTTTTCTCTCGGGCCGGCACATAAATGTGAACAGGCCCTCAGCAGTCGTCTGACATCGTTGTCATTCTCAAATCTTTCCCAGTTGCTGAAAATTTTTTCTTGGAGCTGCCGGTACTTGCACCTTTGGTAGCGTTTGAGTTTTTTCTCCGAAACTAATCTGATCTGTAGGGAAACGAGGCACGCTTCCCTGTGGAGCAGATTAATCAGGAGGTAAAAAAAAAACAGTTGTGCGTCTTTTTCTGGTTAGGAGTTAAAGAAAGCCAATAAAGTGCTGTGATGGGTAGATTTTGATCCGCTTAGAGCTCAAAGCTCGATGAATCTACTCTGGTGGAGTTTGTTTTTGACCCGACGTGGATCGAATTCATATGCTTTCACCTTGATAAAAATAAAGGTTATACTAGTATATTCTCTAACTTTAATGTGAGTTTCTGATTAACGATTTCGGAAAAAATCATTTTTCTCAAAAAAGTTTTTGAGCGAGTCGTTTGCGTGTTTCTCTCTAAACTTGAATGAATTCCCTTTCATGTTTATATAAAAATACTTCATAAAGTTTAGAAGATTTGAGTTTCTGATAAAGGTTTTGGAAATATTCATATAGAGTTCTGACTAAGATCTGGTAGTTTGACGAGTCGAACATTCTTGTTGTTGAGTCAAAACATCTTGTCCGTGTCTAAAGTTTTTGAGCAAGTTGTTTGCGTGTTTCTCTCTAAACTTGAATCCCCTTTCATATTTATCAAAAAATTATTCATAAAGTTTAGAAGATGTGAGTTTCTGATTAATGATTTCGGAAAAAATCATATAGAGTTCTGACTAAGATCTGGTAGTTTGACGAGTCGAACATTCTTGTTGTTGAGTCAAAACAACATCTCGTGCGCATGACGTCTAAAGTTTTTGAGCGAGTCGTTTGCGTGTTTCTCTCTAAACTTGTATCCCCTTTCATATTAATAAAAAAATTCTTCATATTATATGACCATATGCGAGAAAAGTGGATTCAATTTATTTCTAGATGTTTTTTTTTTTGTTTTTTTTTGATAAAAGTTGCAGAACAAATTATGCATAACTAACATAAACATGTGTAGTAAAAGTAATACTCAAAGTGGTATTCATGCTAATGACATTTTTCTAGTACAGCTGTTTCAGCACCAGACGCACCAGACTGTTATAACTCGAAGGCAAAACATAAGGAAAACACTTCAAAGAATTTTTAACACCATACTTCCCTAACCTACGGTAGCCCACAAGTGCACACCGAATTCCAAACTTCACACCGAATTCCAAACACTCACACCGAATTCCAAACTCCACACCGAATTCCAAACACTCACACCGAATTCAAAACACTCACACCGAATTCAAAATACTCACACCGAATTCAAAACCGTGAAAGCCTGGATACTTGCTGACTCCTTTCCGACAGACTGTCTAGACTCTTCCACAGTCCTCGCGCTTGGCAGTTGCACTCTCCACGTCAAGATCAGCAAGATCAACAACATAGGTTCGTGCTACAACCGTGTATTGGGAATCCATAGGGTTTGGGTTTGTCGTACCCATCCATATGCCAGCAGTAGTTGGGTCCCTGGTTTACATAAACTCTCCTTTTGAGTAGAGGTCTAGTTCTGGCTTCACACTCCTCGGGATCCATTTCACGTAAGAGATTTTCAACTACATGCCTTGTTACCTGGAATCCCTCAAGTAGTAACGTATGCCACATACTTTTTTATCCACCTATACACCCTGGACCATCCAATTCTAGCTGAATTCTTGCTCTTATTTCGTTTTCGTTTGAGCCCACCGACCTTCGACGAAGCCCAAGAGCATTTATCCTGCTCTTGAGACTCCTAAACTCATACCAATATCATGATAAAATCTCTAAGATCACTCTGTAATTGCAGCCCTCCGCAAAATAGTATCGAATGGTAATTTCTTCTAAATTGAGGCGGTTGCCACAAGAAATACAGAAGTTTTCACCCAAAAACACTTTTCCTTTACAACTATTTCACGATAAAACTGAAGACGCCATTTTTTCCTATGCCCTCCTCTTACCTCCTCTACCACAGTCGCTCCCCAACCAAGTATCCAGGCTTTCACGGTTTTGAATTCGGTGTGAGTATTTTGAATTCAGTGTGAGTGTTTTGAATTCGGTGTGAGTTTTGAAACATGCAGTGTGAGTGTTTTGAATTCGGTGTGAGTTTTGAAACATGCAGTGTGAGTGTTTTGAATTCGGTGTGAGTTTTGAAACATGCAGTGTGAGTGTTTTGAATTCGGTGTGAGTGTTTTGAATTCGGTGCGAGCGTTTCAAATTCAGTGTGGACCACCGTACTAACCTCATTGAAAGAAGTTCAAAAGTAAAAACTTTGGCGCTAAAAAGTTTTCTCTGACGTCTACTGTCTATTATGATTCCATTGGGGTCCCTGTGCATTCAAAATAGCGCCACAACAACAAGAGTTGAAGTACTATTTCAATATACTTTATAAATTTGTGGCTTTTGGTACATGGAGCTACACAGTTTTCATCCAATTTCATGAGTAACCATACAGTTAAACATGGGATCGCAAAGCCTCAGGTATCAGTGGTGCTTTAATGCGTTTAAGTCACTATAATTCTTCAATTTTGGATTCAAACGAAATAATTCGCCGCCATGTTGTTTCTGACATCAAACTATGTCATGACTCACAATATCAAGTCGATTGAACCAAGAAAACTATCGGTTTTGCATCGTAAAATGTCGTAAATATGTGCTTACATCCGAGGTCAGTATGGCATCCCAAACAAATGATGTCAACAATAGCAACGGCTGGACGCATGCGCTGTACCAAGAGTAAAAAATGAGGCATTTTAATGTTGACTTGTCACTGCAACTTTATCAGATTAAACCGGGGCCTAAACTGCTATTTCAAATACTATATAATTGCTGTTTGGTATATATTACTATTGAAATAGTAAAAGGACAAATTTAAAGGAAGAAATTTGAAAAAACAATTAATTCGTGTCGCATGATCTCTGAAACGCTAGTCATTTTCGTCAACACTCTGTACCCAGAAAGGTCAAGTCGTATTAATTTCTCTCATATTTCAATCAAAAAGGCGTTTTTATTAGGCATAGCATTGAAGTATGGACTTAAATCCATTGAAAATGTATTTAACTATTCCAGTAGCAGTTAGGGATTGACCAAAAATTGAAGATTTTTTCTGACCCTGAAACAGTCCAAGTACCTTAAAATCTGGCTTATTTCTGCATGAGTTTTGATCTGTTCCTAATAGCAGTTTCTAATGAAATCTTCATTTATGTCTTCCATGATGTCATTGCTATGTAAGCTATGTAAGCGTAAATTAGAGATTGATGAACTCACTTTGGGCTTCCTGCGTATCCCAGTCGTATTGAGTCAGCCTCCCATCCCTGGCCGATTAATTGCCAGCTCTAGAAAACCGGCCCAAGTAGCATACCCCTACTGTTTACAGTTTGGTCTTTTCGTTGTCTTGAAATTCGATTTAGTCAAAAATGGAAAATCGACTAACACAAACAAAAATAAAGAATCGAATTACAATTTTCAACTTTCCCAACCGATGAAAATTGTAACAACGAATGAATGAATTAAATGTGGTTAAATGGTTAAAATAGGGGTGAGCAGAAAACCTGGACCAAGGCCATGGCTTTATCTATGGCCCTATCTATGGGCTACCTTTATTTCTCATAAATTCTCTGAAAAATCATTTTCACTGTGTTTATTGCCAGAAATCCATTGAAAAATCTCAGCTGACAATGACTGCCCAACAGCTATATTGTTAGCCCCACAGGAGCGCAAACTTCTATTGTAACTAATATTGGTCATTTATTTGAGCCAATTGCTTTGATGAGTCAGCAGATTTGTCTTTCTTGACTTTTCAAGCATGAGGTGAGTTCATGTTTATATTTCATTGTTTTAATTTCTCTTTTGGGATAAACTGCAATTAAAGTAATGTGATATTGATACAAGTTAGCTGATGGATTTGTTTGATTATTTACTCTAACATAATACTTTTAATTGCATTGACACATGCTCAAAAATTTAATATCTGCAAAAATAAAGATATTGAAATCGATTGCCTTTTGATATTCAGGATTTATAGATGAGAATATATTTCCATATATTTAGGATTTATGGTTCAAAAAATAAAATCAAAAGCATCTTTTTGGAGTATACTCGGAATTCTTGACTGCCGGACAGGGTCATCAATTTACTAAATGGCCGGTAGTCTAGAATTTTTTATATTTATTCAAAACAACTTTTAGATTTGTTCATTGGGATGGTGATTCGGATTTGATTTTTTGTTGTTTTTTTTTTTAATATTTTTTTTATTCTATTGTTTTTCAGGTTCGACTGGGCTAAAAGAATAAAGTTGGAGTAGTTTGGAAGCGATTGGTATAGGAAAATGTGTATTTTTGACTGCCGGTCATTTAGGAATTCGTGTTTTATTTAGCCGGCAGTCGTGTATTGATTTCACTAAGTCGGCCCACTGAATTCATGGCTTTCTTATTCTATGCCGGTCATCGGCGAAAAGTAAAATATGAGATCTAAAACGTTTTTCGGGTTCGCTTGGGCTAAAAGAATAAAGTTAGAGTAGTTTGGAAGCGATTGGTTTAGGATAATGTGTATTTTTGACTGCCGGTCATTTAGGAATTCGTGTTTTATTTAGCCGGCAGTCGTGTATTGATTTCACTAAGTCGGCCCACTGAATTCATGGCTTCGTATTCTATGCCGGTCATCGGCGAAAAGTAAAATATGATATCTAAAACGTTTTTCGGGTTGCGATTGGTTTAGGAAAATGTGCATTTTTTGACTGCCGGTCATTTAGGAATATGAAAATATGAGATCTAAACGTTTTTCGGGTTCGCTTGGGCTAAAAGAATAAAGTTGGAGTAGTTGGAATCGATTGGTTATATTTCTAGCTAGATATAAATAAAAATTATCGACTGCCAGCCATTTAGTAATTTGAAGACCCTGACCGGCTGCCGGTCATATAGACACAGCAAAAAATTAAATATTTAAAATTTGATTGTCTGATAGTTTGTTTCGTCCTAAAGAGGGGGTTTATAAATTTTAGATATAACACTGCTTTATGAATATATCAAATTACTCCTTTTGACAATTCACAGAGATGCATCATCCACAGAACCCAAACACTCTATTTTTAACATGAAATCCAAACACGTTTATACAAAAATTCATAGTTCCAATAGAATTTTGGGCTTCCTGTGGTCCTAAAAAAAGCTTGCCGGGCTGCCATTGTTGGCAAAGATGCATTAAGAGGGCTTCTGCTTCTGCGATTGATATCTAGATTAAATTAAGTGAAGAAAAAGGTAGGCCATAGATAGGGCCATAGCCTAGATCCAGTTTTAATTGCCACACCCCTCAAATAGTTCGTGTGGTAGTTATTCTTTTCTATTTATCAATTTATAAACGAAACAGAAAATTGTAGCTGTGATTGTAAAAAATTAATTTTAGTTTCAAAAAAAAGTCATCAAAATTTGATAAAGCCAAACTTGAATGCAATATTTAATTGGCAGGCCCAAAAGAAAACAAAATGGAAGAACGATGCAGAACAAGCAAGGAAAAAGGTCATTGTTTTCGTAAAATATAACTAAAACAAGGCAACAACTGAATTATACAATTCCAAATTTTCTCTTACCGGTAAAGTAACCAAGGTTTTACCTTCAAGTTGTCTCGACACACTTCAATCTTCAACTCGAACACGTTCCAACACGACCTGAACACTGAACACTGCGCATGCGTGCACAGGAAACCCAACACAAACATTTGAACGTAGCGGTGGAGGGGAAGGGAGTGAGATGAGTCTTAAGGCTCTACCAAGCATTTATTTTATTTATTTTCTTCATTTTCTTTTCTATTTTTCTTGTTTCAATGGTCAATGGTATTCCAATTTTACTTTAATTACCCATAATTTCTCCAATGATTTGAAGGTCCATATTATTACAATAATGTTACACAACCCCTCCCTGGGTTAGGCAAAATTTGTACTACTTCTATAGTAAACATGGCTTCCAGAAGGAGATCTCTGGCTCCTAAACTTTACCAACGATTTTGTCAAGTTTGTGAGCAATGGCCTGTGGATAAGTCTAGAGTAGATGTGGGGGAGACCGGGCTAATATGAAGCCACAATTTAATCTTTTTTGCTAGACGAATGAAGCTGAAAAGAAGCTGGACAGTATGTAGGAGAAAAAAGCCACTCCAAACACCGTATGACGGCGTGTCTAAAATGCGGGTAACGGGTAACGGGTAACGGGTAACGGGTAACGGGTAACGGGTAACGGGTAACAGGTAACGGGAAACTTGTAAGATATATAAATCAATAATTCATATGATAAATAACCATGAAAATATAAATATAATATAAAACAACAATAATAATGAAAACAGGAAAATTTAACTGGCCTAAGATTCCATAAGGTGTCACTGTCGTGACCCGCAAATAAGGCAAAGTTATACTACGTAACAAGAGGGTTTAAAGTTAACAAAGCAGTTTTCTTCTTGAGCATTCGGTCAGTAAACAAACACCTCAAGGAATGTTACGCTTGTGATGTTCGGAACACCTGTGGTTATCAAGCTATTGGACACCTCCAAACACGACTCCTTGTGAGTTGTAGCTACAGAATTTTTCGCTCGAACAGTAGACTGCCGCAACTGTAGATCACATCCTTGCCGAAGGAGATCGATTATGCAACTATTTAACAGCAATAATTGTTTTATAAAGTTATTGTTTCATATAGAATTTTCACTGTATCGCATATTATGAAAAGGTAAATTATACACCGTGAAAAAGATGAAAAAACTTACTGACGTTTCGAACGCTAGTCCTTCGTCGGAGTAAAAGAGAAAGAAGTGGTAGAAAGGAGTGTATATATGATAGAATAAGACAAAAGAAACCAATGAGAGCAAGGTAGGCAAGGAAACAAAAACAAACAATCAAAAGACAAAAGGAAAGGTTAGTTGAAAATAAAGCGTTCATTAATCCCGTTGGGACTAATATCATATCATAATATCATCTAATATCATCTTTATGATATTCGCAATAACGATCCTACCAAACCAGTTTCCCGCCATTTTAATCTAACTAACCATTCTCTTTCTGACTTCATTGTTTTCGGTCTTTCTTTGCTTAACGGCAACAATGATTGTCGCAAGACCAAAGAAATGCGGCTTATTCACCTATTGGGCACTCTTAGTCCCAACGGGATTAATGAACGCTTTATTTTCAACTAACCTTTCCTTTTGTCTTTTGATTGTTTGTTTTTGTTTCCTTGCCTACCTTGCTCTCATTGGTTTCTTTTGTCTTATTCTATCATATATACACTCCTTTCTACCACTTCTTTCTCTTTTACTCCGACGAAGGACTAGCGTCCGAAACGTCAGTAAGTTTTTTCATCTTTTTCACGGTGTATAATTTACCTTTTCATCATTACTGTTTCATTAGAAACACCGACGCAGCTCACACTAGATTTAGCTAGTTATACCTTTGTATCGCATATTGTTCATTGATTTTATCAGTTTATTGAGACACGAGCCACTTGACCTCCAGAAAACGACTCGCTCGGGAAGGAGCATTACAATCAACAGAGCAATATATAATCTTGAATACATTCAGAACCACTCACTGAAATATCTTTCTGAAATTCGAAAGAAAAATGCCTAAATTTTATGGGGACCCTGTTACACCTTAATCCTCAAAACATCTACAGGAGCATATTCATAAAAGTATACAGAAACACACGCATAAGTAATGTCCTGCGTTCGTTCTTGTTACTTATATCTTTGGATGTTTTGTCGTATGTAACTAATATCTTATTAACATTGGTATACATCGTTTTACATCATTGTATGGCACTCCTCGCAGCATTCCACTTGCATATTGCAAAGACTATAGTAATATTTACTAACATGAGTTGCTAATATTTTGACTTGAAGCGTTATGTTTTCTCAACGTCTAATCTTCTCAGAGTTTTTTCACTTTAATTCTTTTTTATTTTGACCGCTACCCGTTACCTGTTACTTCTTTTTTATTTTGACCGCTACCCGTTACCTGTTACCCGTTACCCGTTACCCGTTACCTGTTACCCGTTACCTGTTACCCGTTACCTGTTACCCGCTACACGTTACCCGCATTTTAGACACGCCGCGCCATATGATAAAGACTCTTTTTATCTCATGTTGAAGAAATATGAAGAAACCCCTTGGACGAGCTCCTATTTTGAAGATTATTTGCATTCCTGGTATAACATGGGATCGCTGTGGGCCAAGAGGCAAATCCTCGATACTTCGGTGCAGATTTTGTTTTTGAAAGGCTGAGGAAGGCAGGTTAAAAATTATCAATGCAAAAAAGTAAGTTTTAAAAAAATCTTTACAAATATATTTCTTAGCTTATATCAATTCATATTTTACCCACTCCATACATTTACTGAAATTGGAACGAAACTAAAATTGAGCTTGGGATACCTGTAATCAGTTTTAAAAACTGAGATATAATTAATTAATTATTATATTTTTGGTCGAATTGAGCAACCATATAATTACATGTACATGTAAAAGCCGGTCAAAAGCAAGGACCTTTAAGCAAGGTTTGTTCAAGACATAGTTAGCCTACAAGGCCCACATGTATTAAAGTTGAGGACAGTGTGACAAATTTCAAGGGTAATCCTATGTGAGACTGTCCATAATGTTAACTCTTATGCACTTTTATTTTTGATAAAGTTATCCTTATAAGTACAGTATTTATTCAACTTTACCACTGTGAGGTGGACAGAAAGACTTACAGGCCTAAGGCCATATTACATATATAACAAACAATTTGAATTCATTAGACTTTGCAATATTTTATAAGAATTTGCACTATTTGCAATGCAAAAATTAACCAGAAATGTAAAAAAAATTCTTTGGACTTTTTATTCATTTAAAGTGCCTCACACAAAGTGAGTGTATATAAATGGTAAAGAATTTCATATGATTCGAGTGATACATCTTGAAGGTATCAAAGTTTATATTTCCAATATGCTAATAAGTGTGATGTCATTATAGGCAAGATTAAATAATATACAAAACTTTACTAGGGCAGGAAAATATTCTGTATATAACATTGTCTTACTCATGGTTTATAGAAAACTACTAGCAATTTTTTTCCTCAGAGTAATCAGTGTTGCAATTTAAAAACGATAGGAAGCAAACTCAAATTCCTATAATGACATCACACTCATTAACATACTGGAAGTATAAACCTTGATTTTGTCTTATAATGGGTAAAAGAACTCTTTGAGTTAATACAAGTATTTGAAACCAAAAATGCTTTGAATAATATAGTTAGTTGCCAATGAAGGAATTTCATAAAATATAAAATATTATGTTTTTTATATTTTACTTTTTGTCTCTTCCTTTTGTAATGGTTTTCATGTATATTATTGCTACGCAATCATACAATTTTAAAGAATCACCTTTGTATTTATACTAAAACATTTATTCACATCAGGCTTAGTGTATATCGGGAATAATAACCTAAACTGGGAAAGTATCAACATAATTTTTTACAATAGAAAAGCATTATTTACTGTCTTCTGGTTTAGTCTTGGACACAGTAGTCCATTTTTATGGCTACTGCACTTGCGCAGAAGCACAGTATTCAAAATTAATTTGAAGACTGCTTCTGCTAAGACTGCTACCATGTTGGTAATCGTTGACAGTAAATTGATATTATTCAGCCAATAATCTGGGCACCACATGGTAAAATCAGGCACTGCAAGCGGGCAAAACACACATGCTCATATGCGTTTTCTGCCATTATTACATTATACAGGAAACCCAATGCATTTGATTTAATTACTAAATCTTGAATTTAAGAAAAGTGAAGATTCGAAAATTCAGAATCTGTAAAACCAGCAAATTGAGGTTGATTTACGTGGCGATCCAAAATGGGTGTCCTAACTTGGGATCCTAACTCAGGATGCTGACTTGGTATCCTAACACAAAAACTAGCTGGACTCATTCCTTAAATGCAAAAAGTTTAAGTCTATACATATACTCTATTGCCTATTTCATTGTAAAGCTCAAACGGAAAGTGTATGTACAGTACAGTTAATTTAAATATTTTCTGGTTTAAGAGATGGTCAAAGTTTGGGTATTTCAGCAGCACATTCATTACCCAGGTGGCAGAGTATCCTTTTAATTTACAGTATCTGCCAGCAGTCATTCCGATAAAAACCAGTCCAATTTGTTCCCCATTATTTAGTAGCTAGCCATTTTTTTTGCTAGTTCCAACTTCTGTTATACAGGCACCCAAGATAGATACTCCAATATAATTTTTAGCTGAATATCCATCATTCAGGAGTGAATGCAGAGATCCACAGTTGGTGAAGGGGGTGACTAACCATCATATTTTCCTCGAATTTCTTACTATTCTCTTTAGTAAGCCACCCCCATTTACCTGAACAACTTCATTTTAGAGCGATAAGAGATTACATTTTGCTTAACAAAATTAACATTAGACACCATCATGATGAGCGCTTGCTCACTTCATTCATGCGTAGAAAGAATGCACACAAAAATGCCTATGAGCGGACTTTATTAAGTTATGAAGATTTACACTTCCAATATGTTACTGCCTGTGACGTCACCACAGGCTTTTGAGTGTATTTGTATTTATTTTTTAATGCTCAATGCTAGCCAAGAAGAGACAATATTGTGGACTCATTGGGTATAATAATGATGCTTTTTAATGGTGTTTGTGAACCATTCAAAATTTGTATATTAATGATAGCATTCCTTTGTGACTTCACAGCCATTAACATATTGGAGAATATCCCCTTTATAACTTTAAGATGTATAGTATTCAAATAAATTAATATTTCACCATTCAACTATTCACCTTATTTAGAATCAATATTTGATTTTACATAAGATTCTAGTATTGTGTCAGGGGTTAGTTGCACTTTTAATATAATAATAAGTAAAATCAACAACAAACCATTTACTCTTAGTAGTATTAGTAGTTATAAGTATGCTTGTTTCTGAGAAGAAAATCTTAACAAACTGTCTTTGTCTTGCAGAGCATCAAAATCAAAAGTAAGAGAAAAAGCGAACATATGGTACATGTATAAACTACTTATAAAGAAATGAGGATATTCATTCGTTTGGAATAATTACTCTCAGCAGAACTGTACAAAGATTTTATTCATCTTACTGATCAAGTCATCTTCCTATGATTGTATGAAATGGTTATCTTCTAAGCTATAATTAGGTAATAAAAATTCCTGAGTATAATATTTGAACAAATATGAGAAAAAATCTAAGGATTAAACATAATAAAAACAGAAGCCTATACATGAAGGAATAGTAAATATATATAGTAAAAGGTGTACGACATTTTCCTATCATATGACTTAATTGAATAAACCAAAGATACCAAAGGCCAAAATATACTATAGGTTGTGAACAAGGCGGATCTAGCAGATCTGTGCAGAGGCGGATCCAGGAATTATAGAAGGAGGGTGACTATTACAAAGGTTTTACCAGGAATGGGAGCAAAATGGGGTGACTTACTATCAAGATACTGAGAAATTGACCAAAAGGGGTGACTAGTCGCCCTTTTTACCTCCCCTGGATACGCTCCTGATACGATGCAGCTTTTCGGCTTGGGCGTAATGTTTTCCCAATTCAGATTACATGTCATTCCCAAGAGTGTCCTTTCTCTTAAAATTCAATGTAGAATTCCCTGTTAACTAATGAATTTTACTGTAGAAGAGCTGAAACAAGGCATCTTATTCTCATGACAATAGCACTTTGTTTGAAATGGGAAAACTCAACGATGCAAACTGAAAAGTTTTATATAAAGGCTTAAACCACAGGGCGAGAGCTTTCATGAAAATTCAAGACCTCAGGCCTATGGCCCTTGGTCTTGAGAAGTATTTCAAACACGTGAGAGAGTTATTCCTTTGATTTCCAAACACCGAAAAGTGAGTTGAAAAAATTAGGCGCAGCCAAATTACTTCTAAAATCATGAATATTTCGTAGAGAAAATCAAAGAAAAAGTTAACGAAAAATAATGCAAATTAAAAGAACACATTTCCAAACCACCGCCACAGTAGTGGTTTGCTTTGTTTTCTCATTAAATATTCATGAGATTTAGAATTTCATGAAAGCCCAAGCCCTTGGGTTTGAACCTTTATTTATAGGATGTGGTGGTAGAGCGTGTAGAGGGAACCTCACGAAAGAGCACCGCATGGGAGTGGTGGTTGTAAATTATAAGTTATAAGTTATGATACATGACTTTCAAAAATATCCCAACTCGGTTGGGACCAGGGACGAGGTAAGTAAGCCCTCATTCTCAAACAAAGTCTTCTCAGTATGTTGTGCAAAGTCATTCCCCCTTACTTCAATAGACTCTTGAAAGAACTCGAATTGGTGAGATGAATGAGTTTGACACAAAAGCCGGACATTGCTTACACACGGATGCCAATCAAATGACGCCATCAATCACGTGACTACATTAAAACTATAATAAAAGATATAGAAGTAGTAAGTTGTAGTGCTTGGGAACGAGGTTATTCCGGGCGAAAGCCCTTGGAATTAAATTCGGAAAAATTAATTTCCGACGTCGCTGGGATTCGAACCCACGACCTTCGGAATTGTACTACCGATGCTCTTCCAGCTGAGTGGTGTTCGTGGGTTCGAATCCCAGCGAGGTCGGAAATTAACTTTTCCGAATTTAATTCCAAGGGCTTTCGCCCGGAATAACCTCGTTCCCAAGCACTACAACTTACTACTTCTATATCTTTGACTATTTCATTAGTGCCACGCGGTCCATATACTCTCATCTTTAAAACTATAATAACTCTACAAATATTTGACCACTGTCAGTCAAACTTGGCCATGGACAGGCATACATTGCCGGAAATTGATAACGCATTGGTGCCAATCTTGTGACATATGACGTCACCAATCACGTGACTACATTAAAACTATAATAACTCTACAAATGTTTTACCACTGTCAGTCAAACTTGGCCATGGACAGACATACATTGGTGGACATTACTAACACATGGGTGCCAATCATGTGACTACATATAAACTAATAGCTCTGCAAATATTTGACCGCTGTCATTCAATTTTGGATAGACAAGCATTGCCGAACATCGCTTACACAAGGGTGCCAATCAAGCGACATGACGTCACCTGTCACGTGACCAATTGCTCTATGAATATATGATCAATGTGAGTCAAATTTGGACAGACATGTTTGCCGACTGCTGACACATCTTTCAATCGTGACATATGGCGTCGCCAGCCATGAAATCTTCATGATGTTGAAAATGGCAGTAGCCACATGTAGGCTTTGCTTTCGTATTTTTCACTTTGGGGAGATTTCCCATAAACATATCCCTGTCCCACAGGATGGAAGAACCCCAAAGTGTAAAACTCCACATTTTTCATGAAATGACACCAAAAGCTGCCTCTCGGGATCTTGTCTATTTTTGAATTTTTCTGATTCATCAGCAAATTTGATTCTCCTAAATATGCATGTTTGAGAAAATCTTAACCGAAATGTTTGTAGGGATTTTCGCAAAATAAAGGTTCAAATAAAGGCCCTCGCCCTGTGGGAGCCAAAAAGCCCAAAAAAGTTCGAGCACATCTATAAAGAGTAAAGGAAAATCGTGCATAAGAAAAATGCAAGAAGCAAATCTAAATAATTTATTTACCAAAAGATTCCTGCATAGCCATGAAGCGTAAACAAAATTCCTACAAAAAAATAATTGCCCAACCCCCCTCCCCTCCTCCTCAAAAATCTGGCTTGTCCCTTAGAGCTATCGCGAACGTACTTTCCTACGTTTAATCGACCGGTTCGATAGTTTGTAGTTTTTATTTGTTTGAGCAAGCAACTCATTTAATCTAAATCATGTATGATTTATTTAATATTTATCTCACAAAAGATTTATAGGGACATATTCAATATCAAGGGGAAAGCAAACCTATCTTATACCAGCTTACTTTTGACCCGTAGCTGTTGACCCTCCCGCTATTTTTAAACCCTCCATTCTTAAGAGTAAATATTTATAAAAAAGAATAGTGAATTTATTTTATTTTATTTTATTTTATTTTACTTTTTTGGTTTTTGGTTTTTGGTTTTTTGGTTTTTTGGTTTTGCTTAGAAGAAGAAGAGGAAGAAGAAGAAGAAGAAGAAGAAGAAGAAGAAGAAGAAAGACAATGCCAAAAATGGGTGAGATCGCAAAAGTGATTAGACATTCGTAAGTGACACACTAAGGATATATAGCCTAAAACTATAAAAGTTCCACTTTATTCTCTTAAAACATTACCCATACCCAAATTTTAAATAAACGAAGATAATAATAATAATAATAGTAATAATAATCCAATGACTTATAAAGCGTATATTCAATACATATTATCACCTGCGCTGTAACATTAATCATTGCTGCAAAGCCGTAAGGCAATCAGCAACAACAATCTCGACACAACAGTTATTGCTTGTTGAAAGCCCTGTGGACTGTATGGGAGCAAAATCTCGAATTTGGGTCAGTCCGGCGTCAGTCCAGCCGGATTTCCCGGAGGATGCTCGAAATATGATCGGACAGCGTTCTAGTCGTACAATGTCTTCGGAGAATTTTCGCTAAATACTAGGCTCGACTGGGCTCAGCTGCAGTGCGGAGTTCTCGATAAGAGAAAACGCGCCTGATGTCGAAAGCACGTTTTCGTTGTCGGTGGCTCGCAGGATACTTTTGCACACCAAGTAATAATAACACATATGATTGTATAGACAACAATAAATGTTCACCTCTTCGGAGGTACTTCATCTCCCAGCTGCGCCAAATTCGCCCTTCGAAAGACAGCTGACGACCACGTAGGTGAATTCAGCCCACAAGCTGTAGAAACCGTTAAGAAGAATTTCTACGTTGACGACTGCTTGAAGTCAGTTGCGACGGACAAGGCAGCAGTGCCACTTGCAGAAGAACTACGAAGCTTGCTTGCAAAGGGAGGATTCCGCCTGACAAAATGGATGTCGAACTCTGCCGCAGTTGTTTCATCAATTCCAGAAGAAGAAAGAGCACCATCAACAAGAACTCTTGACTTTGACTCCGTATACATAGAACGAGCTCTTGGCATTCAGTGGAACGTATCGTCCGATACCTTCGGATTCTCGATTGCTATCAAGGACAAACCGGCTACAAGACGTGGCATACTGTCTACTGTCAGTTCTATCTACGATCCCCTTGAGTTCGTGGCGCCATTCACTCTACCCGCGAAGATGCTTCTACAAGATCTATGCCGTCAGAAGATTTGCAACGCTGGCAAAGCTGGCTACAAGAACTACCTCACCTAGAAGCGCTAACCATTAATCGTTGCTTCAAGCCGAAAGACTTCGGAGAAGTTATATTGGCCCAATTACACAACTTTTCTGACGCCTCACAGCTAGGTTACGGAGAGGTTACATACATCAGACTCGTCGACCACAACGGTAGAATCCACTGCGCCTTCGTTCATGGCAAGTCTAGATTGGCACCGCTAAAATCCATCACGATACCTAGGTTAGAGCTATCCGCGGCCGTACTCAGCACAAGACTCAACGAAATGGCTCTAAAGGAGCTTCCATACAACTCACAGAAACATCCAAGTTTTGGACCGACAGTACTTGTGTGCTAGCCTATATAAACAACGATGACAAGCGTTTCCACACCTTCGTAGCTAATCGGATAGCCGCAATTCAAGAGAAGACATCAACAGTCCAGTGGTCATAGTTTGAGACTAAATCCAACCCTGCAGACGATGCATCACGAGGACTGTCACCGAAAGCTGCATTAGATGCCAACAACCGTTGGTTCCACGGCCCAGAATTTCTGTGGGGGCAAGAGAAGACCTGGCCTGAACGACCCAATGTAAAGTTACTAGATGATGACCCAGAAGTGAGAAAAGAAGCTACAGTCAATGCAACTTTTGCAAGCCCCCAATATGATGTGACAAGCGTATTTCAACACTTCTGCTGGTCACGACTCTGTAAGTTCGTTGCTTGGATGCTGAGATTAAAGGCCAATCTACGTAACCTCTGCAATAAGCGTCGCAATAAAGAGCCCATTATCGCTACTACAGACTTAACGCCGATAACAGTCGACGAAATTGGCCTTGCAGAGAAGGAGATCCTCAAACTAGTACAAGCGTCAGCCTTCCCCGATGAAGTCAGTGCGCTATCATCATCGACACCAACAGTACAAAGATCGAGTTCTATCTACAACCTGAGCCCTCAGCTCAAGGACAGCCAGATGTGCGTTGGAGGTCGCCTAGCTAATGCACCTGTTGACGACCAACTTAAACATCAGGTCGTGCTAACGAACAAGCACCATGTTACTGAGATGCTGATTCAACACTTTCATATGAAAAGCGGTCACTGCGGTCCTGAGTATGTACTATCACAACTAAGAGAAAGATTTTGGATAGTACGTGCAAGAGTAGCGGTGCGCCGCGTTCTCTTGTTTTCTTTGCAGAAGACATCATGGTAAGGTTCAGCAACAGAAGATGGCCGATCTACCAAGAGACAGCGTGACTCCTGACAATCCCCCATTCTCGTACGTTGGCGTCGACTTCTTCGGACCATTCCAGGTTCGAAGAGGAAGAGCAACAGTGAAGAGGTACGGTGTTCTCTACACCTGCCTGACGGTGCGAGCAGTGCATATAGAGATCGCTCACAGTCTGCACACGGACTCAATTATCAACTCGCTAAGGAGGTTTATCGCGAGGAGAGGTCCACCCAGAGAGTTCAGAACAGACAACGGAACCAATTTTGTCGGCGGCGTAAGAGAACTTCGTGAAGCCATCCAAGCCTTCAACCAGACAGCTATCTACGAAGCTCTGCTACAGAAGAGTATCAGGTGGACGTTCAACCCCCCTGCAGGTTCCCATCACGGCGGCGTGTGGGAGAGGTGCATCAGATCCATCAGGAATATACTCCCCGCTCTCCTCAGAGAGCAGACCACCTGCGACGAGACTCTGTCAACCCTTATGTGCGAGGTGGAGATGATGATGAATAGCCGCCCCCTCACCAAAGTCTCAGATGACCCGCGCGACCTGGAGGCTCTTACACCGAACCAACTTCTACTACTCGTCCAGGTATGACTCTACCTCCAGGAGTCTTCGCTAGAGAAGACACCTACAGCCGCCGACGGTGGCGTCAGGTACAATACTTGGCGGACGTATTCTGGAGAAGATGGGTAAAGGAGTACCTCCCGGCGCTACAGTCTCGCCATAAGTGGGTTGAAAAAAAGATAAATCTTCAGCCCAACGATACTACCGCCCGCTCGACATGGCCATTGGCTAGAGTCCACGAGGTCTACAAGAACAGTAATGATGTCCTTGTGCGTTCCGTCATGGTAAAGACAAAGACATCGACCCTAGTACGTCCAGAGACCAAAGTCGTCCTACTAGAAGAAGCCGAAGCTCCCGCTTAACGGAAAGAGTTCCCGTTAGAAGTATTATTATGGACTATTATATTCGTTGTTTACTTAAGCCAAAAATTAAAAAACATACCTATAGTTAGGCAGTGCCGCCTTTAAAGGGCCGAAATGTTATCCATGGCATAACCTACCCATACCCAATTTAATGATTAACAAATTAGTAAACGATTTGTGTAACTTGATTCAACTTTTCAACTATCTACACGTGCTTCAAACACATCGCAACCAGCTCGCTACCCTCTTCAATTTTTTCCCTTTATTTGCTACCAACGTAAACAAAGTAGGTGATTTGAAGATTGTTTAAAGTGAATTATAAATACCAATCAACTTTGTAGTTTTTATAAAGCTTTATTATGAGTTTCTTGATGATTCTTTAGGCTCAATTCATATTGTGTGATAAACTATTTCAAAGCTTTAAATGATAATAATCCAAGAAATTATATAGTCAAAATCCGATAACATTCTAGATATGTTAAATTTAGCTATCACCATGTAACGCATGTTTTTTACTCTATCTTACTGTAGTTCGAATCACTTTCGATTCAAGCATTAAACCCAAGTTTTTGGATCATTGAAGGTTTCTTGTTTTTATTTGTCGCCACTTCGTGCGTTCGGATTGTGTATCAGTATCGCCCCTATAACCTGTAATCGTGGATTACACTTCCGATTGCTTCCACTTCTGGGGGAACCTGCAGTCGTTTTTACATTCCTGATAAATTTCAAACAACCCCTGAGCAGCAGATTCCTGAAGTAGTTTTAAATCTTTAGGTGAAATGCATAAACTAGTCTGCATAAACAGTCCAGTCTTCAGAAACGGGCCAATCTTCAGGGCATTTTATACGCGGCAAGAATCTAATCTATAAATATATATATATATATATTTTTTGCATTGATTCAAACATGTCAATTTCAAATATAGGTAAACAATAGAAATAGGTATTCAAATTTAAACACATAATGATTTATTATTTCTATATTTTTTACTATCATAATTAAAGACTACTAACCAACGGAATAAAATATCCCTTACAATCAAACTCTCCATAGTCAATCTCATTCGACTGGACTGCGAGTATCTCATCTAGCCATTTCCCTACGAGATGTTGCAACATTTCATAATAGTTCAGCATATTTACGAAAATTGTTTGCTTCTAGAAATAGTCTGTTATTTACGAAATCGAATAAAAAAGATATTAATCACATTTTTAAATAACTTTTTAGGGCGAAACTATAAGTTTTTCCTAAGTGGTAGACAGTAGAGTAAAACTGTCGAGTTTGAAAATGGGCATTAAAGGTGTTGATGGGTTTATAGTTAACCGACATTTTATCTTAATACTTGTCAATAGCAGTTTTGTAATAACTGATCTTTTGTTATTGTTTGTTAATTTTATGGCCAGCGCATGCAAAATTTTTAACAGTTAACTTATAATTGACCTATTATAATTGAATTATTTAATAATAAAAAAGTTAGGTAAGACAGTAAAACATATTTTTACTTTTTCGATATTGCTAAAGTGTATGATGATGTTGATCGAGCCGGTTATAGGCGACTAAAGATTTCAAACTACAATTAAAAAATGTATAAAAGAGAAAAATATTTTGTGCATAACGTGCGATTCGAACCCACCAAAAGGACTTTAAAAAAACGCAGAGCTGAGGAGTCCCTTCTGTCCTTGGGTGTACGAATTACGCAAGAAATGTTCTAGCCGAAGCATCAGGCGAGAGACCAGCCGGCCCCAGACCATATCGGCTAATCCCTTGCATCTCTGCCACGCACGGAATCGGTTGAGAGAATAACATCAAAAAGGCTAGTCTATCTGGTGTATTGTTTTCGCAGCTATTGTTATGCTGATTACGTAAAAGAACTGTGGTCCAGTGGTATAAACTTGGGCATCGAAGATACTGAGTCAAGCCCGAACGAGGACAGTTAGCATTTGGATGGGTGACCTCACCATTATGTCTACTCAAAAAACTCTTGAATCTAAATTTTCTTAACTGGCTATTAAGCAAAATGACTTTTCCAACAGAGGAGAATGGCTTGTAGTGGCTCTAAAATAGAATACTTTAAATTGAATTTAAAAAAGCAGCGTATAAAAGATTATGGTCTAGAGACGGGGGTAAAACGTCATCTCGCTTGCGGTTTATTTAATAACAGTCCAATTTGCAGAAACGGGGCAATCTTCAGGGCATTTTATGCGTATCAAGATTCTAATATATATATATATATATATATCTAACCTGTTTTTTAAGAAGGTCAGTATGCTGGAATGCCCATTCCCCTCCAGAACTTACTTTTCACTCTAGGTCCAGGACTTGCCCGAAAGAGCCTATGGTGTCACGAATTCAGTTCGAGCCATTCGAGTGAAGTTAAGGCTGAAGGTGTTTCCTCTAGAGCTTAGTTTTTGAAAATTCAAGTCTGAATTTTTCACTTTTTACCCAGAATAGATGATTTTCGATCAGTAAATTTGCATGAATAAGCCGATTGGGCTATGCATGGCTGGCCAAAACAATAATTGGTGCCTTTCTGTGGTTAGCAGCTATTTAAGTATTCTTGTTTGGTTGTTGGTCTTCAAGCATTTGCATGCTATGTCATTTGATTTAGGAAATATTGCACTTCTTCAAAGGCATAGAATCAGATCAGCCAAGCCTAGTTCTGACGTCAACGCTTCCCCACTGCCTCTGCAAAGCCTTCCAATCTCAGAGCCAAGCCAAGCAAGGCTTTAATTTGTTTTGTTGTTTTATTGTTATTCTCCCAGGCCCAACACTTAGCCAGTGCATGCATGCACACCTGACAAACGGACAAGATTATTAAAGTAAGAGAGAGAGAGAGAGGTGGGGGGGAAAGCGGCACAAACCGCTAAAACAGGAATTGACCTTTCACTAGCAAAGCATTCCAGTGTGAAATTCAGACCACCTAAGTATGCTGATGTTAGGGGGGAGGGGGGGGTACCTTTTCATAAAAAAGGCTAGAATGTTGCAAGGTTTACCCAAAGATAGCTAGTAAAAATAGCTGAATTGTGCTTTGCTATGCTGCACGCTTTGCCCAAAGATGGCTAGCGAAAATAGCTGAATTGTGCTTTGCTAATGCGGCAAGGTTTACCCAAAGATAGCTAGTGAAAATAGCTGAATTGTGCTTTGCTATGCTGCACGCTTTGCACAAAGATGGCTAGCGAAAATAGCTGAATTGTGCTTTGCTAATGCTGCAAGGTTTACCCAAAGATAGCTAGTGAAAATAGCTGACTTGTGCTTTGCTATGCTGCACGCTTTGCCCAAGGATGGCTAGTGAAAATAGCTGAATTGTGCTTTGCTATGCTGCAAACGTCAAACTATATCGAAAGGTATAACTAGCTAAAACTAGTATGAGCTGCGTCGGTGTTTCTAATGAAACAGTAATGATGAAAAGGTAAATTGTACACCGTAAAGATGAAAAAACTTACTGACGTTTCGGACGCTAGTCCTTCGTCGGAGTAAAAGAGAAAGAAGTGGTAGAAAGGAGTGTGTATATGATAGAATAAGACAAAAGAAACCAATGAGAACAAGGTAGGCAAGGAAACAAAAACAAACAATCAAAAGACAAAAGGAAAGGTTAGTTGAAAATAAAGCGTTCATTAATCCCGTTGGGACTAAGAGTGCCCAATAGGTGAATAAGCCGCATTTCTTTGGTCTTGCGACAATCATTGTTGCCGTTAAGCAAAGAAAGACCGAAAACAATGAAGTCAGAAAGAGAATGGTTAGTTAGATTAAAATGGCGGGAAACTGGTTTGGTAGGATCGTTATTGCGAATAATATTGGTTTCTCATCTAAACTATATCGAACGTCATTTCTTGTGCTTTGCTATCCAAGTATTTGTAGTCGTCATGGTGATAATCTTTTTTTTTTGTATTTGCACACGAGTTCCCCGGCTGGAATCGAACCAGCCCTTCCTTTTACGAGGTCTTCCTGAAAGGATTTGTGTGTGTGCTTAAATGCCGGTGGCTTTATAATGTTTTTAATATAACTATTTTTGTAATCCGAGGTCCTCGTAATCATTTGGCTAAGTTATTGGTTATGTAGCTCTTATTAGTCGAGTGCGAGGTCCTTACCGTCAGTTATGGACCGATATTTCTTTAGTACCTTATGGCCCAAGCGCGTAGTGCGGAGGCTACAAAAAAAGTAGAAAAAAACGAGGACCACAACTTACGGTAGGGACCGAGCAAACGAGGTTAATAAGATATTTATTATATGACAAGGCTAGGAAAGACGTTTGATGTTCGGTATGAACTGTAAGCTATGGTACACAAATTGACCAATCATAGCGCTGAAACTACCTTGTCATATAATAAGCAAAATTATTGCATGACCTATAGAAAATTGCCAATTTTCCAATTTCCACCAACTGATGAAATATGTGGAAATATTGAGAGTACCCGGAGGAAAAAATCCTCTAAGCAAAAAACACGATCCAATGGAGAGACAATCGTTATCGTATAAGGTGGAATCCAACTAATTCAGAGCGTGTTTTACAGCTTTTCTTACTCGCTTGTTTCGCAAAACCATTGCACCAATTGTTACAGATTTTTTTGGAATTTTGTACCTTAATTATCCTTAAATCTATCAGTGTACTTTATTTATATATTATTTCCGTGGCTGGCTAATAATAATGGAAATTGATAGAATTATATTTTTAGTTTTAGGCTCAGTTTACTCGACAACCTCTAGTAAGAATTTTCTGACTTTTTCAGAATCTTATCATCTTCAGTTAGGAAATGCAACTTGTGTGCAAATTTGAAGGGAAACGTTCGGGCAGAAAAAAAATATAATGATGGCCCTAAAATTAACCTCAAATTTGATGTATATAAAACATTGAGCCGTAGAAAATACACCATTCATTAAATTGCCTTGCATTTTTGCCATTTTCATAATCAGGCGACAAAGAAGGAAAATTGTAAAATCCACTCTGAATTTGTTGGATTCTACCATAAACGACTTCTACTTTTCGCAGTTATTGCTGCAACTTGTCTCGCAACATTTTTAACATTGCATGGGAGGTGACACGCTGCAATGCTCCATACAAATTGTGTCGCAACGCCGTTACGATCTTCTTTAATGACACAAGCACTTTAAAGCTATTTTAACACAATTTACTGTCGGGAAGGATTTTTTCCCTTATATTCGAATATGTTCTCGTTTCAGGTGTCTTACTGAATTAAATTTCAAAAGCCAGTGGTTCAAGTCAACTTAAATATTATTTCACAATGCCGCGCGTATCACTAGGAACGGTAGTAAACCGAACGATTCACTGTGGTGAGAGGAGCCACCATTGCTTCCTTACCCGTTCATGACGCGGATGGATTCAGGCCTCATTTAAACAAGAACCGCTGATGGGACTACCTGATACCTGCATAGATATTGTTTAAGATAAAAATAAATAATTAAAATACAACCATAAAAACACGTAAGTTATACCCAATCTTACTCGTCGTATCTTCTTTGAGATTTTATATCGATGTCGTCTGCACACAGAAGGGTGGTAAACTGCAACTGTACTGCAACTCCAAAGGCACCACGCTGTCGTTCTCTTTCCCTATCAAAGTCATCTAGAAGAAATTGGCTGACAAGATAATTGTAAGTTGGAAACGCGTAGTCTGACGACAGAGCACGATGAGCCAGCTCGAATCTACTCAATCTTGAATGGAAATTTCCCGCCGCCATTTGGCTAGAGGGATACACTCCCCTGATGTCGATAAGCAGTTTGTCATAAAGGTCAACTGAAAAGCAATCAACTAACACTACTGCACTTTGAGGCGGTATATCACCATGAAGACGGTGAAGTTCATCTAGTAAGAACGAACTCCCTTCTTCCCAAAACGGTTGAGGCGTGTCCACAGCTCTCTCGTCATTTGGTCTTGGGGCTTCCTGAGTGTCGTAGCCAACAATTCTGCTTTGCATCTCTGTACCTACTGTTGCTCGTATTCGACGATACCAAGAAGTACTCACGTAAGAATCGAGGTTTTCTATTTGGCCATCGTTTTGGAATATACCAGTAATTGACAGCACGGTAGTGTAGGGAAGAACATCTCCATCTCCTAAAGATCGTTCTGGATAATGCAGAAAAAGTCTAACACACAAAGAATGTAAGTCTGCTTGCGCCGCAGTAATATTGCTTGGAAAGCGCCCGTTATTTTCACTTACGCGGTCCAACCTAGCGCCAACTTCTGGGATTCGCTTCATACCTACCTTCCAAGACATCTTACACAATTCAAGAATGGGAAATCTGTAAACAGCCCATGACACTCTTAAAACGGCTCGTAAATACTGAATACTTAGACCTAGTTCATGATTGCACAAGTGGAAGATTGCATCGTAAGTGTGCCTGCCGATTCGTTTGCTGAAGATTTAAATCTGCTTTGTCATTTCCAAATGTTGGAGAAAAGTTTGCCTCTTGTCGATCGTCTCGGCATTTTGCCTCATCGCTTCAGTGATTCGTATCATCGCGTTTGCTTCAGCTGTGATGAGAGTAATTAGGGAAGGCAACCACTTGATATGCTCTGAAAAAGAAACAAACTCCAAGGAACAAAGTATATCGTCTTGCAAACCTTTGATACTCTCGGGGTTTTGGGAACCACCTTGAAGAACCTGGTCGTCACTGGCATTTCTTCGCCGTGTCCTTTTTCTTGGCGTAACCTTGATCGTTTGGCTGCTGGTGTCGCTATCTCTATCACTGATTAACGCCACATCCACCTGAAATGGCGAAAGGGACCCTTTATGGTAATTTTGCTCTAGCCTGAACACTGAAACCGCCATTGCAGTAAACACCATTTCTTATAATGTTAATGATTAAACAATACCTCTTCATCTGAAGAAATTGGTCGCCCAATTCGGCTGGTTGAAGAACCGTGGTTGTTTGGCTGGAGATTAAGGTCCTTTTGATGTGGAAGAAGAAACACAGATTCTACCTGCCTTTTCATGGAGTTTCGTGCTTTATCTATCCTCCTGTGATCTAGATCAAATAAAACCATCATTAGTGTTGACTGATACATGGCTGACATTTCAAAACCACATGATAAATATAAACGAATAGCTGATGAATTTAAAAACGAATTTGAAACAATTAACCAAAGATTTGTAGTGACTCGTGATTCCGAAAGGCTTATCTCGCCCAGTTTTTCTAAGCCACACGAAAGAACAATATCACCCAAGCACTGAGATTTAAACTCCACACGACGAACGACGTATTGCACTTCCCATAGCGCTTTTCTCCTAGTGTTAAGAACGTCACTTCTGGTGCTTTGTCCCGAAGGCTATCAAGCATATTTGGATTATATCCTTGTTTTTTAAATATTATAAGAGCCGCTGGCTGATTGTTTTGTCTACGGAAGGCGATGACTGTCAGACGACCATCTTCGTTTTCAACGATTTCACTGATACAACTTCTGAATGGTCTGATATCAAGTCATGTTTGCCTTGGTTCATCTGGCTCCAAAATGCTCTCTAGAAGCTTCTTATCACAATTTGGGGCCTGGCCATAGTATGTCTACAATCAATTGAACAATTAAATCATCCATCACTTACTCCCTCGATCATTAATTGTATCAACGATAACATGATATTAATTATACAGCTTCTCATTAATCCCATATAAGTAACTGTCCAATTATTTTCTTAATTGGACAGGTCCTGTTGATGCGGGATTAATTACGCAGGTATATGATTAATAGCTAATGGGATTTCATTCTCCCCAATCAAGAAATAATTAGACTCGAAAAATTCCTCTGACTGCCAAATTGCACTCGGCCTACGGCCTCATCTATTTTTGTCAGTCCCCGGAATTTTCCTCTTCCAATTATTTCTTAATCTTAACTATATTGTCTACCACTTCGAAAAACTTAAAGTCTCGCCCCAAAAAACATTCTTTAAAAATGTGATTAAAATCTTTTTTATTCGATTTCGTAAATAACAGATTGTTTCTAGAAGCAAACAATTTTCATAAATATGTTGAACTATCATGAAATGTCGCAACATCTCGTAGGGAAATGGCTAGATGAGATACTCGCAGTCCAGTCGAATGAGATCGACTATGGAGAGTTTGATTGTAAGGGATATTTTATTCCGTTGGTTAGTAGTCTTTAATTATGATAGTAAAAAAATATAGAAATAATAAGTCATTATGTGTTTACATCTGAACACCTATTCCTATTGTATACCTGTATTTGAAATTGACATGTTTGAATCAATGCAATATATATATATATATATATAATCGGTTTTATGGAAAGGTACCCCCACCCCACCCCCCACCCTAACATCAGCACACTTAGGGGGTCTGAAATTCACACTGGAAGGCTTTGCTAGTGAAAGGTCAATTCCTGTTTTAGCGGTTTGTGCACACCCCTAGCTCGTCACCTCCCTATCCCCAACCCACCCTCTCTTACCTTAATAATCTTGTCAGTTTGTCAGGTGTGCATGCACTGGCTAAGTGTTGGGCCTGTGAGAATAACAAAAAAAACAACAAAACAAATTAAAGCCTTAAGCTAAGCTTGGCTCTGAGATTGGAACGCTTTGTAGAGCCAATGGGAAGGCGTTGACGTCAGAACTAGGCTTGGCTGATCTGATTCTATGCCTTTGAAAGAGTGCAATGTTTCCTAAATCAAATGGCATAGCATGCAAATGCTTGAAGACCAACAACCAAACAAGAATACTTAAGAAGCTGCAAACCACAGAAAGGCACCAATTATTGTTTTGGCCAGCCATGCATGGCCCAATCGGCTTATTTATGCAAATTTACTGATCGAAAATCATCTATTCTGGGTAAAAAGTGAAAAATTCAGACATGAATTTCAAAAACTAAGCTCTAGAGGAAACCCCTTCAGCCTTAACTTCACTCGAATGGCTATTCTTTCAGCATAGCAAAGCACAATTCAGTTTTAACTGCATGGTCCAGTTAATTGCAAATATTGTACAACAAAGAATGTCATAATTTATTGAAAAAGGAAAATTTTGTCTGTTAACGGGTTCTAATCTTTTCATTCATCAATGCTAAGAAAAATTTGTTTTATTTCAACGCTTTAAAAATGAACATTTTTCGTAGCATTGATAAATGAAAAATTTAGAAGAGGTCTGTAACTTACCTCTTAATAACAGTGTAATTCATTTTTTTCCCTTCTACTTTGACGTGGTATATCTTTTTAACAGACACAGATATTTCAAAATATCGCTGCAGCAACAAATTACTTCATTGAGGAAAAGCAAAAATTTTTTTTAAGCAAACATTCTCCGACATGCGCACTAGAAGTCTTACACAGGGATCCCAACTAGATGTATATACCGCATAGACAAAAAGTTGATAGAAAAAAATAATCATCTATGCCCCAACCCCCCCCCCCCCCCCCCCCCCCCACCCCGAACTCTCAAAAAAGAAAAAGAAATTAATAATTAGAATCCTTAATGATAAAAAAGAAAGAAAGTGGAAAAATGGACAGAGTCATAATTATAACTGGAATTGGTAAATGTAGGTTAACTAATGATAGAAGCAATAGATGTTCCTTGATGTAATTCGGCCCACGCGTAGAGGCTAAGGCTTGGTGAATCAGGGACAGAGAATTATAACATGACGGACGACATTCAAGGGTTTGTAACTTGACCAAGTGCAATAAAGCATTGTCGCATGGACAATCGTGAGGAACTTTGAAAACAGATCTTAAGCCAAAACAATTTGCTACCTGGCCTACGTACCTACGTACCTACCTACCTACATCCATTCATTCATTCCTTCTGTCTACCTTTTTCTTTTCTTTTCTTCCTTTCCTTCTTCCTTCCTTCTTTAGTTTTTCCTATAGCTTCCTTCCTAGCTTCCTTCCTTCCTTCCTTCTATGTTCCTTTACTATTTTCCTTCCATCCTTCCTTCCTTCCCAGCTTTCTTTCTTTTTTGTTAGCCATTTAATTGTTGGGCTAATTGTTTAACAATGATGATTATCAACTTTATTTCAACATGCTAGCCTATTCAACAATAAAGCTGATTTCCAGGAGCTATGGGCGTGCAACCGTTTGAATCGTTTTTTGTTCTTTCAAAGAAAACCTCTGACAGCAGGGCCCGACAATATTGGTTATACAGCACTCGGTCATGTCACTTGCAGTGTCAACGCTCTGCCACCAAATAAGGGGGGTTCTGACTATTTGCCTCTGGTAGCTCGCGCAAATGAACGTTTGCAAATGAAGGCGGTTGGCGTTTTTGACTGACGTTGACTGCTCTTTTGTTGTCCATTGTTTGACCGTTGTTGCCCGTGAATTTCTGTCAGTTGCTGTTGTTGCTGCTGCTGCTATTTTTTATACCGTTTGCAGGGATGAGTTCCAAAGATGACAAGCGCGAGTTTCTTTACAAATACGACCCTAATAACCCATGGCTCCACAAGAATAACAAAGCGCCATCTGTCAGTTCTGTGGAGAGGGGAACTCGTAGCCGACCTTCCAAGATGAAGAAAGTTTACCTTGCTAAGAAACGGAAATCGAGAATGAGAAGAAATGCCCCCTTCAGAAGCCTACAAATAACTACTCAGTACTGTTGTCGGAAAGCTTGCCTTAGTGGAACAACCAGAGCCGAAATTCAATTTCAAAGACAACGTATCTACAGTCAAGACTACCAATGCCTGAACTACACTATTGCGAGCAACATTCAAGTCCAAACCCTATTTAGTGGGCGGAATAAGATTATCTACACACTTCCTAGCCTTGGTATAGTCTGCAAGACTGCCTTTAAAAAGGTGTTAGCAATATCGGATAAAAAGATATGGGTTCTTTTGAGAAAACACAACGTGGGCGATCCAACATTGCAACGCGATCAACGTGGGAAAAACAAGAACAATGCAAGAAGATTACTTCCAGCTGTCGTCGAGTTAGTAACTAATTTCATCAAAGATTACAATCCTGGACCAAGTCATTACAGGCGCCAAAGAACTGCAAAACTATATTTTGACCCTAAATACAGCTTAAGTGGCATATGGAAAGATTTCACAGAACAGCATCCTGATCTTAAAAGCAATGGCCTCAAAACGAAGAACAAAGGCGCACCTCTCAGTTACTCGGCATTCAGAAAATGTTTTATTGAGAAAATGAGTCACCAGTATTCATTCCGGAAAGCCCGAGTCGACACCTGCCAGACTTGCGACAAGTACGGGAAGAAAATTCGAGAACTTGAAAGGGCCATACCCATCGTGGCAGTATGTTCCAGAAGAAAGAGCCAAGAAGAACTTCTAAAACTTAAAACTGAACTTGACGAACACCTAAGAGAAAGCGAAATTAGGTATGGTGCTATTTCTTACGATATGAATGTACTAGCCAGTGTTGCCAAATAATAGTTGCAGTATCGCAAAAGGTCTACACCAAATATTCCAACTTCGAGTTCTCTTTTGCTCTGTGTTAGCCCTGATTGTGCGTAAAATGTTCAGAACTGAGAGCAAAAGCCGTGGAATCCTAATCTAGTGCAGTGGTATTATTCATGTGTCATTACCACAGGCTGTTACTTGTTCTAAAGAATATATTACATTCTAATGAGGCTAACTTAGAGCAAAATGAACTCCAAACTGGAAAATTGTCAGAACGTTGCTAATCGATCACGCTCGAATGTTCTTTTTCTCGTAACAACATTCTTGCAATCTCAAGGTACTTAAGGCCTGGGTCAAAAGCCAGTTATAGCACAGATCATTTTATTTTCCGTATTTTGTCGTTCTTAGAGTGATTTTCATATGACCATGAAAGAATAGGCAAACTAATAGTTAGTAGTAGACTCTAAACCCATTGTTTCTGTTGTTGTTCTTTATCAAAAAGTACAAACTAAATGGTCTATTTTCGGTCACGGTCATATGAGAATCACTCTACTTCATATACTTAACGTATCTAAAACTTCTAGCAAGTAATAAGGCATAGTTGAATTCAAACTCTCAGATAATTAGAGAACGGCAGAGCGTAATTAACGACCAAGAAATAGCAACAGCAGCAACAACCGCAAGATTAGCAAACCAAGACCGACAACCAATTACACGCACACTTTAGTATTGTTTAGCAATTTTCCAACCACGCAATTATATGCGCAAACTACTTATCGAAGTACCATTTGCCCAAAACTCTATAGTTACCTTATTCTATTTAAGTTTGGGCTATATTGCTATTTATCAAATGCAAAACAATAAAAGAAGACAAACGTCTATCTTAAGGTGACTGCCTACCTTTGGAAATTGATTTAAGCTTTTCTTAAAACTTCGATTTTCCGAATTAAAATTTAATGCTGATTCCAAATCTGGACAGAATTTTTGAGACAGTTTTTGAGCGCGCGCACGTCGTGGGCTCACATCGAACGTTTAAAAGTAGGCAGCCACTTTAAAAGCATAGTCTGCAAATAAAGAAAGAAAGAAAGAAAGAGTAAACATCCAGGCAATAAGAAAAAAAGTCATAGAATGCACGTTTAATTTGATCAAAGTATATTCCACCGCAATATATGTAGTGCACCAGTCTTAAGGAAGAAGGAAACGTTAAACACAACTTTCATTCCATTCAAAAATCAAAAAAATTGAACTTCTGGCAAAACTGTAGCCCGCGCCAATAAGTTCTTTGGTAGCATGACGTCAACTTTTGAAATAATGTCTGTTACTGCTGTTTGTAATCTTACTAAAATGAATGAAACATCTCTAGTCTTGCATCTAGACTTTCATAAAACCATTCAGCTACCGAAGTTATCCAGCCAAGACGCCTATTACAAAAAGAGATTGACAACCAGACTATTTGGAATATTTGACGCAAATGATAAGAAATTGAACGCATACATTTATCCATCGACCGTTGGAGGAGAAGGACCCGATGAAGTGATTTCGTTTTTGGATTTCTTCTTGAAACGGAGTGAAACAGCTGTGTTTAGACACCTTGTTCTTTGGGCCGACAGTTGTCCCGCACAATTCAAAGAGAATTATTTTTATTGCCAATATCTCGTTAAAACGAAGCAATTTCTCAGAGTGGATCTGAAATTTTTGCTGGAAGGCCATACCTATGCAATTTGTGACAGGCGTTTTGCTTCTGTAGCAGTAGCTACAAAACGCTTTGAAACAATCGGAACTCCCGCCGATTGGGTAGCAAAATTGAATGAACAATGTATAACAAACCTTGTGGTACATGAAGTTTCGTTGGACATGGTCAAGTCATATAAAACGTTTTTACGCAATGCGTATGTCAGCCGCCAAGTAGTTATAGAGGAAAAAAAAAGTTTCGGTAAAGAATTTGGCTTGGCTAAACTTTGGTATCGGTGAGTCGATAAACAGCAGTGGCAGGCTTGTTTCTGAGAAACTCAAAGATGGGGAGTGTTTTGCTAGATGTTCTATCAATCCCTTTGAAAGACCGATGAAGATCAATTATTTGAAACAAAAGCAAAACCGTCGGCTTAATCTTAAATCCCTGAAAGCGAGGTCGCAAGAACTAATTCCAGTTCCGACTATAGTTAAAGAAAACTGCTTGGAACTTGCTACAAAATACCTTAGTTTAGAAGCAAAGCGTTATTACAATTCACTTCCTGCTGAAGATGATGGTGATGATGATGATTAATACACTCATGTTGATTCGCGGTTAATATACCTTGATCAGCTTTGACAAGCGCTTAGAACAGCTTATAACTTTATTTTCTTTTAAAATAAATTTCAATGTTGTAAATGAAAAAGTGGTTGTCAGCCTTGTTGCTTTTATCAATTTCCTTTTCGCTATTGTGTTTTCTATAGCTTACAACCGTTATCGTCCAAGTGCTATGTTTGCTTGCTATGTTTGGAACTGGAAACATAACAGTATCACCAGGCTCATTCTACCTGCAAGATAAAAGAAAATCCCGCCCTCGCACCCTTAGGAAAGGGACATGAATAAAAAAACAGGGATTGCGCAAGTTTTAAGCGCAGGAAAAAGACTGGTATGCTTTGGAACTTAGCAAAACCAAAATCTGCAAAACGTTTCTGCAACTTCAAGTTGCTACTCCCCATGATGTTTAGGGCGCAAGATTTGGAAAATGGCTAATTTCTCCGCCATCCTAAACATTGACAACATTACGGTTGCTGGTCGTTGCAAAACGTTTCTTGGTCCAAAAAGCCACAAAAATGGTGTTTACTAAGATATAGATTCCTTAATCCTTACAAGTAATCAATAATATAAGCTGCGAATTACACAGGGATCCCAATATCATTTTGCAACCAGTATTGATTTGTATCACGTGATTGAACTACACCTTCGATGAGATAGTATGGAACTCATGGCGGTAGAGCCAAAGCAGGGCACAAAAACGCCAATTGTTCTTCGTTATTTTGAATTTAGTAGATCATTTATCAGTTCAGTACTAAAACATTTATATTATATTGTCTCTTTCTGTACAGAATTGCACTTGATTTTCTCTCAAAACCATGGCGCTGACCTTCGTAAACTCAACATTGCAATGTCCATTTTATGTCGAGGTATGTAACTATTTGATTTGTGGTTGAGTGTGTCTTATGGCAGATAAAAGAAATGCAATTAGAAAAGTGCTGATCATAAATTTCTTAGCGTGAAAGGTGTGTCAGTAGGAATAGATTCAGGATTAGTTTAAAGCCCCTCCAATACCGTTTTATATACTAGTAAAATTTACACTGTCATAAGCTACGCTGAAAAATGTTTGCAAGTAATAAACCTGTGAGATTTAAGACTATTGTCTTTATCATAAAATTACACTGTTATAGTTTTTATATCGAAGTAAATCTTAAAAGACATATCATTAGATATTAACCAGTAAACGAACCTAAAAAATGTTTGCTTAATGCAAATGTAGTGCGATCTATCTTGTAATCCGTTTCGCATTACTTTTACGTGATCGCGTTCGGAACTATCAGGTTTAAATTTATGTCTGGAATCGCATCTTTAAACGTTACACTTTAAAAAAATTGTATCCCAAACAAAGTGTAGAGCTAAATCCCTCTATTTTCGCCCCGAAAATTGCATTTGAAAGGTAGATTGGAATACTTTTCTAAACTACAGTGTTATCAGTTTGAAAGATCTCAAATCATGTTTGTTGGCAATTAGGAAATTTTCCATCATAGCTTGGAACGCGATCGTGTAAAGCAAGGACGGTCCGTTATAAAACTAATGGGGGAAAGGGGATAGGGGGATCCAATAATAATTTGTGAGAACCCCTTACTGTTACTGTTTTAAAGCTGCTACTTTTGTGGATATATCATGTAGATTGAGGCTAAATTGAATGACTCAAATGAATGACCTTCCATTGCTTTATGAATAACTGCCATATTCTGTGTTTTTGTAAGACAATGGAAGGTCCTTTTGAGGCATTCCATTTAGCCTCCACCGTTGTACCATAAGTATCATTAGTATATGTAATAGGACTCCATGCTGTCCAATTAAGAAATAATTGGAAGAGGAAAATTAAGAAAATAATTGGACAGTTACTTATATGGGATTAATGAGAAGCTGTATAATTAATATCATGTTATCGTTGATACAATTAATGATCGAGGGAGTAAGTGATGGATGATTTGATTGTTCAATTGATTGTAGACATACTATGGCCAGGCCCCAAATTGTGATAAGAAGCTTCTAGAGAGCATTTTGGAGCCAGATGAAGCAAGGCAAACACGACTTGATATCAGAACATTCAGAAGCTGTATCAGTGAAATCGTTGAAAACGAAGATGGTCGACTGACAGTCATCGCCCTCAGTAGACAAAACAATCAGCCAGCGGCTCTTATAACATTTAAAAAACACGGATATAATCCAAAATTGATATGCTTGATAGCCTTCCGGGACATAGCACCAGAAGTGACGTTCTTAACACTAGGAGAAAAGCGCTATGGGAAGTGCAATACGTCGTTCGTCGTGTGGAGTTTAAATCTCAGTGCTTGGATGATATAGTTCTTTCGTGTGGCTTAGAAAAACTGGGCGAGATAAGCCTTTCGGAATCACGAGTCACAACAAATGTTTGGTTAATTGTTTCAAATTCGTTTTTAAATTCATCAGCTATTCGTTTATATTTATCATGTGGTTTTGAAATGTCAGCCATGTATCAGTCAACACTAATGATGGTTTTATTTGATCTAGATCACAGGAGGATAGATAAAGCACGAAACTCCATGAAAAGGCAGGTAGAATCTGTGTTTCTTCTTCCACATCTAAAGGACCTTAATCTCCAGCCAAGCAACCACGATCCCTCAACCAGCCGAATTGGGCGACCAATTTCTTCAGATGAAGAGGTATTGTTTAATCATTAATATTATAAGAAATGGTGTTTACTGCAATGGCGGTTTCAGTGTTCAGGCTAGAGCAAAATTACCATAAAGGTTCCCTTTCATCATTTAAGGTGGATGTGGCGTTAATTGGTGATAGAGATAGCGACACCAGCAGCCAAACGATCGAGGTTACGCCAAGAAAAAGGACACGGCGAAGAAATGCCAGTGACGACCAGGTTCTTCAAGGTGGTTCCCAAAACCCCGAGAATATCAAAGGTTTGCAAGACGATATACTTTCTTCCTTGGAGTTTGTTTCTTTTTCAGAGCATATCAAGTGGTTGCCTTCCCTAATTACTCCCATCGACGATGAAGCAAACGCGATGATACGAAACACTGAAGCGTTTGGAAATGGCAAAGCAGATTGAAATCTTCAGCCAACGAATCGGCAGGCACACTTACGATGCAATCTTCGACTTGTGCAATCATGAACTAGGTCTAAGTATTCAGTATTTACGAGCCGTTTTAAGAGTGTCATGGGCTGTTTACAGATTTCCCATTCTTGAATTGTGTAAGATGTCTTGGAAGGTAGGTATGAAGCGAATCCCAGAAATTGCCGCTAGGTTGGACCGCGTAAGTGAAAATAACGGGCGCTTTCCAAGCAATATTACTGCGGCGCAAGCAGACTTACATTCTTTGTGTGTTAGACTTTTTCTGCATTATCCAGAACGATCTTTAGGAGATGGAGATGGTCTTCCCTACACTACCGTGCTGTCAATTAATGGTATATTCAAAAACGATGGCCCAATAGAAAACCTCGATTCTTACGTGAGTACTTCTTGGTATCGTCGAATACGAGCAACAGTAGGTACAGAGATGCGAAGCAGAATTGTTGGCTACGACACTCAGGAAGCCCCAAGACCAAATGACGAGAGAGCTGTGGACACGCCTCAACCGTTTTGGGAAGAAGGGAGATCGTTCTTACTAGATGAACTTCACCGTCTTCTTGGTGATATACCGCCTCAAAGTGCAGTAGTGTTAGTTGATTGCTTTTCAGTTGACCTTTATGACAGACTGCTTATTGACATCAGGGGAGTGTATCCCTCTAGCCAAATGGGGGCGGGAAATTTCCATCCAAGATTGCGTAGATTCGAGCTGGCTCATCGTGCTCTGTCGTCAGGCTACGCGTTTCCAACTTACAATTATCTTGTCAGCCGATCTCTTCTAGATGACGTTGATAGGGCAAGAGAACGCCAGCGTGGTGCCTTTGGAGTTGCAGTACAGTTGCAGTTTACCACCCTTCTGTGTGCAGACGACATCGATATAAAATCTCAAAGAATCGTACTCGCGCAAGACGCCGAAGATACGACGAGTAAGGTTGGGTATAACTTACGTGTTTTTATGGTTGTATTTTAATTATTTATTTTTATCTTAAACAATATCTATGCAGGTATCAGGTAGTCCCATCAGCGGTGCTTGTTTAAATGAGGCCTGAATCCATCCGCGTCATGAACGGATAATGAAGCAATAGTGGTTCCTCTCACCACTGTGAATCGTTCGGTTTACTACCGTTCCTAGTGATACGCGCGGCATTGTGAAATAATATTTAAGTTGACTTGAACCACTGGCTTTTGAAATATAAGTCAGTAAGACACCTGAAACGAGAACATATTCTAATATAAGGAAAAAATCCTTCGCGACAGTAAATTGTGTTAAAATAGCTTTAAAGTGCTTGTGTCATTAATGAAGATCGTAACGGCGTTGCGACACAATTTGTACGGAGCATTGCAGCGTGTCACCTCCCGTGCAATGTTAAAACTGTTGCGAGACAAGTTGCAGCAATAACTGCGGGCCATCATTATATCTTTTTTCTGCCCGAACGTTTCCCTTCAAATTTGCACACAAGTTGCATTTCGTAACTGAAGATGATAAGATTCTAAAACTGAGCCTAAAACTAAAAATATCATTCTATGAACTTCCATTATTATTAGCCAGCCACGGAAAAAATATATAGATAAAGTACACTGATAGATTTAAGGATAATTAAGGTACAAAATTCCAAAAAAATCTGTAAAAATTGGTGCAATGGTTTTGCGAAACAAGCGAGTAAGAAAAGCTGTAAAACACGCTCTGAATTAGTTGGATTCCACCTTATACAGTAACGATTGTCTCTCCATTGGATCGTGTTTTTGCTAAAAGGGTTTTTTCCTCCGGGTACTCCGCTTTTTCCCTCAATATTTGCACACATTTCATCAGTTGGTGGACATTGGAAAATTGGCAATTTTCTATAGGTCATGCAATAACTTTGCTTATTATATGACAAGGTAGTTTCAGCGCTATGATTGGTCTATTTGTGTACCATAGCTTACAGTTCATACCGAACATCAAACGTCTTTCCTAGACTTGTCATATAATAAATATCTTATTAACCTCGTTTGCTCGGTCACTACCGTAAGTTGTGGTCCTCGTTTTTTTCTACTTTTTTTGTAGCCTCCGCTCTACGCGCTTGGGCCATAAGGTATACTAAAGAAATATCGGTCCATAACTTACGGTAAGGACCTCGCACTCGACTAATAAAAGCTACTTAACCAATAACTTAGCCAAACGATTACGAGGACCTCGGTTTACAAAAATAGTCATATTAAAAACATTATAAAGCCACCGGCATTTAAGCACACACACAAATCCTTTCAGGAAGACCTCGTAAAAGGAGGGGCTGGTTCGATTCCAGCCGGGGAACTCGTGTGCAAATACAAACAAAAATGATTATCACCATGACAACTACAAATACTTGGATAGCAAAGCACAACAAATGTCGTTCGATATAGTTTGACGTTTGCAGCATAGCAACGCACAATTCAGCTATTTTCGCTAGCCATCCATGGGCAAAGCGTGGAGCATAGCAAAGCAAAATTCAGCTATTTTCACTAGCCTGCAGATTGGACTGTTATTAAATAAACCGCAAGCGAGATGACTTTTTACCCCCGTCTCTAGACCATAATCTTTTATACGCTGCTTTTTAAATTTAATTTAAAGTATTCTATTTTAGAGCCACTTCAAGCCATTCTCCTCTGTTGGAAAAGTCATTTTGCTTAATAGCCAGTTAATAAAATTTAGATTCAAGAATTTTTTCAGTAGACATAATGGTGAGGTCACCCATCCAAATGCTAACTGTCCTCGTTCGGGCTTGACTCAGTATCTTCGATGCCCAAGTTTATACCACTGGACCACAGTTCTTTTACGTAATCAGCATAACAATAGCTGCGAAAACAATGCACCAGATAGACTAGCCTTTTTGATGTTATTCTATCAACCGATTCAAACTCGTCAGTTTTACTAACGTACTATATTGTCTACCACTTCGAAAAACTTAAAGTCTCGCCCCAAAAAACATTCTTTAAAAATGTGATTAAAATCTTTTTTATTCGATTTCGTAAATAACAGATTGTTTCTAGAAGCAAACAATTTTCATAAATATGTTGAACTATCATGAAATGTCGCAACATCTCGTAGGGAAATGGCTAGATGAGATACTCGCAGTCCAGTCGAATGAGATTGACTATGGAGAGTTTGATTGTTTAAATTTGAATACCTATTTCTATTGTTTACCTATATTTGAAATTGACATGTTTGAATCAATGCAATATATATATATATATATATATATATATATATATATATATATCTAACCTGTTTTTTAAGAAGGTCACTATGCTGGAATGCCCCTTGCCCTCCAGAACTTACTCTTCACTCTTGGTCCAGGACTTGCCCGAAAGAGCCTAGGGTGTCACGAATTCAGTTTGATTTTAGAATTCCAAACCTACTCTGAGCCATTCGAGTAAAGTTAAGGCTGAAGGGGTTTCCTCTAGAGCTTAGTTTTTGAAAATCATGTCTGAATTTTTCACTTTTTACCCAGAATAGATGATTTTCGATCAGTAAATTTGCATGAATAAGCCGATTGGGCCATGCATGGCTGGCCAAAACAATAATTGGTGCCTTTCTGTGGTTTGCAGCTATTTAAGTATTCTTGTTCAATGGTTGTTGGTCGCCAAGCATTTGCATGCTATGCCATTTGATTTAGGAAACATTGCACTTTTTCAAAGGCATAGAATCAGATCAGCCAAGCCTAGTTCTGACGTCAACGCCTTCCCATTGCCTCTGCAAAGCCTTCCAATCTCAGAGCCAAGCTTAGCTTAAGGCTTTAATTTGTTTTGTTGTTTTTTTGTTATTCTCACAGGCCCAACACTTAACAACAAAATAGCCAGTGCATGCATGCACACCTGACAAACTGACAAGATTATTAAGGTAAGAGAGGGGGGGGGGGGAGGTTTGGTTTGGGAATAGGGAGTGGAAGGGAAGGAGTGACGAGCTAGGGGTGTGCACAAACCGCTAAAACAGGAATTGACCTTTCACTTGCAGAGCATTCCAGTGTGAAATTCAGACCCCCTATGTGTGCTGATGTTAGGGGGGGAGGGGTACCTTTTCATAAAACAGGTTAGAATGCTGCAAGGTTTCCCCAAAGATAGCTAGTGAAAATAGCTGAATTGTGATTTGCTATGCTGCACGCTTTGCCCAAGGATGGCTAGCGGAAATAGCTGAATTGTGCTTTGCTATCTAACCTGTTTTTTAAGAAGGTCACTATATATATATATCTAACCTGTTTTATGAAAAGGTACCCCTCCCCCCCTAACATCAGCACACATAGGGGGTCTGAATTTCACACTGGAATGCTCTGCTAGTGAAAGGTCAATTCCTGTTTTAGCGGTTTGTGCACACCCCTAGCTCGTCACTCCTTCCCTTCCACTCCCTATTCCCAAACCAAACCTCCCCCCCTCTCTTACCTTAATAATCTTGTCAGTTTGTCAGGTGTGCATGCATGCACTGGCTATTTTGTTGTTAAGTGTTGGGCCTGTGAGAATAACAAAAAAACAACAAAACAAATTAAAGCCTTAAGCTAAGCTTGGCTCTGAGATTGGAAGGCTTTGCAGAGGCAATGGGAAGGCGTTGACGTCAGAACTAGGCTTGGCTGATCTGATTCTATGCCTTTGAAAAAGTGCAATGTTTCCTAAATCAAATGGCATAGCATGCAAATGCTTGGCGACCAACAACCATTGAACAAGAATACTTAAATAGCTGCAAACCACAGAAAGGCACCAATTATTGTTTTGGCCAGCCATGCATGGCCCAATCGGCTTATTCATGCAAATTTACTGATCGAAAATCATCTATTCTGGGTAAAAAGTGAAAAATTCAGACATGATTTTCAAAAACTAAGCTCTAGAGGAAACCCCTTCAGCCTTAACTTCACTCGAATGGCTCAGAGTAGGTTTGGAATTCTAAAATCAAACTGAATTCGTGACACCATAGGCTCTTTCGGGCAAGTCCTGGACCAAGAGTGAAGAGTAAGTTCTGGAGGGGAAGGGGCATTCCAGCATAGTGACCTTCTTAAAAAACAGGTTAGATATATATATATATATATTAGATTCTTGCCGCGCATAAAATGCCCTGAAGATTGGCCCGTTTCTGCAGACTGGACTGTTTATGCAGACTAGTTTATGCAGTGTTCTCATTGTTTAAAAACAAGCCAAAGCCCAAAATAATCTCTCTTAAGGATTAGATGACACTAGATGTCAAGAAGTTAAAAGATGACATGGATAAAGATCCTTGGCAAATAACTAATGCTGTTGAAGACATAGACGATAGTATCTATTTGTGGGAAACAATGTTTAATGGCATTCTGGATAGTAATATCAAGAGAAGAAAAGTCAAAATTAGAGATATGTCTCTCCCCTGGATTAATACCGAAATAAGAAAGGCTATGAATCAACGATACAAGTATTTAAAAGCAGCTCAAGCAAATCCAGGAGATGATGAGTTATGGGAACGATATAGATTGAAAAGGAACAGTGTTAGAAAGATGTCAAGGAAAGCTGAAGCTGAGTACTGGATAAACCTGACAGAAAACTCCAGGTCATCTAGGGAGTTTTGGAAGATCACAAATCGCATTCTAAAGAAGAGTAAAATTGGAGAGATTAAAGCATTAGAAGATCCAAATGGACACGTAATTAATGATAATGAACAAATGGCAGATTGCTTGAATGAGTATTTCTTAGATTTTGCATTTAATCTTACTGTAAACTTAGGTACTGACCAGTTCCTTTTGATACAAGATCATGTATTACTAGAGTCACCCCAACAATAGATAATTTTCCCTTGGACAGGGATATAGTTGAGAATATTCTTATGGCCCTCAATACCAATAAGGCTTTAGGTCCTGATAAGATTTCACATAAAGATCTAAAACTACTTCAGGAATCTGCTGCTCAGGGTTTGTTTGAAATTTATCAGAAAAGTAAAAAACGACTGCAGATTCCCCCAAAAGTGGAAGCAATCTGAAGTCACAGCTCTTTTCAAGAAAGGAAACAATGTAGATCCAAATAATTATAGGCCTATTTCCCTATTAAGCATCCCTGGGAAAATATTCGAGAAAGTGGTATGTAACTCTTTAGATGATCACATTTTATCTAACAATATATTGAATGACAGACAATGGGGCTTTAGAAAGGGCTACTCAACAGACAGTCTTCTTCTACATCTCACTGAGATTTGGAAAAGAAAACTCGATAATGGTAGTAAGGTTGGAGTCTTATTCATTGACTTTCGTAAAGCCTTTGATTGTGTAAACCCCACTATTCTTAGTGCCAAACTCAAGGCAGTTGGGGTTTCGGGAAGTTTATGGGAATGGATCAATGACTATCTCTCTAACCGAATGCAAAGGATCCTAGTCTCTGGTGCCTATTCGGAGCTAAGACCTGTTAAGATAGGAGTGCCCCAAGGTTCTCTTCTAGGTCCTAGATTATTTGCAATCTATGATAATGATTTGCCTGAATTTGTTAATAATGGGGAGGTATATATGTATGCTGATGATACGTCAATTTATGCCATAGGAAAAACTGTGGATGAGATTAGCATGGGTTTACAGGCTATACTGGATCAGGTGCAAACCTGGTGCTTAAAGAATAGATTGGTTGTTCATGAGGGGAAGTCAGAGGCAATGATCTTGAGTATATCCCCTTTCATTGGTCCTATGAAACCTTTGAGGTGGGGTGAAGAAGTCATTCAATATAAGTCTTCCTCTCATTGCCTAGGAGTTCTCATTGACAACAAGCTTTCATGTTCTCTGCACATTGAATCACTTTGCTCATCATTTAATGCTAAAGTTAAAGTCCTGAAACGTGTAAGCTAGCCTGCAAAGCAGGCGTGCTTGCGGTTTTGGGGGAACTTTGGAACGTACGAGCGAGAATTGAAACCGAGCAAAAAAGAAGCGAAGGGGAAGGGGACGGGAAGTGAAAGAAGGGAACGCCTGGCAGCTTCCATTGTTATTTTGATAAACGCCTTCTAATTAGATATGCTTGATCAAAACTCTAGATGTCAAAAGGTGATGATTTTTTAAACATCAAAGGTCAAAACCATAAGGTCAAAAAATTCCAAACTAGCTATTCTATGAAAATTATCGATTTTTTAATTGCTGTTTAAAGTAAATTTTTGAGTTTCAAGTAACCCAGGAAAACAGGGAGATCTGTCATTTGAAAATTTGTTTAAGCCTTCTTGAAGAAAAGATTCTCTGCGGATTGTCCTTGCCGATATTTGAGATAAAAATAAGAAATTAAGAAAGTTAGGCCAATTGTATAACATCATCAAAAATAAAGGCATTCAAACTCCTACCCTATCCAAGACTAAGGAAGAAGGCAAATCATTCCTGGATATATAAATAAAATAAATGGAGTCCCTTGAGGAGGGGATTGATTGAATACAACAAAAGTAACGTGTTCAATTCGTCGCACGCACATTAGTCGCTCAGATACCAATATACCGTTGAGGAAACTCTCGTAAAGCACATTGCCTACACGAATTGGAATGCGGCATCCGAGGTATTCTTCGACACCCTGAGATGATTCCAATACCTCGAAACGAAAACCGCCTTTAGATTTAAATAAATCTAAACCCAAACTTTTCAGTGTCGTTCACGTTATTACTGGACAGGCCGGATGGCTAGTCCAAACGCACGATCGGTTATGATTGATTGCTGTCCATCAAAAATATTGAAGCCGAGCCAATCAGAAGCCTTCGTTCGCCCACGAACGAGTTCTTCAAAATAACAAGGGATGCTGGCAGGCGTTACCTTCTTTCCCCTCCCCATCCCCCCACGTTCCCATTTTTGCTAGGTCCTATTTTTCTCACGGGCCTCTGGTCGAAACAGGAAACCCAAACCCCGATTCTTCCTCTCAAATCCATCAAAAGAACGCCTGCTCTGCAGGCTACGTGTAAGCTTCCTACCTATTTCCATTTTGGAATCAATCTATTTTTAAAACTGTACTTCCAAGCATCCTCTATAATATGGTTGTTTGGGGTTCTGGTTCTAATTATAAAGAACTGGAAATAATTCACATTAGGGCTGCCAGGCTGTTTCATAAGTTGCCTAAAATTCCTAAGGATGAAGATATTTAATCAAAGCAAAGTGGATGCCATTGAAATACTTTTATACTTTTCGCCTTTTAATTATTACTCACAAGGCATACTTTGATTTACACTTGGAAGAATTAAACTCGTTAGTAGTTAAGAGTTCTAATAGTTATAATTTTAGGAATCTCTTAAATATAAATGTTAATAGGCCCAGGACTGAACTAGAACATAGATCTTTCTCACATAGAGCTGCTATAGTTGGGACTCTCTTTCAGATAAGATTAGGTGTTTTTCAAATCAAACAGCTTTTAAAAATAGACTTAAGCTTTTAAAGAATGACATTAAGAACATAAATTTCGAAAAAGGCAGTGCTGTTATTTATAAAAAAGTATTCTGACTATTATTATTGAGCTAGATGCCCCTAGCTAGTCTAGATATTATTAAATTTTGTTTTACTAATACTAGATTATAATTTTTATTGTATGATATATGATATTTTAATATTTTATATATATGTTGATATGTATAGTTTTTATAAATTATCTAATTTATTTTTTTATTAATTTATCTTAGTTTAAGAGGGAATGGCCACTACCACCGAGCAAAAACAAAAATACGTGGCACATGATGAAAAATCAAAATCCTCAATATTTTGTCCATTGATACTCTAATATATACTTAGAAACGTGGTGGGGTTTGTTTTCTAAAATATTAATTTAAATATTCCCGAGATTCCTGAAATTTGCCAAAACGATCGTGCGTATTAGCCTCCCCTAAACCTCGCTCTGTAAATTTCGCATCGCAGAAAAAAAAGAATTTGAGTATTGAAAGGTGTTAATAAGATGTTTGAGAAGAATTTTAGTGTAATTATAATCCTTGAAATTAATTTTCAAAGTATTTGGCAAGCAATTGAAAATCGCTTTATTTTGCTAATTAAAAATTCCTAATTTGGTACACTTTTTGAAAATTAATTTTCCCTAAAACTTCGATTTCCTTAAAATTTAAAGAAATAGAAAGAGGAAATGTTGCTCTAAAACCTGACATAAAAATTATTTTTGGGCTTTTTGTTTTTGCGGAATTATAGTGATCTTAATATCGTGAAAATCACAACATAAACCTGTCAACAACTGGAGACAATCCGGCACCCTGCTCAGACTAGACAACCGAAATTTGAAAATTTGTACTTGTTTTCCCTTTTTATTTGGATATGTAATATAAAATGAAGCTCTTTTTTAAATTGTTTACTTATTTATCGGGTTCTTACAGATATAAACTGTATTAAAGTCATGTTAGAAAACAACGATGCGTGTGATCTTGGCATGCACGTGCAATTAATTATAGCATTCAGTAAAGTCATTATTGACTGCTTGTTCAATAGCTCTTAAAAATATTTTATCTCTGAACTCCTTTTTTTAACTGAAATACCTATGCTTAATATTCCTGTTTGCACTGTAAAGAAAGATCATTTATAATTCTTCAAATTATATCTATCAAATCTTGTTTCATTAGTACTATATTCTATGATGAAAACGTACACGATGACGGCATGCGTGCGTATGCACGAAATGTCTCGCATGAAATGGGACGTCATTGTTACAAAGGGACCGACCATTTCACTTTTGAGGGCAAAGGAGGCTTGGGGGGTATTTTTCAATTTTCCACTGGGAAAAAAAAGAATCAGAAAGAATTTTCTTTTGTTACATGTTGCGTATGACTTTATTTTGTTGTCGTGTGTGTGTGTATAGGAATATTTTTTCAAAATCACCCAACCCCTTACTCAAACGTTAAATGTCAGCCCCTAAAACTGAATGTGACTTAATTCACTGTCGCATTTCATTACGTACATAGCTACGAAATAAAAGTAACTGATAAATCGATATATAATAGTCCAAATACTGTATGATAGACTTATCTTCGCATAGGACTTAGGCCATTTCATTTTTATGTTGGACAAGTTCAATTAAGGGGGCCAAAAAGCGAAGCCTTATCGCCGACATTCACACTCCTGACAAAGTGACTGTAGCTTATTAATCAAAGGCTTCTTGTGACGTTTGCCTTTAATATCTGAAATGTCAATTCCAAATGAAGAACAAATACTGTTTAAAACGGGTATGGAAAACTTGTTCAGCTTCTTCTTTGAAGCAAGTTCGCACAAATTATAATTATCGTAAACAATGGGATGTTTCTGGGCAAGTTCTCGCTCTGCTTTGTTCAACAGTGCTTCTAAGTTGGCTTCGTGTGCAGCGACCTCGACATCTTCTTTTTGCAGCAGTTCGTCTTCTTTGAGGGTTTTCGTAGATGCAAGACGTGAAAAAAAGCTTGATATTTGTTTGGCTGTGAGAAAATCATCGCTTGTGAACAGCAAGCTGCCATCTGGGCCTTTGGCACACATCAACGATCGAGCAACTGCAGCAGGATCTGCTTTCAACCCAGTCTCCTCTCCCAGCCTAAACTTCGTGGTCAGATATGATTTCTGGTCTTCAGTAAACCTAGCTCTTCCTGACCCACTCGATTTGAGCGCCCATCCAATTGGTCGTCTGCTTACGCCGCTTGTTTGAATCCTGACACCGCTGACTTGTGGTAGCAAAGTTGCTTGTCCCTCCAGCTGTTCCGCATATTCAAGAGCAGCCTTGTCAAAGAACGTCTCACGCTCTAGTGCGTGCTGGTGTTTTCCACAGTCTAAGTGCTGCATCATAGAGGAGTGCCTCATAAAGGTTTTAGTACACCCTTCATCAGGGCACGTAAACAGAGCGCCGTCGCTTGCTATTAGCGGTTCTTTGTCGCTGTCTTCCTGATCCTGATCTTTATTTGCGTGTTTGTCTGTACTTTGCTGTGCGTGTGCTCAGAAAATCCATTTGGGTGCGCCTGAACCACTATTACGGATGGTAGGTCGTCTGAGGAACATGTCTCAGTTCTGAGTCGTCCAGGCCCACGTCGTACGCTTTCCATACACGCATTCCCTTTTTCTCAAATTCAACGTTGTAAAGGGTGCTCACACCAACGAGCTTGTAATCTGGCATTGTAGGAATGGACACTGACTCGCACAGTGTGACGCTGAGGGATGGTACTCAGAGGATAGCATGGCTTCACACATTTGTGCAGGGGTTTCGATGTCATGTCCTGAGTTGAGGTGTAGTTGCATGTGTGCTTTAATGGTTGCTGCCTTGCGGTCGCATGCACCCTTTCCACCCTTGGGATCAGAGAAATCCAGCCTTTTTTATTTTTACTCCAAGCTCTTTTCCTATTTTGCCTGCGCAGATTATCGTGGCACCGCTGTGATAACATCCGGCATTGTCTTGCCGGAAGTTAACGGTCTTTAGGCCTGGCATGGCATTCTTTAGCTGCTTAACGACATCTTTCATCACTGCTATGACCGCGTAGAAGTTCTGACTACAAGCCTGGAAGATATGAACTAAGGTCAGCATTTTAAGTTGGTTGCTGACCTTTCTGAAAGCCACGCTTATATGCCAAGGGGTACCGCGTTTACCAAACCAATCAGTTTGGTTTTCGCGGTATTTTCTAGGCAGATACTTCATAGCCCAGTCCTGGACAACTAACGCTGATGATTCATCAAGTGTCTCCAGTACGTCAATTCTTGCTACATCTTGGTGAATATATCTCAATATGTGAGACTTCCATGCAAAAATGTTTGCTTTTGCTTGCTTCAAAGTGAATATAAGCTCCTCATTGACACTGGGTAGCAGATTACCAGCTTGGTAAGTAAGTGCTGACTCTGTTTCACAAATTGCTGATACTAACTGATCGCATCGATCGCACGCGTCTTTATGGCTATGATTACATTTATCCTGAAAGTCTGGGTCTTTTGGGTCGCTCAGAGCAAACTGCCTGCAATGATCTGCCACGGTGGAACTCTGAGACACGTGCACCTGTAATAAACATAAATATTAATATGTGCTTACATGCATATTTAAGAACTCCACAATAGTACAAAATCTAGAAAGTACGAATTAACATAAAATGATTTGTTTTTTATTGTTTAATTACAAGTACTATTACAATTACCAGAGTAATGAAACTTCCCTTTGAAATTCTGTCTCGCTTGAGTTTTTTTTCTTTTCTTCTATACGACGTAAGCATTTTAGAACGAAATGAAAACTCATCAAGTGGAAAACACGTACTCTTTGACAGACACTGATGCCTTCCAAAAACAATATCAAAATCTTAATATTTCACCTTGTAATCACTTTTAAGATAACGCTTTGCAGCTCGCAAACGAATCTGCATGTCCTTAGTCCATCCCATTCCTTGTCCTGCGTCTCCAAGTCGCTCTACTACGTCAGCCAAGTCTTCAAATGCTTGCGCACCTGCTGAGGTTATACATAATCTAGGCCTTGAAGTGACTTGCGGGTCGAGGCAGGACAAACAGCAAGGATACGCAAAAGCGTACTTCTACTCAGTGGCTTAAACCCAGAATCGGCACAGTAGGCAAGGTACTGTTTAACCACCCTCTCTGGAACCATGGTCCTGATAACGTTTGGAATCTTTATTGTGTCTTTGTTGCTAAGCGTTATAGTTTTTTCTCCGAATGGAAGATCTTGTACAATGAGGGAACTTGTAATAAATGTAATAAAGTGTTGTATCTGCGAGGAGGAGACATCTGTTCTTGTATAACGCTCAGACTGCACCGGTGCACCTCTACCATAAGTCAAGCTGTGTCTTTTAGCTTCTGTAAAGCGATATCTGGTCAAACCAGGGATGTATCGGAGAAGTGTGCTATAACGCACCTTGTCCGCCATGATAGAAAGTATCTGACGCCGCGTCTCCCAATGGCTGGCCGCTTGATAACATTCGCAAAGTGCCTCCATCAGCGTCTCGTCCATGGTGTCTCCTTCAGAATCTTCATCACTCGAAAGTTGTTTACGTAACACATCCGAGGAGCACAGTGCTCGGTAAAGGGGTCCTGTCTCATTTGGAACTATATCTCTCACTACTGCAGTCACACCTTGTCCAGCTTTACGTGTATAATAGCGCTTTGTTCGTTCGCTGGCCTTTTCCCACGGAGTGTGAAGCTGAGATCTTATGGGGCTGACATCTCGCGATACCAAATATTTGTTTAGAGTTTCTAGAGGGCTGCCTTGAGGATTTTCCACGTTAAAACTGACATCGCTGAAGTCTTCAACCGAGGGAACATAAAAACTTCCTCCTGGTGTAAAAGGGGTACTGTGAGTTGGGCAATCCTTGTCCTGTATGATTTAAATTAAGTAAGCTAAGTAAACGTTTTGTTACAATACTTCGAGAAAACAGGTTCTTATGTCCTATAACACTTACAGCTTGTTTACAGTAGGAGATATATCATCGAGATCAATACTAATTTCGACTAAATCGTCTTTATCTTCGAATCATGGTGCTATCTAGTTTACAAATATTTCTCACTTGCATGCATTGAGCGACAATAGGAGTTATATTTAAATCTTTGAACTTTTATAAACTGGCCGCTAAAGAGTTATCATTTGTGAGAAAACATCACATATTAGAGCCTACATAGATTTTGACTTACCAAGGTTATGTTATCAATCCCTTCGGTGATTTCTGCAATACTTGTACTTGGAGTACTTGGATGCTTCTCAGAATCATCAAGTTGGGTCATAAGGGACCTACAGTCACGACATATACCTCATAAATAAAGAAACAATAATAATGATAATGATGAAAGGTCATACATAAAAGTAATGCCGGTCTTATCTGTATCATTTTGTAAATGTAAAACGGAAAACGTATCCCGTTGTCGTTTTTGGATCGGCGTTCAAACAAAATGACAAATTGTTTACACATTTAGAGATGACGGATTTTACACATTTTGCAATCGCCCCCCCCCCCCTTCCTGGAAAATCCTGGCTAAGCCCCTGGTTTTTGTACCTCACATAAGCGGACACCACTTGAAGTAAACTTACGAGAGGTGAAAATGCATCATCTATTATGAATCTGATAATTGAATTATCTAGTTTAGATAATATAAAGGTAATACCTTGTCTGACCGGGCCATCTAAAAATGTTTATCCGTCTGAAAGCAGTTGTCGCGTATCAATGACAGTTCTATACTGATTACACAATTTTGGACTTGGCTCGTTGATTATAATAAAACCACACAGAGGTTCAAACTGTGTGACCTGAATCGAAAAAAAGGCAAAATAATGGAAAGTGACTGAAAAGCGCACTTACGAGAGCCCACTGGGACGAATACACCCGTCTGTCGTAATATGGCTTTGGACTCGGTTCCTATGCCACGGTCCGCTTTTCTTGCTTTTTCTTTTGATGCATGTAATGATATTCCTGGTGGAACTCGGCATCTATTGGCTCCCCCTCGCCAGCCAATCCCCAAAGAGGAGCGATGTGCTGGGCAAATGGTCCATGTCGAGATATCACGTGGAAATGAGAAAACTGATGCACGAGCTAAAATTAGCTCAACCTCTGACTGCACATCACTTATTCCAACACTACGGATGTGAGTGGAAATGTCTCTTTCACAAGACGCTAAAGGGACAACTACTTCTCGTTCATATCTTATATCCGAGGCACACATACCTCCCATTAGTTTTTTAAAAGAGCAAGTCACTTCCATATTGTTGTTGTGTTTGCGGTTTATATTCGACCAAGTATTCTGCAAACTCAAGCAATTCGGCTTATTGTCAAATTAGTTTTTCACTGCCGCCAGGCAAGAACATGAAAGCTACCGACTGTTCTATTTGATTGACAGCAGCGAATTACAAAAGCGCAGCGCACTGATTCTAAAAATAGCTTAAAGATTCGGACAAACATTGCATTCTGTTTAGCCGCTACGAGGACTATACGAACCGATTTTATTATTTTTACTTAAAGTTACAATAATAACCTATGTAAACTAAGATCAACTGCGATCAGCTGTGAAAATTATCTGCTGAAAGTAAACTTGTAAGTTTGTTTGTCCGAATTTTGCCTTTGTCTTCGTTTTTATGACGTCACGGTTGCGCTGCGCTATTAACTTTAAAGGAAAGCCCATTTCTTGGAACTCATCATAATCAACCAAATTCAATGCATATGTTTTTAAAGTGAGAAATTAGATTACAGGCTTGGTATTTATTGTCTATTCGGACGTAGTTTCGTTTATACAAGAAATGTTTTAAAAACATGAAGACAGAATTTGGGTAAGAAGAAAAAGGAAATTAATATAAATTATTTAAAACGAAAGCTTTCAGTGTTACTCCCGTTCAACAATCATATTAACAATAACAATAATAATAATAGTGCATTTGGCGGAGTGCTTATCCAGGTATATTCTAAGCGCTAAAAAAAAGTATCACATAGAACCTTTGAAAATTTGTTTTATTTCCTAGGGGTTTCCTGTTTAGGTATTTAATGTTACTACGGGTAAAACGAAATGATTTTCTGAAAACGTGACATTAATACCACGAAATTTATGACACAAAGTAATTGAATGCTTTCAACATATTGAATTGAAGGAATTTTTACCGAAGGATAGGCGCATCGCGGTTAGGGTTTTACCCTTTTAATTGTAACGCAGTGAGATAAAGACATTGCGTAACGTTCGCGTGACATACCAAACGAGTCAAAAAACGAGCTCTAATCACAATGATTTGTGGGATGACTACAAGAGCAATATTAAACATAGATATTTAAGTTAAAAAAAGGAGTTCAGAGATAGGATATAATTTTTAAGAGCTATTGAACAAGCAGTCAATAATGACTTTACTGAATGCTATAATTAATTGCACGTGCATGCCAAGATCACACGCATCGTTGTTTTCTAACATGACTTTAATACAGTTTATATATGTAAGAACCCGATAAATAAGTAAACAATTTAAAAAAGAGCTTCATTTTATATTACATATCCAAATAAAAAGGGAAAACAAGTACAATTTTTCAAATTTCGGTTGTCTAGTCTGAGCAGGGTGCCGGATTGTCTCCAGTTGTTGACAGGTTTATGTTGTGATTTTCACGATATTAAGATCACTATAATTCCGCAATAACAAAAAGCCCCAAAATAATTTTTATATCAGGTTTTAGAGCAACATTTCCTCTTTCTATTTCTTTAAATTTTAAGGAAATCGAAGTTTTACCGGGTAGGGAAAATTAATTTTCAAAAAGTGTACCAAATTAGGAATTTTTAATTAGCAAAATAAAGCGATTTTCAATTGCTTGCCAAATACTTTGAAAATTAATTTCAAGGATTATAATTACACTACAATTCTTCTCAAACATCTTATTAACACCTTTCAATACTAAAATTCTTGTTTTTCCTGCGATGCGAATTTTACAGAGCGAAGTTTAGGGGAGTCTAATGCGCACGATCGTTTTGGCAAATTTCAGGAATCTCGGGTCCGAGTCACGTTTTGGTAATTTTCCAGCGTTTAAAATTATATTTTAGAAAACAAACCCCACCACGTTTCTAAGTATATATTAGAGTATCAATGGACAAAATATTAAGGAATTTGATTTTTCATCATGTGTCACCCTTTGCTCGGTGGTAGTGGACATTCCCTCTTAAGTGTGTGTAAGTGTGTGTAAGTGTGTGTAAGTGTGTGTAAGTGTGTGTAAGTGTGTGTAAGTGTGTGTAAGTGTGTGTAAGTGTGTGTAAGTGTGTGTAAGTGTGTGTAAGTGTAGTGTGTAAGTGTGTGTAAGTGTGTGTAAGTGTGTGTAAGTGTGTGTAGTGTGTGTAAGTGGTGTGTAAGTGTGTGTAAGTGTGTGTAAGTGTGTGTAAGTGTGTGTAAGTGTGTGTACGTGTGTGTAAGTGTGCTGTAAGTGTGTGTAAGTGTGTGTAAGTGTGTGTAAGTGTGTGTAGTGTGTAGTAAGTTGTGTAAGTGTGTGTAAGTTGTGTAAGTGTGTGTAAGTGTGTGTAAGTGTGTGTAAGTTTGTGTAAGTGTGTGTAAGGGTATGTATATATGTGTATATATGTGTGTAAGTGTGTTTAAATATGTGTGTGTAAGTGTGTGTAAGTGTGTGTAAGTGTGTGTATATAGGTGTTATATGTTATTAAGTAGTTGTTATTAAGTAGTGTGTTAAGTGTGTGTAAGTGTGTGTAAGTGTGTGTAAGTGTGTGTAAGTGTGTGGTAAGTGTGTGTAAGTGTGTGTAAGGTGTGTAGTGTGTAAGTGTGTGTAAGTGTGTGTAAGTGTGTGTAGTGTGTGTAAGTGTGTGTAAGTGTGTGTAAGTGTGTGTAAGTGTGTGTAAGTGTGTGTAAGTGTGTGTAAGTGTGTGTAAGTGTGTGTAAGTGTGTGTAAGTGTGTGTAAGTGTGTGTAAGTGTGTGTAAGTGTGTGTAAGTGTGTGTAGGTGTGTAAGTGTGTGTAAGTGTGTGTAAGTGTGTGTAAGTGTGTGTAAGTGTGTGTAATGTGTAGGTGTGTAAGATATATAAGATTTTCAAGGCAAAAATTCTCGCTTTTCTCAATAAATATGGATGAATTTAATTGCTTACAGTATCTTGATGATGACAATGACCTTCTTGAGGCTGAAAAACTTCCGGCAGGGGAATTTCCATCTTTTGGTGTCGCTTTTGACGATAATTATGCCGATTTTCCTCCAAATAATGTTGAACTAGTTCCACACGCTCCCGAGTCCAGCGAAAGCAAAACAAATGAAACAACAACAACAGCGACAAATGAAGCCCAAAACTAACGATATTTCAAGATTTCCACTAATTTCAAATAATGACATAGAAGAAATGAAGTCGGTGGCTGAAAACAAGAATACTAAACGCTCAACAAAACAGTGGATAAACGTGTTTGAAAGCTGGTGCACATCCCGCCATCTTGACAACATTATCATCGAAAAACTAACACCAGAAGAACTTGACAAGGTCCTTGTTAAGTTTTATGCCGAGGTGAAGAAAAGGGACGGAGAAGACTACGAACCAGAATCCTTCCGTGTAATTCAAAGCTCAATTGAACAACGCCATTTAAAGGATTAAGGTTATCCTCTGAGTATCGTACGAGCAAGGGAGTTTAAAAACTCACAAGGAATACTCAACGCGAAGGCAATTTCTCTGCGTGAACAGGGGAAGAGAAAAAGACCTAACAAAGCTCAGCCTCTGGCACCAGAAGAAGAGTCAGCTCTTTGGGGAAAAGGTCAGTTGGGTAATTTCAATGCCAAAGTCCTGACAAACGTCAATTTTAAGAATCTGACAGAGCAACTTGGTTTACGAGGTCGCCAGGAGCACTACGACTCTTACGTCGAGGACATGATTATAAGGCAACAAGAAGATGCCAGTGAAGTCGTAGAATTTCGTGAAGGTCCCACTAAAACAAGAAGTGGTGGTCTAAGAATCAGACGAAGAACCACACCACAGGTTATGTACAGCACTGACGGCGGAGAAAGAGATCATGTACGACTCTTCAAGCAATGGTTGTCTAAGCGACCCGAAGGGATGAAGGACAAAGGACCACTCTATCTTAGCATAATAAATCGTCCTAAATCAGCAGATGTGTGGTACAATAAAATCCGCATGGGACAAAATACCATCGGCACTATCATGAAGTCCGTGGACTCCTGTCTGACGACAAATAAAAGGTTGACAAACGACAGTATGAGGAAGACTCTGGTGTCGAAACTAAAGAAATCTGGTCAACCGCGTAATGTTATCTGCGAAATAACAAGCCATGCTCGCGAATCTTCACTGGATGACTACGATGAAATAGACGAGAATCAAAGGAAAGTCCTGTCTCACATCATCAGTGGATATAAAGAATTCCCCAACCAAAAGAGTGAAAGAGAAAACTCCAATCAAGAGGTAAATCAAGAGGTGAATTCATTGAATTCAGCGATTTTGCAACGAACACCACTGGCGTCTATCAACAACTCTTCAAGTTCTCTGTGTCCCGTCCAACAAAGCCAAATGCATCGGGATCTCAATCCTGGTTCACAGCCTGGTTTCCCATCATTTCATCCAACGTTTTGTCCTCAATATCACATGGCATCATTTAGCTCTTGTGTCAGTGGCAGCTCTTCCATTTCAACGCAAAATTACACTAATTGCCCCTTCAATTTCTTTACGAAAGATGCCCAGTCTAGTCCTCAACCACAGAAGAAACGAAGGGCTTACATTATTGAGTCGGACGATGAGGATTAAACTATGTAGTTGACTGATTCTCAAAGACTTTTACGAAGATTTAGATTCGTAGTTGATAAATTTTCCAAGTAGTTTTACTGATTGGAGAACTTGCATACCGATAAACGTTTGTCACATGACATTTATTGTTGAATTTTTGCATACAAAATGAGATGTAATATTTATCATTTCCAGTTCTTTATGTTATTTACGCAGTGTTTTGAACGACGCTGAGAATATTTCGCGACGAATAATGGCAACACGTGATTATTCCAACTTTGTTGGTGGTCCTTGTGGTCCCAGCAAGTTTAATCCATCTAATACTAAATGCATATCAATTGCAAATTGCAAGAAAGAAATCAGAGGTCATTTGAAGACTTTCCGAACGTATGATTCTTCCGTCGATACCGAAATCTCTCTTCTACTCGCAAGAGCAGGTATGTTTTCATGAAGTTATATAATGACCCAAATATGCTTGACTGATCGACGTATATATACCCCATACGTCTCTAACGTATCGGCAGCTATGTAAAGCTTGAATATTGAAGGAGAGAAGACGTGGAAGATTCTTCAGTGGGACTTCACTCTGGAAATATGATTGACACCAAACAAAATTTGTGTATATTGTAAATATTATTTTAAAAAAAGCTTTTTTCCTAAGCTGTCTCACATAGTCCAAACTTCAAAATGGCTTCATGGCTTATATCTCCGGCTAACATATATTAGGCGGTACACTGGTCCAATTCTAATAACTCTCTCTTTTCCGATATTGTAGGTATTTTCGAACAAGACGATAATGCACTAATGCGATCTATTTGTCCTCGACATAGAGATAAATTTGGCGTGAGTTGGGTTTGCAACAAGAAAATGTGCGCTGTCCCTACAAAGTGGGCTCCTCATAATGAAACACACCCAAGAAAAGGTGATCGCCGTATCAACCTTGTACAGTCCAAAAGACTATTTGATCTCACATGCAAGCATCTAATCATGCAAGATTATCGTAATTATTTAATTGTTGATTTTCCTGTTTTAATTGCCCTACTTCACTATGACATCACATAGGAAGACTCTATTGTTTAAACGCAAAGGATCATGACCGTCGGAGGGCGTGAAATCAACGCAAATTAACCAATAATTGTTCTAAAAATCCGTATCAATTCACGAACTGAAGTAGAATACCCAGAAAGCGCTCAGAATATTTTTAGTAATCCCATTATTTATGATACATACAACGTTTGCGAGCTTTATGCACCTAATTGGCGTTTTCTTCAACATGGATGAGGATTCTTCCCCCAAGAAACGCAAGGCATTAATAAATGAACTTGTTCAATCGTGTACGTGCACAAGAAGCAGCTCCTGAGGGTTTTACAGCTGCTAAAAGCTTAATTCGGGCATGGTTAACAGAAACAAGAAAAGAAAAGAACATGTAATCATTGATCTCTCGTATTGCGACGCTGCTCTTTTAAAAGATTTACGGCAAAACGGTGGCCTTCCTATGTGTACGTCTTCCGAATCTGTGAGAAAGTATTCGACCGGGCTTCCTGTGTGTAACGGCATAATGTGAATGTCAACTATTATGTGTTCTATCAAAATATTGTATTGCAATTGGTTTTTAGTTTGCATTGAAATGAATTCTCATTCGTTCATAACGAGGCGTACTTTTCACCCTTGAAAACCCGCCTGGAAGCGAGAAAACCGAAAATGTCATTTTTCGGCGAGAAAATTGTTTTTTTCAAGTTTTTTATTTTTTTCTGAGAATCGGTTCAACTAATGTAATCTTGTGGTAAGGAAAAGAAAATTTTCATTTTTTTTTTGACAATAGTCGATATTAACGGACAGCCTCTCTTAAATGCTTGTCAAAAATAAACTAAACTATTGTTTGCTAAACAACACACCTGAATTCTTGGAGAACACTTCTTAATCCATCTTTGAGTACATCAAAGTTTTTTAAATTGTCTGTGGTCTATAACTTGCCCTAAACCGATTTTTTAAACTATTTTGTTTATAATCAAAGTCCCGTCTGGATTTGCGTTCTCTATCTATCTATCTCTTTCTCTCTCTGCTTGCCGCTTTTTTGCGGGGATTCCTGGTTAGGAGGTTGCGCTGATACCCCCCAACCCCTATACTACCTGACAATGATGCAGAGGCCACACTTGGTAATTGTCTGTGCATGTATGATAAATTACGCATCCCACCAAAAATAACTCCGTATTTGAACTTCATAAATGAATATAAAGGAAGGGCCAAAACTGAAATGGTTATTTAAGAATTATTCGCCCAAGGCGAAGTGAATATCGGAAAATATTCACTGAGACGCAAGTCTTCAAGTGACGTGGTAAATATTTAAGCAATAGAAAACTTTTTCCGTGTTTACATAGCCTGATGGCACCACGAGGGGAAGTTTGGAGAATTCGAGACAGTTATGCAAACCCGAGACGTAGTCGAGGGTTTGCATAATTGTCGAGAATTCTCCCAACCCCCCGAGTGTTGCTATCAGGCTATGTAAACACAGAGACAAAAGTTTTCTATTGCTCTTATGAAATAAATATTAAGGGAAAACATTACCACTTGCAACGAAAAGAAATCCTTATTTGAATTTGATTCTCATATCAAAATACAAATTATCCATACATCACAATCTTCGATCGTTAGCCAATCAAATTTCACGTAATAAACGTCAAGGAGGCAAATGGGAAGCGAGAAAGAATCGCTACCTATTTTAAACATTTATCACTTCTAAAACTTTAAAACAAATACAAAGAAATGTTCAAAGATTGAAAAGAAATCTAAATAAAAGATTTCAGAATTGATTGTCAATACGAAAATGATCTAAAGCGGATAACAAGTGTCACTGTGAAGGAAATTCTCGGTTGAAAGAAACGTGGTTTTGTTCAATTTGACAGCGAGAAAAATATGGAAGCGAAGTTGATTGTTTCGTCTTGCCTCGAGAACATATTTTGTGGAGCTGAAGGGCTATTGCTGAAAAAAGTTTGAAGCTGCTGACTATTTCCTTGAAATACTTGTATTCTTTATCGGTCGTTGCACTTAAGTAATGAGAAAGCACGTCGCTAAACAGCCGAAGCTGTCCTGACGGAGGAAGCGTGTTGTAACACCTGAGAGAATTCTCTTTGCGGTGACCAACGAGAGATTGTCATGATATTACGATCAGAAAGACCTGCATGAGATCATAGGGTTATGCCTGTGGCCTAAAGTCAAAATTTGGAACTTCAGAATACATTTTTGGGGACGTTTTTTTCCTCAAAAGAAACTGTAAATTTATAAATTTTTAAACTTGTATCGGAAAAACACGAAAGTTGTGACGTCACAACTGTGTTTACATAGCCTATGCAAACATGGCTATCAACTAATCACACCGTACGTACTATTCAATTTATTTTAAAATCTCCGATATTCACTGAGGCTGAGGCAAATAATTGTTTTAGTATAAATAAGGTGACTTTCTCTCGAGATTTTCTATAATCACCTGTGCATTTTTACTTGTCACCTTTGATCATTTTACCTCAATCACACAATGCTATTTCGTTCGGATTCAACTTTCTTATGTATATCAAGAAAGGGGAAAAGCTTATGAATGAGAAAGCAGAAGCATTGCGAGAAATTCCGAATGGATATGCGCAGTTGCGCGTGGCACTAAAATATTGACTAAAATGGCATTCGAAAAACTTATTGAAAATGTATGGCGATTAAACTTTGTGCTTATAATAACTGCTGGCAAAATAGAATTCGCAAGGCACCTTCCTTCAGTCTAAATAACATCTTAGTAAGCTTCGTTTTAGTGGTGATATTTGTTCGCTAGAGCAAAAAATCGGTTCGGTTTTCGAAAATCTAGGTAGAGAACTCTCTATGCTGTTTATGACAGGAAGGATATAGCAGAATGTCGACATTGGCTACATTAACATAAGATTTCATCGCACATAATAGCATTGCCAAACTTCACCTTGCCTCCATCTCCAAAGAGGAAGACTTGCTTCGTAAATTCACCCTATTTTTTGCTTATTTGAAATTGTTTTTAGCTCGGTTTTGAACTTACACTTCCATGTAAAATGAGGTTTCATTGTGAGGCCAATGGAGCGTACGCGGGCTATAGAAAGCTGAAAAGAAAACCGATTTCTTCGTATGTTTTTGCTCTGAGCAGCCATTTCTTCTACAATGTTTAACCAGGCGTTAAAATCTAGTTGAAAGAGACTAAAAACGAGTACCAGTGTATATAGCGAGCTATGTGTTTTAAAATTTTCGCGCGAAATTCACGTATACACTCGAAAGTTATTTCTTCCTCCATTTGCCACGTTCCTTCATATGGGGAGAAACCTTTCCACAGGACAAGATACTCGGTTTTCTGTAGAAAATATTTAAACGAATTGAAATATAGCGCTCGATTCTAGGCATTGTCAAAGTTAACAAAACTTGCCCCGTCTTTAGTCCTACGCGAGGAGATCAGTCTTTTCACCTCCCACATACGACTTCCTTTAACCCTGCTTTAAGGATTTTTTAGGGGGACCAAAAAGTCCGCCGTGGAAATAGAATTAAATTATTTATAATATCCTTTTTCTCTTCCTCGCTTCGCAGACGCCATATTTGTTTTTTGCATACTAATAAGTTCACCAATTGGTAGTGACCAATTAGAAAAGCAATAGCACAATTGATATGATTGACAGCATAATAATTTGCATTAATAAGCTCCTCCCATTTTTATTCGGAATTTCTCGCAATGAAGCAAAAGCAAATAATTGGCAGAAGGAAGACAAAAAGTCCTGGCCTTTGCATTTTAATAGAAGTCACCCTAAACTCCCCTTGTGATGCCCACAAGTGTGGGGATAAAGCAACAGTTGGCCTCATGTCTTTGTTATATATTTTCTTATGTCAACATTTTCCCGTATTAAGAAATCTTTATTTGTATTTGTATAAAAGCGCATTATGCACATTCAATGGGCGAAAACTGCCATCAACATTAATAAACTTCGTAAATGAGGTCCAGTTCCTTATTTTTTAAGTAAATGTGCTAAAAAAGATACGGCATTTGGCTGGTACAAATGCTTAGCATCTATCTTATAATTATTATTGTTGTTTCACCCCTTCTACTTTTATCAATCTTTTACTGCATTTTTTATGACAGTTTTTTTTTAGGGTTTTAATAAATGTTATATGTTTTTGAATATTCATGATCATTAAAATTTTAGTATTAATAACATAATGGGTGTGTTTATGAGCATTTATGTATGCACCCAATTTTATGTGTTAGGCATCATTTTGCTCCAAATAAAGAGTTAAAGTGGATGCATTTCCTCTTTGTTTTCATGACTCGTTTTTGAGTAACATTTGAAAGGACTTTGAGTAAACTTTACTCTTTGCGAGTACTTTTACTCTAATGAAAGAGTAGCTTGTACTCATTCCTGAGTACTAAATACTCTTTACCCTGAGTATTAATTACTCTTTATAAAACGTCCTTTTTAGTCACTATGATGTATTAGTTTGGATGCATGTGTAAACTCGATATTTTGAGTAAGATCTTGCTATGATCATGGAAGATCTTGTCCATTATCGTATCTTGTAAAAATATAAAGTCTACCATGATCTTGTAAGATCTTAAGATCATGTAGGATCTTAATAAATACATGAAAGCCCTTGTCCAAGATCATGAACATTCTTGCTAAGTTTTTGCATAAACTTGCCAAGATCACGTAAGACCAGGCCTGATGTTACATGATCTTGGCAAGTTTATGCAAAAACGTGGCAAGAATGTTCATGATCCTAGACGGGATCTAGTAAAATCATATTAAGATCTTGCAATATTCTTAAACGATCTTAACAAGATCTTAGCAAGATGTTCAACCTGGTACGAGTTCTTAAAAGCTAAACCAGAAATTGCCCTATCTCACTATGATGTCACTGCTTGTTTATGTGGGGGATAGATACACCAAATCCAACGGAAAATGCAAAACAATTTGCTCCCAGCGAAACAGTTTAATATAAAATTTCCTGGTTTTCAGATATTATATTTTTTAATATGTACTAAAAAATATTCTGAGCGTTTGCTGACTATTGTACTTATTCTTTCGGATTGATACGGGTTTTAGAATAATTTTCGGGGAATTTTCGTTGAATTTATCAATAGATTGTTTTGATGTGACGTCATAGTGAAATAGGGCAATTGAATAATTACAATTATTGTTTTTTTAATTTTTTTGCTTTGCTTTTTGCATTTTTAATGAAATATTTTATAGAATTCCAATTTCTTTCTAGTCTTCCCTCGCTATCCTCGATGCATTTAAGGCAATCTTCCTTGCCTGGTAAGCGATTATTAGAAAAAAAATCTGATAAACTTCGTCTCACACTTTGTTTATCTTCTTCCGACCAATATGCGTGGCCCTTTTTTAGTAGTTCTGCATCTGAAATCAAAACAAACATCTCAGTTATACTGAAAGTCTAGAAGACTGTGGAAGAACGGTTTTCATTACGCCACTTCCTTGTGTGTGCATTGTGTGTGCGTATCTATGTGACTGTTAAACTCTAATTAGTTCACTTTATTTCATGCAAGGGTTAATAACAGTCACTAGGCTAGTTCTAATATCGCAGGTGCATGCTTGTGTTACGTCATTACCGCCATCTTGGTTGACGATAATAAAGCATTCCTCATTATTAGATTCTTTTTATTAATACTAATATCGTTATACGCATATACAGTATAAAGGAGTCAATGATTATTTAAGTCCCGTTTCTTCACGGAATATGGTATGAAGCTGTCACTGAAACGTTTTCTTTTATACTTTATTAGTTGAAGTCGTCGAGATTCTCTCGTGTTGTATTTTATGTGCCTTGGTGTTGGAAGGAGGTCTGACAATTTACTATTTTCATGATTACATTTTTTAATTAGAGATTTTTGCACAATATGTCGCGCTTTTCGGCTAACAGTATTAAGTTAAGTTCTTTTGGTATGTATTTGTATGGTGACCGAGGGTAGATGGTCTGCGTAGCACGCCCTTGGATCTGCTCAAGTTGGTCACAGAGGTATTTTGGGAATAGATGAGTACTAGTGCCACAGAGGACATGCATATTCTAATAAATGACGAACAAAGTAACAAATAGAGAGCAGAGGTCTATGGGCATAATGCCTCAGCGTTTTAGAGTTCTAGTGGCGTAGAGAAGTTTGCTCGCTTTTGAGCATACATAGTCAATGTGCGTTGTCCATTTTATGTCAGATGATATGTGAACCCCTAGAGGTTTTGTACTCTGAACAGACTCTTTGAATTGGTTGAAATTACCGAGAATGATGATAGCAGAATTTGGGTGGGAAGGCAGTACGGAGTCGAGACAATTAAATAGATGTATACGCTGTTTGTTGTCGTCATTTTAAGGAGGATGATACACAGTTCCTAAAATGATTGAATTTATACCTCTAAGTAAACATGGGGTCGTACAACTAATCATTGACTTTCAATATCGAGATCGGCCAGGTTAGGTAATTCCGTACTGTTAAACCGTGAATAAAACGTTGGTCGTTCGTTATATTATCCGATATTCACCGAGATTGAGGCGAATAACTGTTTTATTAAAAGTCTACAGGTGACTATTTTTATCTTTTTGAAGTCCTTTTTGTTACCTTTCAACAAAGTTAGGGCTAATTTGTCAGCCTCTTTAGTTCTTTTGGGGACATCATTTTCTTTTGTTATTTCTAATTCCTCTCAGGTAACAGCAAAAAAACGCCTGGCCTCCATTTTGGATTATCGCTGGAGGTGACTATCGTGTGATCGTGTGATAGTGTGAGTTTCTCGACCAATCAGCGCGCGAGATTTTCAAAAGTCACTTGTGGATTTTTACTAAATACAAATAATAGTGTAATTGAGTTGTTTCCCTTGAAACAAAGTGTGATGTGTTGGTGCTGGTGGTTGGATTTTGTTCTCAATCTTATCTTTCGGCCCATCTTCATTAGCATATATTTCCTCTGCAGAACGAAAAAAAATACATGAAGAAATAGAAAACACATGCTTGTGCTGTGTGCAGTTGTAAAGAAACGCTAAGGTTGGCAGAAGACGAGAGAAGAGTCCTAGTCACCTCCCGAGCTTTATGCCTATCCCCCAAATGCTTTATACTGAACCAGACACAGCAAACAAGCTTTTTTTACTCCTTCTATGAAGTAGAAACTACAACAACATGTGCATGTTCTCATAAAACACGCGCTTCCAACCAATCAGAACGAAAGAGTAATAACATGTATTTTATAAAAATAAGCGCTAAATAAGTGCATGTGGCTACTGCCAGAAAATTTGTTTTTTGTTATATTAAGGAAAGGAATGGAAGTTGGTAGCTGACTATTGAAATATATGAAGGTTATATAAGTAATTGAAATAATATAATAATATTGATATTTATTTAATATAGACTATACATTTAGACTAGTGCTTGTAGAAAATATTCTTGTCTTTCATCGGAATTAACTCTGCTTTCATCGATCTATATTTATTAAGAACTTCATGAAACTCGCATTCACATACATACATCTATTTCTTAGTCAGATTAAACGAAGATTCATTATCTCTCGTGTCGTTATTATTTCATAAGATAGAAATTCTCGAAAGTGTGATGTGTTGATGAGTCGATGTGTGGTGTAACGATGCGCGATTCACGAATGTGTTCCTATCGAAACCAAGAGAAAATAATAACAATAACAATATCCAATATTCCTAAATACAGATAGATAGCTAAATTTCATTACTAAAGTTCACGTGCTGTGTTAACTATCCTAGTTCTATCTAAATATTCCCCTGTGTCTCTCGGACAAATCTCCTGAGCCTGGTGATCTGTCGCGTACAGTACTATTACTAATGATAATAAAGAAAGATAAACTAGTAATGTCAAGACTCAGTCATGAAATCTTAAAATCGGAAGAAAAAACGTCATTAAGTATTAGATGCCCTTATTTCTTATATTGGAGATAGCTAATATTGTCTTGAAATAGCGGTATTGCTGGAAAAAAATGTTAAAAGTAAAGGTTTGCATTGAAGGGGTCGTAGCATAGTTATAAGAGGGGAATGGTTATGAAACCTATTGTTATATATCTTTGTTCACTTTTTTCAAGCGTGACTCTGCACCACAACCGACAACAAATGCCGCTGAGTGAACAGACCGAAATCTTTCTTTTGGCTGTTAAAAATACTTAAAGATTTATAATAGCTATTTGAATATTCCTTATAATAATCCCATAGTTGAAGTTTATGTTTACTTATTTTGCAATTTTGTTGCGTGACTGAAACGAAATGGCAGTCATATTTTGAGGAACATTTTCCTCTCCCAATGCTCTCCCAAACATCAGACCAGTTTTCTATAGATGTCCATAAGTGATCCTGTTTGGCTATTAACAGCTCTAAGTTATGAAAATATACTTTGTTTATTTACTTGATAGTTAAGCGTGACAGAGTTACTTTCGCAACCCCATGACAATAATATCTACTTTTTGTAGTAGGCACTAAAACGGCAAGGTAAAAATATAACATTAAAATCATAAAAATGGATTTACCTTCCTGAGCAAATGTTGTGCAAATCTTTTATACTAAAATTGACACAAATTGTTTTCCAAACCCTATTTGGTCCAAATTCAATTTTAAGTATACCTATCAATGTTTTATTCTTATAACAAATACTGGGTTTCAGATCGGGTTCGATATGCCACATACAAGAACATGACTTCTTCATTTCTTCCAGAATACCATTATTTTCTCACAGCATAAAGATCTTAAACATACACGACGTCACTCTTTCTGTTCCAGAATACCAGTAATCACACAGCATAAAGTTCTTTCACATACATGACGTCACTCTTTCTGTTTCACAATTGCTAATGTAATTTTCTTGTGTACTAAACACTTAGAGAACAACTAGACGCATATCTGTGCGAACTCGGGGTTCATAGCAGAAAATCGAAAGAATTCTTCGTGAACACTAACATCCTTTTAGATGGTGCAAAGTCTGTTAGACCTTCGGAAAGGTGTTTGTCCTTGTAAGTCAAATATTTTGAAAACCCACATTACCATTACAATAGATAGCAACTGCAGTACTTCCTATTGTTAACACAAAATTGGTGCAGTTTTAAGCTATAAGTGATTCCAAGGCTCTTTGCAAAAATGTCAAAAGGGAGGGGGGGGGGGGGGTGCATTCAGATGTATAACATGAGGGTGCAGACGTCAAAAGCAATATAGAAAAAGGGTAGTTTTTCTCGTTTGGCTCTTGCTGTAGTATCACCCCTCCCCCCTCCCCCTCCCTGATAAAAAAAATGAACGACCACATATTTAAACCAAACAGGAATGTTTTTTCGCCAAAACAGTTAAACATTTATGTGTTTTTAGACCTGAAAAAACACGATCTGCGAGTTTATTGAACGGCTTCATAAACTCATGAAAAGTTAACGAATTTTGAACGGTTAAGAAATCCCATGTGGAATTATACAGCATAAAAAAATATAATAGAAAAGTAGTCAATTCTCATTCCTTAAAGATTAACATATTTTTGTTTGGAACTTATTACGTCAGATTAACTGAAAATGCCTCCAAAGCGGATGTTTCGGAAATCAAAATAAAAATCCCGTTCTGGAAGAGATTGGATTCAAATCCGAAGTCGATGAAATTCAAAGTCTTGAAATTGATATCGTGAACATGACGGCGGATTCATTGAATTTCTGCAGCCAATGAGAAACGGGCTTGTGTCCTAGTGAAAAACACTCTGGACTGTAAAATGTGTGATCCTTTCAAGAATTACTTCACGATCCAACAACATATGCAGAACCCAAGAAATAATTGTCTTCGCATTCAACTTCCAAGTCTTAAGACGGAATATGCTCGAAAAGGTTTCTACTTTATGGCTGCCAAAATATACATTGAACTTCCAATAGATATAAGAAGGGCAAAAAATGTTAAGCATTTAAGAAAACTTTTAGATAAACACTTTAATTGGATTTTTTATATATGATCTAATTTATATTTTTATTATTTTATAGACTTATATATATAAATATACACATATTCAGTTTTTTTAACATTTAGATTTTTTTACTGTTATTTTTAGCAGGACCCGCATTGATAACAGCATTGTTGTTGAAGGGTCTTTATCCTGCATAAATATTCGTATTATTATTATTATCATTATTATTATTATTATTATATTTTATTATGGTTTTTCTTTTTCTTTTTTCTTTTATATTATTCTAAAATTACTATTGTTATTATTATTTATAACAATTATTATTATTATTATTATTTTAAATTTTTTATTATTGAAATCGACTGATCTTTGCCGACAGAGAAATCGCTGAGTTTGTTAAGAATGTCAAACTTTTTATTTACGCGATAAATAATTTACCCAACCACATTTCAGTGAAATAAGATAATATAGCATCTTAACTTTACCTAGTCCACATTTTAGCAAATTATTTTATATAGCACATACCAAAATATTTTTTTAAACTTTCTATACTCTTGGTAATGTAAAATGTACGTGCCAAAATAAAATTGTTTTCGTCTTTAATAAGAAAACTGAGATAGCTGAAAATTTTCCTAATACAAGTTTAGATACCAATTGATAAGATTATAATGGTTTTGTATTTCTTAATTACTTTTCCGTGCGACGCAAAGGCCTTGAAGTAGTCGATTTCTTTCGGCCGTCAAAAGGCTCAAATCCGCAAAAATCAATTTTCTCGTTTTCTCGTAAGATAAGAGATATTTTAAAAAAAAACAAATTACATAGTGGTTCTAGTTAGAATAAGGCCTACCTAAGGTTAGAATATGAGCGAAATCGATTTTTCGACCGAAACATGCTAAATCCGTCTATTTTGATTACTTCTAGTGTGTCTTTACTTTCATCAATAGAACATACGGATGCAGATATACCTTTAACTGGCCTTTCAAAGAGGGCTGTCTGCATATCATCTGCCGAGACTCTATCATGCCCTTCATTGCAGTACTTTCTGATAGAGGATTTCATCGGGCAGAGAATTGTGTCGCAAATGCCCTTGCCGTACTATGACTCCGGATGGTCAAATCGCAAGACACTGACACCAACTCTCTGACCAATATCTCATAAAGTAGCAATGAGGGAGTTGTTCTGATTAAAAAAAAAACAGTCTTGTTTACACGAGTCCAAAATATGGGTGCCGTAGGATTTGAGCTCGAGTTTCCAGAACTGGCTCACTTATTGATATTATCGCAGAGACGTGCCAATTCGAACCCCGCTTCCCGTACCAATTCGACTGTTTTTCTTCAGCGGCAAGAACTTCATGGCCCAGTCCATAACCATCATTGCCGAGTCGGATCTAATGTTCTTCAGAACATCTTGTTTAGCTTCATCTTGGTGAATGGAACGCAGAATATGGGCCTTCCATAAAGAAATATCTGATTTGGCTTTGTACAAATCAAACAGAAGGTCATCTCGCTGATCTTGGCTGTACGGCGTTCGTCAAGGACTTTCCTAGAAGTTCTTTTTCAATTTCTTGTAAAACATTCTTTAGTGCCTCGCATTCATCGCAACGTTCAGTGTTTGGTGAGAACAGCTCTTTTGAAATTCCAAGTGTTTTTCGTCGCTGAGGTCAAACCTCTTGCAGTGGTTGGTTCAAATAGAATCATCTGTCTGGTAATTCACAGGTTAATCGGTCTTCAAGTATCGCTTTGCATCTCTTAGCTTTCTTTTAACAGCACCACACATGAGTTTATCCTTGCCTCCTTTTCCGACTACGTCGACAATTCCTTCTATTGTCTGGAAGCCTGAAGCACCATTGGCAGTTGTGTTGTCCAGTCCTTGAAGCGACTTTCGCTGTGAGGCCTCTCTGACTTCCAAGATCTTGAAAAGTGTCGAACGACTTAGTGGTTCACACTGCTCTTCTCTACAGAATTCTAAATATTGGGTTATCATTGTAGACCCTTTCACAGTCCGAACTAGGTTTGCCATTTCAATCTTCTCACCGCTTTTCAACTTTAAGGACTGTGCTTCCATAAGCGAGATCTTGGTAAAAGTAAGGGCGATTAACAAATTCTATGAAATGATCCACCTTTCTTATATTAAGCCGTGTGCGGTGTTTTTTCTCTTTTACTTGCTCTATACCAGGACCATTTAATCTAGCATGCAATCGTGCTTGTTTTATCTGCCATCCTGACAACTTACATTAGGGAAGATGGATATCATTAAGGGTACCTGCTGAGTATCTACAAGCATAAAGGCTAAGGATTTGTGTCTTTAAGGTCTGCGATTTTGCATTTTTGTATGCTGTCATGAGTAATTTGAGTTCTTCGCAGGGTTGACGCCTAAGTGCTAGTGATTTAAAAAGTTATTCGCCATTCTTAGGAGCAATTGATTTACAAACTAACAAGCAGTCTTTCCTAGCTTTCTCTATGAACTGCATCTGTTCAGCTTTTGTTGCCTTCTCTCATGGAATATTCAACTGCGAGTCTAGTGGTTTACGCTGTTCTCCATGTACCTGAAAAGCAATATCTTTCATAGCTGAGTTATAAACGGTCAATGCGTCAGTTCTCGCATTAAACCTTATAGAGTCGGAAGTTACACCTTCTAAACCTGAAGTCCACCATTGTTCGGGAGATTTGATTTTAGGAGTTAGTGAATCTCTGAATGGAGTGGAGGACAATACTTGGCTAATAGCTGTCACAGCTTCATGTTTGGCAGTCCCGGAAAACAAAAACAAGAAAATGATAATAAATAAATAATAAAAAGTACACGTGTTTCAAATGTGTTTGCTGATCAGATCAAAACCGTGGAATATATGTTACGTAGATAAAAAACAAACATTTGAGGGTTTTTGACCTGACTTAAAATTGGACTTTTCCCTAGCATGAAGCCAATCTTCATGAGCAGATATTCGTTCATTATGTTTCTTGCGACTGTTGTACAAATAACTGAGGATAAATGTTAATGGATAATATCAAATACCCTTTAGCATCAATGTAGTATGTTTTGATGAGGCGTTTCCTCATTTACAAATTTTCGGGTTGGAACGTTAACTGGGTTAGGGTACATCTCTTTCTTTTTTTTCCTTTAGAAATAAAGCACAAGCACTTCACCTTCTGATGGTTGCATGTATCATTTGGGATTAGTGCTATACAAATTATTAATCTTACTATTTCACCGAACGCCTTAATTAACAAACTAAGATAAAATTGAATGAAAGAATGAGTTAACAAAAACCAATACAAGTACGTGATCCTACTACGAAGGCATTCTGACCTAAAAGACTAATTGTTAGACCTTCAAGTCTTCTCGGACAAGGACTTTAAACCGTAGGCCCTGTCTCCCAACCCTTCCTAACCTACAGTAAAATTGGGGACATAAAAGAACCACTGAGGACGTAAACAGAAACCCTTGCAGTAACCACCCTCAGGGTTTCCACTTCATACTAATCATCTCTCATGTTTGTAAATTGTATAAAGCAATCTGTCAGACATTCACAACTCCATGTAAAAAGGGCCTAATTGGAAAAAGGAATAACCCATTAAAGACTTTATTATTATTATTATTATTATTATTATTATTATTATTATTATTATCATTATTATTATAAAGATTGTTGATCTCCCTTGCAGCTTTAAAGCTAATAACATGCTTTCCCCCGACGCTGGTAGACTTCCCGGCATGTTCTGGGTACTGACATGATGTTGGGGCTCGCCAGAACCTACGAAGAGAAAGTCGATGTCGGGACAAACCTTCATCCTTTCAATTTGCTTTTGACTTAAACCAAAAAGCCCAGCTCTCGCCAAATTCAATTCCCACTAACTCACATTTTCCTTTGACATGTTACAGCTTGCAAGGTGTGCTGTAATATCATCGTTACACTCTGTCAGCAGTACAAGATCTACTAAACCTCGACTTGAACCACAGTTACTTTTAACTACTGCTTACAAATAGCAAGCATCAAGGGACATATTTCAAAGCACCACAAAAATTGTTATTTAGTTGCTTATATCCAAGTTATTAATAAGTAGCTGATTGATGCATTGCCCATCACAAATGTCAAGCGACTGATATATATATTCAGGACCGCCGGCTTATTGACTTAAAAAAAAACAGGTTTTGAACATTTAAAAAATTCTGAAATTCCGTCCATTTGGGTTTTGCCTGCATTTATCCTGTATTTATAACGCTCCCAAAGTATGAATAATAATTATAGTCATAAGCTCAATCAAATCAAAGTTTAAAAAACAACCAGAACGTAGTCTACCATAAAGTATTTTCGCAAAGAATATCCGCAATTTTAAGATCTTTGAAGCACTTAAACTATGAATTGGACTTATGTTGTTTTTTTGTACAAAAAGCGGCTAAGTAGAAAGACATTGCGTGACAGTGTCGTAAGCGACACGGCGTTTTTTCTAATAGTTTACCGTGTCACTAAAACTCAAAAACACGAGTGCCACAAATTTTATCTCTGATTTTAGTAGTCCAGCCCTAGTACCAATAATCTGCATAGAGGTAAACTCCGGGTCAGGCCCTACTTTTGAGAAAATATTTTTTGAATCAAGGTACCAAATTCAAATTACTTTGAAAGCTCTATACTGGGGTTCGAATAAATATTATTATCGTTGCTTACTTTCAATAAAGTCAAACAATTATCACGCGAAATCAAACCACAAACATGTGTCCACCTTAAAAATAAGTATGAATGTGCTTGAATGAATGTGCGATTTTTGAGCGACCTTGGCGTAACCCGAACATTTGTGTTTCCAAAGTCCGATCCGGAAGGATTTCGATGCCAATGAAAATCGTCGCCAAAAAAATCGAAAGAATGGGTTTCTGTTCAAAAGAACATGATTTTAGTTCATCACATATGATCATGGTCTCATGCACAAAGCAACAAGGAAATCCATTTTCTTATTGAAATTTCAGTGGTCGGTTCTTACACGGACAGCCTCTTAATTTTGTAGCAAATATTGAGTTTACTAACTAAAATATCGTTATTTGTTAGTGACGAGCAAAGGTAGTAATTGCTTGAAAGATACCAACAGATCACGATATTTTGAGCGAATTCAAATATTGCCTTTTTTCATTCAAAATATTTTCCCTGTTCTGTCTTCGATTTGGCTGGTTTTGCTATCTATCAAACATACAAGTCAAATTCCTGCGCATGAACAGAGTATTATTTGCAGTTGCCTCGGCCAATTTAAATTATAGAAAAAAATAATTATTTATACGTACCATTTTTAGAATTCCTGGTCCTCTTGCGGGAGGAAGATGTTGTGGAATCTAGACAAAATGATAACGTGAATTTTGTGAATAGAATGCATTATATAGAGAAAGAATCAGCCTTGTATTATATAATCACATTAATTACAGCAGAAATGAGAATATGTTGACCGCGTAGCACTTATGAAATACATGAAGATATAGTAATATATAGAAATATAGATAAGTTAAGAAATATAGATAATAAATTTATTTCGGGCGAAAGACCCTTGGAATTAAATTCGGAAAAAATAATTTCCGACCTCGCTGGGAATCGAACCGATGCTCTACCAGCTGAGCGAGAGGTCAGACTGAGAGCAGGCCGGGGTGAAATAGATGTTAGGTCGCGGTATTTATGATGCAAAGATGAGAATATGTGGACCGCGTAGCACTTATGAAATACATGAAGATATAGAAATATAGATAAGTTAAAGTGCTTGGGAACGAGGTTATTCCGGGCAAAAGACCCTTGGAATTATTTACAGCAGACAGAGGTAAACGTTTACCTCTACGCCACAAAGGTCACCCAAATATTAAAGATTAAATTTCTTAATTTAACTTAGCAGTTTAAAAGATTTAAAACGATATTCGTGGTCACGCATCGTTATAAATCTCGTAAACTGTTAGATAAAATTCTAATATAAGAAATCATATCCCAATATCTCAGTACCTTTGGGAATTTTACGTTGTGAAAGCATGTAAAGTTTTAATTACAATTTCAAATGTCGGTTGGTTCCTAGTGATTATTGCAACAAACAAAGTTCAAGCCAAAAATCGAATCCCAAGTTTTCCCATTTCAAACCCCTTGAAATCCCATGAGCATCATTTCTTTTTTGTACATGACCAGACACATGAATATGGACACAACTCAAACAAATGTGGCTGGGTAGCCTGTATATCTGGGTCCCGGAAGGGGATTGGGGCGACCACGAGGGCCGTCTGGAGAGAGAGAGAGAGAGAGGTGAAGAGCCGCCGTGTGTAATGTTGTTGAAGAGCGTTTATGTAATAAAAAGTACGATTAAGGAAATACCTGGGCCGCAAATGGTGCCGTGACCAGGATAAAAAACAAAGATGAGTTTCAAGGAGACCGATAAAGGCGAAACGCCGTTTTATTGTGATTGATTTTCTGGTTTAAGTGCAAAAGATTTACAGGTTTCTCAGTCGACACGAGATAAAAGCACGAAGCTTTGTCAGGAGCTTGACCAATTTACTCGACAAATGGAAGTATTACTGTCTCTGAAAGAAAGATCGGATTAAAGAGAGAGTACCAGCAATACAACGACAAATGAATCCGGTTCCAGTATTTTCGGGGAAAGAATCAAAGATCAGTGTGAACAACTGGGTGAGAGAAGTGGATTATTTAATTGGCACATGTCAACTCATTAACGACGACAAGGGAGCGTTGGATTTACTGGAGCGATACGTTACTGAGCAGACAGCAAAGGTGTTTAGAGGTGAAGTAGATAAAGGACGAATATACCCAGTAGTTTTGAAACGAATGCAGGTTATGTTTTGGGGAAATGAATGTAGAGTAATTTTTTTTATTGCAAAGTCCAAAAAGACAAATCAAGTCCAGCAGAATTTGCCATTGAGGTTGCCGACCTCCTTGGCACTGCCGAGAGAGAAGGGAACGGATGCTTTGATTTGGGAACTGACGGATGAAAAACCATAATGCAAGTGAGACTCCTTGTTGCCATGGAAGTTCCGTTTGAACAAATACAAGATGAATTGTTAAAGCTGGAGTACAATGAAAAAAGAGTACGTGCTCAAGGGAAGGGGGATACGAAATTCTCTTATGAAAGCTATTAAAGAAATAATAGTAGAGTTAAAGGAAGAGTTGAAAAGGTGGGGAATCCGAGATTGAGGAGCAAGGGAAAGAGTTAAAAGAGCTAAAGCAGAAAGTGGGACATGGAAAAGCTAAAGGTCAATCAGTCAGAATCAATCAGAAGGCCAGGACATATGTTATTTAATTGTCGGGCGGAGACCATCAAAGCTACCACCCATGGTAAAAAAATTTGGATCGAGTTATAAGGGAGTCTCCTTCTTGGCATGCGGCTATGATCAACTATAACCAAACAGTAGAGAGAATAAGAGAAAAATATCAATGCCCTTGGCAGGATTCGAACCCACGTCTTCGGTATTCTAGTCCGATGTGTTAACCACTACACTACAAGGACCAACCACGCTGGTAACGCAGCCAGAATATGAAATGTAGGGCACTCGTGAGGATCCCAGAGCGATCTTTTTTTCTCTATAGATAAGTTGAACACCGTAAATATGTACGCAATTAATAGACATAGTAAAGTAGTGATAAATTATGCGTTCGGTGTGTATACAATGAAGTTGAGAGAATAAGAGAAAAATATCACTCATATAACTTTCGAGTGTATATGTTAAAACACATAGCTCGCTATGTACCCTGGTACTCGCTTTTAGTCTATTTCAACTAGTTTTTAACGCCTGGTTAAACATTGTAGAAGAAATGGCTGCTCAGAGCAAAAACATACGGAGAAATCGGTTTTCTTTTCAGCTTTCTATGACCCGCGTACGCTCCATTGGCCTCACAATGAAACCTCATTTAACATGGAAGTGTAGGTTCAAAACCGAGCCAAAAACAATTTCAAATAAGCAAAAAATGGGGTGAATTTACGAAGCAAGTCTTTCTCTTTGGAGATGGAGGCAAGGTAAAGTTTGGCAATGCTATTATGTGCGATGAAATCTTATGTTAATGTAGCCAATGTCGACATTCTGCTATATCCTTCCTGTCATAAACAGCATAAAGAGTTCTCTACCTAGATTTTCAAAAAACCGAACCGATTTTTTGCTTTAGCGAACAAATATTACCACTAAAACGAAGCTTACTAAGATGTTATTTAGACTGAAGGCAAGGTGCCTTGCGAATTCTATTTTGCCAGCAGTTATTATAAGCACAAAGTTTAATCGCCATACATTTTCAATAAGTTTTTCGAATGCCATCTTAGTCAATATTTTCTAAGTGCCACGCGCAACTGCGCATGTCCATTCGGAATTTCTCGCAATGATCTTCTCCATGACTTCAGACGATTATGGACATACAGAAATGCTTAAGCACAGTATACCTCTTGTGGACGAGACGCCATTATTATTCAAAGTTCCTAGAAGATGTGTAAAGCCAGGGGAATACAAAGAATTAGTAAATACACTAAAGGAGATGGAACAGGACGGAATTATAAAACCAAGCAAAAGTTCTTACTCGTCTCCAATTGTGATTGCAAGGAAAAAATATGGAACAATGAGAATCTGCATCGATTATCGAATCTTGAATACTAAGACAATCGGAGATGCTTTCCCGATGCCAAATGTAGAAGAAGCTCTAGACGCTTTGGGAGGAGCTAAATTCTTCTCCACATTGGATCTAACTTCAGGATACTACCAGATAAGTGTAGAAGAGGATCAGCCTAAAACTGCATTTTCAACACCGTTTTGACTATTTGAATTTAAGACTATGCCAATGGGACTGAAAAACAGTCCAGCCACTTTTCAAAGACGTTAATTGTTTTTAGAGATATGAACATTTAGAAGTTACTTATTTATTTAGATGATATTATCGTTTTTTCTAAAACTTTTAATGAACATCTTGAACGCTTGCAACAAGTTTTTACTCGTCTTCGTGAGCATGGATTAAATTTAAAGCCCTCCAAATGTCACTTGTTTCAAGAGGAAGTCAAATACCTTGGACATGTGGTATCACGGGAGGGAATTGCCACAGACCCTGAGAAAGTATGACAGGTAAAGGAATGGAAAACACCAGAAACGCAGGCCGATGTGCTACGATTATTTTGTATATATGGCATCCCAGAAAGACTTCATGCAGACCAAGGAAGAAATTTTGATAGTGATCTGATGAAGTAATGCGCAGTACGCGTGCGCACTGACAATAGTAGGCACCGTACTTAAATAGAGATATTTTTACATGTAGCTTTTAAGCTTTTAGCTTTTCGAAGAAGAATTTTAAAATACAGCAGTTTTGCATTTTTAAAACCAAAAAAAAGGTGAATAAATAAAGACAACAAAATTTCAGTATGTATAACAAGCCTATACCGCTTCGAAAGCGATGATGTTTCGGCCCGTTATCTATTTATTGTGTGGCATTGCTGAAAAGAATTTTGGTCTTGGCAGATTAGCGATCTCGCGGTACGCTTTTACGTTGCAAAGTGTTACGCAAATTTCGACGGAAACATTTGTTTTAAAATTTTCTTGGACGAAACACATCGTAATTAAGTTTTTTTGAGATTTTAGTGGTTCTTGCTTTTAAACATCGTAGTGTTTTGGTCGGGGGATATATGCACATATAACGTCTCGCCGAACGAACGAGAGATCCGACAATAGATATAAACAATGACTGAGTATCGCAGAGAGCAGAGTACTTGGTGTAAAATGTTTTGGCACATGAGCATTACTGTACGCGCTATGTTGAATGTAGGATACTTTTTAAACCTTCATTCTGCTTTTTGACATTTATGGTAAATGTATTTAGCTCTTAATTCAAACGAAAAAAATACAAGGCTTGTCTTTGACCTGTGCGCCGTCACCAATCTACTCAAAATTTACATCTTTTGGTGCTTCAAAAATTTACATATTTTGGTGCTTCAAAAATATTACCGAATCCAAGAAATAATACTTTAAATTTAGAGTATTAATAAATGAAAACTGATGATTTCAGACTTATATCTTTAAAGTTGTAAAGTACGCACTGTTTGTTTGTGGGACCTAGTTTAAATAATAGCTGATACCAAAAACATGTCCTCAGATACGCACGAAGCTACAACATATCAGAAGCTTGCTTCACAAAATGTATATGCATCATCTGTTAGTTGCATAGATAAACTCACAAGTTTTCTCATATTATGCTCACAGGCAGCTGAAACTGGCAAGTTGCCTTGATTTGCCGCACAATCACAAAAGCTTTTGGATAACTTTTCAATAACTTACTTGGCGACTTGGACCTAGATACTAACTTAGGAATAAAATACGCATTGTCGTAGGGTTAATCAATAACATATTTTTCCCCCAAAAAATGGCGTCATGCGAAAAGATATAATATAGTCTACATAGCGAAGATTCACCGCAACTCTTTGAAATACTCCGCATGGTGAAATGTTTTACATTTTCCCATTGATTATGTCCAAAACTCTGACAGCTAAATGACACGCACGGAGACTATTATGGGCCGGCAAACCAAACGTAGTGACTGACAAAAATAAATAAATTACAGCATGAATAGCGCTTTGTACGGGATTGTCCCACTCGTTGGTTTTGTATCTGAAATTTCACTAGTTCGCTGCACTCGTTCGATTTCAGATACTTTTCCAACCCGTGTGAAAGCCCCGTACGCGCGGGCTTTCCATGAAGTAATCTCTATTTCCTTTAGCCAATCCAGACTCAGCAATAATATCACATTGATTGTAGAATGACATCTGTCATGAAGTTATTATAAATAGAGCTCATGTAATTAATTTAAGTCAGTATAGAAGAAGAGAGTCAGAGAAGAGAATAAAAATGTCATCTCGCTACAGGCTTATTGGCCACTCTTAAATTTCTGATGTATGCGGTTTTAGCCTCGATTACAGAAGTTGCTTGATTTGTTATTCTAATTTCTTATTTTACTTACCAAAATCAGTAGTCAAACGTTTGACGATCTCTTTCTGAAAATCAACAAAACAAAACGTTAGGAAAAATGAATTGTAAAGTTAAATTTGTTTAAGATTTGCAAACTTTTTTTGTGAGATTAACCTTGATACACAAGAATCAAACTCTCTCTACCTGTTCTTTTAACTCCCTTTTCAGGTCTTCCATCTGCGTTTTCAGGTCCTGGAAAAAAGAATGCAGACTTAAAAGGCTCTTCTTACGAATTCAGCATTTTGATTGAGCAATAAGCCACTTTTTGAGCCTTAAATTAAAGTTTTCTGTATCTGTCGCATATTAATCGCCATAAAAAGCATGATGAACAAAAGATATTTGTAACCAAACTAGACGACTAAACAAGTTGCATTTTGGTAGAGCTTGGGTAAAACAATCACAGCAAAACGCATGGTCAATAGACGGTTAACGGGTTTGTGATAATAGTCATAGTAATAAAAATTATTTATAACAAATAATAATAATAATAATAATAATAATAATAATAATAACTTTATTTAAGTCTCTATCTTCTAGCCTGGCACAAGTACCCTACTAATCGGGGAGACTATAACATAATACTAGAAATGTAAATGATAATATAAACAGTAAATAAAATTTAAATATGAATATGAATATGAATATGAATATGAATATGAATATGAATATGAATATGAATATGAATATGAATATGAATATGAATATGAATATGAATATGAATATGAATATGAATTTGAATTTGAATTTGAATTTGAATTTGAATTTGAATTTGAATTTGAATATGAATATGAATATGAATATGAATATGAATATGAATATGAATATGAATATGAATATGAATATGAATATGAATATGAATATGAATATGAATATGAATATGAATATGAATATGAATATGAATATGAATATGAATATGAATATGAATATGAATATGAATATGAATATGAATATGAATATGAATATGAATATGAATATGAATATGAATATGAATATGAATATGAATATGAATATGAATATGAATATGAATATGAATATGAATATGAATATGAATATGAATATGATAAATAAATATATAGGTAGATATAAGTCTATGAAATATAAATATAAATATGATGCCGTTAAAATATATATATATATATATATATATAAATATAGATATAGTTTCGATATTTGATGAACTCACTCAGTTCTGATAGCGCCCTTTAACTAATTAATTGATCAATAGTTTTGAAGTTTCGTATTTAGCCATATCTTCCAGACAATTTTCAATTTTTTAAATATCGACACGAAATTTCGATTTTTTCTGGGTTTTTTACGGACAGCCGCTTTTGAAGTCCTTTTTGAGGATGACACTTTATATAAGAATACTAATATGGACAACCTTATCAGAATAAAGGTGCATCCAAGTTTAGATGTAGACTGAGAGCCTCATTAAGATCAGTCTCACGTACGATTATCGACGACCTATAAATTATCGTCGTCTAGAGCCTCAGTCTTGAGTTCGGCATGTTGTCTACCACTTGCGGGAGCTTCTTTCTTGCACTTACTGCGCATGACAGTGACGTACAAATCTCAATGCGCATGACATTGCTGTACAAACGCCTATCAAAGTATAAAAGTTAATGTTCGAGAGGTATATGGTGGGTCTACTCCAACCAAAGGTTTGTGAATTATACTTAAAGTTTTTGAAGCCGTTTTGACGCCTTGTGGTTTTTTAAAAACACGATAAAACACTGCTACTCGTTTATTAAACAGTACATATGAATGCAGCCATTTGAAAAAAATATGGCTGCTTCCAATATATATACAAGCATATCAAAAGCATATAAAAAATCATGGGATAACATCCCTGAAATTTTTGTTGTGTTGTATATCAGTATAGCCTCCTTTGCAGCCGCTGTCAGGCGCTTCCGGTTCCCGTCATTCCCCCACTAGCGTCTGCTCAAACTTGAAAGTTTCCTCAAAATTAACCAATCAGAGAGAGCCCCACAAAATCTTGTGGTTATGACCTTGACCTTAGTACTGTATTCGGCGTAGTTGAAGGTCTTTCAATCCACCGATTGTATAGGAAAATTCATTGGCTGACGAGGGAATTCCAAGTTGAATTCACGAGAAAGGCGATGTCGCACGAGTCGAGTGAATTCAACTTGGAATTCCCGAGTCAAGCCAATGAATTTTCATTGAATCCCATGACACTATTCAATCTGAGCGAATGTAAAGAAGAAAAAAGAAAAAAATCGTGCGAATTCAAGAAAACCTTGGCCCACGAAGGAAACTATTCTGATGCCATCCTCCCAACCAATAGGAATTTCGCGCTAAGGTTAGTGTTTGCTCTTTTGGCTTGAACCTCGTGGCGAGCAGAATAATATTTTCTACTGTGGGAAAAACTAACTGTTTATTCTCGAAAATCGCCTTCGCTGAAATACTTAATCTGTTATAACAATAATGACTTTTTCTCGTCTTGATCGAAATCTAAGGCAGTTCAGCAGCCTAAATGTGCGAAAATGTCATACAAAACAAAGAAGCTAACTGGTGAGTACACAAAACGTTTAAGACTTTTCTCTGAAATACACATTCAATTACTAAATAGACTAAATGAAATCAAAATAAGTAAATTCCTTTTTCTTCTTCTTCTTCTTTTACTGTTGTACAGCTCAGTTAGTGTTGGATGAAGAAAGAGCTAACGATGGACACTAGCCTGTAGATTGATGGAAATATTCACCGGTGAGTTGTTAAATGTGACTCCGGTAAACAGGCCACTTACGGCTCCACTCAACCCAAGACCATTATAAGGGGCTTCGGCAGCTTTACTTGTTTGGTTAGCCTCATGACCTTCTACATTGGCAGATATCTCATTCAAAGTATTTCTTGCTGGTGATCTTGAACTTTCAACTACTGGCGTACAGACCGTACTACTACTTTGACTGCAAGAAGAAAATCCAACCAGCTTGTGGGACTTTTTTTTCGTTGTTTTTCTAATGGGTTATGGCTGTAAGTCGATATCGTTCATTGGATTAGCATGGCCAGTTAGTTCAGAAATTTCAAACGGGTTGAAACCTTCTCGCAAGGCTTGGATTGCTATTTTACGACCACACGAATTCGCACACTTTGCGTCTAGGGAAGCTATTTCGGCAATGTTCTTCATCATCTTAGAAAAGGTGTTTATTCCAACAGGTGACATTTTATACCACACTTCAGAAGTTGGCTTGTCAATTGGACTTAAAAACGGTTTTTTGGGACTAAAAGGCTACAATTTTTGTATTTTGGGTTGAATGCGAAAACAACAACAACAACAACTCGCGGGATCCCTATATATCGTGGTATTCAGCTTTTCAAACCATGGTATTCCACGCTAAATACCCACTCTCGGTAGCCAATCAGCGCGCGAGATTGAATAGTGTCATGGGATTCTTTCTAATATACATGGAATATCCAACTGACTTCTACCAAATATTCTTGTATGGCTTTTCTTAGATTCCAACGACATCGATATCAAGTCATCCCTACGCCTTTACGCGGATGATACTACACAATACAGATCTAATGTATGTCCAGCTGTTCTAGAGTACTCCCTCAACCAGGACATTAACAAGTTGTCCGATTGGCTCAATCATAACTTTCTAAACATAAACAGTGACAAAACGCAAACAATGGTTCTTGGACAGTCTAGTTATAATTATGCGTATAAAGTTATCTAATGATATGATAGAAAGTAAGGACAGTCTAAGAATCCTAGGTGTAACATTAGATAATCGTTTGTCATTTAAATCACATGTAGATGAAATATTGAAAACGCAGTATGTTAAGACCGCAGCCCTGCGTCGCCTTAAGCGTCTAGCGCCCGCTGACGTTTTGCTGAAATGGTATAATACATATGTACTACCTCACCTTGAATATTGTAGTCCAATATTATTAGGCATTGGTAGAACTCTTAGCAAGAAACTAGAATATGCTAATTATTATGGTCTTAGAACCTTACTGAATCTGGGCAATAACGTAGATTATGAGGCAGTACTCAAACTTGCCTCGATGCGCACATTAGAACGTAGGCGACTAGAGCAAGCATTGGTTACATTTTTTAAATGCGTAAAGCAAAATGGGCCCGCATTTATTTCTAATTTTTTCAAGCCGCACGAAATTCTATATATTCTTAGGGGTAGCAGTCATAATGTTGTACAGCACTCTTATAATAGTCAATATTTACATAACTCCTTTTCTCTCATTACCTCTCGTATTTGGAATCAGCTTCCCTTAGCAACTAAGTCGGCTAAATCAGTTTCTATTTTTCGAAAGCATATCAATGAATCTAACCTAGTTGGATGCCAATGCAACAAATGTCTTTAGATATTATTTTCTCCCTTTTATATTTAGATTATCTAGATTTTATGAACTTTCTAGCATTAGGTTTTTAAAATAGTTTTTCTATTAATATAAATATATCCATATATATAGATGATCATAAATTTAAATTAGTTCTTATTGTTTAATGTGTCTAGATTTTTAATTCTTATCGTATACATTTTTTTTTTGTTTCGTTCTTGTCAAGCACTTTTAACATGAGCCTCGTGCTCGGGAGATTGGGTGACCACTCCCTGTGTTATTTGACATTAAATAAATTATTCTATTATATTCTATCCTATTCTATTCTATTCCTCTTTCTTACATATAAAACATATATTGTTAAAATTCGAAACTTTTTTGGTCGTATTTCCGCATTTACATGATACGTGTGAAAATATAAACTGCAAACGTTCTTATGCCATTTTGCACGGGAAAAGAAAGCATTTGCATATCACCTAGCAAATTGATTGGCTAATAGAAAACAATGAGGAAAGGAATGTTGTTCAAGTTTGAGCAGACGCTAGTGGGGGAATGACGGGAACCGGAAGCGCCTCACAGCGGCTGCAAAGGAGGCTAATATCAGTAGGGCTTTCTGAAAAAAATGTCAGGGAGAATGTCCCGTCCTGCTTGATTTACTTTTGATATACTTGTTTTATATATTGGAAACGGCCATAATTTTTGAAAGTGGCTGTGTATATATATATATATATATATTTTTTTTTCCGGAAAGCCCTAGTGATAGACAACTCGAAAAAAATATCAGGGATGATATCCCATGATTTTTGATATGATTTTGATATAATTGTGCATATATATGGAAGCGGCCATATTTTTTTGCAAATGGCTGTATATATATATATATATATATATATATATATATATATAACAAGGTATGTAATGTGGTCTATACTGGTGAAACAGTGCTCGATGCGTAGGGATGCAGAGCAATAGATATATAGTAAAGATTGGATTAAAGACGAGACATGTTCACTGTAACTCCGAGTTTCGTGCTTACGCATTTCTGGCTCAACGTTACTGGTCAAAATGGCCACCACGGCAATATTTCATTGGGCAAGTTCCAATTTCGGCCAAACATGATGACCAACATAAGAGCCTCGTAATATAAGATTACAATCAGGGAATAATATCCATGATGATATATATGATATCTTTCAAAATTACATATATGTGAATAGTACAGTGTAGTAGAATGGTTGCAGTGTTTTTGTATATAAAATTATATTTTAGAAGATATATGTAAACATTTGAAATAGAAATATGCAAGTGATGTAGCATAAATTCAAGACCAATTTAATATACAAAATTGCTGTTGTGGAAAGTACTGCTTTTTTCATTTGCAATTTATGCTTATAACTGAAAGCTATGACTTTGTACGCTTTTTGTTTATTTCACTTCAGAACAGTAAATTACAATGCAAAATGCAACCCATTCTTGAAGCTACGTCATCTCGTTTGCATATAGATATTTCAAATGTTTATATATCTGAAAAGATAAGTCGACATACAAAAATACTGCAACCATACTACCACACTGTTCACAAATAGATGAATTTGAAAATAATATTTTTTCCTTGATATGCACTTTAAGTTCTGACCAAGGAATAAAACCTGATATGCCAGTTATTTCAATTTTTGTTAAATTGCGCCATGTATATTCCCAACAAGAATGAATGAAAAATATCCATAACCTACCTTCTTTCAGGGGGGAGCATGTCTTTCTCCTGCACCACCGTGGTCGTGACCTAAAAATGTTTGTCAAACTTTGATTTAGGGGCTCAAATTCAGTCTTCACTTGGTGGAATAATAATAATAATAATAATAGTAATAATAATAATAGGAATAATATGAGTAATATGAGTAATAATAATAAAAATAATCTTAATCTTAATAACTTCTTTAATATCTCTAATTATTATAGCCGGACACAAGCGCCTTACTAATCGGGGAGAGAAAATGCATTTAATAGTCATACTATGTACGATTCAAACATAGGTCGGCCAGTCGACCTCACGGATTTTGCTATGATTTTGGTATATAAACTTGGTTTGGAGTTAAGCAATAGAAAACATTTTCCGTGTTTACATAGCCTGATAGCAACACGAGGGGGGGTTGGGAGAATTCTCGACAGTTAAACCGCCACCCGGTTAGCTCAGTTGGTAAGAGCGTCGGTCTGTTGTGCGGGAGGTCATGGTTCAAGCCTCGGCCGGACCAACACTCAGGGTCTTAAAATAACTGAGGAGAAGGTGCTGCCTTTGTAATTACACCTGCAAATGGTTAGACCTTCAAGTCTTCTCGGACAAGGACTTTAAACCGTAGGCCCTGTCTCCCAACCCTTTCTAACCTACAGTAAATGGGGGACATAAAAGAACCTGTTGAATTATTCGTGTAAGAGTAGGGGATTGTCTCCCGGTTCAACAGCCTATCCCAATTTGGAGGCATAACACTAACGTTCTAATAAATCACTCATGATTGTAAGCTGCACGGCTGCTAATAGCGCCTTAACATGCAGCCCGTAAAGTCCTCCACTGCAATGTAAAGCGCATTGAGACAATGTGATAATGCGCTATATAAGAACCCATTATTATTATTATTATTATGCAAACCCGAGACGTATTCGAGGGTTTGCATAACTGTCGAGAATTCTCCCAACCCCCGAGTGTTGCTATCAGGCTATGTAAACACAGAGGAAAAAAAATGTTTTCTATTGCTTTTATAAATACTAAGGGAAAACATTACCACTTGCAAGAAAATAAATCTTTATTTAAATTTGATTCTCATATCAAAATACAAATTCTCCATACATCACGAACTTCGATCGTTAGCCAATCAAATTTCGTGTAATAAACGCCAAGGAGGCAAATGTGAAGCGAGAAAGAATCGCTAGCTGTTTAAAACATTTATCATTCTAAACCTTTAAATCCAAATACAAAGAAATGTCCAAAGATTGAATAGAAATCATAATAAAAGATTTCAGAATTGATTATCTTTACGAAAGTAATCAAAAGTAAATAACTGAGTGTCACTGTGACTGGAATTCTCGGTGGAAAGAAACGTGGTTTTGCTCAATTTGACAGCCAGAAATTATGGCAGCGAAGTTGATTGTTTCGTCTTGCCTCGAGAAGATATTTCGTGGAGCTGAAGAGCTATCGCTGGAAAATGTTTGAAGCTGCTGACTGTTTCCTTGAAATATTAGTATTCCTTATCGGACGGTGCATTTAAATCATGAGAAAGCACGTCGCTGAACAACCGAAGCTGTCTTGACGAAGGACGTGTGTTGTAGCTCCTGAGGGAATTCTCGTTACGGTGACCAACGAGAGATTGTCATGATATTGCGATCAGAAACACCTGCATGAGACCATAGGGTTATGCCTGTGGCCCTGACACAAGTCTAAATTTGGAACTTCAAAATACATTTTTGGGAGGGTTTTTTTCCTCGAAAGAAACTGTATAAATTTTTGAACTTGTACCGGGAAAACACGACAGTTGTGACGTCACAACTGTGTTTACATACCCTCATGCAAACATGGCTATCAACCAATCACAGCGTGCGTACTATTCAATTTATTTTATAATCCTAAATACGAACTGGTTTACGGCAAAATTTGGCGGCAGGGTCAGTTTTTTGCATGTGGTTGGCTGGTTACGAAAAATAAAGGAAAAATAAATTAATTACAATTTCTGAAAGATTTTGGTATCAAAGCGAATCATGCTTTTTACTAGATCGTTATGTTTAGTAAAACCTGGGAATTATTTTAAACGTTTTTTTAAACGACTCCTATATGTATAGGTATTATGAGCATTTGTAAACAGGTTTAAAAATCAAACACACCCTATAAATCCATTGTTTGATGTAGATTCGTAAATTCATCTGAAAACCCAGACTCTTAAAGCTGGGGGCGGAATTGATATCAACAGGGGAGAACGGGGCTGAATAATAAACCCGTGATAGGTTTTTAATTACACGGATATATTATAAGCACTCTATTTCCAAAGGAACAAAGCAACAGAAATCTACCTCTCAACTAATCTACCTATTGCATAGAAACAATGGAATGTAGAGCTTAGTTAATATTTTAAATCAATTCAAACGCACGGGTTCGGTATTGCATCCTACGGCAATCTGTCTTGAATTCCAATGCAAAACCTCGCCCTAGCGTTTGAACCTTTATTTATGGATTATTACTCTCGAAATGCCACTACGATGAAATTTTGATATTCCAATCTTCTCATGTTAAAGTACTTAAAATGGACACTTCTTCTAAACATTCTTGCTTCTCGAGACATTCAAGATTTAAGGTATCATGCTACCCAAAAACTGCTATGAAAGCTCGAATTTTAGTTTTTCACATTTTGCGAGAGAATACACAATAAGCTATCACTTTTCAAAAAAAAAAGTCTAATAGCGTTTTTTAATAGCGAGAAAAAAACGAAACCTACTTTTTAGCATGAATAGGTTTACTTTATTATATTAATTTAATTTATTGTTGACATCCCTTCATGACAGGCGTCAGTCAACAATCAATGTGATATTATCGCTGAGTATTGATTGGCTTAAGGGAATTGTCAATTCCTAAGTGTGATAGCTTATTAAAGAGAAATACGAGTAAAAATCTTAGAACTTAACATAGCTTAAACTAAAGTTAATAGCGGAGCTCCCGCGCGGGCCACCATACCTAAGGAAAAATGGTAAATTATCGAGTTGATTTTTCATGGCTTGGCTGACGTCATTTCCGTCCGTCCGTCCGTCCGTCCGTCCGGGCGTGTACACAAGAATCCTGATTGGCTGGTTAGATTATCTTTTTTTTGGGCGGGAATGTCGAAGCGTTGCAACATCCGGGTACACATAAATGTAAATTCGGATATTAAACCTTTGTAAAAAACGTTTTACACCTTTTATTACGTACAGAAATACCGAAAGATAACAACACAATTTTTTATTCAAGCTTATATCTGTATTTATATTTACTCTATTTACGATGGAACCCCTTTCCGAAATCGATATGTCGAAATAAAGCTCAGAGGAGAATGAAGCCAAAAAAGAAAGGCCTGAAGTAAAAGAGTTCTTTTCGGAAGAGGAAAAACTCTGGAGGCGTGAAAAAGGAAGGCAAAGACGAAGGAATGTCACCAAAGAAAAGCTGCAAGCAGAGAGAGAGAGAAAACGCAAATCCAGGCGGGACTTCGATTATGAACAAGGAGAACCTGATCGTGAAAGAAAAAGGAATGTGAGGCAAAACTTCACGGATGAACCAAGAGAAAATGAGCGTGAAACTGAGACAAAGGAAATTTGAAGCAAAACTACTAGCTAAAGCGACTCTCAAATGTACAGAAAAAATCGCTTTAGGGAAAGTTATAGACCAAAGACAATTAAAAAAACTTTCATGTATTCAAAGATGGATTAAGAAGTGTTCTCTAAGAATTCAGGTGTGTTGTTTAGCAAACAATCGTTTATTATTTTTTGACAAGCATATTTTCTCGACGAATCGACAAATCAAAGACTTTCCCTCAAAACTTTTAATATTTCTGTAGATAAGCTTAATTTATTTTAATGTTGGAGTAAATATAACATGAAGAGCATATTACAACAAATATTCGTCCCTTATTTAGCTTTGTAAATCTTTAGCAATTCGGTTTTATTTAAGTAACTATCGTATGTTTTTCGTTCAAGAAAGATTCGCCTCCTATCGCGGGGTCCCATCGGCAAAACAACGAAGACTTTCATTTAATAATTTTATTTCTACAGATAATTTATTTAAGTATTGAATGAAATATAGATTTACACCAAATATTCAACTGCTTATTAAGCTGCATTCAAGCAGGTCTGATTATAAAAATGAGCTTAAATTTGTGTTGAGAGATGTTGTTGTAGAATGACCTAGACTTTCACTTTAAAAAGCCGTAAAAAATATATTTAAAAACATTTACAAACGCCATTTTACTGACAAAGAAATTTGTCATTTTGCATTGACTTTTTTTTCTATTTTGTCTCAGTTGTTCTTGTCAAGTTTAACTGAATGTAAACTTCGTCTCGTTCTGTAAAAGACGTAATTATTAAAGTAAGCTTATATTTTGCTCACCATAGCCAGTTTCCAAGTCGGTTTTTTGGTCTTGATTAGCCCTAAATCTCCAGATTTTCGATTTCAATAAAAGACATCCGAAGTAAATTTCACTAAACTTGATATTGTATTAGATTATCTGTAGTTATCTTTCGTTTTTTTGACTTCCGTATCGGGAGCTCCGCTTCTAGGCAGTGCCTAAATATATATATTAAGTAAGTAATGAAAATGACTTTTTTTTTCGAATTTCATCAAAATGATTTTTTATATCGCATAAATCCTGGACCATTGTTATTGCTAAATTTGCATTTGTATTCAATTGAAAATTGTCCATATTCAAGTCGTCACTGCTCGCAAAATATTAAACGCTGGAACCAACCTATTATTTTTCCTTACTTTTACATTCCTTCTAGTGTCAAAAATAAGCAAAATTTTGAATATTAAGCAAAAGGGGAAAAAAGGAGAAAAAAATATAAGTATTTATACCCCTCACTAAAAAGCTTTAGTTTACTCTCAAGTCCGGAACGGGTTACTTAAGTTTTTTTTACTTCAATCTACTGATCGAATGTTGATGAAAGAGGATTCATAAAAAGATTTTGCGCTTTTTATGTATCCCCTTCTCAGCCATTTCGGACATTTTAGAGTTTTTATCAAAATGTCTCATGAAATATGCAAATTAAGTACCAAAATAAACGATAACAAACCATTATTGCTTCTTTGAATTTTACTATATCCGGTGTAAACACACTAAATATTATCTTATTTTCCATTTTAAACTACTTTGAAGTAAAATCATCTCCAAAAAATACTTTATGATGCTTTTGAAGCGGTATTCCTCAATTGCACGTTATACGTCATCGCGGCCATGTTAGTGCCATTTAACAAAATATTTCTCATTAGCATTCATTGTTAACGGCACCACAATAGCTGCCATGCTTTTGTCTTTTCGCTCTCTTAGGAATGCTTGCAATCTTTCAGTATGAATCTGTTTTGAAGTTTATGTAAATCACTAATTTTTCTAAATTATATTTTTCAAAACTATATTTCTTTTCTTTTATTGTCTTGAAATAACTTTAAAACTTGTCAAAAACAAAAACAACAAAGGCATCTATTTTAATATATCTAACCTTCTTGAACGGCCCAAACTAAAGAAACTAGTCAAAATACATAGTAAAGTAGTAATAAATTATGCGTTCGGTGTGTATATAAAATACAATTGATCTACCAAGACGGAATGAACAACTTAGTTCAAAACAAGTGATTAAATACGATTTAAGTCCAATACCCCATTCACACCAAGGCTTAAAAATGCTTTAAAGTTGTATAACTAAACAGGTTTGGAAATCTATCTACGCACACTGCACAATATTTGGTAAAATAATGCATGTAAACTATCCTTTGTCTTGCTCTGACAATATTTTGAAAAAGTTTCATTACATTGTAGGTTTCTAGTTTCTCAATTTTTCCTAATGAAAACATAGCTTAACGAAACACGTTTAAGTGTGAATGGGGTACAAGATTTTAGTCAATTTGGTAAAAATGTCGGTAGTAAATTAATTCAGATATGTCCAAGCGAACGTTTAGACAGAGCAAACATTTCTCGACGTAATGGCGCCTAAAGACGACTCTCTTACCCCGTCCTTTACCCCTCCCCTCAAAGCGCTGCTACGCAGACTATCTAAACGTTCGCTTGGACATATCGAAGTTTTAATTGAATGCTGACTTTTGGAGCTCTTGTATCCTGGTTTTACTTGTTGTGTCGAATAGAGGCATGCCTTAGTGGGCCGCCAAAATTCTTCAAGGCTAAATTAAGTAAGAGTAAGCGTTGTTTTGATAGATGGATTGCAGCAAAGTGGCTTTGCATTTCATCATTATATTCAGTGGGCAAAATATCCCTGAAATACCTCTTGAATCGCGCATTTTGCAAAACCCCAGGAAATTGTAAGTAAAGCATTTTTACTGAATTATCTAAAATCTTGAACGTAATGATCGCTTGTTTTTCACTATAAAGTTGTTTATTCCGTCGTGGTAGATAAATTGTATTTTGACATTTTTCCTTAGTGTGGCGGTTTATTAGAAGATCAGATATGTAAAGGTTATATCGCAGGCAACCCAAGCTCACTATTCTTATAAGAGAATGTATGGGGATTTAGAATATGCCGCATTTTATTTGGAAAAACGCGAATAAAAATTTGTCGACTTACCTGTTGTGTCAATTTGTTAATTTGGAACTCCTGTATGTAGTTTCAGCTAGTTTTGAAGGGTGTTTAAGAAAATAATTCCAACACTTACAAACAATGACAAGGTAGGAAGCTGCCGACCCGAATTCGATGTCACTGGTATCCACTTCCAACCGTTTTTCTCAGTAAATACGAATCCGAAGAGGAATTGGCTTCACATGAGCACGAAGGAATAGTTTACCAATAAATCTGTGTAATTCAATTGGATCTAGCTGTAGTTACGTACTTGCAGTCCTCTCTTAAACTTTAAAAAGTTACTCCAACGAACGCTTGGAAGTCCGTGAGGATGGCTGGTCGTCCACCTTTCACGGCCAAAGACTGAAAACCATACAAAATTTTACCCCTCGGGGAGGGGGGTTAACAGTATACGGTGAGACGGGGCATTATCCCAACCTACTAACTATACCCCGGACCGGAAAATGTTTTGTTCAGCATTGTTCTCGGTAACCAATCAGTCAACAGCTCTGTATGGTTTTCAGTCAGGTCAGCAGCGCCATACCTTGTCATTATTTCTAAGTGTTGGAATTATTTTCTCAAATACCCTCCAGAACTAGCTGAAACTGCATACAGGAATACCAAATAAACAAATCCACACAACAGGTAAGTCGACACACATTTATTCACGTTTTTCCAAGTAAAATACGGCATATTCTAAATCCCCATACATTCCCTTATAAATATAGTCAGCTTGGGTTGCCTGTGGTTATATTCCGTCACCGATCGCGCGGTGGTTATGAGATATACCAACCCGAGGCGAAGCCGAGGGTTGATATATCTCATAACCACCGAGGTATAAGGTATGCAACCGCCTTATATCATCATTGATGAAGTTTCTTCTGAGTTTTAACTTAATTCTGTGCTTAAATCATTAGATTTAAATACGATGCATTGGTTTTGGCGTAGTATATCCCAGTTTTATTGTTCAATGCTGTAATCCTTTAAATTTTTCGATGAATTGTGTTGAATAAAGCCACGTCTTTGTTAGCTTTTGTTTCAGTGGACATGCACGCTTGCATTTTGGCAAATTCAGTCCATTGTTATTTTCGAAGTGTTTGCACGCCGTTTTGGTCGGGTTTCGGCTTACGCATTGTTCTAAAAATTCATGCATTTTATTCAGAGAACACGATGAGCCGCAGTGTTCTCTGAACCTCTGGCAGCATTGAAAAAGGATGGCGGACATCGAACTGAAGAGCTATTCATTACTCCAAACAGCTTTTTGGGAACTCTGCCTGATTTCGACCTGGATATTGCAATTGAAGGGTTCTTTGGCTTGCAAAGCACCTCAAAAGATATACATTCACCAACGGCAGAGAAACAGTGCGGTACGACTGAATTAAGTGCTTCAGGATTTGAAAAACCACACTCTATCACATGGAGAATTGGACGAGCATATCTCAGATTGCAATAGAGGAAAAAAGAGAGCAAGAAGAGCCACTTATGAAAAAGTCTAAGATCACAGATGACGGTAAAACGTTTATTTAGTTCAGCAACTGTGATATAATTATTAAGTTAATATTTTCTCCTTGAGCAAATTTGTCACATTCCTTTGAGTTTTGGTTTGAGTTAACAATCTCATAAGTTAAGTTATTTCGCTGACAAATTGATCACGAACAATTTATTGTTGAAGTTTTGGGTTGAAATAACATCACATGCAAGCATTTTCTGATGATTTATAATCTAATCTTTAGTAAAAGTTTGTTCATTGAGAAACTCATCATGAAGAATTAATCGTTTAAATTTTGGTAATCTCGGAGTGAATAAGGATTTTCATGATTTAGAATTTAATTTTGTTCATTGAGAAATTAACCCCGAAAATCCGTTTAGCTCATTTTGTTACTACAGTCGTTTGCATTTCGTATCCAGAAATTCCCTGAGGAGCAGTGTATAATTTTGTTGCAAAAATAAATTCGTAAGTGTGTTTATTTATTACTGCGGTATTCATCAATCCTGAAAGCACGTAGTTTCCATTGCAGCCGTTACCAGTGTCGTCACACAACGCTTTTACCCCTGAGCCGGAGGGGAGAAAGCCTAGCGTGACAACACTGGTAACGGCTGCGATGGAGACTATTAAGCACGGGGTTGATAAATACATATAAACCTACTCTGGAGGTTGATATCTAGTTATCAACTTGGATATTCCTTTGTTTAATCAGCCCAGCACTCCCCTGAAAACTATTTAAAGCCGCCCACGACTTTAAGACAGTTGGGCGAATAAAAAAGATAAAGACCGCCGGAGAACAAAAGAAACTGAGTCAATGATGATATAAGAGAAGGAATTCCTCCTATATAGCCTCGTAACCATCATGTGCACATTTTGATGCTATTTTTAAATCATCTGTTTTCCTTTCCTGCACGCATGGCTATGGATGGTGTACAAATTACATCCAAATCTGCCTTTATACTCTTTTATCGTGCACGATAGCTGAAAACTATGTACTCTCGCATTTAGCCAGAGCTCCAAAGTTGTTCAAATTTTTTATTTGGAGCTCGCAGCTTGTGTAGAAACTGAGAAAGTAAAGACATTTCTTCGAAGAGTTCAGTCTTATTCATCTAAGTATCTTATAAGGGAATGTATGTAAGCCCAACAGGAATTTTCACAATTTCTTTCGCGACTTGATTTTATCAGGAAAAGAGAAGTTTCTTGAACGTATTTGATAGGGGAATAAGATTCAACAAGAAATTCCCACATATAACATACAGCTATCTAGTATTTTACTCACCCCGTAGGGGTATGGGTGATTGCAAACGCATGGCTATAGATAGCCACAGGGCAAAATTTCAAATTTAATGTGCATTAAAGCTATATGAAAGACAACTTAATGACGTATTTCAGTAACCTTTAATTTTTCATATAAATTTAGTAAATTTAACTTTCCTGAGCTTTAATGTCTTTCTTAAATCTCTTTAATGAAGCATTTTGTGTGGCTTCTTAAATTCACTTAAAGTGACTTATATCTAGGATTAGTGACATTTAATCTGCATACTTAAAGTTTCCTGAAAGCTTGGTTTTGTAGTCTTATATATACATTATAAAGTATCATTAAATGTGAATTTAAGAAGCCTTTAAATACAGGATTAATCACCAATGTTTTGCTGGTATCATGGTCTTTAAGTTGAATTTAATCATGTTAATAAATCCATAAATAATGAACTTTAGTAGAAAGCGTTTTACCCTCAAAACGGCCAAAATTTGCATAACATTTTCCTGAAGTTTGAGGGTTTCGTATTTTCTCTACAGTTTAGATAGAGAATTCATATCTTGTCCACGACTGACTTGTGACCTTATAAGCATTTTAAAGTAAAAAAAAATTAAGTATTTTTAAATACTTAATTTATTTTTTACTTTAAAATGCTTATAAATTTGATAGTTCTGTAGATTTTTGAATGTGAAGGTATAACTAGCTAAAACTAGTGTGAGCTGCGTCGGTGTTTCTAATGAAACAGTAATGATGAAAAGGTAAATTATACACCGTGAAAAGATGAAAAAACTTACTGACGTTTCGGACGCTAGTCCTTCGTCGGAGTAAAAGAGAAAGAAGTGGTAGAAAGGAGTGTATATATGATAGAATAAGACAAAAGAAACCAATGAGAGCAAGGTAGGCAAGGAAACAAAAACAAACAATCAAAAGACAAAAGGAAAGGTTAGTTGAAAATAAAGCGTTCATTAATCCCGTTGGGACTAAGAGTGCCCAATAGGTGAATAAGCCGCATTTCTTTGGTCTTGCGACAATCATTGTTGCCGTTAAGCAAAGAAAGACCGAAAACAATGAAGTCAGAAAGAGAATGGTTAGTTAGATTAAAATGGCGGGAAACTGGTTTGGTAGGATCGTTATTACGAATATCATATAGATGATTGCAAATGCGATCACCAAGACGGAGGCCAGTCTCACCCACATATAAAAGATTACAGCGGGTACATTTAATACAATATACAACATTAGAAGTGGTACAAACAAAATGGTCAGTGATTTTAACAGTAGATTTAGGACCGACAACAGAAGTGTGAGAGGCTATGTGAGGACAAGTATAACAACGTTTACGAGAACAGCGAAAAGTACCAGGTTCTTTGTTAGAGGGAAGAACTCCCTTGACCAAGAAAGAACGGAGATTACGATCACGTTTATAGGAAAAGAGAGGGCGGTTGTTGAAAATAGCAGAAGTGCGGGTATCAGAGTCAAGCAGAGAAAAGTTGCGGTTAACAATGGGCTTAATGGAAATGTTAATAGGATGATACGTAAGAGTGAAAGGAATGCGGTCATTAGAGGGACGAGTGTGAGATGTGAGAGCGGTGGTACGATCAATAGTGGAAACTTTACGAATAGCGCGATCAATAACATGAGCAGGATAATTACGCTTAAGGAAGAAGGAACGCATCTCAGAACATTTAACAAAAAAATCAAGATTATCACTACACAGACGACGAAGACGAAGAAATTGCGAGAACGGAATAGCGTTAAGAGTGTGCTTAGGATGAGAAGACGAGTAGAGTAAATAAGAATGAGAGTCAGTAGGTTTGTAATGGACACTAGTGCTAAGACGGTCGTCATTAACACTAAGCAAGATGTCAAGGAAAGTGACTGATGTTTCACTAACCTCCCACGTAAAGTCTAAGGCAGGGTGAAAAGAGTTAACAAAAGAGATGAAAGAATCTAAGTCATTACGCGAACAAGAAGTAGCACCAATACAATCATCAATATACCGTCCAAAAAACTCAGGTTTAGGTCCAGTATATTGTTGAAAAACAAGGTTTTCGATATAACCAACAAACAAATTGGCATAACTAGGGCCCATCTTAGTACCCATAGCAACACCGTTTACTTGCCGATAATACCGATCACCGAAAGAAAAACAATTAAGAGTAAGAACAAGTTCAGCTAAGCGTAACAAAGTGGGAGTGCTGGGCTCGAGGACAGGACGAAGATCGAAAAAATGCTGAAGAGCACGAAGGCCATCATCATTAGGAATAACAGTATACAAAGATTTGACATCCATAGTAAACAAAAGCTTAGAAGAGTTATCAGGAAAGCGAAAATCATTAAAAATACTAAGAGCGTGATTAGTATCCTTAATATAAGTAGGTAAAGACTGAACAATAAGCAACATGAGAGAATCTAGATAGCTAGAGATGAGTTCGGTAGGACAACTACAAGCAGAAACAATAGGACGACCAGGGTTGTTAGCTTTGTGAATCTTAGGAAGAAAATAGACGTGAGAAGTACGAGGAGTAATAACAAAGAGGTTTTTAGCAGTGGAAGGTAAAGAGCCATCAGAAATGAAAGAGTTAACAGTGTCTTTAACTAATTTTTGATTGTCAGGGGTAAGATCCTTATCCACTTCACAATAAAAATTAGTATCAGAGAGTTGACGTAAAGCTTCCTGTTCATACAGGTCAGAACGCCAGACAACAACTGCACCGCCTTTGTCAGCGGGCTTAATAACAATGTCAGAACGATTGCGTAATTGACGTAAAGCCAACCACTCGTCCTTAGAAAGATTAGAGTAACTGAGTTTACGGTTAAGATTGAGATTAGAAATATCACGGCGACACTTATTGACAAAAAGATCAAGAGAAGAAAATTGTCCCTCGGGAGGGACCCAGTTAGACTTACGAGGACAAAGGCGCTCAAAGACATCACGTTCACAGTTAGAGTTAGAAGAGTCGGAGAAAAAAGCTTTAAGGCGAGTACGGCGAAAAAAAGATTCAGAATCTTTCTTGACCTGAAATTCATCAGATTTCTTAGCAAGAGGAACGAAGTTCAAACCCTTGCTAAGAACTGAAACTTCAGAATCAGAAAGAGGTAAATCTTCGGGAATGGTGACAACGGAATGACTAGAGACATTGTGATTGCTATGTTCAACATGTGTAACAGGATCAAAACCAACAAGAGACACAAACTTATTACGCTTAGTAACAAACAAAGACTGGTACAAACGGCGGTTAAGAATATAGGTGTGATTACGAATGGAGGAAACTAACACTGCCGGACAGACATTAGACAAGTTTCTAAGGCAAGCAGCAGTATCAAGAGTGAGGGCATCACGTTTACAGCACATACTACGAATGGTGGAACGCATGACAGAGCGAGAGAAAGTGGAACAAGCAGAAGAAACATCGGAAAAATACTGAGTAGAGTTGACACCAAAATTAGAAGCATGAAACTTAACACGAAAACCAACAGGAATGACTTTTTCATCATTACTATGTTCTAACTGTTCTCTGATAAAACACCTGTCCACTTAAAATGTAGAACAATCAAAAAGTTATAGAAATTACTCGCCTACGGCTCGTGATTCCTATAACTTTTTTCATGTCCTACAGCTCCAATCGTGTTTTATCAGAGAACAGAATAAACCTGATTTATTTGTTAATTGAGGTAATTCCCTTGTTTTGTACTGCGCATTTTTCTGCGCATGCAACTAAAAGCATGGAAGTAACAAAGTTTAGGCATTTTTCTTTCCGAAACAGTTAATAAGAAGCATGTTCAAAACTAATTTTCACTTTTTATCTTTTTTGAATAGAGAAATTGCGATTTTATCTGTCTCACCCCCGTTTTCGACGATTTTGAGATGTTTTTTAAAGATAAATCAAAAAAGAGAATAGTGAATGGTGATATCATTTTATAATATAAATGACGAAGTGCTCGGAAAAAAAAAATTTCTTTTAAATTTCGTAACTTTTATCTTTCATATCTTTGAGAAACCTCTTGCAATTTTTGATTGAAAAAGCCAAAATTTTGAGACAGATCGATATCGTGACTTTATCAAGACCGGAAATGTTCCCTTGCTTAATATATGCACATCTGTCATGCTCCTTTGTCATTGTAAAAAGATCCTACATTGCGATCGTCCAGAACACCAGATAATTTGACTAGTGATGACAAAATGGAAGGCTCAAGGTGTTTTGGCCAACACCATCGTGGCTCCCTGCAGCTTCCGGCTCCAAACAAAGAAATTTGTTTTTCTCGAATCTTTTTGCCGCTCAAACCTCAACTTCAAAAAGCTTAAAGCCCATAGGATTTCTTTTAATTTTTTTTTTAATTTGGAGAGTTTATAAAGTAACTCGTCATCCAAAAATGGGTGTCTCCGAATTCTGAAATTTAATTTCTTTCTAAAGTTATGACGCTTTTTACTCTAAACTACACTCCAAAAGCGATCGATGAGCTTTGATCGAAAATAGGGAGAGATAGAAATCAGATAGCAAAAACCTGGGACATCCTTTATAAGCTTATTATCTCCTGAGTATGTTAAGCCATTTCTCTCAAACATAGCTTGATGTACGTGTCCGTTAACGCATAGTTAATAGAGGGGAATGGTTATGAAAGCCGGCGAACTTCAAAGGACCGGCCTATTGTTTCGCATTTGATGTTGAAACGTACCATCACGTGACACTGACCGTGCATATATTGAAAACAAATATGGCGGCCGACAGTGAAGAGTTTGTATTTGGAGGCAATTTGGAAGCAATACTCGATATTTTAGAGGCGGACGAGGACATCGAACGGGAATTCTTAGAAGCTGTAGATGAGGTAAGTCTAAAACATTGTATTGACTTGATATTATTTTAGAAACCGTCGCAAAATTCCTTGCTCCAGCTCTACTTATAACAGCGTTCATCGCAAATACTGTACTGTCAATGGAGTTCCGATTCAAATTTCAACTTTTACTATAGTCTTGATAATACAAAGAGAATAATCTCCCACCCTGTTTGAATATAAATCATCTATCTATCATCTTTATACTATCATTTTGATTCATATTGTCTAGAAATAGACAAAGTAGTTGTTCTTTACTCACTGTTATTAGCTTATCTATAGTTAACTTTGAAATCCTTCAATCGATTTTTTTAGGTCAAAAAAGATGAAGTTACATGTGAATTCTGCAATAAAAAGTGTAAGAGCATACGAGGACTTAAACGACATATAACTATGAAGCACGATAAGTCAATCCCAACAGCTTCAGAACCAATTCCAAGACAACATGAGGAAGAATCGAGTACAAACACCTCAATGACTACTGATGTCCTTGTTGTCTTGGTCGACGACGTGAAGCTCAAGTTGTTAGATAACTTGATCTATAACGAATCTATGAGGGATGAAATAAAAGCTTACAGCTTCAATAAGCCTGCTGAAGAATCGGAAGAATTTTCTGTTATAAAAGCAATCTACAATGGATTGATAAAGAATAGGAATTCTGAAAAGTTTTATTGTAGATATTATGCACAAGTTCCACTAAATGCAACAAAGTATTTCCCTGGATTATCACGCAGTGCAGCTACACTGTTATCAATGAAACTTGCTGATCGTTTATTATCTCTCAGCAAAGAAGCTAATGGCCAGATTGAGGAAGATACATCATCTTTGTCTGATAAAGAAGTGCATGGTTTGCAATACATTGGAGGCTATGTCTTGCATAATCTCCATAAGAAAATAATGAAATCCAAGAATTGTGGACAGTCTGAATGTCAGCAGGCCATGTCAGTCTGGAAAACTAGGTGATGACTCTGATAAAAGTTCTCAAACTTTGACTGCATGTTTGGATCGTGGAGGACTGTGGTCTATAACAACTGATGCTGAAACTATATTTCTTAAAGCTGAGAAGTATTTTAGAGTATTTACCTCAAATGCTTGTCCACAAAACATCAACATGGCAAGCATAGTGCACAAATGTGTTCATGACGAGAAAGTTATATCTAGCTATAATTCAATTGTATCTAATTCTGAACTAGTAATAGAAGATAGCATAGGGAAAGATGTCCTTTACAGCATATTAAACTTGTATGTTAAAGTTCGATCATTTTCTCTTGCTAAAGACATTGTCCAAAAGCACAAAATCTCCTCTAAGATGACAAAGACCAAAACCCTTCGCAAAGAAATAAGCAGAGCTCACAAAGAACAAGAAGTCCAACGAAGTCCTTAAGAAATTATGCTTGAAACACTACACTGTCTATATATTGTCAGTACACACCAGTAGTCTCACTATCTCTGTCCTAGAAATAATATAATAAGTTCATGAACTCAGACAAAACTATCACATATTTTAAAGTGTGTTTATTAAATATCAAATTTTTTTTGTAAACCAATGATAAGAAATTTTTTTTGACTATGCTTGTCATAAATAAACCTCCTCTTTCTACAGTCTCTAAAAGGAGAAAGACTATAAAAATGTGCTATTTATTATATGTGCAATGTTTCTGTTCAATTGGCAGTTGTTTCTGTTAAATTATTTACCAGTTATTAAATTCCAATAATAATATCATTGCCATAAAAAAATAAGGAAAATATATAAATAAAAATTATTAATTTTAAGGAAATTGGTATATTACTTTCTGGGCATATCATTATAACAAGACAAGTGTCAATACAGTAGAGTGCTCGCACTAAGCCCATTACCAATATTTAGTACCACCTTTTAATAACAAATCCTTTTTATTCACAATCTCTACTGTCAAGATTGCTAATTGCTGCGTTTAGCTTTTCTGCATGGTAGTTTTTCCTCCGAAATCTCTTCCCATGCTCTGCGCTTATCTCTCCTCCCTCTTGTATTGCCACTCTGGCAGGAAACAGACTTCTGAATGCGTATTGTATTGGCATTATATCCAAACATACGGATGTCTGGGTTATCATTCCTTCGACCCAACTGTCGCTGATGGCCAAAGTACTCTTCCACAGGGTCTTGACAAAACCTTTCTGTCAAAACAAAGTCTATTCCTTCTTGAAGAAGGAATGTTGTAGCTTCAACAGCAGAGTGGCAAGTGACTTGAAAGCCCTCATATGTCTGCCAAGAAATAAACATACGGCTTCTTGCATTCTGGGTAAAATTGCCAGGTCTGTTTTCTGTGCTTTCTTTCCAGGTCTTCAGATATTGAAGGAAATCCAATAACCATTGAAATCTGTTATCGTCTGGTGATGTATATGGTGCTAACAATGGTTTCCTTTTTCTCTGATGCTCTCTGGTGCTCCGCACATTGAGGCAGTCGAAGAAACCATCAATCATTTTACAGAATGTTGATGTTCCTGCTGCTTCTGGTGGACCAAAGGACTGTAGGACTGCAGCAACAGATGAACTCAGAACTTGAGCAGCTAGGTTTACTCTCATAACCGAATATGAATTTAAATTAATGTGATCATATGTAAGTCTGGGCAGCAGCTTCAACCCATTTTCTATATCTTGGTAGAAAAGTTGTGTAATATGCTGCCATAAGATGTACTGTCCATCGTTCCACATGTATCTAGTACATTTTCCATGGCCTGAGTGATGTAGACAGTTTCTTGTGGTCTTGATCAAGTGGGGAGCGTCCGGTGATCGATCGTTTATACTTACATATTTCGATGTCTTCGGGAGCAAAGTGCTTCTCACATGTGAAGACATTGTCATTTTTGATTTGTCTTCTGAAACCCTTGTCGACTTCTCTTGTTTTCGTAATCTCTCGCAGCCAATTTTCTCGCCATGATTTGTGAAGATCGTCTTTGGCAGAAGGTAGCTTAAATATCCCTATTCCTTTCGTTCTTCTACAACTGCCACAGCCGAATACTGAACAATTATCTCCAGGCATTACGTTCTAAAGGATGTAGCACGGAATCGAGTTGAATATGCCGTAATTACATGATGAAATATGAAAGAAATCTACTGAAACATATAATCTTACTGTCGCGACGCTATACTCGAGTTGTGTTTTGTTTTGACTATGTGCACGGTCAATGTCACGTGACAGCCCATAAAGTCGAACAAAGACATAGTCCTTTGAAGTTCGCCGACTTTCATAACCATTCCCCTCTATTAACTATGGTTAACATTTTCACTGAGGCATGATCAATTTCGCTTCGAGGACAATAATGTGAACAACAACTGCCAATTTAGAAACGGACATTTGCATTTGAAAATGTCGTTATTTCCGAATTGTAACCGATGTAGGGATGACGCATTTTTAAATACATGATTGTCATCTTGAACTGTCTTCGTTCTTCGATGCTCGAGACTTCAAGTAAATAAAGTGCTTTTGTAAAATCTATCAATATCATTTATCACAGCTTTCATGTAGCATTACTATACAAAGATAAAAGGTTTTGTAAGTGTTATTCCAAGTTTAGGGCGATGTTTTTGCTGAAAACAAAGCTGCCTGACTTCAAACAGGGCTTCAAACAATGAACTTTCTCAACCAAAGAAAAGCCCTATATTGGAGAAACAAATGCCGTTTAATGCTATACATCACCCTCTTCGGAGGACTTCTTCGGAGGATGATTGAGCCTCTGGAGGTTAATAAACCCTCTTTTGAGAATAATTGTGCCCTATTGTGGGATTAGTCAGCCCGTTGAAAACGTCCTTCGGGTAAATGAAAACTCAGCTGTTTTACAGAAATCACATGTTTGTTGTGACACTGAGTCTTTCTTTATCCATGAAACTATATGGAAGCTGTGGTAAATGACTATTAGTTCCGTAGTTTATCGATATTGAAGAACGTGAGAAGCTTGTCCCTGATTGGCCCAGAAGTTTAAAGATTGGTTCCAAAGTTTATCCATTCATCAGTTTTGCCGTCCTGTGGTGTTACTGACGGACACTCTTACTTACACGACTCGATAGCATATCCAAGGAGAAATACGATTATTATGCGTTATTTCGCTTTATTGAACGCCAGATATTGCCAAATATACTATGTTCTCAAGAAAAAGATGGATTCATTTCACACGGTATAAACGAAATTTATTGTATGATGCTTTGATATTTACTTCTGCAGCTGAATCGGGTTGCATAGTTAATGAGTATGGATTAATCAGCTGTGGAATCAATGAATCCTTAATTATTATTAACTATTTTGTGCCGTTCAACACGTTGTTGGAATTTGGAATTTCATCCAGGATGATTGTAAATCAAAGTCTTTCAAGAAGCTTTAAGTCACTTTTGGACAAATATAATAATTAGTTATCATTTTTTACATATTGAATTGAATCAACTTTCTCGTTTATAATTTTTTGAAAATCTTTTATTTTTTTTAAATATTTTTTTCCCTTGTGAGTGTGTTTTTGTCACTTCCGTCCTTTTCGTGTGTGTGTGTGCGTCTCTCCCACCCCCACCCCCCCCCCCTGGCAGCTTGTCTTATCAAATCCATGTGTTCTGTTGTTGAAAATATATATGTTTCTCTATACATTCCTTCTATAATTTTCCGTTTGACCCAGCCATTTAACTCGACTAGCTCTGCTATTTCTAAATTGCTGGCGCCCATCCAGTGGTGGATCCAGGGGGGGAGGGGGGTGTTGAAGGGGTCTACAGAACCCCCTTTGAAGGTTTGATCTTTTAGGTAATAGAAATATGTCTTATATAAATTTTAATAAAAAAATATTAGTAGTTTTATTATAGCTTGGTCCGTTAATAGATAGTAAATTAGGTGATTAGAGCCATTTTTTTTGTCAAACATCGACTAAACAAAAGAGAATTATACACAGTGTAAGAAATGGAATCCCCCTTTGAAAAATCCTGGATCCGCCACTGCCATCTATTTATGCTTTGTCATTTAATAAATTTTATTGTATATCAATCCAAGGAGTGCCAAATAAAGATGTTTGCTTGTTTTGTAACACTCGGAGTCTTAAAATAACTGAGGAGAATGACGTTTCAATTGTTGACAGTATAATATCCATGCCTTTTTTTCAGTTTGCAGTTCAGTGGGAATTGTTTGTTTCTGATTTAATAGTTGCAGGGCAGTTGCTGGTGATATTCTGCGATATACTCAAAACGAGACATTGTTGTCATGCTGCACTGGGCATTTTTAAACAAGACCAAAGCACCTCAGGTCACACGCTAAAACGAACAGTCCAAAAAGAAATAGACCTTTTTGCTTTAAGAGTCATTGTCTGAGAAAACCGGGCAGAGTCAAATAATGGGGGTCGGCCGATTCCCTCCATATTTATACCATTTGATAAGTATCTGATATGATTACGATTGGCCAAATATCAAGCTCGACGGGCTTTTCGTTCCCAAGACCACCCCCCCTCAGTGTCGACCTTAGATTAGAGGCCGCCGAGCAAGAGGAGGAGGAGCTGGATGAAGAAGACCTGGAAGCATGGGAAACAGAAGCCACACTTCAAGACTTGCGGTCCTATATTTTAGACGAAGTAAACAAACCTGAGCATCCCATCCAACAGCAAATAAATATTTGCCAAAATCAACAAGACGGCAAGCTGAACTAATTGAAAATTACACAGCTGAAAGCCATCTGTAATACTCTGGAACTTTAAATTAGTGGATCACAGGCACGCAAGAAAAGCTTCATCGAACCGCTGCAAGAGTTTGTAAAGCGTTGTGCCTGTCATAAATGAAGTGGCTGTGCATATGTCTTTCTAATCCACTGGAATAGCTTTTTTCAATAGTTTTTCGTCAAGGTCTATATGCATTCTCCCTAGAAAAGAAAACTCAGTATATTATATACTATATCTCATGCCTTATTCGGTATTGCTTTGAACAAGAATGTCATAGAGCATACTACATGGTGGCCTTCATATCTTCGAGTTATATGTTTTAACATGCACGAAAAGATAACCTTCATATCTTTAAGCTGCCGTGTCATTTTCTTTTTGTTATAAAGATACACACATAGAAACGCGCGCCGATTTCTTTACAAACGAGCGCGAAAAAAACAAACAGAAATGACGTCAACGATATCTTTACTACGTAAGATATGGAAAATGTCACTCGTATCCCGTATGTAGTTTCGTATGAAATTTTAATACGAGTAGTGTATTTCCCAGTACGTAAAACACTCATGTCTATATAATAAATAATCATATCATGGCATGCGGAAGGCGATGATATTTAATGTCACTTATTTTCCCACTATTAAAAAGCAAGTCAACAAACTAAATTACTCACCAATGATATGTACATTCATGTAAATGTCACAATCATATAAACACGGGTGAACTACTTTATAAATATTGCAATGAGAGATGGTGCACAAACATCTAATAGCAAAGAACTGCAATATTAAAGTGCTACTACGACGAAAATCGCTCAAACTTGGATTCAGCTGAAACTTCCTAAAAATACTCTTTAAAGGTCCAATAATCACTGTATGAAGTGTTTTCTCGATATTCAGGACGAAAGTATGATATTTTTACGATTATTTTTTGGAGTCTGTGACGTCATACACTCAACATCGAACATCGCTCCATACATTTCTTTGTAGTTTATGATCAAAATATCAGTAGTAAAGGGAGAAAGAAATACCCAAACACCCCAAAATATAAATTATAGTCACAAGTAATGTGAAATAAGCACATTAGCCACCCTTTGGGCTTCATAGGAATAAAATAAATTAAGGATTTATATACAAAGAAATGTATGGAGCGATGTTTGATGTTGAGTGTATGACGTCACAGACTCCAAAAAATAATCGTAAAAATATCATACTTTCGTCCTGAATATTGAGAAAACACTTCATACAGTGATTATTGGACCTTTAAAGAGTATTCTTAGGAAAGTTTCAGCTGAATCCAAGTTAGAGCGATTTTCGTCGTAGTAGCACTTTAATGATCGTCATTAAATATTCCGTACCAGAGTAGATACGGCGAAAATGATAACAAAATGTTTTCCTAATATTAACGTTGCGTTTAGTCTTTACTCAGTCGTTTTCACACTGGATAGATATATAGAACATTAGATGATCAAGAAAATATGTCCTTTCAACATTTGATATAAATGTTTTCAAAATGTTTACTTCATGAATATCAAACAAGAAAACAAATAATGTCTCCTAAGAAATTCACTATACAGTAATACCTTTTAACATTTTTAGGCCATTATCTACATGTTTTAGATCGTAATAGTACGTGAAATGCAAGAATATTAGAACGATTTTACATTTTACATAATATTTAGCACGACTCGTGAATGGGGCTAAAGCCGCCATTTTGAAAACAATGCAAATAACACGAGTGCATTATGGTATGATAATCGTGGATTCACGAAATCAGAGGTTAGTTAACTTCTGGACTAGCCTAATCGAGCTTTGAACTGACTCCATTCAGAAAAATGACTTTGTACTCAACCAAACGGTTTTTCTTTTATTGTACCTTGGTAATAATGATTGTTCTAATCATTTTGATCTGTGCGATTGGCAAGCAGCAGTGGTTGAGTTTGATGGGGAACGGACATTCTTTACAAGTAAGTTGCTCTCCAATTCTAATAAGGCCGAAACCTTTTTACATCCAGACACATCGGTTATAATGGGTTTATAACTTGATAACAGAGTAAGGTGTTTTTACTACTCGAGTCAGCAAAGCAGAGATTAGATTTTATGAGTTACGATAAAATTAATGTCGAAATAGGACAACTTTAGTTTTGTCTCAAAAATATACCTGGAAGAAAAACTGTGCTAATTATATAAGATGATATTTATTGATATATCCATCCTGAGTTAATGATTTGATATAACCGTATAACACAACATTTGACTTAACCCGAGAAGATGAATTTTCGTTGTAGCTAGTAATCAGTCCATGTTGTCATTGGACCTCAAAACGAAGCAGCTTGCATTGGTCACTCATGCGTTTGATCGTCCTTGGAGCCAAGGTGAACGAAACTTGTCAACTTACCTGTCCTTGTCAATACCCTATAACAGTGAAATTACCAATATTTCGTTAAGAATCCAAGAATATTTGTAATCGATCAATTTATCTCAAAAATCTTATTAGAAAATCTAGTAGCTTTACCATAAATAGATTTCACTCCATATGAGACACCTCGTATGATTCAGACAAAACAAAGCTGAAAGTCCACGTTCTCTCTCACATGTGAAATTATCACTCCACTCGCTATTTTTTTTACATTTTATGTTTTTCCCTCAACAAAGAATCGCGGCTCTGTAAATATTCACCAATACTGAATCACTCCAAAAGTATGGGGGAAAAAGCCTTACAGAAGAAAGTTAATTCTCCACAACAGGCAACCATGGTTGGCTGGTCACAACGCAGTTCGAGTATATTGTTTTGGTGATGCTACAAAATAAGATGAATGAAAAAATAAAAGAGATTGTAAAATATTTTAGTATCAAAATGAGCCTCGATTCTCTTCGGATTTTGGATGGACGTGTTTAACGCGTTCCTCCTAAAAAACGACGCTAAGTGGCCATTATGGCATCTTTGGAACAGATAAAGGAGTTACTGAAGATTGAACTATCGCCAATTCATTCCACATTAGAAAACGTGAAGGAAACCTTCGATGAAATGAACAAAACTGTTAAATTTCTATCGGCAAAATACGATGAGTTACTTACTCAAGTCAAATCTGTGAACGAGAAAATCTCTACTCACAGTTCGAGTAACAAGTATATGAGGCTTCAAATGGAAAATGTCGAAAAATCTGCCTCAGAAGCAAAGAATCAAATAGAAGAGCTAGCCCAGTACCTAAGAAGGGATTGCCTAGAAATATCTGGGATTGAAGCAACGAGGGATTGTACTGCTGGAGCCATTGCCGGATCGGTTGGTAAAGCCATTGGTGTGCCTATCACACAAGAAGATATTTCTATCGCACATCCTTTACCTTCCTATAACAAAGATGCGCCGCCAAAAATCATCGTCAAATTCACTCGAAGAGATGTTAGGAATAATTTCTATTCGAAGCGCAAGAACCTTGCAAATAAGAAGATCAAAGATCTACCAGATCTTCAATTAACTTCTGACCATCGTGTATTCATATCCGAATCTTTAACCCCGTACAAAAAAAAGCTTTTTGGCGATGTAAATAAGCTGAAAAAACGTTGGCACTGGAAATTTATCTGGACCTGGAATGGAAGAATATTTCTAAAGCAAGTAGAGGGAACTCCAACGTACAGTTTTGACACCGAAGAAGACTTTGAAAATATTGAATCACGATATGAATAGAAATATTCAGTTGCTATCATTCAAGCTTGAACGCCGATGGGCACCATATGCTGTGAACTTTTATTAAAATTCCAATATCGAGTCAAGTAAGAGTATAAGGTACTATAACTGTTAATATTATTTCTTTATTATGTGCTTAAAGTGCCTATCACCCATTTTTTTTTACTTTTTCATATCGAAATATAAGCTATTCTAAGAAACCTGTCGAAAGAATTTTTTGATTCTGACCCTTTTTTCTATTTTTTTCGAGCGGTCAAAAGTGCGAAAATAGGAAGATTTCAAAATATGACCGAGCGAGAGGGGAGACTGGGCTAGTGACGTAGAAGGAGCAACACGCTCTTCTTGATTTACAAAGAAATGTATGGGATACTAGGGGGGATACTGAAGACGTCCTTGCGTTTCTTAGTTTTTTTATAGGAGTCCTTGGACTTTTAACTACTTTCTTGGGCTTCTATGAGGAAGTTAATTATCTAAAGATTCCATTTCCAGTTCTCATCAGGATTCGTAGCCTAATTTACTGGTATATTAGTGAAGCGAACACAACCTAGCAAAGCAAGCGAGGTGACTGAAGTGAAGTAATTCCGACCCGATCACAAATATTATCTCATTGGCTGGGAATAAAACTTGTCAAAACCTTAGTAAATACACCAAAAGTACAGCAGCATAGATAGAAATTCCTACCTGGAAATTCCTAGAGTCGTTATAGGGAACCGAAGTTGATAACAGGTAACATTTTACTTGCCATTGCTCGAACTGAGTCGTCTTCGCACCGGATCGGGAATTTATTCCCGGTTTATTAAAGAATAAAACAGTTTTGGTGATTGTGGTAACATTTCAGTGATTATTAAACTCTTAAGAAGTATTTGGTGCATTGCTAAAAGGGCTGTAATGAATGGTTGAGACAAAATTCCCGTACGATTGACACAATAATACTACTATTCACAATATTTTAATTATTTGCTACCGTAGAATGCTCTTCAGATTTTTTACCTTTATCGAATTTCCCTCAATAGACGATTGTTTTATCTTTAAAGATAGGTATGGCTAGATACTGTGAGACAGGATATGAAACTGATAGAATAGAAAATATTATATTTGACTATGAAGTGAAACCATGTTGACCTGCAGAGTAACAGTAGACTGATGATGCGAAGTGTCACGCACCCTTACATGTAGTTCCTCGACTGAACTACTACAGTATAAATATATAATGCAATTCATGTTTAGATATTTTGAAAACTGTTAAGCCATCTACATCGAAAAAGATTTTGTGAACTACCTGGAGTTATTTCATTGTTTCTGTTATTTAGATTTGATGTTTCTGATTTGGAAACGACCTGGAAGAATTTTGCGCGGCACGGACTCACATATTCATCCATAAATACCTCAGATATTATTAAGAATAATGCTAAAAAATTTATGACTTAAAGGGTGTAGGTACATGTAGTGCTCAGAGTTACTGTATGTGAAATCTATAAGTTTTTGAAGCTAATTTATTACACTTGATTCTGAGCGTGACAGCCTAATATGAGGTTTTCCCTAGGTTGCGTTTAACTTCTCGCTGCTTTTCTTTTTCTTAAAATAATTCAAAAATAATATCATTCTTGAAGTCTGAAGTAATTAACATCCTCTAACCAGAAAAAGGAGGTCTTTTGAAAGCGTATAAACGGCAAATTGGTCATTAATACCAGTGAAATCTAGAGAGAATGAGGAAACATCTAAACCCAACTTACTCCTCTTACGTCACAGCCCAGTCCTCTAGGTCATCATTTTACGCGGCCAGAGTCAAAGAAATGCCTATTTTCGCACTTTTGACCGCTCGAAAAAAATAGAAAGAAGGGTCAGAATCAAAAAATTCTTTCGACACGTTTCTTAGAATAGCTTATATTTCGATATGAAAAAGTAAAAAAAAATGGGTGATAGGCACTTTAACTCAATTAAGAAAAAACAAAAGCTCTTTAAAACACACTTCTTAAGTAATGACCCGGAAAAAATTAAGTATTATAAAACGTATAACAATAGATTAAATAAAATCAAAGAAGCTGCTAAAACAAATTACTTTAGAGCACAGTTTGATTTAAACAAAGAAAACTTAAAAACTACATGGAAGCTCATTGGTATGATTATCGAAAGGAAAAAAGCATCGTCAGTAACAAGTATCGAAAAGATCATTCATAACAATAAATGTCATACTGATAAAGCTAGCATTTGTCATCAGTTAAATTCATATTTCATAAATGTTGGCCAAGATCTTGCTGGGAAAATACCGGAGGTTGATGTCCATCCAAGCCAATACATAAAAACATCGAATCCAAGTCGCTTCATGTTTCGTGGAATACTTTCAAATGAGGTGCACGATGAAATTCTAAACCTGAAATTGAACAAATCATGCATTGGTGTTCCGCAAAAGTGCATAAGAATATCGAGCAACCACCTTGGTGAAGCATTAACAATAATATTTAATCAATCCCTGCTTCAAGGTATTGTTCCCGATGTTCTTAAAATTTCTAAGGTAACACCTGTCGCCAAAGGAGGAGATGCCATGGATCCAGCTAATTATCGCCCAATTTCAACTTTATCAGCTTTTACTCAAATTTTCGAAAAGCTCGTCTACAAACAGTTCATCAATTACATTGAAAAACACAATTTTTTATTCGAGTTTCAGTTTGGATTTCGAAAAGGCCACTCAACCTCACTAGCCATTACTGAAATAGCGGACAACCTAAGGAAAGCAATAGACAATAAAATGTATACTTGTGGTGCATTTTTAGATTTTTCAAAGGCCTTTGATACTATTAATCACAAAATTCTAGTAGAAAAATTAGAACTATATGGAGTCAGAGGTATTGCGCTAAATTGGTTTACCAATTATTTAACAAATAGGCAACAATATGTTGCTTTTGGTAACAACGTATCCTCAAAACAAACGATGAATTGTGGAATTCCTCAGAGTAGCTCTCTTGGACCTTTCTTGTTTTTATTATATATTAATGATTTGCCAAACTGCTCTGATACTCTGAAATTTAGAATATTTGCTGATGACACGAATGTCTTTGCCTCGCATTATGACTTAAGGGAACTTGAAAAACTAATGAACTCTGAGCTCCAAAAAGTTAAGACATGGTGTGACGCAAATAAACTATCAATTAATTATACAAAAACAAATTTCATGATCGTGAAATCAAGTAAAAAGAAAGACGCGGTAATTGATCAGAAATTTCAAAACAGAAATGGTTCAAGCAATTCTTTACAAAGAAAAGACCACATAAAATATTTAGGAGTCATAATTGATGACTGCATATCATGGAGATACCATATTTCTCATGTCTGCTCAAAAATTTCACGAAATATTGGAGTGATATCAAAATTACGGCATTATCTCTCCATTCATCAACTGAAACAAATTTATTACAACTTTGTTTATCCCTACATATCATATGCAATATTGGCCTGGGGAAGCGCTTATAAAACGCACATTAAGAAAGTGCAAGTCAAACAGAATATAGTTGTAAGAATAAGGTTCTTTGCTGTATCTTTTGGCGAAAACACCGAAAGCGCCCTTCCCTTGCTAAATCTCTTGGAGCTTCTCACAGTAAATAATATTTATCGTCTTCATGCTTTAAAATTTACTCATTTATGGCACAAAGGTAAGCTCCCAGAGACACTTTCCTCTTTTTTCAAATATGCAAAAGATATCCATCCTTACAATACCAGGTACGCAGCAAAGCAAAACTTGCATAAATCACAAGTGCGTACCAATATAGGCAAGCAAATGACGGCTAATATGGCGATTGAACTTTGGGAACAAATTCCTAGCCACTTAAAAAATTTTAATGTATTTTCGTTTGCAAAAAAATTAAAAAGTTATTTACTTGGCGACCAATTACAGATAAAAATTTAGTTCTTCCTTAGATTTTCCTCTTTCTAAATATTCTATTTCTTTCTTCATATATGTTAATATATACCATACATTTCATTACTCTAATTGTGGATTAACAGTTTTATTGTTCAGTTAAATTGTAATTATCACTTTTTATGTACTTGGTTCTTCTTCAGTTTACTCCAATGTTAAATTTTAAATTGCTGGGGTCTAACTCGAAAACCTTATGGTTAATTTAGACCCCAGGCTCTGAATTATGTTTTTTTGACAATTATCTATTCTTTATTTTCTTAGTTGTTTTCTATAGTTGTTTTTCACATTTCATGTAAATTTTCTTGTATGAGCAAATAAATTGTATTGTATTGTATTGTATTGTATTGCACATAGTAAAACTAGGGAATTATTTAATTGTTATGCGATCCCCATATCACTATAGATCTTATGAGCCTTTGCAAACAGGTCTGGGATGTGAAGTCGACTGAGAAGCCGTTATCTCCACTGGTATGTCAATTTGGAAACTTCCGTTACTGTTGATCAAAGTTCGATAGTATATCTTATTTAATTTCTAGAATAAAAAACTAGGCAAGTATTAATGCGTCACTGAACGATATCGCCAAACATTGAGAAGCATAGTTTTTTTCTAGACTCGTTCCGCATTAATGGGTTACTTAATATAAACCCTAAAAATGAAAACTAATAATAATAATATTAATAATAAAGAAAATTTATATAGCGATGTTCTATTTATGTATGATTTTCACTCAAACACTCTGCCATCAGTTACCCATAAGTAAAATATATACCTACGGAACACAATTAGCTTCAAAAGATTTCTTGTACATTTCCAAAATAAGAACTAATTATGGCAAACTTGATATCTGTAACGTCGGTTCCATTACTTGAAACGAGATCAAAGATGAATTAAAAAGGACTAAACGTTCAGGTTTTTAAAAACGTATGATAGATCAGTTACTAGTTACTCTGATGCACTACTCTTCGCCCATGGTTCCTTTTTCTTTTTACTTTATTGCTTTTTTCTTTTTCTTTATTTTTTACTCCAATCCAATTACATTTGTCTTTGGATTTTCCTATTTCTATACTTATTCTTGTAACAATTATCAAATAACAGTACCAAATGACCAATTTGCTACCTAACTTGATTAGCATTATTATATTCTCAAAATTGTACCAATTAATTATAATCTGCAAATCAGAGGGCACAAATAAAGTTCTATTCTATTCTATTCTATTCTGTTCCATTCCATTCCATTCCATTCCATTCCATTCCATTCCATTCTATTCTATTCTATTCCTCACATTCTAGACCTGTTTACAAAGGCTCATATAACCTATACATATGGGAGTCGTTTAATAAACCATTTAAATAATTCCCAGGTTTTATTATGTGCAACGAATAAGTATTATTCGTTATTAAGTAAAAACATTGTATTATCGATGCTTAGTTGCGATAAAAAAATGATTTCCATCATTCGTGATTTGGCCGCCATGTTTGTGCCCCTCATTGTGACACCAAGATGGCGGACCCAATGCATTTCAACTACTTATGAATTTCGAGAATGCGCACAATCAATCGCTCGATTCGTATCTCGAAATCTAAAACTTCTTTTAACTAGAACTGGGAAATTTTTTGATGACGTAGGTGATAACACCCTTTATTTTATATGCAAGATGAAATATGGCTAGCTATGACAACTCATTTCTGGTCAGCAGGCGGACATACGTAAACACATGCATGTGGACTGCAGTGAGCTATGACTATAAATAAGTGTTGCTGGGTTGATTTCTATTGGATAGCTATTGTATTATCATATATAGGTCAAAATTACTTGATACTGATTGGCTAATGAAGGAGGGCTTTTTTCCGTAATTCGGGGCCGAATTACTGGAAAATGATTGGTAGTTCAGTTGCTTAGCAACGCTCATAAACTGCAAACTTTTCTTTTCAAAATGGCTTCTCGTTTTGAATTGCGTTGGCAGATGAAAAAACGATAAGAAAACTAAAAAAGGCGCTTATAAAGCGCATGTGCCTACTTTTTGGAAAATAATAAACTTTAACTCCATTATTTTTTGTGTGTGTTTGTACGGCCATTACACCGAGTGAGTGCCAATAGTGTAGATGTTTTATGGGTTATTAGTTTACTTCATGTTTTTTCTTTCGAAAGAAAAAACATGAATTCATTGATAATTTTTTAAAATATTTGCTGATGTATACTAAACTAGATAAAACCACTTGATCTTTTTGACACATAAATTCTCACAAATTTGTCATGTAGTCGGAGTGAAGTAATAGGTGAGGAAGCCTTTTTCAGCAGAGAATGTTTTTGAAATTTTATTGTAGGAGTAGTGTTTGTAGTCTAGATGGTTTTGCTTTGCTAATACGAATGTCGATATTGAGCACTTCTTGGCCGTGTGGGAGGGCCGTGCAGGGAAATATTTAGCTGGAGATTATGCTGCATGGACTGAAGGTAGCGATCAGTCGTCCATTAGTAATGTCTGTTCTACTTCATATGTGATTATTTATGGTGATTAAGAGGGGTAGTCCGTAAAAATCACCTGAGGTGTGCAAAATGCAAAAAATCAAAATCGCTCAAATTTTGTCAGAATATAGGCCCTAGTGAGCTATAACTGTCGTATAAGTTTTACCTCGATCGGATAAATATTTTAGGAGAACTGCGCCAAAATCCATTTTTCAGGATCACTTCCGGTTTCTTCACGCGATTTCACCTCATTCGAAAAAACTCTAAAAAATACAAAATGCCTTTGACTTTCTTTGACAAACGATATAGTTTTGTGCTTGTGGAATACTAATCTTCAATTAGATGAATTTATTTAGCATTTTGCGTAAAATGAAAATATTTTATCGATTTTAATATATTTACATTAGTTTCATTATTTTGAACATTTTTTCATATCCTATATTACAATGGTAATATCTCCAATGGTACACCGATTTACACAAATTAACTACTATAGGGGCGACTAGCAATACTTCATCTTCACTTTTATCAAATAAAATTTTGGGGCACTCGAAAATTTGAATTATGGCAAGACGAAATGTAACCCCTATTTACCCCCAAAATAACGACCATTTAAGTCGCTATCGGTCACGCTTCATGCGGAAGAAAAAATATTTTGGTCCATTACACCGCTTATTAATAGACAAAAAACTCAATGGAGTAAAATATAAAACCTTCTGACAAAGTTTTAAAATATTTGCAGTGATATTCTTTTTAAGACAAGTGTGACTGTTGCCATGAACAGTCGTGGAATGTTTAAATAACTATTGGGTATATAATAAGTACATCATTATTTTGATCTCAAATTTCAATTGTCGGTCAACGGACCACGAGGAGCGATTTGTAAGAGCAAGTATATGGCTAGACAAGGTCAGTAAAATCTTATACAATTACTTTGTAATCACACATATATATGATTTATTATTGATTGTACATTTTTGGATGATTTAGACACACCGTATATACCATTGTTCACTGTAAATCATGCCTGATTAGAGATAACACAATTGTGATTGTAACCTTAAGTAATTCATGTATTCTTTTATGTTTGTTATAGTTTTACGATCAAATTAAGAACTATTAAAGATTGTCAGAGATCCGTATAAAACCCTAGCCATGGTTACGCCGGTACCTACAACAAGCATGCTGAGTATTATTGTTGTGTCACTCCATACTAAAGGTTTCATCCAGTGATTTTCGGTATATACTGGCTTTATAAAGCTTCAATCACGATTTAACAACCTTACTTATACAGTATGAACACCTTTTACCTTATCATACTTGATTTGTAGAGAATCAACACGCTGAAAGCAGGAAGACGATACGAATACTAGTATAAAACTCAACAGTCAAATTCTCTGCAGGATTTTTTTGCATTTTGCACGCCTCAGGTGATTTTTACGGGCTACCCTCTTAACAGGTATAGTATAAGACAAGTAATGAAATACTTCTTCATGATCATTTACATTAATTTGTGCTTCCTGTGTTCTGCCGATTCATTTTGTGAAAATCTTGCGTGACTGAGACAAAATGGCGGTCACATTTTGAGGAACGTTTTCCTCGTTTTCTCGATGAAAAAGCCACAATGTTCTCCCAGTTTTTTTAGACCAGTTTTTTCCTTGAGGTCTCTCCTACTTCATATGTGATTCTGTTTGGCGATTAAAAGGCATAAAGTTATGAAAGTATGCTTTGCTTATTTACTTGAAAGTTACGCGTGACAGAGTTACTTTCACAACCCGATGACAATAGTGTCAACTTTTTTGTAGTAGGCACTAAAAAGTTTAAGCGAAAAAGAGAACACTAGAAAGAGTACAGGTGACTGGATAATTTTTTTAAATGACGTAAATGGGCCTCTGAAAAGCTACTCAAGTAGTGTTAAATGTGTAATATTTCACCAGCTGGGCCATGTGCCTATCTTTATTAAACATCACTGGGAATTCAGCACAATCATTTCAGCCTGGACTCAAATTCAAAACGCCGACCAAAACGCCACTTTGAACGGCTTCTTCTTTTGGATTCTTATTCAGACTAAGAACTTTGTTTGTAGGAATATAATTTTATGCATCCTTTTCTTTTCGTACAATATTTAAATTACATACGTTTTTAGTATTATTTATTATTATTCATGTATGTAAGTCAACGTTTTCTCATTATCAATTGATAATGACGTTCAGTTAACGTCGAAACGTCGTGTAATGTTATTTAGTAATATTTTATCGCTTAACTTCATCATCAAATACTTTTCTTTTTGTAGAAAAGAAAGCCTTGAAGTGTTATTGTCCAAAATTTGATAGAAGAGAGCACATGTAACGAAGAATCACGTTTGAAATCTGCCGAATAAAATTATTTTGAACCATAACTACATTTGGTAGTTTGTTTTCGTTTAATTTTGCCCTGTACATGATAAACGTGTAATAGTATGGTTAAATTGTTTTTTTTTTCCAAAGTTTTGAAATCACTCGTGAAATTAATCCTTAATTTTATTCAAATACTGATGTAAATTTCAATTTTCGTTAGTTTTTCCCCCACTCCAAGCTGAATAAAAAAGAGGGGTCCCCGACTTTGTTATAGAGCTATAAGTGATTCAAAATGTTTTCGTGATATTTTACTTATCAAAACATTAGAATTACGTCATCAAAATGAGTGATCTAGAGCTCGCGATCTAAATTCATGCGTAGAAAGGATGCGCGCGAACGATGCCCATGAACGTCCTTAAGTCCTTGCTACTATTGGAAAAGTCGAAAGGTTTTTACCCCTCCCAAATCAGAAATGAAAATAAGTAAAATCTTCCCCTTTTGAATAAGAACTAATTATCATATTCCTTGATTCATTTTCTTAGCCGCAAATCCAGAAAATGAGTGAACGTCATACATACACAATGCAACCGTTGCATCAGGAAGACAAAGAACCAATAACTTACAACATTTCAAAGGTTTGTAAGAGTTCAGTTTTTTTAGGGCCAGTATTTTTGTTGGGTTCCCTGTGGTTCAGGGGCAGCCAGCTTTAGCTTTGTTTAATATGCTAATGACTCTAAGACATTATATTTTCGGAAAAAATAACCTGTTCTACAAGTTGTGTTGAATATTGTTTTTACCAAACCAAATTACAACTGCTATTTTTTGATCGACATTTCAGTTTTATTTAGCCATAGAAAGCTTAGTTTAATCACGACAATTCGTAAATCGATAGACCTCTTTAGGGACTGTTCAATAATTATAGGGAGGGGGGTTCTAAAATTTCCCAAATTGGGCTTAAATTGAAACTAAACCCCCCTGTGCTAAACGTAAAATAACTTCTCACCCCTTCCCCATACATCATACTATAAAACGACAATGCAAGTACTGTGAGACGTAAAAATGAAACCATTGAAATACTACAAAAGTGTGAACAAATAAAAACAAAGATAACTGATCATGATGATCAGCTTGTTTTCTAAAAGAAGTGGGAAACTCCAAACTGGACTGAGTTGTCATCATAAATTCAACTCAGTAACACTGCACTTTATTACTACTAGTATTGAAAGAAACATTAGATATTTGTTGGATAACATGGATAAAGCTATGGAAAAGTACTATGCTACCTATATGATTGGATCGAAACAGAAGTCATCATTTTCACGGAAGAAAAAAGAAAAAAAAAAAAAAAAAAAAAGCTAAATAATGCAAATCCTCGGCAACAGAACATACTTTAGGAAGAAAAGGGCATGTGTTATATTTAATTCCTTAGGAGGAAATCCTTTAGCAAATGAATACAGCCCTGAGCAAGATATATGGCACCCGACAACTTGATAATATTGAAGAGGAAACTCTACTAATATTTACATCTCAAACTGACAAATCCTGCCTGAGGGATCTTCTTTCTTCAAATGTTTCGTTGGGGAGGCCAAGGAGCTTGTTCAGACCTTCTGTTTTTATCCTTGACATAGCACTAAATATCATGAGCATAAAGCACGAATAATTATTACAAAGCAAAACAAAAAAGACATGACATAGTCAGTTGTCTTATACATAGTAAATCAATGTGTCATAACTTTACCACAGTACAGTGTAGGAAAGTCGTGACTGTTTTTGTACTTTTTTTATTACAAAGGATACTCAGTTTATACATTATATTTCATATGGTTTTGAGGTTGCACCACAAGTTGTGTTCTTTATACAGTAAAAATATAACAATGAATGTTTATTTTAAATAGTATGCTTCTATGCATCTTTTCAATTTTATAGTGAACAAAATCCCAAATTGACTCACGACCCCCCCCCCTCCATATTTAAGCAATTAGCTCATAATCCCCCTACCCTACACTCCAATTTAACTTTTGACCCCCCTATTAATCTTTGAACCCCCCCTCCCGATAATTATTGCACAGTCCCTTAGCTTGAGCGTAAATTTTTCCAGAAATTTCAGACCACGTGTCATTCTCTTGAGAATACGACTAGGTGCTAATGTGCCCTTCGGAGATAGCTGGGCAAAATATTGGAATAGACAGAAACCGGCTACACTATGACGAGGCAATAATAGAAAATCTCTGTATTTATTCTATCATTTTCAAATCGAAAAAGGAAATATTGAATTCACAACGATTCCGTGTCTGACACAAGGGTTTAGCTTAGATATGGTTTGGGGGTCGGCTGGTCTCTCCCCTGATGTCTTCAGACTAGAATATTTTCCTGCGTAATCTGTACACCCAAGGGCAGATTTGCCTAATTGACGTCACGTGCAAAGTCCATACGACGCCTCAGCTCTGCGGATGTCTCGGTGGCAAGGCACAGTGGAATTAATATTTTGATTTTTTCGCTTCGATTCAAATCGATATCGTATCAAGATAAGAATTAGATATTTTTCCAGAATTGCCATGGCTTGGCTTCAAACCCTTACATTTTGTAATATAATTATGAAAACGAAAAATGAAAAACATGAAAACACCCCCCCCCCCCCCCCCAAAACATACACACACACACGAACAAAACTACAAAAGAGGTGCTAATTGACAAATTTACAAATGTTTGTAACTGGGGGTACACGCTATACCCCAAGAAATACCAACGTCTCTTGTAAATTTGTCAAATAAGCTAAGTTAACCTAAGTTTCCTCGGACGACATAACACCTGACATAATGAATCTTTGTAGGGTTACTAAAGTAAATGTGCTCTTTCCAGTGCTGCTATTAGTTTTTCACTCATTCGAATTTGGCGCCATCTTGGCAAAGGGTCTATTAGGTGTACGTGTAATTATTATGAGTTTTTTTATCATTTACAGGTTGGTGTTCCATGTCAAACTCCTCCATTCATGGTTAATCTTAGCGTGCCCCATCCTCCAGCTTTTTCCTATGCAAACAGCACGCACTTGTCCAATAACCTCACCATGGTAACGGGATATATCAATCTCGGTAAATTTAAAAAAGGAAAGGCAGATTTATTTTATACCAATGACATGTACAAGGGATGGATGCGAAAGCTGGCAAAAATACGCAACTTTATGGTGATATTTGTGAAGGATAACATAACCGATACGATATTCAGGGAAGCGAGATCTTATCTTCCTTCTAACTTCACAAAAATAATACATATCAAAAGAAATGACCTTTGGGGATTCAAATTAGAAAATTCTATAAAAAATATTTACGATGCTCCATGCTATCCCAAGTTCCACCCAAACACAGTTATGGCTTCGTATTCATGTGTTATGCATAGCAAATTTGACTTTATGGGAATGGCGGTGCAAAAAAATTACTTCCAAACTAAATATTTTAGCTGGGTTGATATTGGATGTTTTAGAGACGAACCGGAAAACGGCCCGCCGCTCTCTCTTGGTCTTCCAAAAAAATTCAATGAAGAAAGAGTAGCGTATACCGAAGTATTCTCAAGGCAAACCAACGTGAAATGCCAAGACATTGTCTTCAACAACTTAGTGTGGGTAGGGGGACCGTATTTTGTCGGTAGAGGTGACGTCATGCTTGCATGGGTGACGCAATATCAGTCTTACGTGTACAATATGTTACATTCTGGATTGATGAGTACGGACCAACAGGTGATATACTGTATGTTTAATGCAATTCCACAACCTTCTAGTGTTAAGATACAAGTGTACAAGGCACAGAAGGAGTACCACGACTGGTTTACACTGGGATATCTCAGTAAGAGGAACCTGTCATAGCTTAACATGTCACGTAATAGTCTTCCGCCATCTTCGTTATTGACTCCAAATGCAAATATCATTAATAGACCGCTTGCATGTGACGTCAAAGGAGCACAATTTGGGGGACAAAAACAAACGAATTTCAATCTCCTGAGAATTGGAAACCTATTCTGATGTCCTCCAAACTGAACTGCATCTCGACATTCTGCAAGGGATCATGATGCAATGGCTTTTCCCAAGATAACACCGGTTTGGATACATATCCCACGCTTGTTATGACGTAAATTTTAAATGGATGACGAACTGTGTGTGAGCTCGCAATGATAGATATGTAACCAATTGTCCAAGTTGTTAAAAAATGGTCCCTATCATTACAAATCAAGAGCGTGTAGTCATCCCTTCATCATTGCACCAAGGTACGCTTTACAAGCTTCATACTGCTCACCGGGGTCCAGAATTCAGGCATGCACGGAACTGTGTATTTTGGCCAGGCATTAACCAGCAGAACTGAGATCTCTGTGAAGAGTGTATCACATGTGCTCAACATTCTCACCAACACCCACGTGAGCCACTCCGACTTTATCCAGTTCCCACCTTACCATGGCAGCTAGTCTCACAAGATCTATTTGAGCGCAAAGGTCAAACATACCTAGTAACAGTCGACCATTACATTGATTTCTACGAGATAGACCGACTCCCCACTATACAATCTGCAGCAGTAGTCCAAGCTAGCAAGAAACATTTCAGTAGGCACGTGGTTCCTCACACTCTCATAACGGACAACGGTGCTCAATTTACCTCAGATCTTTTTAAATAGTTTGCCAGCAAGTACAAGTTTAACCAGGTTACCTTCTCACCTTATTGGTCACAATCAAACGGCAGAGCAGAAGCTGCAGTGAAGTCTGCTAAGCATCTTCTCCTCACAGCAGATGATGTCGACTTGGCCCTACTATCAGTAAGGAACACTGCCCCTGCTGGACATTTTTTTCTCCAGCAGAGCGTCTGTTTGGTCGTGCTCTAGGGACAAACATACCTCAACCTTCAGTGGCTCTGGAACCTTTCACTCCCCCACGTGACCAAGTAGTGGAAGAGCGTCTACAATGTAAAATTGAAGAAAAACAAGCTTATGACAAGCACGCTGGATCACCACTTCCCGATCTCCCTCCTGGAAGCTTTGTGTATGCAAAGCCACCTCCTTCATCTACGGCGAAGGCTTGGATTCCTGGACAAGTAGTTGGGAATGCTGGCCCCCGCTCATACCTGATCAACACTGGATCAAGACAAATCCGAAGGAATCGTGTTCAAGTCACTCTGGCTCCATCGCCATCATTCTTCAGCTCAAAACCGACAAACACAAAGGGCAAATTCAGTACCTCCAAACAACAACATCATCCTAAATGAATGCACAGTTCCTCCACCATCTTCTGCTATCTCCAGAGGAACCGGTGGAAAGGAAGCAGAAGAGCCACCAATGAAGGATGAGACCTCCTTCAATCCAACTACTGAACCTTTACCTACTATAACTCAGAGTCCTTCCGTCCATGAATACAGACAAGCTGATCAGAACCCCACACCATCTTCAGATGTAGCTGAGCCACCCAGATTACCCACGGTGCCAAATCATAGAACTGTAACTGTAACTCACAGTGGTCGAACAGTAAGGCCTTCTGCGCGATACTCAGACTGATCGATGTAGGTTTATTTTCATTTGTTCTGCAGATGACTACAACGTCGCACAACTTTGAAGATGGAGTTTGTTTAGAACTGTATCATTGTTTGTTCCAGTTATATATTAGTGTTAAAGGAGAAAGCGTGTAATAGAACTTAGTTAGATTCGGGCTCCCTGTGTTGTAAACCATGATCCCTTGCCCCTAGTTTGCTACACCACGAGGTGGCCATGTTGAATTAAGAGATTCAAAACTCACTTTATTCATGCTTATTACAACGTCTCTATCAAGAAAGAGGCTATAACAAGTTAGAGAAAATAAGCCAAAAGGTATGTCAAAAGTAATTCAAGCATCACTTGTCAATGTTTTGTCTTACAGCACAAAATCTCTAACAAGTTTCCTAAAATCGAATTCAATGGAAGATTCAGAAAAAGTGAATACAGATTAAGCTAAGATCTGTCCCTGTGTGGGAGATGTTAAGAGTGAATAAAGAAGCAGTACGTCCCTTTCCGGTCTATAAATAATGGGCGATATGGACGGCCGGGATTAGAAAGCGATACTGAAGTGTGTATCATCTCTTAAGCATCAATATACTTCGGCTTTAGGACCTAGAGAGTTCGATTACAGCCTATGATATAATTATTATGAGCAATTTAGTAAGGCGTAAGTAGAGGCGGTAAAGTAATCTAGTTAGGAAGGAAAAGTGTTCTTGAAAGGAAATAAATTGTAAAACGACTTCCTGATTTGGAGAAAGGTATAATGCTGGATAATACACGGATTGTTATTAATCTTATCTTGAGTTAAAATACTGTAGAAGTTAATTTGAAAGAATTAACAAACGGCTTAGAAGAGCGGATAAGTTTTGTTATTATTTCAAAACCGGGAAATTGATGTGCATTGAAATAGTATACGTAATTGTTGACATGGGAATGATAGTAGACAGAAAAAGGAAAGCAAAGAGACGTATCAACGTAACTATTAAACGTTTTTTTTGAATTAAAAGAAAACGATGGAAGAGAAAACCAAATAATGGGAAACCGATCAACCATTTTTCCACCCATCCGACCGACCGACCGACCAACCAACCCATTAGCAGACTGACAAACAATCCAGGCAACCGGCAAGCCAAACGACTAGACTCCCACCGATCAAGCAACTAACCAATTATCAGTGACAGACAGACAAAACCGATTAAAAGAAGAAGAAAAAGAAGTCAAGATTAAACATGACAACAAACGAACATGCAACAACATCATATTTATAGTATAATTATATGTTTATCTTATATAAACGTTCAGTAAAATTTTGGACTTGACTATAGAGTTTTTTGAGCTGTGATTGGTCTAGCGACCGTTGATTCATAGACGATAATCACCGCTGGAGCGATGATTATATGAGGTTTTCCAAAGTTTTCCAGATCGGAAGCAATACTAAAACGTTTTTGATCCTCAATTTCGACTTCAAATATTTAGATATCTAGATATTTGAGACCATCCAGAAATATCACGACATTTGTTACCATTCCATCCAGTAATATTATCAGCATATTTTGTGCATTCCATCCAGTAATGATATTAGAATATTTGGTACAATTCCAGCCAGTAATATCAGCATATTTGATAACATTCCTCACGTAATGTCACGTTTTTTGTTACCACTTTATCCAGTAAAATCCGGTAATGATATCAGGATATGTGGTGCCATTCCATCAATTAATGTCGGGATATTTTGTACCATTCCAGCCAGTAATAACATGAAATTTTACCATTCCATCCAGTAATATCAAGATATTTGGTACCATTCCATGCAGTAATATTAGCAGCATATTTAGAACATTCCATCCCGTAATAATATTAGGATGTTTGGTACTATTCCAACGAGTAAGATCAGTATATTTGGTACCATTCCATCAAGTAATGTCACGCTATTTGTTACCACTTTATCCAGTAAAATCCAGTAATGATATCAGGATATGTGGTGCCATTCCATCAATTAATGTCGGGATATTTTGTACCATTCCAGCCAGTAATAACATGAAATTTTTACCATTCCATCCAGTAATATCAAGATATTTGGTACCATTCCATGCAGTAATATTAGCAGCGTATTTAGAACATTCCATCCCGTAATAATATTAGGATGTTTGGTACTATTCCAACGAGTAAGATCAGTATATTTGGTACCATTCCATCAAGTAATGTCACGCTATTTGTTACCACTTTATCCAGTAAAATCCAGTAATGATATCAGGATATGTGGTGCCATTCCATCAATTAATGTCGGGATATTTTGTACCATTCCAGCCAGTAATAACACGAAATTTTTACCATTCCATCAAGTAATATCAAGATATTTGGTGCCATTCCATCCAATAATATTAACAACGTATTTAGTACATTCCATGCAGTAATGATATTAGGATGTTTGGAACCATTCCATCCAGTAATATCAGGAGATCTGGTACCATTCCATTCATATCAGGATAGTTGTTTCAATTTTATCCAGTAATATGCAGTATTGATATCAGGATATTTGGTGCATTTCCAACAAGTAATGTCAGGATGTTTGGTACTATTCCCTCCAGTAATATCAGGATATTTGGTAGCATTCCTTCCAGTAATATCAGGATGCTTGGTACCTTTCCATTCAGTAATATTATCAGCGTATTTCTTACATTCCATACATTAATGTTATCAGGATATTTGGTTCTATTCCAACCAGTAATATCAGCATATTTGGTAGCATTCCATCAAGTAATGTCGGGATATTTCGTACCATTTCATCTAGCAATGATGGCAGTTTCTTTGGTACCATTCCAACCAGTATTGATATCAGGATATTTGGTACCTTTCCATCTCATAATATCAGGTAATTAAATACTATTCCATCCAGTAATATTATCAGCGTATTTTGTACATTCTATCCCGCAATGATATCAGGATATTTGGTACCATTTCATCCCGTAATACCAAGATATTTGGTAGCATTCTATCCAGTAATATTATCAGCATATTTTGTGCATTCCATCCAGTAATGATATCAGGATATTTGGCACTATTCCAAACAGCAATATCAGGATATTTGTTTCCATTTTATCTAGTAATATCCAGTAATGATATCAAGATATTTGGTGCCTTTCCATTAAGTAATTTCATGTTATTTGATAGCATTCGTTCCAGTAATTTCAGTAAATTTGGTAGCATTCCATCAAGTAATGTCGGGATATTTCGTACCATTTCATATAGTTATGTTAGCAGGATGTTTGGTACCATTCCAACCAGTAATGATATCAGGATATTTGGTGCCATTCCATCCAGTAATATCAGGATATTAAACACTATTCCATACAGTAATATTATCAGCGTATTTTAGATATTCAATCCAGTAATGATATCAGGATATTTGGTGCCATTCCATCATGTAATGTTACAGTAATGATGAAAAGGTAAATTATACACCGTGAAAAGATGAAAAAACGATGAAAAAACTTACTAGTAAGTTTTTTCATCGTTTTTTTATCTTTTCACGGTGTATAATTTACCTTTTCATCATTACTGTTTCATTAGAAACACCGACGCAGCTCACACTAGTTTTAGCTAGTTATACCATGTAATGTTACGGGTTTGTTTTCATTCCTTCCAATAATACCAGAATATTTGGTAACGTTCCATCCGGTAATATAAAGACATTTGGTTCCATGCCTGCCAGTATTGATATGAGGGGATTTGGTACCTTTCCATACAGTAATATCAGAATATTTTGTACCATTCCATCCAGTATTGTCAGGATATTTTGTACCTTTCCAACCAGTAATATCCGGATATTTGGTACCATTCCATCCTGTAGTACCAGGATATTTGTTACCATTCCATCCAGTAGTAATATCTGCGCACTTTGTACATTCCTTCCAGTAAAGATATCAGGATATTTGGTACCATTGCAACCTGTAATATCAGGATATTTGCTACCATTCCATCCAGTAATATTAGGATATGTGTTACCACTTGATCTTGTAATACCCAGTTATTATATCAGGACATTTGGTACAATTCCATTAAGTAATATCACGCTATTTGGTACCATTCCATTCAATAATATAAGGATATTTAGTAACATTCCATCCAGTAACATCAAGACATACGAGTGTGTAAATCCGGCTTATCCATATTGGGAATACGATGATTTCAAACTCGATAACTTAGATTCAAGCGAATGCATAAGTGAATTCAGAGTGAGTAACGAAGACCTCCCTCTTTTAGCTTATGCTCTTGGAGTTCCAAGACAGTTTATATGTCCTCAAGGAACTGTATGCAGTGGATTGGAAGGTCTATGTATTCTACTAAAGCGCTTGGCATATCCTTGCATGTACTTTGACCTGATTCACCGTTTCCCCCGGCCTGTTCCAGAATTCCGCATGATCTACAATGTTGTTTTAGACTGGATTCATACTAACCAAGCTCACAGACTTACATCATGGAACCAAGGCTTTCTTTCTCCAGCTAACCTAGAGCAGTACGCCCAAGCTATATATGGGATGCCCATTGACTAATTGTTTTGGTTTTATCGATGGCACCGTCCGTCCAATGTCACGACCAGAAAAAAATCAGAGGATTGTATATAATGGGCACAAACGTGTGCATTCCGTCAAATTTTAATCTTTAGTTGTCCCTAATGGATTAATTGCCAACCTTCATAGTCCTTTCGAAGGCCGTCGACATGATGCTGGTATGCTAAATGAGTCAAATATGTTAAATGCCTTACAAACGAATGCACATAAACCAGGTGGACAATCACTTTGCATTTATGGGGACATGGCCTACCCATTACGACCACAACTTATTGTATTAACCCCACAAATGAGGATTTTCAATGCAGGAATGAGCAAGGTACGCACATCAGTCGAGTTGCTTTTTGTGGATATTGTGACTTATTTCCAGTCTCTTGCTTTTAAGAGAAACTTAGAGATTGGCATGAGTGCAATTGGAAAGCAATACCTAGTATGTGCTCTGATGAGAAATGCAATCACCTGCCTATATGGGAACAGTACATCTGATTATTTCCAGGTAGACCCTCCAAACCTCCAAAGTTATTTTGCATAACTTAACTCGTGCAGACAGTCAGCTACATTTTATTTGTACATAAATTGAACTTTTACTTAGTTGATAAACTAAGATCTCTTATATGATATACAGATGAACATGATTATTTTGATGTAATATTCATTTTCTATAATCAAAGACATCATCATTTTGGTTTCCACCGAAAGCAGGTGATACAAGTTGAGACTAAAATAGGAAATGGCAAGTAAGGTAAATTCTTATATTTAGCCAATGTTCATAGATTGTTTATATCATATATGTAATGAGATAATTATGGCATTTTCCAAACTAGCATTTTATCTGTCCCAGCTCCTTATGTCCTCATATGATGAGAAACCTAAAACCTGAAGTATTGCACTTAACCGAAATAAATAAGCATTCTTAACTCAAATTCAGGAATGCTAATATAACAAAAACAAGATTTATTTTTTGTCATGAATTGCAATAGGCTAAAACAAGAATAAAGTCGTGAGTTACGATTCATCTTTTCCAAAAATGCTAAAACCAGAGCTTGAGACTGGGCCTGTGCTTACATTTGTTGCTGCATTTGCCTTTGCTGCAACAAAAACTGATCTTGCATCTGCATTTGCCTTGTCTGCTCAGATTCTAATCTCTTGCTTTCCAAGTCAAGTTTTCCCTTCATCAGTTCAATTTCTTCTTTTTTCATTTCAAGCTCTGATTCCCTTTTTATTTTGAGGTATTCTAGTGGATCAACTCCAGTTCTCCTGCTTCTTTTCCTCTTAAGCTTGACATCATCTAGCTCTTCATCTTCTTGATCATCTATTGCTACTTGCTTTCCCCAAGAGGTCATTGCTTTGTTCCTGATGGCCAAATCTTTAGCTTGCTCACTCTCTGATTTAGTCTTATCACTACAGTTAGATGGACCACTGCGTTTGAGGTGATAATTTCTTGAATTTCACATAAGGCCAAATCTGATTCATCCAAGTCATCAGGACTAATACCAGAGGCTTTCTCTTCCTTCTTCATTTTGGTGTTAAAGTCGTTAAGAAGCTTGCTAAATCGCTCTCTCACAGATCGCTGGTCCCTGGGCATTACAGCAAACTCAGCATAAGACTTTAGGGCAGCTGCGATATCTGACCATTTCTGGCCTGAATCTTTGCTCCCAATTCTTTCAAGATAAGGCTCCTTTTGTCTTACTTCCCTCAAAAGAATCCTGTATTCCTTTTCATTAAATGTACCACTAAAATAGAAAAGAAAAACTTACTTTTATACAAGAATTTGAATACAATTTGTGATTCCTAGTCCCAGTCCCAAATTAACTCACATCTGTAGTCGGTAGACCGTAGTCGGCGTATCTTAAAGTCCCTAATATCAGGATATTTGGTAGCATTCCATGAAGTAATGTCGGGATATTTCGAACCATTCCATCTGGTATTGATAGCACGATGTTTGGTACCATTTCAACCACCTATGATATCAGGATATTTGGTACCATTCCATCCAGGAATATTAGGATATTAAACAATATTCCTTCAAGTAATATTAGAATATTTGATACCATTCCGTCAAGTAATATCAGGAAAATCTTACCATTCTATCCAGTGATATCAAGATATGCGTTACCATTCCATCCATTAATATTATCAGCGTATTTTGTACATTCCTTCCAGTAATGATATCAGGATATTTGGCACCTTTCCATCCAGTAATATCAGATTATTAGTTACCACTTTATCTTGTTGTTGTAACTTAGGGTCTCAAATCAGGATTAACTACTTAACACAACAAGAAACACGTGGCGATCCGCCATTACACTCCGTCCTGTCTATGGAAGACGTCATGATTATACATACGGGACATGAAACTCCCTCCCCCTCAGGCTCGATGGCATGCCCCAAACCCAAACAACAAACTACAATGTCACTGTCTTTTTCTCAGTACTATTGTTCATAGTCCCGTAGGTATGCTGGCTGCCTTCTCTCTCTTCTGGGGTATCGTTCATGTGGCACAGCTCCCGCCTCTGTACAGGCAACCGCATCACAACTTGTGGTAGGCCGCTCTTCGACGTTGTTTGGAAGGGGCTCTGTAGTTAGAGTGACAACATCCCTTGGTGACTGCAGCATGACATGGTTATCCTGCCCTTCTTCTTCCACCTTCTGTTCTCCATCCTTGACAACCTCTTGGGTTATAACCACCGGTCCCCCTGTGGAGGCGATCCGGGGGCTTTCTCTGGATGCCGACTACGCACATGGTCTATGTGTCTGCGTACTCCCCGGCCATCCACTAGGGTAACTGTGTAGGACAACGGGCCTGTAATTTCCTGAATTACCCCCGGGATCCAGCGTAACCCGCTTCCAAAATTCCGGACATACACTTGGTTGCCAACCGTGAACACGCGCGGGTGGGCTTGACGGTCATGTACTTCCTTCATCTTGCTCTGTTTTTGTTGAACCTTTCCTTGTAGGTTTGGGTGTAGCAAGTCTAGTCTACATCGCAACTTGCATCACATCAATGCTTCCGCTGGAGACTTCCCAGTTGTTGTCTGAGGTGTTATCCTGTAGTTGAATAAGAACTTCTGAAGTCGAGTCTCAATACTATCTCCTCGCACTTTCTTTAGTCCTTCCTTTATGGTCTGTACTGCTCTTTCGGCTAAGCCATTAGTTGCGGGATGGTAAGGTGCGGACGTGCCATGCACTATACCGTTCTGAGTCAAGAATTCCTCCATCTCTTGACTAGTGAAGTTAGACCCGTTATCAGAGACGACCACCTCCGGTAGCCCGTGAGTTGCAAACATCGCCCGAAGTTTAGATATGGTGGCAGCTGAGGTAGTGGAGCTCATCATCTCTGCATTAATCCATTTGGAATGGACATCAACAACAACCAAGAACATTTGGCCCATAAATGGACCTGCGTAATCCATGTGTAGTCGTTTCCATGGTTGGTCTGGCCACTCCCAGGGGTGCAAGGGAGCTGCCGCCGGTGCCTTACGGTGTACTTGACAGGTTTCACATTGTTGGACTAAGTTCTCTAAGTCCTTATCCATAGACGGCCACCACACATAGCTACGTGCTAATCCTTTCATACGGTTAATACCTGGATGTGCTTGATGCAGCTCCTTCAACACCTGCTCTCTCCCTACTGGTGGAATCACGACTCGCGCACCCCAAAGCACACATCCCTCGTGCACGCTCAACTCCAACTTCCTTGTCTGGTATGGCCTCATCAATGGATCATCCAAGGTGCTATCGTCAGGCCATCCTCGTAAAAGGTATTCCTTTACATGTGCTAGCACCGGGTCACGTTGGGTCCAGGTACGTATCTGCTCTGCTGTTAAGGGGAACCCCTCCAGCTCTTGAATGAGAAGTACTCTGTCCTCTTCCTGCACTTGCTGACTTACTGGTAAGGGTAATCTGCTGAAAGCATCCGCATTTCCGTTCTCTTTTCCCGCTCGGTACTGGATGGTGTAATCATAACCTCTTAGGGTCACAACCCATCTTTGGACTCTTGGTGAGGCGGTGGTTGGTACCTGCTTTTTTTCATTGAACAGTGTCTCGAGGGGCTTGTGGTGTGTCAAGATCCTAAAATGGCGTCCATACAAATACTTGTGGAATTTCTTCAGGCCGAATATGACGCTCAGTCCTTCTCGATCTAACTGTGAGTAGTTCCTCTCGGCTGCGTTAAGGGTTCTGGATGCAAATGCGATAGGTTTATCAGCACCGTCAGCCATGCGGTGTGACAGCACCGCTCCGACGCCGTAAGGGCAAGCATCGCACTGTAATACAAGCTCTTGATCTGGGTCATAATGGACTAACACATCTGCAGACATGATCAGCTCCTTAGACTTCTCAAAACTCTCCTGTTGTTCCCTTCCCCATTTCCAACATTCCTCGCTTCGCAATAACTTATGCAACGGTGCTAGGGTGGTTGCTAACCTCGGTAGGAACCGATTGTAGTAGTTCAGCAGTCCCAAGTAGGCTTTCAGCTCAGAGACATCCTTGGGTGCCCTTGCTTCTGTCAGTGCTTGCAACTTGTCTTTCACAGGGTGGATTCCCTGTGCGTCTATCACATGACCAAGGTATGTGACACTCTCAGCCAGGTAAACACACTTACTTTCCTTTAGCCTTAAGCCCGCTTCCTCCAGCTTGAATAACACTTGTTCTAGGATTTGCAAATGTTCTGCATCATTGGCTCCTGTGACCAAGATATCATCAATGTAGACTGCCACCCGGGGAATTCCTCGCAGGATACCCTCAATGGTCCTCTGGAATATGGCTGGGGCACTGGACACCCCAAAAGGAAGTCGGGTATAGGTGAACAATCCTCGATGGGTATTGATTGTTACGTACTGTGATGACTCTTCATTCAACAGTAACTGTTGATAAGCATGGCTTAGATCTAACTTGGAAAATTTCTGCCCTCCAGCCAATTTGGCTGCGATATCCTCAAACGTGGGAAGTGGGAACTGATCAAGCCTTGAGGCTTGGTTTACTGTAACCTTATAGTCCCCGCACAACCTTATGGACCCATCTGGCTTTAACACAGGAACCACTGGGGCAGCCCAGTCAGAAAACTGGACTGGTTTGAGGATGCCTGTTGACACAAGCCTGTCAATTTCGGCCTCTACCTTCCCCTTCATTGCATAGGGCAAGGACCTGGGTTTGAAAAACTTGGGCGTGGCCGTGGGGTCCACATTTATCTTAGCAGTAACCCCTTTTATGGTACCCAGTTCCTCCTTGAAGAGGTCACCATGTTTTTTTAATACCCCTCCTAGGGATTCTGGCAAGGGCTGTTCTTTTATCTGGTTCACAGTCATGACTGAAAGACCCTGTATAATGTCTCTTCCTAAAGGCAGTGGGCCTTCCCCCTTGGTAACCTGAACTTCTGCTTTTCTTACTTGACCATTGTGCTTTAGCTCTAGGGCAACTGTTCCCAATACATTTACTCTCTGACCTGTGTACGACTTGAGCCTTAATGGCGATGGCTGTAATTTAGGTACCTTCCCTCCAAACATGCCCTTGATTGTTTCTTCATCTATCAAGGTGACCGGGCACCCAGTGTCTAGCTCAAACTCCAAGGGTGCAAAAGGGGTTGCATTTCCCTTCACTTCTACCACAACTATGATGGGTTTCCCTTTGGTATCACTAATGTGATTCATGTTTTCCTTCATTCCTGGGTCCTCAACCTCTAGGTCCTCTTCTTCTACTAGGTTACAGTTCCTGGATCTGTGTCTCTCCCGACACATGGCCTTTGTGTGCCCCCTCCTTTTACAGGAGAAACACTGTTCATTCTTAAATGGGCATTTAAAGGGGAGATGTGAGCCCCTACACCTGAAACATTCTTTACTTGATTTCTCATCCCTACTACTAGGTTTTTCTTTCTTGCCTTGAGGAGAATCCTGACCTTTGGCACCCCTACCATACATTTTATTGACATTAACACTTGGGGTAGCACCTGGGGTATTAAGGCTAACCTTATGTAACTCCTGTAAATCTCTGCTTGTGGTCTCCATAGCTATAGCTATGCTCATGGCCTTTTCGAAGGATAGAGTTGTCTCCCCCAGGAGTTTCTTTTGGATCTGGTCATCATTCACCCCCACTACTAGTTTGTCTCTCAACATGGTATTAAGGGTATCACCGAAATTACAGTACTCACTCAGGCTTCGCAATTCTGCCACATATTCGTGTACTGTTTCCCCTTCCTTCCTCATCCAAATGTGAAACTTGTACCTCTGTACAATCTCTGACGGTTTCGGCGTGCGATGGTCCTGGACCAGTTTGACTATTTCCTTGAATGACTTCTCGGCAGGAGATGTTGGATGACAAAGACTTTTTATCAGGGCGTAGGTTTTTTTCCCTGCTGTTGCCAGCAATATAGCCCTCTTTTTATCTTCATCCTTGATGTCGTTGGCTCTGAAATAATGGCCCATGACTTCGATATAATCCTCCCATGTCTGTGTGTTGGGATCGAACTTGTTTAGGCTACCGTACACTGCCGCCATGACTTCCCTCGACGAATTTCCTCTGGATTTTAAATTCTTTAGCGCTGTAATTTCCCTTACAGATCACTACACTGGTTCCTCTTCGGATCCCGTCCTCGTCGCCAATTTATGTTGTAACTTAGGGTCTCAAATCAGGATTAACTACTTAACACAACAAGAAACACGTGGCGATCCGCCATTACACTCCGTCCTGTCTATGGATGACGTCATGATTATACATACGGGACATGACACTTGTTATATCTAGTAACGATATCAGGATATTTGATGCCATTCCAGCTAGTAATGTCAGGATATTTTTTACCACTTTGTATATTAATATTCAGTAATATCAGGATATTTGTTTCCATTCCATCAAGTAATATAATCAGCGTATTTTGTACATTCTGTCCAGTAATGATATCAGAATATTTGGTTTCATTCCATCCAGTAAAATCAGGATATTTGTTACCATTCCATCACGTAATATCAATATATTTGTTACCGCTTGATTTAGTATTATCCAGTAGTTATAACAGGATACTTGGTAGCATTCCATCAAATAATTTCACGTTATTTGGTAACCATTCCTTACAGTAATATCAAGATATTTGTTACCATTCCATTCAGTATAATAACAAGACATTTGGTACCATTCCTGCCAGTGATGATATCAGAGTATTTGGTACCATCCCATCAAGTAATGTCGGGATATTTCGTACTATTCCATCCAGTATTGATATCAGGATGTTTGGAACCATTCCAACTTGTAATATCTGGATATTTGGGACCATTCCATCTAGTAATATTATCAGCATAATTTGTACAGTCCATCCAGTAATGATATCAGGATATTTCGTACCATTCCAGTCAGTAGTATCAAGAACGTTTTACCATTCTATCGAGTAATATCAAAATATTTGGTACCATTCCATCCAGTAATATTATCAGGGTATTTTGTACATTCCATCCAGTTATGATATCAAGATATTTGGTACCATTCCATCCAGTAATATTATCAGCGTATTTTGTACATTTCTCTCCGGAATTGTCTCCGGTATCTCAATTTTAATCATAAGAACTCGCTGTTTAAGTGACAAGCCAATTTTCAACTCGTCAAGCAGTTTTGTATCTCTAAGTTAGAATTCGAAGATCCGGTTTCCAAAACCACCAACAAGCAAAGCCGTTCCATTAAATTTAAGTCGGCTATAGTGACGTTATTTAATAACACTGGGACGCTGCAAGTTCAGGGAAAAGACAAGAACATTATAAAAACACGCCTTAGAGGTTTCTTGCAAATTGACGACCCAAGTGGCGAGTCTGCCGATGTTCCCCTTTGAAACTTCTCGCCAAGAGATCATGGCCGACATAGTTGAGGAAGAAGTGGGAGCAGGCGTTACACCGAGTGGTGTAATATTGAATATTCACGAACTGAATGACCAAATATCTAAAATATGGAATGCCATACACCGGATTTCTACTAAAGGTGACGTTATTACCACTTTGTAAAAAGAGAATTCCGATTAAAATGTTACCATCAACTCCCTAAGAAATCATATCACGAGTATTGAGGAAGAATGAGATCCACTTCGACTAGCAGTAAAGCTTATGGCCAAGGGACTTTGCAAAGTAAACAACCCATCTCATAACGAAGAGGCTATTGTTAACCCATTGGCTCATTCAGAAATTCGGCAAAGAAATGAGCCTATTGTCATTCTCGATACTGATGAAAATCCTGAGGTTAATCCTAAAAGCTCTCCAAAGAAGTCTTCCAATTCTGAAAGCAAGTCTGTTACAATTCTAGTGGGTGATTCAATCTTAAAACATGTCCATGGCTGGGAACTCTCGAAATCACAAAAAGTTGTCGTTAAAACCTTTCCCGGTGCCACCTCAGAAGATATGGAGGATTATCTGAAACCGATCTTGCGAAAAGGATGCAGATAATTTAATTCCGCATGTTGGAACTAACGACCTCAAGGTAATGAATTCAACCCAACTCAGTAATGCTATACTCTCTCTGGTGCTACAAGTCCAGCAGAATGCGCCTTCAACTACGATTGCTATTTCTGCCATTCTACCAAGGAAAGACGCGCAGTTAAGTAAGAAAATTATTGACATTAACAACTCTCTTAAACGTTTGTGCATGGATCACCGTTGGAATTTTATTGATCACAGCAATATTTCTGTTAACCATTTAAATCGGGGTGGGATTCATTTAAACAAGAAGGGGAACGATATTTTATATAATAATTTTAAATCCCATATTAATATGAATTAGGTATTTTCTGTGCCGTGTGAAGTTAGAAGTAAGCCCCTATCATTTCTTCCAAACAAACGTGGCCTGAAATTAGCTAATCTAAATATCACAAGTCTACTTAAGGTGGAAACAAACTAATTCAGAGCGAATTTTGGACAATTTAATTCTCGCTCCCTTCGCAAAACAAATGCGTCCATTTAACTGTGTTTTTCATATAATGTATTTGGATTATCCTAGATTCTAACAGTGTATTTTATTTTAAGATTATTTAATTGTTTAGCCCCAGGTACGATTTTTCTGACATTTTCAGAATCTTATCATCTAGCACTATTGCAGCCCGTGTAAGTAGTATAGGGAATGGGGGTTCTAGCGCAGTGACGACCGGAGGATTACCCGCCTAAAGTGAATTCTCCGATTTTTACCGTTATTACCCGCATTCCCTGTTTTAAGTCTATAATCTGTTAGTCTATATATGGAGTGCGAAGATTGTAAGAGAACTTTTAAGAAAGAAGCGGATTCGAAGAAGCATTTAAAGATGAGAAAGAAATGTATGATCAGCTATGATTGCGGATGTGGTAAGAAGTTCAAGACAAAAGTTAAATTGTTTTGGCATTGTCAGGATTGTGAGTACGACTACGACGATCTAAAAAGTGCTTTTAATTAAGCAAAAAATATTTCCTTTTATATAGATGGAATCCCAAAGCAACTTCAATACAGTGTCAATACCCGGTAACGGTGAGATCGACGTTAGGCAGTTTTGGCGAAAGTCAGAAAAGAGGGTAAAAAGGACGCTCCGAAAAGGTATAGAAGAATTAGGAGCGTTGAAAGCAAGTATAATGGTAGACGTGAGTCTATCAAAAGACGAGGTAACTACGACAGCAATGCTGCGATCAAAGTCGTTAGTGATATTAGAATCCACGAATCTGGATAGGTCACTCAGTGAAGCCTTAGAAGCAATAATGGAGTCGCTGTCTAACTACACGAAAGAAGGATCAGGTTGGACAGTAGAGGAGGTAGAAGGAATAGAGGTAAGCATGGCAAGGTACGTGCCGATACGAGGAGGAATTTACGTACCACTACCAACGTGGGTAGAAAGAAAGAAAGCCATAGTCAACGTAAAGAATGACGACAACAGATGCTTTATGTGGGCAATCAGGTCTGCACTGTATCCAGCAGAGAAGGATCCCTGTAGGACGAGTAAGTACCCAGAAGACGACTTGGAGTGGGACGGCGTGGAATTCCCAATGCAGTTAATAGACATCCCCATATTTGAGGAGATAAACAATCTAGCAATTAACGTTTACGGAGTCAGAGAACAGACGGTAGTACCGTTAGTCCTGTGAAAGAGTAAAGGAGAGCGCGTACATCTCTTCTACCACGGCGGACACTACTCATGGGTTAAGCACATCAGCAGGTTATTTTACAGACATACTAAGCACAAAGGTAAAAAGTACTTCTGCGACTGTTGTTTACTGTCATTTACCAGCGTTAAAGCCCTAAAGGATCACGACGAATCTGCTACGAATCTGCTACGATCTGCTCCTTTGGTTACATAGTAGTCAGAACAGACGGAAAGGTCGACCCTCCTGTGATTTACCGAGGTAAGAACGCAGCTAATAAGTTCCTAGAAGCATTGCGAGAAGAGGAGGAAGAGATAAGAGAACAATTGAGACGCCCAAAGAAGATGGTATTTACCAAAGAGAACCAGGAGGCCTTTGCCAAGGCAAAGAAATGCCACATTTGCCAACATACGCTTCTTCAGTTTGGAAGACGAGCCAAGAAAGCGTGGGATGAAGATGGAAAGTATCTAGGAGAAGCTCATTTTAAATGCGGGAAGTATGCTAAGAAAGGTGAGAAGCCGGGAAAGACGTCAACGCACTGCATTCACTGCCACAAAGCATTAGTAGAAGACTTCTACGTGGATAAGAGTAAATACAGAGGAGCGGCTCATTGGAAATGCAATATGAACTTCCGCGGTTACGACTCCCATTTACTCCTTCAAAGTACGGACGGTTCCGACGTCAAATGTATTCCCAATAAAAAAGAAAGGTACATGTCCGTAACTGTAGGTAAGCTAAAGTTCCTAGACTCACAGCAATTCATGGCGGACTCCTTAGCAAACCTTGTAAAGTACAACACCAACTTTCCCATTTTCAGTCAATACGACGCAGAAAGGAAAGGAGTGTACCCATACGAGTACATGGATTCCTGGGAGCGCTTTGAAGAGCCCTTACCACCCAAAGATTGTTTCTACAGCAGTTTAAATGAGTCTGGAATAAAGGATGAAGACTACCAGCACGCCTTAAATGTGTGGGAAAAGTACTCCTGTGAGAATATGGGAGAATACCACGACATCTACCTACGTTCAGACGTAGTGCTGCTTGCAGATGTTTTCCAAAGCTTTCGAAAGATGGCTATGGAGTACTACGGGTTGGATCCCGCGAACTTCTACACGGCTCCTGGACTCTCCTGGAGCGCTTTGCTAAAGAAGACAAACGCGCAACTGGATCTCCTAACGGAATACAACATGTACCGATTTATGGAGGACGGTATCCGCGGTGGTGTTTGCGGACCCAGCAGACGTTACGCCAGCGCAAACAATCCTGCAGTGGAGCACGACCCAGAGAAACCAACCACATACATCTACTACCTGGATGCGAATAACCTATACGGTTTGGCAATGTCACAGTACCTACCTGTGAGAGATTTCGAATGGGACGACGTGAAGCCGATAGACTTTTACATGCAGGTGGGTAAGGTAGACGACAAAGGTTACGTCTTAGAAGTGGATCTGGAGTACCCAGAGCATCTGCACGACGAACACGACGAGTTCCCGTTAGCACCAGAAGCGATAGAGATACCCTTCCAACAATTAAGCCCACTGCAGAAGCAGATGTGTCCCGGATACAAGCCGTACAGGAAGCTGACGATGAACTTAATGGACAAGAAGAAGTACGTCGTCCACTACCGAAACCTACAGTTTTACGTGCGACACGGAATGCGCGTATAGAAGATCCACAGAGTCCTAAAATTCACGCAGGAACTCTGGATGCTCCTTTACATTGACTTTAACACGCAAAAGCGTACCGCAGCGAATAATGACTTCGAGAAAAACGTCTTCAAACTGATGAACAGCAGCGTGTTCGGGAAGACGATGGAGAACATCCGCAAGCGCTTAAGCGTAAAGATAGTCAGCAGCAAAGAGGAGGCAAAAGCATATGTGTCACAGCCTGGATTCGTCAGATACGTAGAAATGCTCACCCTCTATGTGATTCACATGAAGAAGGCGAATCTGCTCCTGAATAAACCCCTGTACACGGGGTTTGCGGTGTTAGACTTGTCCAAGTTGCTCATGTATGAGTTCTACTACGACAAACTAAAGCCAAAGTACGGAGACCGCTGTCACCTCCTGTACACAGACACAGACTCTTTGATACTAGAAGTGCAGACGGAAGACGTCTACAAGGACTGCGTCGAGGACATAGACGAGTACGACACCAGCGGTTACCCGAAGGAGCACTTCCTTTACTCCGCAAAGAACAAGAAGGTAATTGGTAAGATGAAAGACGAGATGTTAGGCAAACCCATAGTAGAGTACGTGGGGCTGAAACCAAAGATGTACAGCGTGCTAAAGCTGGATGGCGTAGAAAAGAAAGCCAAAGGCGTAAAAAAGTACGTGGTTAAGAAGGACATAACCCACGACTCGTACTTAAAGGTCTTAAAGACCCGGAGGGAGCAGCGTCACAAGATGAACTCCTTACGCAGCTATGGTCATCAGTTACATAACGTCACGCAGGAGAAGGTGTCACTGTCTGCATTTGACTGTAAGCGATGTATGTGTAATGATGGTATCCATACGATAGCATTTGGACATCACACTATAAGCAGTTCTTCCTTAACGAACCCACGCGTGGGACCATCGTGAAGATAATACAAGATGGGCTGGCCCTTCTTAGCTATTACGCTTCGGATCTGGTAAGTTTCCAAAGACCAATTAGGATCCGTAGCTCTCTTGGATCCTCCTTCTAATTCGCCCGGTCCATAAAGATATCGAACCGTGACGCCGCCTAATCTCTTTTCATGGGGGAAGACCGCCCTTGAACTTCTGACGTAGGACTTGTGTTCCACGTGTTTCTTTTTTATGGCGTCCTTGGGTTTCATTCCCGTAGCCCTGGCCGCCTCGTTGTTCAAAGCCGCGACGACCTGGGGAAGTCTCTGAGTCCATTCCTTATTACGTTTAGAGGGATCTTCCAGCTCTTTCCAATGCTGATATCCAAAGAGACGCTCGGCCAGGGTTTTATTGAATCTTTCGACGATGCTCTGGCCCCTGTGGTACTCAGCTTCGGCTCTTCTAATTTTGGTGCTGTGGTCTTTCAGGGTCTTGGTAACCACGCCCATGAACTCCGTCCCCGCATCTACTTGCAGCAGCTTAGGCCATTTCAAAACGCGCTTTTAAATCCTACTTAGGGCTTCTGCGACTTCCCTAGAATCCTTGCTGGTTATGGGTTCGGCGTCCTTGTACCTGCTTGCGATATCAACTACGGTCAAAGCGTATCTATGGGTCTTTCTTCTCACCGTGTCGTGTGGTAAGAAAAGCAAATCTGCCTGATGAACTTCGTTGGGGGCATTCACGGTAAAGCTGGGCCTGGGAATGTACTTGGGCACGGGAAGATAAACCTGCCAGATAGTTTGTTTCTTTAACCAGTTCTTGGCCGTTTCTTCTGATACCCTGGCTGCAGTCGCAAGTTTCTTGATAGCGGACTCCTCTCCAATAACCTTCGGGTCCATAGTAAATCCTCTAAAGTTTGTCCTCACTTCGACCCATTATATAAATTCCAAGATGAGATTGATCTTTCGCCCGTTGAAATCCACCGTCTTTCCGTCCACTTTAATAGTGATATTTATGCTTTCTACCAATTCAGTAGATATGAAGTACCAATCCTACGCCACTCGAGTGAGGTACCATTGAGGTACCACATTCCAGAGATGACGTTATAGCTATTCTGAGTGAGGTACGTTCCAGTGAGGTAGGGGGAGGGGTGGTTAGTTATATTTATTCTTAGTTGACTGGATTGCACCACATCCTAGAGTTTACGTCAAAGTTTAATTCTAATAAAAGTTTTTGTAATTATTCATAAAAGCTACTTTTTCTACCTCAAAGCCTTAAAGGATTAGTTTAGGCTTTTGTTTTATTCTAATTGAGTTCTACGGATATTGTCCTTTGTCTTACTACCGCGCGTTTTAAGTCATGTCTGTTTTTAGTTGGCTGGATTGTATTGTAGTTCTTGCGGCATCTGCTTGGGTATTGTCCTTTTTATTGTTGAACAAAATCCCTATTTGTACGTCCCAAAAGTGTAAACTCCATGACAGGGAATCGAACCCTGGTCTCTCGCTCGACAGGCGAGTATATTAACCCCTATACTATCATGGATTTGATGTTTTTTCTTTCTATCAAAAAATAGTTTTATCTCACGAGTCGGGATTGAACCGACGACCTACAGATAACTGTTATTACATACTACAGTCTGTTGCTCTACCGACTGAGCTACCGCGAGTTCTATGCTATTACTCTTCAAGAAAACTTTATTTACCCATTTCCGAATCAGTTAATCTAAACGAGGGGTTTTAGATATAATAAATATTGAACACGTTGCTCAGTATTCAAAGCATACTTTATTGTTTGAACAAAGAATGTGTACGCTTCTTATTCACTAATGAGTTCAACTAGGTATGCACTATCGGACCAGGTACATGAGCAATTCCAGAAATTCCCGCTACAGTGTGGGCATGCAGCATAATATTCCGGGCAGATAAAACAGTTTGGTAGTTCCACCGTATGAGAGCAGTCAGAGTACTTTTTTCCGCACCGATCATGTATTAAAGGAACTTCAACCAGGTGTCCACAGCTTAAAGATTTGAGCTCATAAGCCATCCTTTCTGTACGGTGTACGATGTTCCAATACGTATTCTGCCTCCCAGCTTTATGCTTTTATCCAACAATGATTAACAATTGAACAATGTTAAGATAATGGGATAGGAACGCGGTAGATTTGATTTCATTAAGTTTAGGTTTTAAGTTGGTCTAAGGTGTAAGCGATAATAAATATATAAAGTAAAATATGGATCACATTTTAAGAAACCATACAGGTGCAGTACCTGGAAAATCGTTTTTTACTAACCGTGGGGAGGTTTCAAAAATAATAAGTACAGCCATGAATTCTCCAACGAGGGTTGAAATACACCCCACAAATGCGAGGAGGTAAGAATTTTTTTTTTCCTTTCTACTAAAATAGTTACACTTTACAGGTGTAAAAGGTAATATTCTTTTATATTTACTTTTCTATTTAGGACTATTTTCAAAAAGTATTTAAAAAACCCCATTGGAACTAATGGGTTCACAGGTAAGTTATGTTATGGGGTCCAGGTCATAACTCAGGGTCCGAACCTAATAACCGCATATCCAATTCTTTAAAGTGATAGTGCAATAAAAAATAAATATAAAAAAAATAAAATAAAAAAAAGTAAATAAATAAATAAATTAATTAAAAAATTAAAAAATTTAAAAAAAAAATAAAAAATAAAAAATAAAAAGGGAGCGCCTTTTCCTATGCACGCGCGCGCGCATTTCTGTATAACGATTAACGGAATCTTCAATGACAAAATATTTTTATTGAAACATTAAACACACAGTTTACACTTATTCCCGCTTCTCACTAAGAATGTTGTCAATTATTTCATTCTCACACCATGAATGGTTTGCGTTTTCATTCAAATCTAGTAGTGGTCCATCATTTCGTAAAAGAGCATTAAGTAATGCATCACTATCAAACTCGGTATCTATTGCTAGATTTGCATCTTGTCTTTGATACTGTGGTCGCTCATTCCTCCTGTACTGTTGGTTCTGCTCTTTATTGAATTCTGGGCCAAGCAGCTGGTTTGCATTCTGCCTCTGCTCCTGAACTCTCTGCTCACGAATTTGTCTTTCTATGTCTTCATCAACACAGCTTACCAATGCTCTCAGCTCATACCATTCGATTAGAGTCAGCGCTACCCCAGTCTGAGTTGGTCTTTGTTGATTTAAAAACTTTCTAATATGTACTCTTACAGCACCATCGTAAAGTTGCGCGTAGATTCTGTAGTTTCTGTTTCCAACTCTCATGACTGTAGCTTCTGGTTAATACCTAGTGCGCACTCTAAACAGTGATGTGTTACTAAACAGTCAATCCGCGTCCTCTAAATAAGAGTGTGTATTCTATTCCTACCCATTACATCATCATAAGTGAAGATTGTGTAATAATCTATTTTTATCTTATACAATTTTGATAGGTCATAGATTTTGCACCCGATGGTGTAATAAATATTTTCATCTTAGATAAGTACCAAACTCGATCTATTTTTGGAAATATTACATCACTTTGATGTTCAAAAAATGCTATATAAAACGAGTATAGTTAGCCTGCTGAGCATACTACCTTACAGCAAAGTATGATAATCATGGATCAACGAAATAAAGAAAATGAACTACCACAGTTTGTGATTGATGACTTGATGCAGGAGGACATCGAAGTACTAAAGGTATGATTTCTTATCTCTACATACACATTTCAGGAAAAAAAAAAGTTTTCTTATATGCTTGATTTTTCTTTGTAGGATGGATTTATATGTGATCACTGCAAGACTACTTTCGCGCAACAGCAGTCCCTATCACGACACATGCGTGAAACCCATAACTTTCACCCATCTTACACCTGCCCTAACTGTAGCCGAACATTTAAGAGGAGGGGGAACCTTAAGAGACATGAGAACGTCTGCGGAGGTGGCTCTTCAAAACGGAAAGTAGAGAAGACAATGACCGAGGCGGAGATGATTGAATACGAGGTGAATATAATTCATAATCTAAACTTTGTACTAATTATTCTAAACACTAACCGCGGAAAGATTAGTTACTAAGATTGTCTTATATACCAATTTTTTTCGATTTCAGCTAGCAAACATACCCCCGGAGATGTATGAAGAATACGACGGAGAAATGTTGGGGGATAATGAAGTGGTAGGTAAGCCTCTGTTATCATAGGGTATTTGTAGACTAAGTTTTTCTAAGAACTAATTCTTTTCTCTAGGAAGATGTACAAATAGGTGGTGGATAGACTGAAGAATGCGCGCTTTGTGGAAACGCAACTGTACATAAATATAAACCCAACAAACATTAAAAATACGATCTGCTACTCACCCTGCGAGGAAAACGAAAGACCATTATCAAAAAACTAAAAACCCAGCTCAAAAAACATCGTGGGATCAAGTGGTTTCTGTGTGTTAAGGTGAGGATGGTTAAGTCGAGCCCCGACGGTGAGGACCAGATCTCAACCCCTTATTTTCGCACCAAATGCTACACTGCAGTCAATGATACTGAGATTGAAAAAAACTACGTGCATGGAATGGAAAAGATCAAGAACTCTTTCTTGGAGTACCAGAGAGAAGGGTCTGGATGGTTATTGGAAGAGGTAATTAAATTGTACTATTGTTATAGCAACAAAAGGGATCACTCCACCGTCGATGCTTAATAAAGTATTCTTGCTATCATAGGTGTTGGAAATCGATTTAGGAGTCGCTACTTACACCCCTCTCAAGGGATCAAGTTACATACCTCTACCCAAGAAGATCAAAGACAAGAAAGCGGTGCTCAACATACAAAACGAAGATGAAAAATGCTTTTTATGGTCAGTACTGGCAGCGAAACACCCCACTCACTGGAGCCATCTCGCCAACCGCGTCAGCAATTATCAAAGGTATGAAGCTGAACTAAATATGTCAGGAATCGAGTACCCCGTTCAAATAAAGCATATTAGCAAATTTGAGAACCAGAATAGAGAAATCAGTATCAACGTCTTGGGGTATGAAGACGAAGAGCTCTTTCCCCTTTACATTACGAAAGAGAAGAAAGAATTGCATGTGAATTTATTACTGTATTCTCAAGATGATACGCGTCACTACTGTTTAATCAGGGATTTGATCGATTGTTGGATAGTATGAGTAGAGATGGGCATAGAATGTACCACTGTATGTATTGTTTGCATGGCTTTGTCAGGCGAGATTTGTTAGAAGATCACGAACCTCACTGTAGTAAACACGGACCCCAGAAAATCAGACTGCCTGACGAAGACCATACAACACTGTCATACAATGACGTACAAAAACAACTGAAAGTACCTTTTATCATTTATGCAGATTTCGAATCGATTTTAGTGAATTGTGATGATACAGAATTAGACCCTAGTACAAGTTTTACACAAAAAACGCAACATCATATACCCAGCGAATTTTGTTATACTGTAGTATCTACAGTCGAGGAATATTGCTTCCCGCCTGTTCTCTATCGGGGAGAAGATTGTGTCGATAAGTTTTTAGACTGTTTGATTGAAGAACGAAAGCAGATAGGGGAAATCTTGAAGATGGTAGTACCCATGGACATTAGTGAAGAACAGGAGCGGGAGTTTCAGGCAGCAACCCTTTGTCATATTTGTAATGAGGAATTGGGCGCGGACAGGGTAAGGGATCATGATCATTTGACAGGGGCGTACAGGGGGGCGGCCCACAATGACTGTAACTTGAATTATAAGTTTACAGGAAAGATACCCGTTGTTCTTCACAATCTTCGTGGGTATGACTCACATTTAATTCTACAAAAACTCGGAAAAATCAAGGGGGAGAATATCAGTTGTATACCCAATAATACGGAAAAGTATATTTCATTTTCAGTTGGGGATTTAGTATTCATAGACTCACTTCAGTTTTTGAATAGCTCACTAGAGAAATTAGTAACGAATCTAAGTAAGGAAGGAGATGATAAGTTTAAGACCCTGAAAAAGTATGTGGAGAGTGAGAAGGTATCTCTCTTGTTGAGGAAGGGGGTGTACCCCTATGAATACATGAATAGTTTTGGTAAATTTGAAGAAACAGGCTTACCCCGTATCGATTGCTTTTATAGTTCGTTGACGGGTAGCACGATTTCACAAGCAGACTACGAACATGCACAGAATGTATTTAGAGAATTTCAGTGTAGGAATCTAGGAGACTACCATGACTTGTATTTGAAATCGGACGTTTTACTGTTAGCAGATGTGTTTGAAAACTTTAGAGAAGTTTGTCTGGAGTACTACCAACTCGACCCAGGTCATTTTTACACCTCTCCCGGTCTTTCTTGGTTAGCATGTTTAAAGATGACTGGCGTGGAGTTGGAATTACTCACAGACCCCGATATGTATCTGTTTTTGGAGGAAGGGTTAAGGGGTGGGATTTCGATGATCACCCATCGATTTGCAAGAGCGAATAATCGCTATGTAGAAGGTTATAACCCAGAATTAGAAAAGAATTATATCATGTATTTCGACGCAAACAATCTCTACGGTTGGGCTATGTCTGAAGTGCTCCCTGTTAATAACTTTGGATGGTTGAGTGACCCGGAAGTGGACGAACTTTGCGAGAACCTCATGACCATCCCTGTAGATGGAAGTGAAGGATATATACTGGAAGTAGACCTCAGCTACTCCAAAGAACTACACGATTTTCATAATGACTACCCCCTAGCACCAGAAAGGCGAAAGGTAACAGAGAAAATGCTCTCTCCCTACTGTCAGCAACTTCTTGAGGACCTGAACCTTGGCGGTGCTCCCACAGACAAACTGGTACCTAACTTGAACGATAAGACGAAGTACATTCTTCATTACCGCAACCTGAAACAGTACTTGTCACTGGGTATGAAACTGGAGAAAGTACACCGAGTGTTGGGGTTTGACCAATCTCCCTGGCTAAAGAAATACATCGACTTCAATACCGAAAAACGGAAAAATGCAAGGAATGACTTTGAAAAAGACTTGTTCAAGTTGATGAACAACAGCGTGTTCGGCAAAACCATGGAGAAGTTGAGGAAGCGAGTGAATGTGAAACTGGTCAACACGGAAAAGCAGCTTAAAAAACTGACAGCATCACCCCTCTTTCACTACTCCAGAATCTTTGATGAAAACTTGGTGGCAGTCAACATGAAGAAACCATCACTTTATTTAAATAGACCTATTTACATCGGGTTCAGTATTTTAGAATTGTCTAAAACCCTGATGTACGACTTTCAATATAATTACATCAAGCAGAAATACGGTACCAAGGCAACCCTACTGTTTACAGACACAGATTCCCTGTGTTATAACATCAAGACAGAGGACATCTACCAAGATATGTTTCAAGACCTTGACCTATTTGACACCTCAGGGTACCCTAGAGACCACCCCCTCTATAGTACAACAAACAAGAAGGTGATTGGTAAGATGAAGGACGAGACCCATGGGCTACCCATCAAAGAGTTTGTGGGTCTACGACCAAAAATGTACTCTCTTCTCTACGCTGAGGATGGTCGTGAGGTTGAGAAAAAAACTGCTAAGGGAATTGCGAAACAGGTGACGAAGCGGGATATCAGACATACCCACTATAGAGATTGTTTGTTTAAGCGAAAGAGAACCATGGCTAACATGAAACAAATACGTAGCTATAAGCATCAAGTATTTACAATAAACCTAAACAAAGTGGGTCTTAGCCCCTATGATGATAAGCGCTACATCTTAGAGGATGGGATGACTACTATAGCTCATGGTCATTACAAGACCAATGTAATATAATGGTACATTTTTGATTGATACGTGTAAATAAACAAATGTAAAGTACAAAGTGTGTGTTATTTTTATTTAGAGTTTTAAAAACATGTCCCTATAATATCAAATTGTCCCTGTAAGACTTTTTTTCAAAGAATATAAAAATGTGAACACTTTAGAGAGTAATCTAGTCCCTCATCAACTTCTGAATGTGATGGATGTTACTTTAAAACACCCTACAAACATCCAAGTGTGTGGTCCCACGTTTTGCGGCAAGTCCTACTGGACTGAAAAACTTTTAAGAAATGTGGATGAAATGTTTAGTGAAAAGATTGAAAAGATTGTGTACTGCTACGGTGAATTTCAACCGCGGTTCTTAGACATGGAAAGAGACATTCACAACATTCAATTTATTGAGGGATTTCCAGAAGATATTTACTCATTGTTCAATAACAAAGCTGGGATCTTGGTGCTGGATGATCTAATGAATGAAAGTACAAGTAAAGACTCGATGGTCAATGTGATAACGAGAGGCTGTCATCACCGCAACATTCCTACACTCTTCTTAGTTCAAAATCTTTTCCCCCCAGGAAAACATTCAAGGACGATTTCACTCAACACTCACTACATCGTGGCTTTCAAACACCCTAGAGATTCTCTGGGAGTTTCAATCTTAGCAAGGCAAGCCTTCCCTAACGCTACGAAATATGTGATGGAGAGTTATGAAGACGCAGTTCAAAATCCATACGGCTACCTGGTCTTTGACCTTCATCCATCAAACTCCGGTACCAGCACAAGAACAACAAATACAGGGACCTCAAACTGTCTCTGATTCAGAGATTTTAGGAACGGTCCCTAAAACGTTTCGAAATCAAGCTGAGTGGTTATTGCGCTGGATAAAGAAGACTCCTGACGCAGTTCAGTGGGATGAGAAGGGGCAGGTGTCCTTGGAGGGCAAATCTATCGAAGGATCAAGCATTTCTGATCTGATCAATGACGTGGTGAGGATGCGGAAAGGGTTTTCTCCCACCGGAAGAGATGCGTTTACCCAAGTTCTAGCGAAATTGAACACCCCAGAAGATTTTGTGCGTAATGAGAATCGAAGACGGTTGCTGTCTACGCTTAAAGCAGGTGGAAGACATCCTCCCACAACACCTTCCACAATGATACCATTACTTCAACCCACCCCTCCTAGTCGACCTAGAAAACTACCCGTTACGCCAAATTTACAGAAAAGAGGTCTTAAAGTACCCCATCGAGGGAAAAAAACTTTAGAGTGGCTAAACTATTAAGTTCTTTGTAAGCAAAGTGAAATACAAGAGATTAAAGGATTATAGTTTATTGTCTTGGTTTATTGGGTTACACATACTTCATTACAAATTCATACACTAATTGATCATTATGCAGTTTGTTTGAACTAAAAAGATTGACAATAGTACTCATACTAACACCACGTTCTCGGTGCATCAAATAGAAAATACAATACTCCCCGCATACAGCGGTCAATGCACTTTGCAGTTCTTTTTTATTAAAACTCCTATGCTCACTGTTTTGGTTGAGAAAGGTTAAAAAAACGATTATTATAAAACTGGGGTGGGTGTCCATAGCTATCAAAAAATTCTCCTTGCTCTGGGCTGGTAAAAAAAAACGCTACCCAATGTTTGCCTGGTTGGTGAGTTGGGTCTGTATTCACTATATATCCACATGGGTAAGAGTTCATAGATTTTGGAAGACGGTCTTCTGCAAATACGCCTCCAAACTTTTTTCTGGTAGTAGGGTCTTTCCCTATGATTTGTCTTATCTGCTTGGTATTCATGCTGAGTAATCAAAGGTGACGTGACGTGAAAAGTCAATCTCGACTGTAGACTCAAACTCTCCGTATACGATAAGGTTAACTGCGTTGGGTAGACCTGTGCTGAACTGAATCTCCAGAGATACGTTCCCTTTCTGTTTCTGGTTCAAATGGGTTGAAGAACCGCAGAGGTCGGGGGTTAAATCAAAAGCCAGAATGCCGTATCCCTTATTATAGTCTTCTCGTGCAATATCAATGCCTGAATCTGAAAACAATCGCCCACTTCCAGAAAATAACGTCTGATATGCTTCGATGAAGTTCATTTCACTAGCTCGTGCTAGCTTTAGGGTTATCGGTTTGAAGGGGATCTGTTCTCCATCGATGGTTAAACTGATAGTCGTTGCTCCATACAATTTAAAATTGTACGGGTTCTTGGTAAAATTCCCATTAAAGGCGTCACTGTCCACCATCGCCAAGACCACACGTTTTGGTACTAAGCCATTAAACAGATCTCCTTTGTGAATGGACGGGTTGCCTGTCGGTATGGTGTACGTCTTACAATCTGTTCTCCGTACTGGGTAGATAGCGTTCACCCCCTTCTTTAACTTGTTCAAGTGTTGAAGTTGTAAGACTGGGCTTACTTTCACAGCACGAACTTTCAGGTTAGCACTTTGAATTGCGATCTTGTAATTAGGGTTTGCTTCTCCTGACATCAAAGCGAACGCTGGGGTGTTAGGGTTCAGTTTCATGGTGACGTCTACATAGTTAAGGAGAAGGCGGTCGCTGAACAGCATATCACAGTGAAGGAGTCCCCATAAATCCACGATATAGCTTTTTTCAGTAAAAGAATAGCGAGTCTTAAGCCCAGCATTGACTCCAGCCGATGTTGGATCGGTTTCATCCATCTCCCCCGCGGTGTCTTTGTAATAAAGACCAGCTGTAAGATGAGACTTTTTAGCTGACGAGCCATAATTCAGAAGTGTTTCTAACATGCTTTTGTAACTGTAGGTTCCAGTTGATTGTGTAACTTGAATACCATTGAGAAACACATCCACTTGCTTGAAGAGACTTTGTAGAAAGTTATTGACAGGTCCAACTTTTTCATCAGTTGTAAGATTCGAATTGTTAGCCTTGGTGACTTTGACTTTGATAAATAGCATTGTTTTTGCTAAATCCAAATAATTTTCTGACCCAGTGATTTGAAACTCAATGGGTGCTGAAGAAGAAATGGTTGATAGCGGTTGATACTCGATCCATTGACTTTTGTCAATAACTACTTGAGTTGGTGGTACCGTGAATAAATCTAATTCACTTTTTGTACATGGTGTAGAATGAGAGTGTACAAAAGCCATTTTAAGGTTTAAAAAATGTCGTCACTCGCGAGAACTATTCTAGCTCTTTTCGCTTTGCCAGCTCGTGGTAGACTCTTTTTCTTCCTTGATGACTTTTCACTCCCAACTTGCGAGGTGATTTGGTTTAAGGCTTGTTGTTTTAGGGTTCGTGCTGACTGTTGTAACCTTGCTTTAGCAGAGTCTTTCAAATTATTTCCGGCCAGAATATATTTCGTGATATTCACTCCGGTGTTGAGAGCTGCTTTTCCAACAGTTTTAGCTCCCGTTTGCAATAGTGGTATAGCTTTCCTTGCGAGGGATTGAAAAAAAGAGCCAAGTCCATATCCCCTCTGAAAAGGTTCACCGTGAAATACCATCATCTGTCCCCCCTTCTGGGGTTTCATCTTATTGAAAATAGGGTGATTGGCGAAGTCTAAAACTTAATGTTATCACCACGCGTCCACGTTCAAATGGGACTTTTTTTCCTGTGTCGTCCGTTATAAGGATCTCCATAGTCTCAAATTCTTTCGTAGCAAGAGGGTGATAATGAGGGTTGTCGTAGTCGATTGTCATGAATTCTCCGTTTTTGCCCCGTGCTGGGATAATAGGTAGAAGGGGAGCTATCACATCACCCACAATTCGACTTTCAATGATGCTTAAATAGATATAGAGTGACTGAAGACCAATATTCAAATCGCTCATGAATGGTGCCTCGGTCGTCTTGTCTAGGATGATGTCCCTACCAAATCCTAAGATTACTCCTAGATTATTCTCGAAACTCAGTTTCTTTCCAGCACCTAGCGCCACTGTAACTTTCTGTGATCGATTATCTAACTTGAGGGAAATCTCGTTTACTCCATCGTCTGTGATTGCTTTATTCATGCTACTAATGACATCAGTGACTGAAGAATAATAGCCAACGATAATTCTGCTTACGTTCCACTCACCATCGTAGTAATAAAACTTTTGGTCCTCTTTAACAATGTTAAACCAGGTGTGGGGGAATGTGACAGAGGCAAGGCCTACTTCCCAAGCCCCCATTAGGTCTACGCGCTCGGGTAGTTTCACTTTATATTCGGCTAGGGTGTTATTCGGAAATGCATCCATCGAGCTATTGCTCGGGAGTGTTATGTAAAACTGACTTGTACTAGTCATGATGGTTAGAGATAAATGAATACACCACACATTCAACATTTGGTATTATAGATTTTTTTCGATATCACTACTCAAAATCCAACTATTATACTTATCAGGGTATCCCAACCATTTAACAAAGTACTCCTTTTCTTTACCGCGTTTGCGAGTTTTTAAAATTTCCTCTATCTTATACACTTGCTCTACCCATTTAGTCTTAACTCTCTGCAGTTCTTGTTTATAAAACGTTCCTTCTAACACATCTCCATTGAACTCTTTTAACTTATAGACTGGAGGGTTGCGAGGAATACGCTTGAAAATGGTAAAAATCTCGTCACTCCAATTGGGTAAATAACCTTTTTCAAACAGGTATAACTAGCTAAAACTAGTGTGAGCTGCGTCGGTGTTTCTAATGAAACAGTAATGATGAAAAGGTAAATTATACACCGTGAAAAGATGAAAAAACTTACTGACGTTTCGGACGCTAGTCCTTCGTCGGAGTAAAAAAGAAAGAAGTGGTAGAAAGGAGTGTATATATGATAGAATAAGACAAAAGAAACCAATGAGAGCAAGGTAGGCAAGGAAACAAAAACAAACAATCAAAAGACAAAAGGAAAGGTTAGTTGAAAATAAAGCGTTCATTAATCCCGTTGGGACTAAGAGTGCCCAATAGGTGAATAAGCCGCATTTCTTTGGTCTTGCGACAATCATTGTTGCCGTTAAGCAAGGAAAGACCGAAAACAATGAAGTCAGAAAGAGAATGGTTAGTTAGATTAAAATGGCGGGAAACTGGTTTGGTGGGATCGTTATTGCGAATATCATAAAGATGATTGCAAATGCGATCACCAAGACGGCGGCCAGTCTCACCCACATATAAAAGATTACAGCGGGTACATTTAATACAATATACAACATTAGAAGTAGTACAAACAAAATGGTCAGTGATTTTAACAGTAGGTTTGGGACCGACAACAGAAGTGTGAGAGGCTATGTGAGGACAAGTACAACAACGTTTACGAGAACAGCGAAAAGTACCAGGTTCTTTGTTAGAGGGAAGAACTCCCTTGACCAAGAAAGAACGGAGATTACGATCACGTTTATAGGAAAAGAGAGGGCGGTTGTTGAAAATAGCAGAAGTGCGGGTATCAGAGTCAAGCAGAGAAAAGTTACGGTTAACAATGGGCTTAATGGAAATGTTAATAGGATAATAGGATGATAATAGGATGATACGTAAGAGTGAAAGGAATGCGGTCATTAAAGGGACGAGTGTGAGATGCGAGAGCGGTGGTACGATCAATAGTAGAAACTTTACGAATAGCGCGATCAATAACATGAGCAGGATAATTACGCTTAAGGAAGAAGGAACGCATCTCAGAACATTTAACAAAAAAATCAAGATTATCACTACACAGACGACGAAGACGAAGAAATTGCGAGAACGGAATAGCGTTAAGAGTGTGCTTAGGATGAGAAGACGAGTAGAGTAAATAAGAATGAGAGTCAGTAGGTTTGTAATGGACACTAGTGCTAAGACGGTCGTCATTAACACTAAGCAAGATGTCAAGGAAAGTGACTGATGTTTCACTAACCTCCCACGTAAATTCACCTATTGGGCACTCTTAGTCCCAACGGGATTAATGAACGCTTTATTTTCAACTAACCTTTCCTTTTGTCTTTTGATTGTTTGTTTTTGTTTCCTTGCCTACCTTGCTCTCATTGGTTTCTTTTGTCTTATTCTATCATATATACACTCCTTTCTACAACTTCTTTCTCTTTTACTCCGACGAAGGACTAGCGTCCGAAACGTCAGTAAGTTTTTTCATCTTTTCACGGTGTATAATTTACCTTTTCATCATTAGTTTTTCAAACAGTTTCTTAGACTTTGATATGTGTACTTGATCTCCTACATTAAAAGCATAACCTGTTTTAGGAAGTTGATTTCCATAAAGTGTTAGCCACACATCCTTTTCATTGTTCTTATTCACCGAAGCCGGAGTTCTCTTAATACTTCTATGATATGAATCATTATAGGCGCTTACAATATCAGGTATTACATCTAGATATTTTAACGTTCCCTTCGAAGTAAAGTAACGGTACATTCGCTGTTTCAGGCTTCGATTAAAACGCTCGATGATGGATCCTTTGATATCTGTGTTATAGGTATGATAAGATCCAATGTTCTTTTCTTTTAAAAACGACTGGAATAATTGATTCGTGAATTCGCTTCCACGATCAGAATGTATTTTTTGGGGTTTACGCTCCGATTCATCTAAGATGCGCTTGAAGGCTTCCACTAAAGTAGGACCGCTCTTGTCTTTCAATGGAACCACCCATGCATACTTTGACAACACATCAATACAGGTGAGTATATATCTGTAATTGCTATTGTATTTCTTGAGGGACTGCATGTCAATCAAATCCAATTCCCAGACCGCATCTATCGATCCGACTATGACACGATTTCTACGGAAACGTTTCTGAACAGGGCGGTGGAGAGAATACACCCTCTGCCCTCTAATCCATTCCTGTACTATTTTCTTTGTGATTTTCTTATTTTTCTTTTTGGCAGCATGGTATAAGGCATCGACGCTTCCGAGACTCCCTCCTTGATTGAACTTGTAATACAGTTTTTCCAACAGCTCGTTGGTCTCCATCAATCTGAGAATTTCAATAGTGACTTTCCCACCGCAACAGGCGAGAACACAGCGCACTCTTTTGAAAATGTTTTGAAGATTAAGATTGGGAATGGAGCTTAGACACCCGCAACCCATGTCTTTATCCCCTGAAGACAAACACAAAATGATTCTATAACAAAGCGTACTTCGTTTTTATTCAATTCCTCATAGCATGTACAAAATCGTCAAATATTGCTGATGATAATTCCTGACCATTCTCTTTGACATCACACATGTTATTTACAAAATCAACAATAGCATGCTCATTTCCATGTGGAAATGACATAACGCAAGCTATTATTTCAGCTACACAAGAGTTTATGCTTGACAGGTTGAGTACAAAAGCAGTCCAGTCCTCTGACATGGGAATGTTCATGAATTTAAGTAATTGCTCACATACATCTAGTATAAGGGTAAGATCGATCGAGTTCTTCACGTCGTCAAAGAAAAAGGTCCACAAGTCTTGATCGCTAGTCATCAGACAAGCATGATCTCTTTGACTGGGGTAATCATTCTCACATCCTTCACACTCTCTTGTCAGCTTCTTCACCATTTCTCTTCGACAGAGTTCCACGTACAAAAATTCTAATACTTGTCGAAGCCTCGCCTGCGCCACCATCTCTACTTCATCAGTTACAATCATAACCACCGCATTGTCGACACACGAGATACTTCGAGCTATGGTATTTGACATCTTGATGTAGATAGTGACCGTCTACTTGTTCGTGTATATACCACAAAGGGCAGCAATAAGTGTCTCGTACAATACAATAAACCAGAGGGATTATAGTGAGCCGCATGAGGGTGAAAAAATAAATGAAACGATCTAGAAAAACCATAAACTTATAGTGTTGAAACCAGAAAGATTCTAAAAATAAACATGACACCATCCTTATTGCATAGCTATGGTGCAATTCCTAATCCTAAAAATATCCGCATTGCCTGAGAGTGGTGCAATTCTGAATTTAGATGGTAGTAAAAGAGTTAGGCATAAAATCTCAAAATCTTTAGCATTCAAAATCATGTCACGATAGTAAGACAAAGGACAATATCCGTAGAACTCAATTAGAATAAAACAAAAGCCTAAACTAATCCTTTAAGGCTTTGAAGTAGAAAAAGTAGCTTTTATGAATAATTACAAAAACTTTTATTAGAATTAAACTTTGACGTAAACTTTAGGATGTGGTGCAATCCAGTCAACTAAGAATAAATATAACTAACCACCCCTCCCCTTACCTCACTGGAACGTACCTCACTCAGAATAGCTATAACGTCATCTCTGGAATGTGGTACCTCAATGGTACCTCACTCGAGTGGCGTAGGATTGGTACTTCATATCTACTCAATTCGCAAGGCAAATCATAGTTTAAAGAAATGGGGGTGTATTCTACCAGGTCAAATGGATTACCTTTGGGTGAAAACTTGGACATAAGAGAAGACGTTTCTCCATTGCTGTAACTATGGACCAAATCGCAATAGACTTCATAAGAGGATGCGACTTTCCAACTTACGGGAACTGCTGCGGTGGTAATCGTCTTGCCTAAGGCGCCTAATAAAGATCCCAATGGGTCAGACTTTCCAAAAGTTACTGAAAAGTTTGGCATATTAAGTTTGAGGGTCATCTCATGGAGCAATCCTGTGGTGAGAGTACTACTATACCCACAGCTTTAGACCCACCCCCTTCCCCTATCACTTTCGTGGTGAATTTTTAATTTCTGTATAAATTATCGAAAAGGTTCATATTTCTTGTTTTCGCGCGCAAAAAAAGTTTGGCTTTTTTATTCATGCAAGAACGATATTTTTCATTCCCTGTTTATCCCTTCCCGTAGACGAGAAAAAGTAAGAACACAGGATATGTTTTTTAAAAATGTTTAATATTACATTGTAATTGCATAAATGATGGTATAAAAATAGTAAATAGTAAAATAGTAATAGTAAAATAGTAATAGTAAAATAGTAAATAGTAAATAGCATAAAAAAATTTGTATCATGACTTGATATGGATCTTGTTTTCACTGAAACACAAGTTGACAAGAAGAGTGATTACATCAATAGTTAAGATCAATGATGGAAAATCAGATGTTCTTACCTTGTTATCTTTATCGAAAACAATTTTGTCGAAAAGCTTTCGGTCCGGCATTTTATTTCCCATCACAACACTCACCACTGAAATATCCGAACTACAAACAGAAAAAAAAGACAAAAAATCGATAGATTAAGTTACTGTTAAGTTTTTCTATCTACTGGTAAGCAAAAACAAAAACAAAAAAAAAACAAAAAAAAGTGAATAACTTACACGCAGATTAGACATTTGTCCAAATCGAATGCTCTGTGAGCACATGCATGACAAAGCATGAGCCCACAGAGCCCTAAGAATATTTTCACATTTCCTCCACAAAGTGGAGTAGCACATGCTGTGAAAAAAGAAAATAAGAGGAAGACATGTAAGTTGAAGTAGGTGATAAGGGAAAAAAACGAGTTTTGACGATAAGAGAGATGATACTTTGAGATCACTTACTCGATGGACGTGTGTTTGAAGACATCTTTTTGCAACTGTCCGAGAGGGTACACTTAACGTGGTATCTTATAATGGGATTCTTTTAACCAAATATCCCTCCCACCCGCCACAATGTGTAACTGACATCAGTTTGGACACTTTTTTTAATTTCCTTTCCTTCAAGTTTACATTTCTAAATTACCATGACTCTAATAGTTTTTGTACTACGATTCACATTTTTCGCGCGAATTCGAAGCACGAAGAAAACGAAATTAATCTGAATCATGTGAGGAAACCTAAGAAATGTTGCGCGTACAATGTGTTTTTCCGCATTCGCCCCTTTTTTTATTAATCATCTTACATTCCATATGAAGTATCCTTCAGTTTTTGTTTTTCATTACGCAAACTCTCTCTCTCACACACACACAAACCTATCACTAAGTGTCACTTTTTTTTCAATTTCTTCTTACTGAGGTTTACATTTCTAAGTTACCATGACTCTAATAGTTTTTGTATCACGATTCACATTTTCCCACGAATTAGTAGCACGAAGAAAAGGAAATTAATCTGAAACATGTGAGGAAACCTAAGAAATGTTGTGCGTACAAGGTGTTTTTGCGCATTCACCCTTTCCATATGAAGTATCCTTCAGCTTTTGTTTTTCATTACGCAAACTCGCTCTCTCACACACACATACAAACCTATCACTAAGTGTCACTTTTTTTCAATTTCTTCATACTGAGGTTTACTTTCTAAGTTACGATGACGCCAATAGTTTTTGTTTTAAGAAACCCATACTCCTTACCCTTAACTTCTTTTTTTACAATGAAATTAGAAGAAAGAAAAAAAAGTGTGAACATCTAAAAAACCGGCATTACATGTGTAATAGGGCTTTTTTTTTTGCGCATTCCATTCCATTTCCTAATTACGTGCCTTTACAGAGTAAGAGACGTACATAGTTTACTTTTTGAGTTGCTATATACGCAAATATAGTTTTTTATTTTTGTTTTTGTTTTGTTTTCGTATCCAACACAACGTCAGTTATACACTTAATATTGTATGCGCAATTCTGTTCATTACGATTTCTAGGTATAAACAAGCGCACAATTCTATTGAAAAGAATAGTAAGAAGTACGATTTTCCTCACCCCTCATCCATTCAATACACCCTACTACCCATATCCTTAAGTAATTACCCTTTTTTTTCCGTTGCATTCTTATAGGTACCGCTGTTTTGCTCTTTTGTGTATTGGGCGTCATTGCATGGGTAGTTGACTCTAGTGTGCTTGGTTTTTTTCCTCCGATACTCACATATCTAAGTAACGTTTTTTATTCCCTAAGGTTTGGGGTTTTTTCTTCATCTATGTAAGCACATTTTTTCCTTATTGATTCCCTGAGAGACTGTATGAAAAGTACTAGTACCAACATGTTTTGAGCACTTTTTTTTCGTATCACAGTGAATTTTCCAAAAGCTAGAGTGACATTTTTTTATTAATCCAATCAATGTGTTTGATTTTTTTTTACAATAGTATCAACATTCTTTCGTTGGTTTGTTAACAACAGCGATTCAATACTTCAATTCACCCCCCACCCCCCAACACACACACACACACCATCCTTCCACATGGTTTCAGGATCATGTTACATTTACCGCACCCATCAAGAACACGTGACTTCAATGTTATAAGTACGCGTACTCACTTTCATTGCCCTCACTCCAACGATTTTCACTCCATGTAGTGTTCACGAATTTTTAAAGCTTCTATCTTTACTTATTCATCAACATGGTGTCTTTAGAAAACTACAAATGTTTTTGCCTTGAGTCCTCTGGCTTGGAATTGTTTACAAGCAGGAAAGGAGAGCAATATATAAAATGTACAAAAGCTGGTTGTGGTTTTTTCACACCTGCACGAGACATGAACGACTACCTCACAAACATAGAAGAAAAGCTACTCGATGAATACAAAATATTACAGATAGTAATATGCGATCATCTCATGCCTGCTACCCTTTGGATCTCGAAGAGTCAAAAGAATCCAGGGAAGCCGTTTTTCAAGTGTGAAGAAAGGGAGAACTGTAGCTTTTTCCAATGGGGTGATCAATCTCCAAGTTTTGCTACATTGCAAAACCTAGAGAAGAGGAAGGCGAAGTGGTCCGTTGCTACTGCAGATAAGGCCACCATGACTGATGATGATGTTGAAGTACTTGAGCCACCAAGACCTAAGAAAACCAAAGTCAGTTTGAATAAGGAATATGTGAAGAAGAAGAAGATGAATCACGACAACGAACCATCACAAAAAATGAACAAATGAACTGCATCTCTAAACTTTCTTATTGATAAGTTTGTAAATTGCATGATTTGTTTACGACTTTGATTTTTTTCAATAAAAAAATTTGTAAGTTCAAACATGTTCTGTATGAATTTTTATTATGAGGATGATAAATTCGAGAAAGATTTGAGCCAATAGATAATACGTTTGAGACGTGGGTAAAGAATGAAATGTGGGAGGGGGATAATGACTCATGAATAATAAGAAAGTGCTTGATGTTTCGCAATTGCTAACACATGACTCGAGTGCTTCGAACCAAGTATAGATTTGTGGCTACACCTTGCTACTACTCACATAAGACTAAGATGGGAAAGACTAAACACAGTAATAAGAAACGTCCCATCGATCCTATCACATTAAGAATAACACAGAAAAAGACTGCAAAATTGTTGAAAAGAACAAATCGAGAGTTAGAAAGGACGAATCCTGATCTCCAGAAGGTCATCCGTCTCCAAAAGAAGACAGCAAAACTGTTAAGCTACGTCGCTGATGGAATCGGTTCCGCAGAATGTTTCCATCCCTCACGCTCCTCTGATGAACACGAAGAAAGACAAACGTATCAAGACTTGCATAATGCTTCATCTCCCGAAGATCAAGTCACTGCCCAAGAAAATAATCAAACGAACAATCTGTCTTACGAACTAAAATTAGTTTTGGAAAAACACGTTAAGAAATATGGTGCCCATGCATGTGCGTATTCCTCTAAGGTCAGTAGTGTAACAAACTCAGATAACCTTTTAAAAGATTGCATGAATGCCTTAGATAACTTGTTTGAAGAAGCAATTTCTGAAGTCAAAACAAAATGTAAGCTCGATGATCCAGTTAGAGATCGAATGCGCGTCATGGTCACTTCATCAGGATTTAAGAAACCTTTGAGCACGCGTCTCGTTAGTCTCAAAGAACAATCCCCTTCTTTGATACTTTCGGCAATTGCAAAAGTGTTGCAGTCGGACGAGGGGTTGAGATTGGATGAGAGTTTTACGATTGACATTGACCGGGGTAAATCTTACAAGGTACTTAACTATAGGAAACACACAAAATTGAAAAAATGCATAATAACGATTCCTAACAAAGATCATCTTTGTGCAGCTCATGCCATAGTAACTGGTAAAGCAATGGCTCTCGTTGATCATAGAGTGCGTTGGATAAAACAGGGGCGTCCAATTCAGAGGAGGTTAGCTGTAGAACTACACGAGAAAGCAGGAGTACCACTTGCACAATGTGGACTCGAAGAAATTCAAAAATTTCAACAAATCATGCCCGACTTTCACATGAAGGTTATCAGTTTTCTTTCGAATAATTCTATTATTTTTGAGGGTAAAGAGAGCGACAAGCAAATCGTATTGTATTTTAACGATGGTCATTTCGATCGTATTAACCCAAAGAAACTTCCAGCTTTTTTCGGTAAGCGTTTTTACTATAAAACCTGTAACAAATATTATACTGATGTGCGAGCACACCCATGTAACGATCCCTGACGTGTCTGCGAGCGTAGAAATTTGTGATAAGTCTTCAAGTATTATAGAATGTAAAGATTGTAATAAGTTTTGTCGTTCTCAAAAGTGCTTCGATGCACACAAAAAAGACAGCACTAAGAATGGAAAGAAATATCGATCAAAGTGTGCGAAGAGTTTCCGTTGCAAAAAATGTAATGCGACAGTTGCATCAGAACGAAAATTCCAACATCGTTGTGGTGAAATCTGGTGTTTTGTGGGTAAGGAGATGGTTTTAACGGTTCACGAATGTTTTATGCAGAGACAAGACCCAAAATAACCGTCTGAGAGACTCTTATTTTTTGATTTCGAAACAGACCAGTCGAGTAATGAGCACGTTGTCAACTTTGGAGTTTCTCAAAATTTCCAAGGCGAAACTTTTGTTTTCGAAGGTTATGATGCACTGGACGGATTTTGTAATTTTGTTTTCGAGAAGAATCACAAAGATTACACAGCTATAGCTCATAATGCAAAGTCCTTTGATAGCATCTTCATACTACGATGGTTATTACAGAATCGACCTACTGCTGATTTAAGTATAATTCGTAACGACAAAAGATCATGCAACTCCTTGTTCGTGATTACAACATCAGGATTATAGATTCTATCAATTGGTTCGGTATGGGGTTAGATAAGCTAGCTAAGACCTTTGGGTTGGACACGAGTGAGTTTTCCAAGGGCACCTTTCCTCATCTTTTCAATAGAGCTGAGAATTTTGAGTATGTAGGACCCATTCCCAACTTAAAATATTATGCACCGGATACCTTACTCCCTGAGAAGCGTGCGAGACTTATTGATTGGCATAATTCTATGCGTGAAAGTGGTTACGTTTTCGATTTCCAACAAGAAATCTTGAAGTACTGTGAACAAGATGTCAATATTCTGAGAGAAAGCTGCCTTCGTTTTTGTTCCATTTTCCTTGAGGATACTGAAACGGATCCTTTTCAATATGTCAACCATTGCCGCCACCGTCATGGGTGTTTATAGGGTGTCTTAAAACCAAACACGATTGCGATAGTACCAAAACATCTTTATCGAGGAATCAATAAGATGTATTCCAAAGATTCGATTCAATGGTTAGAATTCGTAGCATATGTTACCAACACTGAAATTATCCATGCAGAAAACTCACGCGAACATGTTATTCATGACGAGGAACAAGGAAAAAATACTTTGTCGATGGATATGATCCCGTCAGTAAGATTGTATACGAATATTATGGGTGTGTTTACCAATCACACAACAAATGTTGTGATCCTACTTCTCCTAATCTGTTTCGATCCAATGTGACCAATCTAGATATCTATGAACAAACGTTGAAAAGAGAACAGCTTCTCCGTCAATTAGGGTACGAAGTTCGCTTTATTTGGGAGTGTGACTTTAAGACATTAATAAGTCATTCCCATGCCTTTCGAAATTTCATAAGTACACACGAGCTCGTAGGTCACCTTTATCCTAAAGACTCATTTTTCGGTGGTCGTACTAACGGATTCAAATTATTTTATTCGTGTGCTCCGGGTGAAAGAATTCGATATGCGGATGTTACTTCACTTTATCCATTTGTTATAAAGACGAAAAAATTTCCGAGAACTCATCCGATCCTTCTTACCAACGACTTTCAATACATCGAATCCTACTTTGGTCTTGTCAAGTGTAAAGTACTAGCTCCTGAAGGACTGTTTTTTCCAGTTTTGCCTGTTAGGATAGACGGAAAGCTATATTTTCCCTTGTGTAAGGAATGTGCCATTGCTCATTTAAACAAGTGTTCGCATTCGAGAGAAGAAAGGAGTTTTTGGGGAACTTGGGCAACTCCAGAGATAAACAAGGTTATCGAGAAAGGATACCAAATCCTTGAGATAAAGGAAATTTGGCATTTTCCTGAATCCTCTTCTGAATTGTTCGCTGACTATGTGAATAGTTTTTTAAGGAGCAAACAAGAAAGCTCCAATTTTCCCTCTTGGGCTACGACGCAAGACGATAAAGATCGTTATATACAAAGTTACTTTGAGCACGAGGGCATACATTTAAGACCAGAGAAAATTCAAACTAACCATGGTTTCAGAGCAATTTCTAAACTATGCCTTAATTCTCTTTGGGGTAGGTTTGGGATGAACACAGATCGTGTACAATCGGAATTAATACACGATCCAAAAAGGTTTTACGATATCCTGAATGCTAGTGACCATGAAGTTCATGACATGCATTTAATTAATGATGAAGTTGTAGAATTAGTCTTTCAGAAAAAGAAAGAATACGAACGTGAAAGTCCAGTAACGAATATTTTTTTAGCAATTTTTACCACATGCTGGGCCAGATTAGAGTTGTACGAACTACTAGATAGATGCAAAGAACGAATACTTTATTGCGATACAGATTCAATTATCCTAGTTGAACGACATGGTGACCCCGGCATTGAGCTCAGCGACTATCTTGGTGGTCTGACTGACGAGATAGCAAAAGACCATGGGCCAGAACATTCTATACAAGAATTCATTTGCTGTGGCCCTAAGAATTATGCTTATAAAGTATCAGATGGAACATGCGTAGTCAAGGTGAAAGGATTTTATTTGAATTATGAAAACGCTAGAGAACTCAATATGGACAGTATGAGAACCATTGTTCAGAACATGAACCTAAAAACTGTCATCACTATAGTGAACGAAAATAAAATCACGCGTGAACCGATCACGCGAAGAATCGTAAATAAGAGAGAGGAGAAAAAGTACCAGCTCGTTTACGACAATAGGATTATCATGAACAATGGTGAATATTCATTACCGTTTGGTTACAATTGGACTCCTCGTGACGATAGCTTCCCCGTCAACAGAGGTCAAATCACGCATGACGGCCTTGATTTCTCTGACGTAAAATTGTACTCTGAACACTACACTGTGCCCGAGAATACTCTAGGGGAATTATTTCCTTACAACAATGGAGAGGAGGAAAAAGAGGATGAGAATGATGTTGATATTGATTTGATGGTCACATCCGAGTCAGAAGAAAGCGAAGATGAACTTACCCATGAAGACATAGATTTCATAGCAGATGATGACAATCAACACTTCGAGGATCCTTCCTTTTACAGAGCACTACAAAATGAAATGTAAACTTTATGAACATGATATTCCCTCTTATGGATATGTTATTCATTACTATTCAATCAGTTTTCTTTAGCATTAGTCGTAGTTTATTCGTAGCAGTTGCTTGAAATTAGAGTTTTACAACATATGACGATTATTCATAGCTTGATAATGTTTGATTACAATCAACCAGTTTTACAATCCGAGTGATAAGATGGTTTAAGTCAAGATTATATTACTTTACATCATTTGAATAAGGTTTAGCATGAGCAATAGCTCCTAGTAATTTGGTAGAAATGCCTAGTAATTTGAAATCGAGAGATTTTCTCAACACAACGATATTGACAGATTGCTAATGTCGTGCAACATATTGTTACCAAAGCCTTATCACAACATATAACTATATTCATAGGTTGATAGGTTTGATTGCTAAATTTTTCAAATGATAATCATGATAGTTTGAATCAAGTACATATTACTCAACATGGTGTGAATAAACGTTTAGTATAAATTATTGTTATTTAGTAGTAATTCATATTAATTTTAAATCAAGAGATTTTCTGAACACAACGTTGACAGTTTCCTAAAATATCCTTCAACATCAGCTTCAACGAAAATAATAAATGTTGTTGTTGTTTCAATCAGAGTGTGATTTTGGTATTCCATATATGATAAAGCATTTTGTGTTGATCGTTCTGGTGAACTCGCATCGGTTAGATTTGCCAGTGCGATAATTACGCAAGTTTTAATCACGATGATACTAGGAGACATGCATACGCAATGCTTGCAGGTTAATGGATTATTTCGAAGATCCATGAACATTATTGAGGGAAGGTCATGTTTACGTTGTGTTCACAAAGCTGATGTTGTTCCGACTTAGAGACTTAGAGACAACGATCGGTACTTGACGGCATCGGGTACAGAAAATCTCGGGACAGAATTAAGTTTCATCTTAGAGCAATTAATATAGGATATTTCAGGTACGAAAATACACTTCGGAGTTGTGGTAGCAATGACAAAGCAGTAAGTGACAAGGAGTAATTGTTGAGAACCCATGTTTGCTAGCTGACTCAGAACCCCATGCGATTTTCCCACTCCTCACACTCAAACAATAGATGTAGTAAGTTTCATAAGCAGAGATTTTCACACATACCTTAATTTTGATCACCTCTTGTTCATAAATCCTCTTGTTCATAAATTCATGCATTGATAAAAACACTTCTCTGCTCCGGACGTTAAGAGTTTGAGCGCTAGCATTCTCCATGATATATTGTGTTTACTCAAGGATCAAAATGTAAAGCGCGAAGTACACTGTCTTCGAATAAATTACTTTTTGAACGGTCTCCTAGCAACGCAAAACTACAAAACTTACCATCCGGTGTGCATCAGTCTTCATTTCCTTGCGAGCATTGCGAAGAAATGGGGTGTTTTTCTTCTTTGCCCTCTATTAAAGTGAGACATTTTCTAAAACAAATCAGATGCGTTGTTGGGTGCTGTCGAAGTACTATTGTCATTACTTCTGTGGATGGCGAAAAGAACGCTTCGAAACTTCCTAAAAAACTGTATTACGATCCAAAATATCCAGCAAGTTTCACAAGCCCCGAAAACTTTTATCGTGCTGTCAAGGAAGAAAGCAAAGGCAAAATCTCAAGGAAGCATGTGTATGACTGGTTAAATTCACAAGACACTTACACTTTACACAGACGAACACGGAAAAAGTTTAAGAGAAATCGAATCATTGTGGGGCGAGTCGATGAACAGTGACAAGCTGACCTTATTGATATTCAGAAAATTAAAAAATATAATGGTGGGAACAGATACATATTAGCTGCCATTGATGTCCTATCGAAATTTGCATGGGGGGAACCTCTGAAGGCGAAGACAGGCGAATATATCATTCAAGGGCTTGAAAAAATATTCAAGAAAGGAAGGAAGCCAGAAAAACTACAGACTGACCATGGAAAAGAATTCTTAAACAAACGCTTTCAGAACTTCTTAGAAACAAATGACATTCACTTTTTTACTACCGGTAACGAGACGAAAAGTGCTATCGCGGAGCGCGTGATCGAAACTGTGAAAGCAAAATTGTACAAGTATTTCACTCATAAGAATACTTTAAAGTACACTGATGTCTTGCAGGACATTGTTCATAGCTACAACAACACTTATCACACTTCCATTAAGACTAAGCCCAGTCTGGTCTCTCAAGAGAACGAAGATCATATCTGGCACATTCTCTATGATAAGGATCTCATTGATGGTCCAATTAAGTTTAAGTTTCATGTCGGAGATGAGGTCCGGCTTTCTAAACTGAAAGGAACCTTTGAAAAAGGGTACACCACCACATTTACGAAAGAAATTTTTGTCATTTCAAAGCGTATCGCGAGAAATCCCCACGTTTACAAAATCAAAGATTTAAACGGGGAAGAAATCGAAGGTACTGTGTATGGTAATGAACTTCAACTTGTAAAAGATCAATAAAATTATTTGTGTTTCAAACTTGTTGTCATTTTTCTTTACATCGCTAACATGGATGAACCTCAGTTTTTCTTGCTCCTGCCCTCTAATGCTTCCCTCGATCTCTATAGCGATAATACTTTGACTAGCTATACCGTTCATCTTCCAGAACCTATCATCTTGGAAGGTGATTACGAAGTTGGTTTACAAAGTATCATTTGGCCAAGAACGTTCTACAATATTACAGAAAGTTCGCAGTGTTTATATTACCAATTACCAACAGGGATAGCAGACACCGTAATTCTTTCCAAGGGATATTATGAAACAATAACTAGCCTAATTGATCATATCAACAATCAAATACAAGCAGAAGTAAAAGATAATATTCACTTGAAATTCGAACTTCGGTCAGAAAAAGTATTCGTGACCCTTAAAAACAGATATAAGTTGTTGCTATCAAGCAATTTATCCCAAATCCTGGGTTTCGGGAATGAAGAAAATTTAATCTCTCATTCTCAATACGGTGATTTTGTTGGAGATCTCAGCGGAGGCATGCAGTGTTTGTACGTCTATTCTGATATCGTGAGCTATCAAATAGTGGGAGATACGAAAGCAAGGTTGCTGAAAGTCCTTCCTGTAGAAGGAAAGTATGGAGACACCATTTACAAATCCTTCGATGTTCCAACTTACTACCCGGTTGGAACTAAAGAATTCCAAGACATCAAGATCGATATAAGGGATGGATCAGGTCGCAAGATTCAGTTTCAGAGAGGACGCGTAGTCGTGAACTTGCATTTTAGGAAAAGGCAACTATCATACCTTGTATAACAAGAAGAAAATGAATCGGAAACACATTTCACCCCCTGAACTCTACAAAAATTACTATTTGAACCAAGCACAACAAAAAGGGCGCGGTGGATCCTTTTTCGCGGGAAAGCTTTTTCAACGCGGATATGGTCAACGAGGAGGAGTATTGTAAATTTTTTCGGAAGCCTGTTTCGAAAAGCTTTACCTTTCTTAGCAAGCGCATCCAAACAGGCTGGAAAGGTTGCGCTAAAAACTGGTGCCAATGTCCTAGCAGATGCAGCTGCGGGTCAGCGCTTTCAAGACTCTCTCCAAAATTGATTGAGAGAATCGGGAATGGAATTAAAACGTGACGTCACAACACAAGTAAAAAATGCAATAAATGGCCAAACTGGTACCGGTAAAAAGCGGAAGCAAGGTCATCAAGAAAGGAGTCGAGTCCCACCGAAAAAGCGGAAACAAACGAAAGCCAAACCGAAACGCATAAAACGCAAGACCAAGTCAAAGAGTCTCACAACTTCGAAAGCTACTAAGCCGAGAACATTTCAAGATATCTTTGGATAAGTCACCACAACATGGCCTTGATTCATCCTCGCTCACAAGAATGCATGGTGGAAGAAATCGATTTATTTTCTGTCAGTCCAACTCAAAATAGTGTAGTGAAAAAGACAGATATCGAATATCAACCCATTTCAGCCCTTAGTAGTTCTTCACCTTTTGAATTTAACATCCCTGGTACTGAAGACTATGTTCATCTCCCCTACACTCAACTCTACGTGTCCGCTCGCATCAAACATTAAGATGGTACTGATCTTGATGCGGACGAAAAAATAGGACCCGTGAACAACCTTCTGCACAGTCTTTGGCGGCAGGTAGATGTCTATTTTGGTTCGACACTGGTATCAAGTTCAACCAACACTTACAGTCCCGAAAGCTATAGTAAGACTCTCCTAAACTTTGGAATGGGTGCTAAAAAGTCTCAACTACAAGCTGCCATGTGGTATGGAGATACGTCTGGTGCATTCGAAGATGCTAGGGTTGGCGCTACAGGAAAAAATGCCGGTTTCAAAAGTCGAAATGCACTCGTCAAGGAATCCACCGAGTTTGAGTTGATTGGAACTCTGTACTGTGACGTATTCATGATTCAAAAGTATCTCTTGAGCTACGTAGACCTAAAGATCAAACTCGTTCCAAATGAACCTGAGTATTTCCTGATGTCTGCAAAAGCAGGAAAAGAATATAAGATAAGTTTTACTTCCATCAAACTCAAGGTCAGAAAAGTCAAGATTGCTAACCATGTAATCATGGCTCACGAATCAGCTTTGAGTAAAGCTCCTGCTGTTTACGGCGTCCCAAGAACCATGTGCAAGTCCTTTACCGTACCAGGAACAACACCCTCCCTCGTGAAAGATAATGTGTTTAACGGACAAATCCCCAAGCGACTCATTGTATTCATGAACAAGTCTGCCGCTACTAACGGAAGTTACACAACAAATCCCTTCAACATGGATTTATTTTCCATATCGTCCATTGGCGTATATGTTGATGGTGAACAAACTCCATCTAAACCGCTGAAATTGAATTTGACAGGGAGTGACAAAAAGTACCTAGAAAGTTTCCAGACGTTGTTCACAGGGACGGGGAAGTACCATGATGATGCAGGGAACCATATCACCCGTGATGATTACCACAAAGGATACGGATTTTTCGTATTCGATCTACGACCTGATGGATGTGATGCGTCCGAATACTTAGGCCTCAAACAAAGAGGCAATCTCTCACTAGAGATCATCTTTAGTCAGGCTTTGGCAGAAGCTATACATTTGTTTTGCATTGGGGAATTCGATAACATTGTCGAGATCGATCGAGAGCGAAACGTGCTGTACGATCACACATCATGAACTCTTCACAGTTAACACAAGTCATGGAAAAAGATCCCAAAAGTCGCAATAAGTTTTGTGGAGTGTATGCCTCTGACACACTACCTATCACCATTGAACACTTTCCCTGTGGGCTTATCGTCAATACTGACCCTCAAGAAGAAAAAGGATCACACTGGTTGGCAATGTACTTTCCATCTAAAGAAAGGGGAGAATTTTTCGACTCCTACGGAAATCCACCAGACTTTTATCGTAAAAAGTTTGAAACTTTTCTAGATAAACAGTCCAAAAGTTGGAAATATAATCATCGTTCTTTACAAAGTCTTAATTCAAGTACATGTGAACAATTTTGTCTTTATTTTATCATGAACATCATTATCTATGATTGTTAACTCGTTTAGTAAAAACACGTCGATTAACGATCATCGTGTAAGTGAATTTACTCGTAGGTATCTTAGTTTCTTAGGAGCAAGATTCAAACAAACAACACATCAGTTAGCGTTGACTCGTATGCAAAATAGAATCAATAAAAAACGATAGACGTATCATTGTGTAACGCGTTTATTCAATCATTTCACTCGCATACAAATATCTCCTAATACGTAATCCAATTATCGGAAAAGCGCTTGGTCTTGCGTTGTCTGAAAACTGGAATCTTGATCCCCCTTGGCGTAGATGGTGGAGTGGGTGGAAATTGATAACCATCATTGGTCGTAGCTGAAACTGGAGTTTGTTTCCCTGAAGCTGAGCAATATGGCTCCGACGTCTCTCGTTCCGCATCAGATACTTAGGCATATTTATCTTGTCCAACGATTGTGTAAACAGTTCCCAACCCTTGGGATCAAAATCTTTCCTAGACCTGAGCTGATCGTTCACCAAGTCAATGATATTTGAACCGTGTATGGGATGGTCATTAATAGAAATTTCGCCTTTTTCGTTCCACGATATGTGTTCCCTATTAGCTTTCAAACGGTTGATCATTGATCGGGCTAAGGTGCGCGAGTTCTTTGGAACAGATTCCAATATTTCGTTGTCTGATAAATGTCTTTCTCCTACAACTCCTGCTTGATGGGATTCGTCTTTGCTTGCTTCATCTTCTTGAGGGATGGTTCTAGACGTGTTCTCTTGGTGAATCTTAACAGTAGTAATAAACTGCTTTTTTTTCTCTTGTATGTCAAGAAACCGTTGAAGGTCTTGATGATATTGAGCTATTTTATCGCCTGTGGTCTTTTTTCCATCTTCTAGTATACCATCCATTTCTTTGTCTAATCGAATCAAGGATTTTGTCATGGGTGCAGTCTGAATGTTCTCTTTGCGTTCCAGCATGTACATGAATTCTTCAAGTACTAAAACCATTCGTTTAGAGTACTTCATTTCTTTCGAAAAAACAACTCCTTTAGGACTGAAATGACCGGGGGTAAAAGTGACAACAACAATGATCCTCCAGTCTGTACCATGTAGCGCTTCTTATGCTTTAGTGAAACTTGACGATCTGCGAGCGTTCTGAGCTGTTTCCTAAATCTCCCCAATTTCGCCTTCTGAGCTGGTGGCAGTTTTACAATTCCCTTTAATACGTTGATTGCAATTTCAGAAATCGTCAACAACAAGTCCTTATCGCAATGTTCAAGTAAAGCCTTTCGCTGCTTCTTATTACACTTTGCTAAAACCGTGAGAAAATCTAGGTTACGTCTTACACGATTCGACATTCTAAATGAAATGAGACAATGGTAATTTGTTCACCTTTTTTAGGTTCGCCTTACGTAGGATACGTGCCGTTCGTTGGGGAAAATATTAGTGCGAAGCCTAAAGCTATCGGGCGTGGTTGGATGCATGGCAAATAACAAATATCCATACAGCTTATCGGTTGCATCTTGGAAACTTTCTAATGCATAAAGACGATCCTGCTTCCCATGAAATGCCTGCTGAATCAAGTTAGAAATACCCAAAGAGTCACGACAATTCTTAAAAGCAAAAAGGTAATGGCAGTTGAGGGAAATAGTGCGAGAAAACTTGCCGGGTGGAAACAGATTCTGCAGAATGTAAATCACGGTGATGTTTCTGTGGTGAGAATGTTTCGTCATAAGATCAGCCATACGCTGATCATTAGAACATGAAGCCATCAGGTCGTCCACGATCAAAATACCCGATTGGTTTTCAAACAGATCAAGCACAGTCTCAGGAAATCCTTCCACGAACACAATACCAGGTACTTGCTCCCTAAATTTCGCAAAACTAGGTTGATAAGCTCCGTAACAATATATTATTTTGGATATTTCGCCTACAAAACCTTCATCTAAATTCTTCAACAATTTCAAAGTTAAGACGGTTTTTCCACATTGAGAAGGACCTGAGATCATGATACTAGAGGGGGTATTAATTCGAATGTCTGTCCTGGCTCAAAGTAGTAACGAAATAAAAAGAACACAATAATTTACAAGACTTTATATCTTTATTTTCCTCAACGTACAATATCAAACATTCATTCTGAATATTCTCTAAGATCGTCTATGAGAATGTCTTCAAGCTCTTCCCTCCTGCTAGATACGATATCATCCCTGCTATCTTTACACTGATATTTCAAAAGCTCTAGCGCATTAAGCGGAGGGTTTAAAGTTTCAATGTTTTTCATAAAAATCTTCATCACCTGGTCGTCGTCGACATCTTTCAAGGCTTCAAAAAAATAACGATACACCTTGATTTCTCTCGAAAGCATTAAACAGTCGTGATGGTCTTGTGACGGGTCATCAATTTCGCAGGCTTCACAATTCTTGTTCACAAGGTGGCATATGTCTCTTTGCAGGACATCAGCATAAGCTCTCAGTAGAATACCTTCGATTTGTTGATTCCTCCCCGTCTTTGGGGCAGGATCTTCAGGTACGTAGGGGCACTCAGGAATGTTGAGGTTCAAAGGCAAGACCTCTTCGTGAAAAACGTCTGAGGGATCAACGTTGGCAAGCATGTCATCCACCTCTCTTTGCCTCACATGGTCATAGAAGGCTGTATAGGCGTCGTGTGAAAAACTTCAAATCTTTCTCCTGTCTCAACCAACTCGTAGGTCCAAATCCGTGAATTATCTTCCACGATGGTGGTATAAAATTTCTTCACGATCGTAACAGTGTCCATCTTGTTTTTCGCTACTTCTTTTTTCAACGTCTGCTTAAACTGATTAATGATAATGCAAGGTAACATGCCTTATGCATTTGCGAAAAGGGATCTGGTGCCGTACACGTGACACAAATGTATGCTGATGTCATACACGTACAAAAAAATATATACGTATAGCCATCAACTCTCCATCATCCTTACACAAGCCTCCGTATCGTGACCTTAAGAAAAGAACCATGAAGCTGTGAAGTGGGCGAGTTCTCAACCCTGTAGCCACCAAACGCAAAACAGATAGGAAGACAATGAATGATCTCAAGAAGATCATAGAAACCTTCAAGTTCCAGTTAAAACTTCGAAGTGAAGAGTGCAAGATCATGAAGGAAGCAAAAGCATTCTTTCGCTTTTTATTTCATAACTCTTGCAAGCATTTTGGTAACAAAGTAAGATTGGAAGATATCGAAAAATCCCAAGGACGAAGACTATATCTTGACGAACTCTTGAATTGGAAACCAGATGAAACTTTCTGGAGGGAAAATTTTCAAAAAGCTTGGATTCGCATGCGTAGCGAACTTGCTTCCTCAACACTCTTACAAGCCTCTTACTACTTCATGATGCATGAGCACCCCCTTCAGCTAAAAGAACCTGGCGTATTCGCGAGAATAAAATCTGAGATGGTGAGATATCTCGAAGAGCTTTATCATCAAAACAACAGTGCAAGAATGGTGGAACTGATGCGCCAACAAGAACAAGTAAAGACCCGCGCGTTTCCTATTCCAGACAAGAAAGTTTACTTCATCTAGCTAACTGACGACTTAGCGTGCCAAATCGTGAATCCTATAGCGAGAGAACCTCATCCCAACTTTATACCTTGCAATCAGCTCTTCGAATATCCAAGGCCAGATGTTGCTACATACCTGAATTCGATGGGGGTTGTACAGTAGTAAAAATGCCCTACAGCAATTTTTCTATGTTCCCAAGGTACCAGTTCAAGATCCTCGAGACCAAAGAAACATTCAGTAGTCCAGAAAAGGACTTACGCAAGGCACTCTTACTCCACAAGAAGTGTACCGAGAAACAACTACCGTCTTGCAATTTACAGTTTATCCAAGAACTTAGTGGACAATTTGACTTTTAGAAAGATTAAGGGAAAAAACTCCAGTAACTTCCATATGATGTTGTATTCTCCTATTTTTATAATTAAACATTTTTAAAAACATATCCTGTGTTCTTACTTTTTCTCGTCTACGGGAAGGGATAAACAGGGAATGAAAAATATCGTTCTTGCATGAATAAAACAGCCAAAAAATTTTTGCGCGCGAAAACAAGAAATATGAATAAATTAACCTTTTCAATAATTTATGCAGAAATTAAAAATTTACCACGAAAGTGATAGGGGAGGGGGGTGGTTCCAAAGCTGTGGGTATAGTAGTGAGAGTATAGCCGTCTTTTGACAGTGTGATTGGGGTGTAATGTCCATCTGGGAGCATTTCACCTTGATAATTGTTAGGCTTCTTGAGCACGGTAACCATGCCTCCAATCAGGTTATACCAAGAATTGTACAAAGAGCAACTTATGAGTCGAACCGTATGGGCTTTGATGGGGGGATTCAAATACGTGGTAAAGTTATTCTTATCGCTTTCCAAAAAGACGATCATATATTACAGGGGACAAGTCCCCTTCTAGAGGCAGCTTAGACTAAATACGCCAAGGCGGCTCCTCCGGCCAGCCCTGCGATACCAACAAAGACCAGCTCATTGTCTTTTTGTTTCTTTGACGGTCGGTAATAATTCTTAAACTGGGACTTCTGCATATGAAACTCTGGATGCGTCTGTGCATAAAGTTTAAAGGCGTAATCTGTATTCTCGAAGTTCTTGTCTGCCTGCATTTTGTCTTGGTAGTTCTTATCCAACCAATCTCTGTAAGCTTGTTTCTTTTCATTCCAAGCTGCCACATCCCTTTGATACTTCTCCAGGGCTAAATCATGCCTTTTCCTCTCAGCGGCACCGCTTTGATCGCCTCTGACTAATCTATCCAAATACTGACCACCATAATTAGCTCCTGTGAATGCTAACGCTGCAACTATTCCACCAAATACTACGGTTGCCATGCTTATATCTTAGGTAAGTATTTTTCCTTCTGTAGAGAATCCTTAAAGGCAATGCTACCTGCTACTGCCGCAGTCATTTTAGCAAAGCCGGTAATGCTCTTGCTTGGGTCTTCAGTAAAGTCTTCTTTGAGTACCTTCTTACCCACCCAACCAATACCTGCGACAATAGAAGTAATAATAGCTGCATCTTCAACGGTTTTCATTAATGCGGACGACATTATATAACAAGGGAAGTAGGTTTCGTTAATGGAACCCCTTATTCCATTTCGGGTATCTTGCTTTGATCTCTTAGGAGGCTCCGCAGGCCTTAATTCTACCCTTGGTTCCACTTTTGGTTTATTTGCGGCTTTCCACTGAAAGTAGAGACTGCCTGCAGCCAAAGCGAGTCCTAATGCGCCAATGACGTATCCTGGATTGATGTAAGAAAGTTCCTCCTCCTCTTCCTTTTTTTCCTTCTTAGCCTTGTTCTTTCTATTCATCTCGACAGCGAGCTTCTTCCCTGCAGCGACTCTGCCCGGAGCTTTAGGCTTAGTAATCTTTGCCTCTTGCTTAGGTGATTCCTGGGTCTTTTGTTCGGTGTCACTTATCTTATATTAAGGGACTTGAAGGACTTGACAAGTAACTTGATGACGACTTGATGATGACTTGACGACGACTTGATAATGACTTAAATAAGTACTTGACGATGACTTGACAACGACTTAAATAAGTACTTGATGACGACTTGATAATGACTTGACGACGACTTAAATAAGTACTTGTGGCGACTTGACGATGACTTGTGAATGACTTGATAATGACTTGATTAAGTCCTTAAGGTGACTTAAGGACGACTTAACTAAGTTCTTGAGGTGACTTGTTGTCGACCTCTGCAAGTGCCGCTGTGAATATTTTTTCGACTTCTTTGTCCTTCTTAAAGTCCTTCCAAGACACTAGTACCTCCTTCAAGCCGACATGCTGAGCTACGTGCAAAGCCAAAGATGCGACTGCCATTAACTTACCACACTTCAAAGACAACCACCCACAAGTTAGCTTAAGTTCTTGGGATATGACATAGTCCTCACTTATATCCTTCTGCAGCGCCTCCACGTCGTCTATGGGCAGCGTAAGTCCAAGCAGTTTAGCAGCCAGCTTAATAGCGGAGTCTGCTACGGCATTCGTGGTCTTACTTGCAAGGGCGGCTTCGTACCTCTTATGTAACTTCTTTACCTCCTCTTCTGACAACTTATTGACCTGCTCATGCGTCAACTCCTTACCTATCATTTCCTTACACTTCCCAGAAGACACAAGGATGTTAAGTTGTTCTTTGAGGTTACTTTCGTCTAACTGTGTGGGGACTTCATTTAACAGCTGATCAATGTTCATATATTCTAACGTGATACGGAAATCTCAAAGAGAAGATCATCTCGGAATGTTGGTGTGTCTTTAAGTGTCGCATGTATTCATGCAACTGTTCCTTGCTTATCTCGCCGCCGTAGTCACTGAGCATGGTTTCCAGATCGCTCTTACTTGGAGTATAAAATACGACAAGTGAACCTATGTTTTCCCTAAAAGGCTTAGAGACACTGGTAAGCTGCTGTGAGAGCAACCAAACGCTAATATTGTTATGTCTGACGCTAAACGCGAGTTTAACAAGCTCCGATGTACGTCTTTTAACGTCGTCCCCGCAGGCGATGTCATCTACAATTAAGAGGGTTTGCGTATCTTTAGGGAATTGTCGATGCCAGAACTTAAGGTGGTTGGATAACTCGTTAGGGTCTAAGATATCTACAAAGAAGTCGTCGTCTTTTGCTCCTATGCATTCCCAGGTGCGGTTATTCACGTAGGTGGGGCACAGCAGCACGATGTAGTCAAAGCGGTATCTAAAGGGTCCTAATAGCTGCTCTACAACGAACTGGGTCTTTCCGCAGCCGGTAGGTCCTACTGTCAGCGCATTACAAGGCATGTGATATGGGTTCATTTATATAGATGGAGCCAGTGGAAGCAGTAGGAAAGATGGTCAGTTTTGTCAAAAAGAAGTCAGATCTGGAGAGGACGGTCGAAATGCAAAGAGAGGAGATAGACCGGCTAAAAGGACACGTGCAGGAGTTATATGATGGAATGTGCGACCTGAAGCGCGCAGAACGGTTTGATGCTTTGATAACGATGGCAACGTGGGCTAAGGAGTCCGTCGTGGACTTTATGAAATATCCCATGTAAACTATTTCAAAAGATGCCTTAGAATGTCGAGCTGAGGTTAAGACTTTTGTTAAGGAAGGTTGGAAACTATTTCAAAAGATGCCTTAGAATGTTGAGCTGAGGTTAAGACTTTTGTTAAGGAAGGTTGGAAACTATTTCAAAAGATGCCTCAGAATGTTAAGCTGAGGTTAAGACTTTTGTTAAGGAAGGTTGGAAACTATTTCAAAAAGATGCTTAAATGGAGGTTAAAATATTGTTTATATATGGACTGCTTAATGTGTAAGAAGGTGTTTAGCACCAAACAAAGACTACAATACCATGTTAGGCATGGGGTTTGTACAAAGAAGTCAATCAGTAAGGTTTGCAATGGCTGTAGTAGGGAGTTTAGCACTCTTCAGAAGTTACAGCAACACGTAAGGAAAGAAGTTTGTTATAAGACAAAACAGTGTAGTTTCTGTGGCAGGGTCCTTAGCACCCGCCAACGTCTTCAGACACATAAGAAGAAACATGAGGAGAGTTACCAATTCTTTGCAGCGAAGTACGATCTGGAAGGAGTGGATTGTTACCAGTGCGGTGATATTATGAATTGTGAACATAAAGATGATTACCTAAGGAATCGAATAGACTACTTTATGAAGACGAACAGAGTCTTGCCTGGGTTTGATAAGTTGGAGGGAGTGCCATGGACTAACAGAGAATATTGGAGGTGCGAATGTGAGCGGTGCGGATGCGTAAGAGAGGACGAACACATATTCAACTGCCTCTTAACAAATTCCTTAATCTCTGCTTAACATTCTGAGGCATTTATTAAGAAAGTTTGACGAGGTAATTAACAAATTCCTTAACCTCTGCTTAGCATTCTGAGGCATTTATCAAGAAAGTTTGACGAGGTAATCAAATCTTAACATTCTGAGGCTAGATATATGATAGCATACGCAATAGCATTCCTTGGGGGTTTCCTTATCAGTATTGGTATATATGGACTGTATTACCTGCGAAACCCCAGCAGATTGTTTGAGCCAACCCAAACCACGTAAAAAATACAGCTGTCTTCATTGCGGCAGTGCATTCTTTGAATGTCACTGGTGCTCAGCAGATCCTAAGGCGCAGCGGACTTTAACAGACATTAAGAGTGTAAAGGAGACTCAGCCTCATACGTAACTATGTCAAATATCCACCTGCCATCCCTTTTACCACGACTCATCAGATGCGTGACATCCTGCCCTTCTATGACGTACCTTATCCTATCAGGTGCCGAAAGGGTATACGTCCTTTTTTTATTCTTCAACACCAAACGCATGCGGTCGATGTCTTCGAAGACGACGTCATTCTTTACCTCGTAAATTTCCCCTATGGTTAAATTCTTCCAGTGCGTTTGTATAAACTTTATCTCATTGAATTTGTCCTTGTTCATATATCCTATGGAATATATTTAAATGCGTCTTTAAAGTGTCCGCGGTCTTGAACTTCCTACAGCAGTATTTGCATGGTATGCGAATGCCTTGTGCATACTCTGCGATACTCCTACAGGTGTCGTCGTAGTCGTTGCTGATCATTGCTTTATATCCATTCTGCTCATACCGCTGCAGCAGCAGGCGCTGATCCTCAGATAATGCCCCCATTGCCTTTTGGAGTCTTCAGCTCAATACATAAACCACGGTACTGCACATGTGCATTCAGTATGAGCAGGTCGGGTTGCCCGCGTTGATACCCCTTCTGCCTACACTTTATACGTTTACCGTCGGAGTCCTGCAGTTTGCCTAGACCAGGGGTCACAAGCATTTGGGGGTAATACCTGCGGATGTAGTCTACGACTTTCTTATGCAAGTCAAACTCATTCTCGATCTTATACACCAACTTATTTGGGCTGTCAAAACGCCGCTCTATTTCGTACTTACCTGTCTTCCTTAGCGCGGGTAAGACTTTCTCAAAGACCCAATCCTGAAATGCCTCTGCCGTTGACATCTTAGAGCTAAATATCAGCTGATACAATCCAGATTCGGTTACATACAGGGAATGCGGCTGTGCATTAAGGGGGAGGCGATTCACCTCCACCTTAAGTTCACTAAGCTTTATTTCGTACTTCTCTCGAACGTGCACCTTAATTGCGTCATTTGGGCGTTCGTAACCCAACGCTAAGGCCACCTCCTTCGCTTTGAAGTACAGTTTGTCGCCTTGCATTATGCATTGCAGTTTGGTGTCGTTATTTTCAAAGACTCGTAACATGGTATATCTGAGAAATATTTTAATTTTTTTCAATACGCAACACTCTTTAGCTGGTTCATTTCTACGCTTAGCTGTGCGTCAGACACAACGAAGATGTAACAGTTTATCTTAGTAGTGTCGCTGGCATGCTTGGTGCGCTTGATCTCCAAAGTAATGCCGTCTTGGGTGTTTACCAGACGCAATCCCTGACCATGCATGGTTTCGTCGTTGGTGGTATGCATGTCAATCCATAACGCATACTTGTCCGTAAAGAACTGCTTCCTGGTACATATCTTCAGGCTTTATCCCTTGGGAGTAAACCTTGTTAGGTACTCCATTAATATTCACGCCGACATTGGTAATGTTGGGGTTAAAGAACGCCTCAGAGTCGCGCAAGCCTGCGGTGTATGTCTTTGCGAACACCAACATTAGTCCTGTGAGGCTGCGTCGTGGTATATTAATACTTTGGTTGATGACCTCTTCGACGTTGTTCGTAAAACTGAACGTATTGTACATTACTACGTGGTCGTAAAGGAATCCCTTACCAGCACTGTATTTCATGCCTGCGCTACGAGCAATCCCTTCAGAGTACACGGTCTCGTACTGCAGCTCCAAGTTCTTGATAAAATAGGGATCCACGGCTGCTGAACTTACGTCCTTTTCTTTGCAGGATGTTGGTCGTATCTGCTAAGGTCACTTCGAACTGCAACTCACTTAGTTGTCTAGGGTAATACGCACCGTGGTTTGTTATTACTTCAAAGTCCAATGGAATGAGATATTTGGTGCCGTAGGCTGTCTTTATTTCATCTTCTCCTGAGGCGCCGGAGGCTGCGCTCCTTACCTTACGTATGGCTGCGCTTGCTATTCCTTGTTCTATCCTTTGCGCACGGTCGAACGCAGTCAACCACAGATCCTTGTACGTGGTGTAAAGATCGTACCTGTTTAAGTCCAAAAGGGACTCACCAGCAAACTTGATTCTCATCTTAGAGACAAGGTTCCTATCAACGTTATTAACAACATGACGCGCGTCTGCGGTATCTGGCTGTATTGCTAGGTCGAACCTTAACGACAAGGTGCCAGGGACCAATACTGAGTTATCCGTTAGACGGGGTACGCCTACGTACAGGGTTTCTCCTGGTTTGGCGCTGCTGGGTGTGAATGTTACCCTATGAAATGTCCTTTCTGCTTTCAGCCCACCAACCTGCTTAGGTAATACGTTGGGATTTAACTTTGAGCTTATCATATATAATGGAGGTAGACGAAACTACAGATTTTGGTCCCACAACGGAAGAAGGCCAAGTGGACATTAACGACGAAGAATACGAGTCCTTGTTTTCCAACGATAACGTAGACGGGCAAAGTCACTTTGACAAACTAAAACGTAAATATGGCGGCAGGACCCGCGAGTGACAAATTTAGGTCTAAGAATCCATATGAACCCATTCCGGAATATCTGCAAATGGAAGACTTGGGGCCAGTTCCTGAAGCTTTAGATGCTCAATGGCTTAGCAGGGTTCAGCAACAAATGGACGAATCCATGGAAGAAGAACTGGACGACTTTGATAGGATTAAGGAAGATTTCCCAAACTGGGACCCAAACAAAGCCCAAGTAATGTTCGACGCGGATAACGAATGGGGTAAAAAAATCATAATAGCGAGGCTGAATAGGTCTAATGCTAAGCCATATGTCATCAAGGACCTTAATGGTAAATACTACACAGACAAGAATATTCCTAAGACCCTTAGGGATGCATTGGGAAAGCCCAACTTGGCTGAAAGAATGAAAGAAAATGACGACAATATCGACGAAGCCGTTTGAAGGTTCAAGACCCTAATGCAGCGGCAACAAAAAGGCGTCGAGGTGATAAGGGAAGTTGAAGAGCTAAAGCAAACGATGGAAGAAAGGGAGGCGGATTATATGAGGCAGAACCGACTACTTCTCGATGCTCAAAGAAGAGAAGTTGACGACAAAGATCAGCTAATAGTAGAAATGAGAGAGAAAAGAGATGATGCCCAACGCCAAAGAGACCAGGCTGAAAAGGCATTCGATCTCGCTCTGCAAGACCTGAACATGGGCAAGGAAGAAGCTAAGAACTTACGTACCACCATAGCCGGCTCTTTAGAGGAACGGCGGCAGTTGGTTGCCAAAATCAACACCAAGGAAGAGCAAATCCGACAAAGGGAACAGGCCATCGAATACTTGGAGAGGCAATTAAAACAACACCAGGAAATAATCAATGACCAGACCCGCACTGAAGAGGAAAGGGAAGCAGCCCAAAGGGAAGTAGAAACCCTCGAGGTAAAAGTTGCGGAATTAAAGGCGCAAAAGGACAACCTGGAAAGGGAACTGGGCCTTACCACCAAGGAAAAGATAAAAAGAGCTCCATTACCAAGAGCTCTAATGAAGTATGGTATTCCGCTAGCATTTGCGGTTGCTATTTCGAGCGTAGTAGGAGTTATCTTATCCGCGCTTAAGGCTACGGGTGCAGGCGTAAGCAAGGTGGGTAGGGGGCTGAAGGAATTGGGAAAAAAGATGGCAGCCAGCATTCCTGGGCTGCTGGGTTCTGTGCTTTCCTTGGTACTAAGAACCGGCGGAGAACTGTTGAAGTTCGTTGGTAATAACATTTGGATCCTAGTTGTCGCTATCGGGGTTGTCCTCCTGAAGAAGATGAAGGGCTAATCTTGTCCTTGTGTATTACTGGAGGCTTATCATCGTCAGGCTTCCTAGGCGTCCTTAACTTGGGATAAGTGAAGATAGTATTCACACCGCCTTGATAATTTGGTATCAAGGGTAGGACGCTCATGGTGCTAATAGACTTATGATTCCAAATAGCATCCGTCGGAGGGTTAGTGGTCGGGGCGGCATTTATTCGTATGCGGCCGGACCCGTCACTGGGTCTAAGTTGAAGCTTTGCATATCGGCAGTTGGCTATCATGTGAAAAGTTACTGGCGTTATGTCTTCCGTCTGCGGAGAAACGGGCTACGACGAAAAATGAACTGGATACCTAGTATTATTTTTTGTTCTGTAAGGCAGCAATGGGTGGTTATTCTCATCAACGATCCTAAACCCGGCATTGCATGAATACTCCGCCGAGATACTAATGGTGCATATGATTAATTCCAGGACTCCAACCTCCACCCACAATCCGGCGTCTTGCCACTTGTCGCCCACGTACTCCTTTTCGTCCAGGTTATGGGAAAACCAATCTTCCTTCGCGTGTGGGTTCATATACTTAACACCGTCAAAGTGCTAATGGTAGCGTGATTATAAGGTCGATCTCTTTGGCCGTGTATACTATTTATCGTTACTACGCCCGTGTCGTCTACTCTAATTTGCAGCTTTACTTTTCCATGGCAATCGGCAACCATGTAAAAAGTCCAAACCGAAAGATTTTTGACGCCGCCGGGGTTGGGCTCTACAGAAAAATGTGCATTCTCTCTGTTGTTTGTCTTTGTTCTCATAGGCTGCAGCATACCATTGTCATCCAGGAACCTAAAGCCGACGTTGGCGTGACTATCCGTGCCAATGCAAATACTACATCAGATTAGCTTCTTTCCTGAGTAGTTCAAGTCCACAGACATACCTGTGACATCGACCCAAGATGCTTGGGAGTATTTTTTCTCGCCTGTGTAAGTCGTATAAACGCAATCCATTCCGGATACGTAGGGGTTGTTCATCGCCATATATAATAACTCAGACCAATACTTGCGACTGTTAAGCCGGCCTTTAGTAAGTTGTGGTCATCCTCGGGTATCGTAGGCAGGACCTTCTTGACTACCTTCTTTTTAGGCTTCTCTAGGTGCTCCTTTTTGGTTTTTTCAACGAAGTGCAGGATTGCCCTAAGCATATCTGAGTTCACGTCATTAACCCCAAACTTCATGTCTTTGGTTGCGCGCTGTAGCTTGTTGTTGTAACCTACGAGGGAACTGGTGTTGATAACTAAGTTGCTGGGCATTAACCAACAATCGGGCGATAGGGCGTAATCTAGACGCACTTTGGATTTCTGTACCGCTAACTGGTATCTTTGAACTGATTTTGATATGTCATTCTCTATCACTGCAGACTCAGAGAGGACAAGGAATTCCTGTTGCGTTTCCTGTGAAGCGCCTTGGGATCCAACGATGGGGCTACGGGTATTTACTTGCGCTCCTAAGATGCAGTAGACAAATGCTTCTATGCTACGTTTAATTCGAGCTAGGTTCCTTAGACCTTCTCCTTTCAATAGTACGAATGGATCTAATAGACTGGGATAAATCGTCTCGGCCTTCGTAATGAGAGTTATGTTATTTTTCCTACCACCAAGTCCGGCAAACTCTAAGATCCCGGGGTATTTTTGATGGTACATGTCTGCTGGACGTACACCATCAACATGCCAAACATAAATAATACCTAAGCCTTTTGTGGCACCCGTCCGATAGCGAAAGTCTTTCTGTTGCGGCTTAAACTCATTTATTAACCTTTCTAGAGCAGCGGAATCGTAGTGGTTATTCATTCTATCGAAGAACTTATCTCCCGGTAATGGCACGTTGAGCTCCTTTAAAAGGCGACGCATAGTAAAGGCAACGTGGAACCTCAGGAAAGGAGTGCCAAACATATCCACGGCAACCCCACATCCCTTCGTAGCTGCCCAAATTACGAAGTTCAACTGCTGCGTCCAATACCTAAAGTTAGGTCCTTTTAACCATTCCCTGGCTTCTTTTCCGGAAGTGTGCGTAAGGTGAAAATCCTTAAAGATATCTCTCATTACTACGTCAAACGTTTGCTTACCCACCGGAATCTTCAAATGCGTTACCATCTTATCAAAGTCACTTATGCCCCCTTCAGCATCATAAAATGGGTAGTCCTGGTTCATTATTAATAGGTTCTTTGGGAATTTCAGCTGCTTGCTTACCTCTCGATTTTCTTTATGCTCAGGCGCTTTTGCGTGCTTAGGCTCCAGGTCGGCATTGCTGTACATTCTGGAACCGTTAAAGTAAATAATACCGTCGGGTCTTCTTTCAAACTTACTGGCGTCTGCGTGTGGAAACATCTTCCTAAATGCTCTCCAATTCCAGTAGTCCCGGTTGTCGTGACGCGGCTGCTCCTCTATATCATTCCAAAAAGCGTCGTACATTAGTATATATAATGGATGTTATACCATCAGCGGCTCAGTTGTATCCTGATATCCCCAATGAGATGAACGCTGAGAACTTTCGTCTGAATAAAGCAAACTTAATACTGGCGTACTTGGAAGGACAGACAAAACACTACGAAAACGTTCGAAAGAAATACGTCAGAGCCCGAAGTACGCTACAAAAAATTGCGATAACTTCAGGATCCATGTCCGTAGCATTAACAGGCACCGGCGTTGCTACTTTCCTTACTGGCCCTGGAATAGTTGTTGGTTTTCCTTTGGCCGGCGTTGGGGCAGCCTGTGGTATCATTTCTGCTGTTGCTACGGGTATTATGAAACAGTTGTCAAGCAAAATATCCAAGCATGACACGACAATAGCTCTGTCTAGGGCTAAGGTAAATACGATTACTGACTTGGTTTCTAAAGCTTCGCGTGACCGTAAAATAGACGACGTAGAATTCTTGCTTATCTTAGCTGAAGAGAAGAAATACGAAAAGCTTAAGTCTGACATCAGAAACAAAAAAACAATCGTAAAAGATCTTTCCGAGGAATCTCGCAAAAAGATCTACCAAGAAGCAAAAGAAGAGCTTCAAAGAAAACTCGCTCAACAAACATCTGCTTTGAAAAAAGCGAGACAGGATTCTATTTACATATTGAACGTCGGCTGTCTGGGTCATATGCAAATTAGAGTGTAAGACATAAATATAATAATTTTCACATATGTAAGCGTCCTGTGTGTTTGGTGTTTGCTTGTGTTCTTGGACTTTGGATCTGAGGAGGCCCAGAGTCCCCGAGTTCGAGCCTCGCTCAAACACATTTGGACCGGTTGTTGTGAGTAAAAAAAAAGCCTCCCCCACTCACAGCAACCGTGGGAGGGGTGGGTAAAGATAGAAAGTGCGATTCAACCCCGCAATGGGGGTTTCGCGAGAAAAAATTGGAAAAGTCAAGGGGTGTCTCAGTTCACCCCCTGGGGGGTCGTAAGAAAGATATATGTGTGTACTAGAGGGCCTCTGGCGTGGGATGAAATAAGCCCCGTAAACCCAAAATGCAAAACAAACCCACTGGGGATAGCTTGGTGTTCTGCGCGATGCATTCCCCAGTGGGGTTTCTGGCAAAACAAACGCCAGTTTTGCATTTTTATTTTCTTGGAATCCATCCTAACAGGGGGTGGTTGGGGTCTATTTTGTAAAATATTTCGTAAATTACATTAGGATAATAAGGAATATCCTTATCCAAACGACAAAACATCCACTCTGCTCTGCTCATATCAGAAACCTCGGGAATAGGATTACCGGTAATTTCAGACAAAAGATAGGGAATGGCTTTGTAATATTTCCCTAGCTTTAATTTTTTCAATGTCTTCTTTAAGCTTTGTGGCGTTGGTTCTTTTAAGTCAAGCGCAATCATTTCCATTACTTCGTCGTCTAAATATACCGGGCGATGACCTTGGATGTGACTCATCCAGTCTATGAAGTACTTTATTCTTTTGTATGGCGTCTTCTTACGGCCTCCGTTGGAGTAATATTGTTCCCTGGTAGCACAAGGTACGGCGTTTCGAATATTCTTACCACACTCGTAACACTGTGCTGACGTATCTTCTTCTATTCGCATCTTCTTACTACAACAAATATACTTATTTGGCGTTTGGGTTACGAACTTTTGTTTCAAGCACTTTACTTAGAAGTCATAAGCAAAATCTTTACAATCTTCGCACTCCATATATAGACTAACAGATTATAGACTTAAAACAGGGAATGCGGGTAATAACGGTAAAAATCGGATAATTCACTTTAGGCGGATAATCCTCCGGTTGTCACTGCGCTAGAACCCCCATTCCCTATACTACTCGTGTATCAATTTGGATGGGAAGTCTTGGGCAGAAAAAAAGTAATGACGCCGCTTGAAAATTCGATCCAAAATTTGAAGCATATGAAACACCGCGCTGTAGAAACACCACCATCTAATAGATTGTCTTGACGTTTTCACATAATTATTTCCAAGTATTGCGGATGAGCCTTACGAAAAATCAGCATCAAATCTTAAAAATTGATTGAATAAATGATTTTTTACTGATTGTCGTTGTAAACCTCAAAAATGAGAGTTTTGCTAAAAATCACATTTTCGCCGTTTTCTTCAAAACGGCTCCAAGTTTTTAATTGATAGAATTCCATCCAGTTATATCAGGACATTCGTTACCATTCCATCCAGTAATTTTATCAGCGTGTTTTGTATATTTTGTATATCAGGATATTTGGTACCATTGCATCCAGCAATATCAGGATATTTGTTACCACTTGTTCTTGTAATATCCAGTAGTGATATCAGGATATTTTGTACAATTCCATCAGGTAATATCAGTTTATTTGGTACCATTCCTTCCAAAAAAATCAGAATATTTGGCAACATTCCATCCAGTAATATCAAGACATTTGATGCCATTCCTGCCAGTATTGATACTGATCAGGGTATTTGGTACCATTCCATCAAGTAATGTCGGGATATTTCGTACTATATCATCCAGTATTGATATCAGGATGTTTGGAACCATTCCAACCAGTAGTATCTGGATATTTTTGACCATTCCATCCATTAATATCACGACATTTGTTACCATTCCATCCAGTACTATTATCATCATATTGTGTACATTCCATCCCGCAATAATATCAAGATATTTCGTACCATTCCAGCCAGTAGTATCAAGAACGTTTTACCATTCCATCGAGTAATATCAAAGTATTTGGTACCATTCCATCCAGTAATATTATTAGGGTATTTTGTACACTCCATCCAGTTATGATTTCAAGATATTTGGTACCATTCCATCCAGTAATATTATCAGCGTATTTTGTACATTCCATTTAGTTATAATATCAGGATGTTTGGTACCACTCCAACCAGTAATATCAGGATATTTGGTAACATTCCTTTCAATAATATCAGGATATTTGGTAACGTTCCATCCAATAATATCATGACATTTGATGCCATTCCTGCCAGTATTGATATCAGGGTATTTGGTACCCATCCAGTAATATCAGGATATTTGGTACTATTCCATCCAGTTATATTATCGGTGTACTTTGTACATTCCATCCCGTGATGATATCTGGATATTTGTTACCACTTTATCCAGTAATATCCAGTAATGATATCAGGATATTGGTACCATGCCATTAAGTTTTTCAGGTTATTTGGTACCATTCCTTCCAGTAATATCAGGATATTTGATTCCATTCCATCCAGTAATATCCAGGCATTTGCTACAATTCCATAGAGTAATATCAAGATATTTGGTACCATTCCATGCAGTAATACCATTGCATTTGTTACCACTTTGTCAAGTAATATCAAGTAATGATATCAAGATGTTTGATAGCATTCTATCCGGTAATATAAGGATAATTGATAGAATTCCATCCAGTGATATCAGTACATTTGTTACCATTCCACCCAGTAATTTTATCAGCCTATTTTGTATATTCCATACTGTAATGATATCAGGATATTTGCTACCACTTGTTCTTGTAATATAAAGTAGTGATATCAGGATATTTGGTACAATTCCATCAAGTAATATCAGGTAATTTGGTACCATTCCTTCCAATAACATCAGAATATTTTGCAACATTCTATTCAGTAATATCATGACATTTGATGCCATTCCTGCCAGTATTGATATCAGGGTATTTTGTACATTCCATCCAGTTACGATATCAAGATATTTGGTACCATTCCATCCAGTATTGTGAGAATATTTGATACCATTCCAACCAGTAATAACCGGATATTTGGTACCATTCCATCCAGTAATATCACGATATTATGTTAATTGTAGTTTCTTTAGTCATGTATGTAAAGATCTAAGGACAGATACACAGTGGACACAGTGGAGAGCGGACGTGTTTTTGAGCGCTCCATCTTTAAGCACTTTTTTTTGTAGTTACTCATATCAATTTGTTCAAAGTATTGCAATGTAAGACAAACTAACCAAGGAGAATGGCAGATGAAGACGAGAAAGCCACAAGAAAGCGAAGAAGACGAAGTAAAGGTTCTCAAACTGACGCTGACGAAGACATGTCGCATTTACCTACATGCTGCTGCCAAGAGATGTTTAGAAAAGATCAACGAAAAGCTGGATTTAGCTTTAGCGGCAGCGCATGAAATAGAACATCTAAAGGAAAAAATGAATGTCTTAACGACAAAGAATCAAGATCTGGAAAAAAGTCTCCAATTCGCACACGAGGAAATTGCTGACCTGAAAGTCGAAATTAAAAACATAGCCGAAATTACCTCCATGCGTGATCAAGATGTTAATCAATTAATAGAAGACGTACGAGAAGAGAAGAGTTGTGGAGTAAAGTTGGAGAGCCATTCACGAAGAAACAATTTAAGATTCTTTAACATTCCCGAGTCAGCAAGCGAATTCTATGAAGATGCCGAGAAAGCACTTAGGAAATTCATAGAGAAAGACCTGAAAGGAGGTATCAATCTCGCAAGTCAAGTCAGTTTGGAAAGAGTCCATCGATTAGGAAAAGGAAAAAGCCATTTGAAGCCAAGGCCACTTATAGCCAAGTTCACCTTCTTTAAAGAAAAAGAAAAGATAAGAAGTATGGCCAGAAATTTGAAAGGTACAGCTTTTGGAATCTCAGAAGACTTCGCCCCTGAAATATTAGAGGTAAGAAAGAGCCTAATGCCGCTGTTGAAGAACGCTCACAAGGAAAATAAGAAAGCTTATCTAAAGTATGACCAATTGTTCATTGACGGTAATCTATATGATGGACATGAAGCTTACAGACCTTACATCTTAGAACGTCGATAGGTTTAATTTCACATAACTAATCTAATAACCAACTAACTAACTAATAACACCGACGCAGCTCACACTAGTTTTAGCTAGTTATACCTTTTTAATCTAATAACCATTTGTAATGATATAATATAAGTAATCTGTCCTACTCCAACATTTGCCTGCCACACTAGTCAGCCCTCTGTTGTCATTTCAATCAAATATTTTTGGTCTTAGAACCGTGTCTTAATTAAGCTTTTTCATGTTTACCGTTTTTCTTTTTGTAATAGTAATTTTGTGCTTATTACTTTGCACTGGTTTTTTGCGAAAAGATGCTCAAAAAAATTAATTTGTTCAGTTCGCAAATTGTTTAAGTTAAGCTTGAACTTTGCTCAAAATTTGCATTTCCAAAAAGAAGGTACTTTTGTTAACAAAAATTTCCCTCATGAGCTCTAAAGCGAATTTAAATCACTTTCAGGTAAAATGCATTTCTTTAAACGTCAGGGGACTAGGCACTAGGCAATACAATAAAAAGGAAGAACATTTTTGCTTGGTTGCGCAAACAAAATGTCCAATTAGTTCTCCTCAGGAAACATATAGCTCTAAGAATGAAGAACAAATTCGGAGAAACGAATGGGGAGGTCGTGTTTTTTTCAGTCATGGAACAAAACATAGTAGAGGAACAATGATTCTTTTTAATCCTTCTTGTGATATTGTTGTTAAAAACAATATCGAAGATGAAAACGGTGGATTTATAATCTTAGAAACTGAAATTGAAGAAAATCCAATCATAATCGCAAACATATACAGTCCCAACAACTTAAGAGTGAATGTCAGTAAAAATCAAACAAAATTTGAAAATTCGCGGACACGGCCAGAAAATCGATTCGGCTTACATTTTGTCTATGGATAGGATTGGATGAGTAGGTAAAGGAAATGGGAGGGATTTGATCAAATATCTATTATTTTGAAAAATTACGAGCAAAAACGATTTCAGCCTGACTTTCGCTCAATCCGAGCCACGCGACCTCGGTATTTAGGCGTTTTATAAGTGTTCTGTACAAACGCTAAAACAAAAGCAAATTTATTTATTGATCGTATCTAGGTTAATTGGACCTAGTACAATCAAGATTTAGTAATTTTAACAGATATGAATTATTTTTGAGAAGAACGGAGGCCTTTTAAAATGACGACATGCATAGAGTAATAAATTCACCTGTAAACCACCTATCATTCGAGCAAAGAATAATGTATGTGGTATTTTATCAAAACTCTCAATATTTTCACCAGATATCCTCGAAAGGAAGTTCTTTAAGCTACTTTTAAAAAATTCCGGGCTCTTTTTGATTTTGGCAACATACGCGCCCTTTAAGTTTCGAAAATATTGAGTCTTACTCCACACACTGAAATCGACAACAAACTGCATGCGCGAAAGAGGAAGTCAAATAATTTTTTTTTCTAGACCGAAAAAATACTTAAAAGTACTCCTTAATACCTTAAAACAATTCCTTGGTATGTCTAGCTATTTTATATTTAATTAATTAAAATATTTTGGGAGACAAACTGGAGTTTGAAATGCGCGTTCGGACCGGGCCATAATACGATAGCTAACTAAGTATGCTTTGGTGTATCGTAAGGTTCTGAAATGGCACCTCGGTTGTGCTGTAATACTAAATGAAAATAATTTATATTCAAGCGTTAAGTCAAAAGTAAAAGCAACTTTTAACAAATATTATTTCAGTGTCGTTTGAAGGAATTTTGCCGAGAATTTTCACCATATGACTTTTGATAAAATGCCAGTAATAATAACTTGTAGATTTCCAATTACCTTCATGAATATTTAAATTCAAATTCCTTATTACGTATTTATTCAGCATTCAGTACGGATACGTACGGATTCAGTATTCTCTTCCTGATTCCGTGATTTTATGCAAACTTTTTGGTGTCTTGTTTCAGTACGATCAAGCCGCTTCATAATCCATTCTTCATGAACTCCCGACCTTTTACACGCCGTCGAGCATAGAACACTATTGTGCGGATTGAATAGAATGCAGACTTTACGCAGTACATGAACAACAGTTTTTCACAATGTTGTTTATTCGTTCAATGTAGGGCTTTTTCCTTCTTTGAGAAAGGTCTTTAACATCATCTCCAAGCTCGATGCAAATGTTCCTCAACTCCTCTACACATAGTTTTGATAACTCGTTATTCTGAACCATATCACAGATATTGAAATCGAAGCATATAATCGGGTGACTTAACTGCACCGCCATCATTACATTGGCACACAAGGTGGAAAATTGTGTTTCAGTTTCTGCTGCATATATATCTTCATCGTCATTTCCCAATACAACTGGGCAATTGAGACGCTTCTTTGCAGAGAGACGACTAAAGAAACCGGATATTTGCTGTTTAGTAAGCACTTCATCTGGGGGAAATAATCGGGCTCCGTCGGTACGTCGGGTTACAGCCATTGCCTTGGAAACTTCTTGGGGATCTACTTTTCTTCCGCTGACTTCTCCTATTTGAAACTGCTCAGTTAAGAAGGCAGTCTGCTTTGTTGTGAAACGCTTCTTTTTCTTCGCAGACTTGAGGACCCAGCCCATTGGAAGAGCAGTTAAATCTTCCTTCCCACCAACCGCTTCACATTGAATGTCTGGAACTCGAGTAGCTCCCTCTGTCAGTTTAAAGGCGTATTCTTTAATTGCTTTATCGTATAGGGTTTCGTGCTCAGGCATTCGTTTGTGCCTTCCTGTATCAAGATGATATTGAAGAGAAGAAAATCTGCTGTATGATTTTATACAACCTTCTTCTGGACGCGTAAATAACATGGCTTCATCATTATCATCATCATCATCAAATTCTTCTTCTTCTTCTTCTTCTTCTTCCTCATCTTCTTCTTCCTGTTCTTCTCCTTCTGCTTTTTCCTTTTCTCCTTCCCGCTCATTTTCACCTAACTGAATTGCATTCGAAGTTTTCTTGGTGTATCGGTGTCTGACAACTCGAAAGGCGGGGACAGATGCCAAAGATGGTGAATTCAGGATTCCTAAAGCACCGAGTTTTTCAGTAGATACGCCAAAGGTATCCCAAGGCACTAATCGGCCTGGACCAACATTGAATGCTCTCCATACTCGAATACCATTCATTTCGTATTCAAAGTTATTTAGCAGGCTTATACCATCCCACTTCAACGAAAGTGTGCTAGCAGTTGTAGCAGCAACATAGGTGGCCTTAACTCCAGTTAGTCCTTGTCCTGATTCAATACCAGTTTTGAACTGTAAAGCGTTGTTTACATCATGGCCTTCATTTACATACCTTCCAATGGCCCCCTTAATCGTGGCTGCTTGGCGGTCGCACACCCCCTTTCCTCCCTGGGGATCCGAAAAGGCATTCCTTATTATAGTCACGCCAGCAACATCACCGGCCAGCTTAGCAGATATAATGGAGTTTCCGCTATGATAAGAGCCAGCGTTGTCTTGTTTATAGTACGCTTTTTCCAGGTAAGGCATTTCCTTTTTCAGCAAACGAAGACAATATACCATTATGCCAGACACCGTGCTGCTGTCTTGTGTACAGCTTTGAAACACATGAACAATGGTTGTAGACTCACACAATGGTGCTTGTTATCTCGTGACTTCCGAACAGCAACCGTAATGTGCCATGGGAGACCACGCTTGGCAAACCAGTCAGACTGGGCTTCTCTGAATTTCCGTGGTATATACTTCATTGCCCAGTCTTGTATCAAGAGCACAGATTTGTTATCAAGTTTGTTTAGGACGGAATGCTTTGCCTCATCTTGGTGGACAGACCGCAATAGATGGGCTTTCCAGGACAAGATAGCATCTTTAGCGCGTTGGAGCACATACACCATGTCACTTTTCTCTTCTCCATCACTACATGATGTAGTGGCGCATTCATTTTCCAAGATGCGAAATACGTTATTCAACTGAGAGCATTGCGCACATGAATCGAGGTGGAGATGGTCACAATCACCTTTAAAGTCTGCGTCGTTTGGGTCACTAAGCGCATAAACGCGACAATGATCTGAAATGGTCGACGATTCAGCAACATGCAACTAAAAAAAATATTATACGGATCAATTGATTAAATTAGTAAATTTACACAGGCAACGAATGCTACTCTATTCGGTAGATACCAACCTTATAATCACCCTTCAGGTACTGTTGTGATGATCGTAATTGTTGCTTGATGTCTCTGCCCCAAGTTTGAGTTTTTCCACAATCAATTAGTTTGTCAACAAGGCTGTCAAGCTCGTCAAAGGCGTCACTTCCCTGTGCTGAAAAATTACCAAGTCCTTGGAGAGATGTACGAGTAGAAGCAGAACAAACGGTCAATACTCTCTGTAGTGTTTGCTTGCTCATGGGCTTAAAGGCTGTTTCCTTACAGTATTGCTCATACTGCTGCACAACACGTTCTGGTATCATTGTCCTGATGACGTTGGGAGTTTTGACGATCTCACCAGTAGATAATTTTAGAAGCCTTTCTCCAAAAGGAACATCCTGGATAGCGTGAGGGCTTGTAATGAAAGAAACAAAATGCTCTAACTGAGATGGATCAATTCTCATTCTTTTATTTTCCCAACTTGGAAGGGGTGCTGCTCGGCCATGTAACAGTCTGTGCCGACGAGCTATGTTGTAACGATATCGGGTCAGCATAGGAATAAGTTGCTTAAGTTCTTTGAAGGTAATTTTGTCAGTCATCATCGACAGAATTTGTCGCCGCGTGCTCCAATGCTGTGCTATTGCATAACTTTCAGCATAGGCTTGGAGCAGTTCTAGTTCTTTATCACCTTTGGGTGCGACTTCTTCTTCATCTTTGCCCACATTGTTATTTTCATACAACGCCCTCCAAAGGCTTATGGAGTAAGGACATCTAACACAGCAGAAATACATTGCTTCGCTGTTCTTACGTAGCGTCGCTTCGTTCTTTCATGGATTTATTCCAGGGTACTGATAGGGAAACGCGAATTGGACTTATATCTCGAAGCTGTAAGAAACCATTGAGCTGTCGACGGGGCTCATCATCATCATCATTAACATTAACATTATCGTCACATTTAGAAGCTTCGACGCTTTCATCTAACTCTTCCTCTTCTTCTCGAGAAGGCACATATACGCTTTCTCTTCTACACTTTGGAGTAATTGGTGAATCTGGTGTTACACGAGTCTGTGAAACAAAGCAATTCCACATCAGCGTGATAACAAATAAGAAAAAAACATTCGAATCAATAACGTTATTCAAGACTGAAAATCGAAATCTTTCTCACTCACCAGTTTCAGGGATTCCATATTAGTTGTCATTTCTTCTATATACTCCGTCACGTCTACCTCAGACTTTCTAACTCTTTAGTCCGTAGTTTATCCAGCCACATACGGCATTTTGGACAAATTCCTATCGACAAGTAGGGAAATATACCTAAGCAAATTTATAACCGACTTCTAAGGAACTTCCATGCGCAAATCTTCATGGAAACCCACGTGACTGGACGGATTTTTAAAGTCAGAACAAAGAAACGTATGTCCGGCCCAGTATGGGCCTTTTTTCACGCAACAAGCATGTTGGTTTACACAATAGATCCCCTACGCGTATTCTGGCATTCAGAATAAATTTATGCGAATGAAACAAAATGTTTAGGGGTCCTTAGTACCAAGGTCTTATAGTTTGGTAATCACTAGCTGTAATTACAGTTGACCCCGCAATGAGAGAACCTTATTTGTTTTAAGGATCATTCAAGCGAGACTACTGGGTCGATACAATGCATAATGAGTCATTGCAACCGTAATGACAGCTATTGACTGTGTGGGAGAGCTGAGACAATAGGCCTTTTACAACAACAGGTCACGTGATCCTACTCCCTTAAAATGAACAGTTGCGTCAAACTCAACATCAGAAATGAAAAGAGCACCTCAATATTATTACAGTAAAAGGGCAAACGTTTTAGCTCATAACGATGATTATAAGAGAAATGGCAATAAATTGCCATTTCTCCTGTGTTACATGTTATAAGCTGAAACTTTTCCATCTTGCTAATATTGAGGTGTTTTTCCATTGCTGATGTTTATTTTGACTCAACGTCTCTTTTTACGGGAGGTAGGGTCACGTGAGCTGTTGTTGCAAAAGGCCCAGCAAAGTCTCAACGATCACAAATTTATTGAGAGATACCCCTATCATGAACACTTAGTAACTCATTAACCATTGACTTAAATCAGTATATACCATCGCCTAACAAGCCAACACTATAAGAGCAGTAAACATTTCATAACAGCAGCAAATTATAACATCTTATAAGTATATTAGCTTTTCATTGCTTACCAGAACCAACAGGGATAGGCTCCTTTGTTATCTCCATTATTTTGCGAGACTAAAAGAAATTGATTCCCCTTTGTGCCGTTGGAGCACGTCTTGAATCTCTTGAGTGTTTGGAAATCGAGGGTGGCATACAGCATGACTTCCTTGTCCTTCTCCAACCAATTCCTAGCCTTGATCGATGTGATGGACAAATAGTCATCTCTTGAGTATTTGAACGCGATGAATTGAAAATTCCACATCGAGCAAGTATGAGGTCCACCTCAGTCTCTATACCGAAAAAATCGAGCGATTTCTTATGATTCGCTATTTCTTTACAGCAAGACACTAATGGAATGACGGTCTCAGCTTTTCTCGCACGATTTTCTGAGCCGCATTCTCCTCCCCATATGATCTTGAAGGAACACGACATCTTGTTTGTAAGACGACCAACGTGAACGTGATCAGAGGGAATTTGAATTTAAATATTCATGAAGGTAATTGGAAATCTACAAGTTATTATTACTGGCATTTTATCAAAAGTCATATGGTGAAAGTTCTCGGCAAGGTTCCTTCAAACGACAATGAAGTAATATTAGTTAAAAGTTGCTTTTACTTTTGACTCAACGCTTGAATATAAATTATTTTCATTTAGTATTATAGCACAACCGAAGTGCCATTTCAGAACCAAGGCATACTTAGTTAGCTATCGAAAAGTCGGGCCGAACGCGGATTTCAAACTCCAGTTTGTCTCCCAAAATATTTTAACTAATTAAATATAAAATAGCTAGACATACCAAGGAATCGTTTTAAGGTATTAAGGAGTACTTTTAAGTATTTTTTCGGTCTAGAAAAAAAAATTATTTGACTTCCTCTTTCGCGCATGCAGTTTGTTGTCGATTTCAGTGTGTGGAGTAAGACTCAATATTTTCGAAACTTAAAGGGCGCGTATGTTGCCAAAATCAAAAAGAGCCCGGAATTTTTTAAAAGTAGCTTAAAGAACTTCCTTTCGAGGATATCTGGTGAAACTATTGAGAGTTTTGATAAAATACCACATACATTATTCTTTGCTCGAATGATAGGTGGTTTACAGGTGAATTTATTACTCTATGCATGTCGTCATTTTAAAAGGCCTCCGTTCTTCTCAAAAATAATTCATATCTGTTAAAATTACTAAATCTTGATTGTACTAGGTCCAATTAACCTAGATACGATCAATAAATAAATTTGCTTTTGTTTTAGCGTTTGTACAGAACACTTATAAAACGCCTAAATACCGAGGTCGCGTGGCTCGGATTGAGCGAAAGTCAGGCTGAAATCGTTTTTGCTCGTAATTTTTCAAAATAATAGATATTTGATCAAATCCCTCCCATTTCCTTTACCTACTCATCCAATCCTATCAATAGACAAAATGTAAGCCGAATCGATTTTCTGGCCGTGTCCGCGAATTTTCAAATTTTGTTTGATTTTTACTGACATTCACTCTTAAGCAAGCAAAAACAATTCTTTGGTGAATTACATGATCAAATAGAAATATATTTTTGGTGAAAGTATTATAATTGGCGGTGATTTCAATTGTGCATTAACATCACTAGATAAAGAAGGCGGTCTACCGGTTATACAAAAACAAGCTGCTATAGAAAGCATCCATAAGTTAATAGATCACGCTCAACTGACGGACATTTGGCGAGATTTGAATGCTAGCAAGAAACAATTTACGTGGAGAGATAAATCAGCAAAAAATCAGTGTAGGCTTGATTACTTCTTGGTATCGAAGCATCTTAAACAATATACACACAATAGTTACATATCGTACGCTCCGGAATGTGACCATTGCGCAGTTTTCATTGAACTTAAAACCGAACATTTTAAAGATAAAAGAGTACCAGGTTTCTGGAAATTTAATAACTCGCTCTTAATCAATGAAATATATACCGAGAACCTACGCAAGAATATTCCAATCTGGAAGAATAAATACAAAGATTTAGAGGATAAATGCCTGTTTTGGGATTTGATTAAAATGGAGATCAGAGCCTTTTCGTTAAGGTTTTCAATTAGGAAAGCAAAAGCTAAAAAAATGCCAGGAAAAAAATTATTTCGAGAAGATAAACGAGCTTACGAACATTCTATCAACAGCGAAATCAGAGGAAAAAAAGGCGCAGACGATTGCAGATATAAACGATACCAAAATGAAATTAAAACCTCTCCTGGATGTAAAAACCCAAGGATCAATTGTCAGAAGTAAAGTTCGCTGGTACGAACAGGGCGAAAAAAATATAATAATAAGTATTTTTATGGTTTAGATAAAAGAAATGCTTCTAGAAAGCATATTACGAAATTACACATTTCAGATGAAAAGATTACTGAAAGTCCGGAAGAAATTCTTTTGGAAGAAAGGCGGTTTTACGAAAAACTTTATCAATCGTACATATCATATTCCCACGAATCTTTAAATAATGAATTTCTTTCACCCTCCAACCTAAAAACGCTCAATGAAAATCAGACACGTGCGTGTGAAAGTCGTCTGACCAAAAAAGAATGTCTTAATGCACTTTTAAAATTTTCGAAAAATAAAACTCCCGGAACGGATGGTTTATCTGCAGAATTTTACCGCTTTTTTTGGCAGGAGGTGGGTGAAATTATGGTTGATAGCTTCAACTATAGTTTACAGAAAGGCGAAATGAGTATTAGTCAAAAGCAAGGTATCATCAACTTAATTCCGAAGAAAAAGAAAAACCCTCTTTTTCTAGAAAATTGGCGCCCTATTTCTTTATTAAATACTGATTACAAAATAGCTACAAAAGCGATAGCTAACAGAATAGAAAAGGTATTGCCTTGTATAATAAACCCTAATCAAACTGGATATGTTAAATCGCTATACATTGGAGAAAATATTCGATTAATCTCGGATATCCTTCAGTACACTTTAAAGCTAAACATTCCAGGAGCAGTCGTTTTCGTTGATTTTAAAAAAGCCTTTGACTCTTTAGAATGGGATTATATGTTTAACGTTCTTAAAAAAATTAATTTTGGTTTGCAATTAATCGCTTGGGTTAAAACATTTTACAGTGACATCTGAAGTTGCGTAATATACAACGGATATGCTTCAGATTTTTTCTCTTTAAAGCGTGGTGTTCGACAAGGTTGTCCCCTGTCCGGCCCACTTTTCGTGCTTGCTGTTGAGATGTTAGCATATTCCATTAATAATAACTCTAAAATTAAGGGCACCAACATTAGGGGCAATGAAATTAAACTTACGCAATACGCCGATGATACAACATGTTTTATGGAAAATAAAGAATCTATACAAAATCTCCTGAAGCTATTAGAAAGCTTTAAAGCCATTTCAGGATTGGAAATAAATATCAATAAAACCGAAGCGATGTGGATCGGCTTGCATGGATAAGGGCAAAACGTCTCAACCCTTCGGGTTGAATTGGACCTCGGAACCCATTCTAGCTCTCGGTATTTATTTTACGTATAACAACGAGTTAAGCAATCAATTCAATTTTTATGAAAAATTAAAAAAACTAAGGAGCTCTCTCTATGTTTGGAAAAAGCGTAATCTATCCCTTTATGGTAGAATTAATATTGTTAAAACGTTAGGGTTGTCAAAACTTATTTATAACGCGTCCGTTTTACCGGTCCCAAATAACTTTGCTACAGAAGTAGATAAGATCACGTTTAATTTCATTTGGAAAGACAAACCAGCCAAAATAAAGAAAATAACTATAATTGGCGCTAGAGAGGAGGGAGGGTTGAATATGGTATCTTTTAATCATATGGATAAAGCCCTCAAGCTTGCTTGGGTCAAACGGTTATTAGATGGAAGAGAAGCGGAATGGAAAGTAATACCGCATGAAACTCTTGTTAAATATGGAGGACTTTTCTTGTTCACTTGCGATTTTGATGTAAAGATGCTAAACATAACCGGTATACCGCCCTTCTATGAGAATATTCTGAGATATCTTAAAGATTTCAACTCAAAAACTTCCTCAAAGAAAAGTATTCTAGAAAAAAGTATTTGGAACAACAAATTAATTAAGGTCGGTGATTCATCAGTGTTTTATAAATCATGGTTTAACCAAGGTATCAGGACTACAGAGAATCTTCCAGATGCTGAAAACAGATTTTTAAGTTTTTCTGATTTCAAGAATAAATATGGCATTCACACTGATTTTCTCACGTACCAGGGAGTAGTGAGTGCAGTTAAGAAGCTTCTAAACACGGCCTCCAAATTCCAATATGAAAAAACTTATTACGATTTATCCAAAATGAGTGCAAAATCCATAAGACAGATTTTTGTGTGCAGGGATTTTTTACCGCCTACAAATCAACCTATGATTCTTCAGGAAGGTGTCAATCCTTCCGAATTAAGTACGGTATATTCACTCCCTTTCATTGTAACAAAGGAAATTAAACTCTCGATGTTTCAGTTGAAAATTATTCACAATATACTCCCTTTAAAAAACTACTTATTCAATATTGGCGTCACTGAAAATGATATTTGTCCGTTTTGTACTGATCGTGAAAAACATACTTCCTTCCTTCTAACCAACATCAAAAAAAATATTTTGATAATTCATTTAATTTTGATTGCAAAGCAAAACATGTTTTATGCTTTTATAAGTGAGGAATGTTATACTTTCCAAACTTTTCTCAAGCACGCAAAAGCTAAATTTGATTTAGAAAGAAAAATTGCTTTATCCAAATCAAAATGCGCAAAACTATCTTTCGAAAAGAAATGGTCCTCTTTTTCTAAATTTTTGAGCAAAAATATTTCAAATAGTGTAGATTGATTAAGATAAGTTTCTCTTTTGAGTCTTTACAGTGCAAAAATAATAATATATATTCTTTTTGTTGTTGTTTTGTTTGTTTGTTTGTATTGTCTATTATATACGACACCAATAATTAGAAGAACAATCTAAATTTAATAGAAAATGTCACTTTCGTTTTCTTTCTTTCTCTCTCTCTCTCTCTCTCTCTCTCTCTCTCTCTCTCTCTCTCTCTCTCTCTCTCTCTCTTTTCTTCTTTAAAAACATTCAAATGCCATATAAATAGAAGGGGAGGAGGTCGGTAACAAAAAAACAAAAAACAAAAATTAATTAACTAATTAATTAAAGAATAATAATAATAATAATGAAAAAAATTACCAACGTGTATAAGAAATATAAGGAAAAGAGACAGAAAATGTTATGTATAGCTTTATATGTATATCTGTATATTGTAAAGTGACACGTCTTTGTTTTAATAAAGAATTTTTTTTCTAAATGTATGTAAAGATCTAAGCCTGACAGGGACCGCGGAGCCGAGGGGACCGGGGTGATGGAAGCTGCAGCCCCCACGTTTTGCGCCAAAATTACAAACGTAAATAAAAAAGCGCTTTCCCCCCGAATTTGGATTGAGAATAGGCTTAATTTTTAAATGCCAGCCTCCCACCTCCCACGCTTTTTAATGTGCTCTGTGATCCATGCCTAAGATATTCAATACAACTACTTAGCGTATTTAATATTATCAACCTTGATGAACACTGAATAAAACTGTTATTTCCAATTTTATTGATTGTAAGGTTATTAGTTTACAGACGGAAAAGTTGTATCTTATAATTCCTAACACGACTAAAGTTATCATGCGAAGAAAATGTTAGGCCATACATATTCAGAAAAAGTCCAGAATGCGTTATTTTCTTCTAAGTTTACAGAAAATTATGAATGAAATATTTTAAATATATACAGTAGTTGGAAATGATGATTTTTTTTTGAAAAGAAGAGACTGTATATGTATACCATGCGGTAACTGAGGTAAAGTGAATGTATCTTTTTTGTCTACATAATTCACAGACGAGATCATGGCAAACATATTCTTACATTTTTTCCATACTAAAAAGTGGTAGTAATCTAAAAATTCGCTTTCAAATGGGTTTCAAACTGAGGCATTCAATATACAGGATAAAGCTACATCCCGGTCGAAGAAGGACCTCATAAAATATATTATAAAATAACTGTTATGAATGTCGCGTTCTGATTGGTTTAGAGCGCGTGCTTTATGAGAGCACATTGCACGCGCGCGCACTTCTGCGTCATTCCTATCTAAAATAACGGTCGGAGAAGGACCTCATAAAATACAGTAAATGTATGTGATTTGTGCTGTGAGGGGTCTGTGAGCAGCACTCTACCCCCGGGATGTAGTCTTTTCCTTGAAACCCCCCATTGTATTAAGAGTATTGTTATGGGTGACCGCTCTCGGTTCAAGCTACGGGATCTTTATTCTACTTTCTCTGTCTCTCTTCTCGCTTCTCTCTATTCTATTCTCTCTTCTGACTTAGACTGATTACATGAGCTCTATTTGAAATAATTTCATGACATGTGTCATTATACAATCAATGTGATATTATTCCTGAGTCTTGATTGGCTAAAGGAAATATATAGTAAATTCCTGAGGGTGATATCTTATTAAAGAGTAATACGAGTGAAAATCTTAGAATTAAGCATAGCTTAAACTGAAGTTATATATGAATATATGGTAAATGTATAGAAAGGTCTACGAGGAATATTTATATCATAAGATTTAAAAGAATAGTGCCAAAATAACTAAGCAAAGGGGTAAAGAGTGTGTAGGGCGTAACCAGGGGTGTACATGCTAAAGGGAGGAGCTAAGAAGTTTACTTGTAAATTCAAAGCATACCATTATCTAAACTTGTGCGTGATGGTAGCCTTACTGAAATCTTATATCGATATTTTCAATAGCTAATTGATCGTTCTCTATCTTGTTTTCATACTAGATTAGTCTGTAAAAACATTAATTTTCGCTCATAACAGTATCCTTGACCGTATTCAAAAGTATCCTTTTATTCAAATGACCGTATTTAAGAGTATCTTTTTATTCAAATGACCGCCGTTAGAGTATCCTTTTTATTCAAATGACTTTATTTAAGAGTATCCTTGCTCATATTTAAAAGAGTTTTCTTTTTTTAAATCACCACATTGAATGGTATCACATTGACCATTTTTAAGAATATCGTTTTTTCAAACGAATATATTTAAGAGCATCCTTTTTAGTTTCAAATCACTATATTTAGTTGCAATAGGAACAATGCTGCACTCTAGTAGACCCTATCTATCTGCGCAGGTAGCCAAAGGTACAAAGTCGTTGAAACTATTCATTTTGAGCTCGCAGCTGATGTACCGTCTGAGAAATCAAAGATGTTCTCCGATAAATGCGCTCTTATTCAGCAAAAGGCTCTTATAAGGAAATGTATGGGGACACAAAAGGGACTTTGACAATTTCTTTCGCGACTCCATATCGAATGCAAAACCGAATTTTCTTGGCCATATTCGAGAAAGGAATAATGTTAAACAAGAAATTTATTTCCAGCTACAATACTGCTATCTAGTATTTTTCAAACACCCCTAGGGGGTAGGCCTGTTTCATATTTTTATCCACGACATTAAATTTATCCAATTGTTTACATTTGTTAAATTTCCTAATCTACAAAATATCTCAATTCTTGTTTCATGATTTTTATTTATATATTTTTATGTAGTAATCGTAATAAGACTGATATTTAAGGAGGCACTGGGTAGTTTTGGTCTGACACATCTAGCCGCATGAAACGGCTACAACTTTGTCTTGAATAACTCGATCTGCAAGCACTTTAAATTATAGTCCCGATTTTGGGGGTATAAAGCTGCTGGAAATTAAAGTAAAAGTCCATGATTTCCAAAAGTCCGGAAATTCATCGCGTAATATTTGGAAAACGCGCTCATACATTTTTTTCATATTGCAATACGTTGGGTGCCTCGTGAATACTATCGACTGGTGCAAGTCGCTTTGAAAGTTTAGGTCTAGTTTTCGAGAAAATAAGCGGTAAACGATTTCTATGTTGTCATCATTTCGTCATAATGAAATGGCCGCTTTAAGGTGGCTAAAATCAGTAACGGAAAGCTCCAAGCAGTAGCATTCAAAGCGCGCTAAAACAGACTTCCTCTCTTTACAGCCATTTGATTTTTAAATATAAATTAGTCAATTGATTGAAGTTTAAAATATTGGGTGTGGCATGTCGATCGTCCTTATTATGCAAAAGTTATAGGGAATTCCCGAAAAACTGTTTTCCGGGTCGGTCTCAAAAAATCGCATTTCCGGTGGCTCCAAAAATATTCAAGTCAAAATAATTTGAACTCAATGCGGACTAGTCTTCCACGTGCTATTTTCTTGCCAGTTGTTTGGTGGCTGCTTGATGTAACTCTTGCTTTTTTCTGAGATATTGACGACGTCTTTCTTTTACAGATTTTCTAGCCGTGAACTTAAATAACCGGAAATGCGCATTTGGACAGTCACGGCTCGCGTGACCAAAAGTAACAATGAGTAGTATAGGGAATGGGGGTTCTAGCGCAGTGACAACCGGAGGATTACCCGCCTAAAGTGAATTCTCCGATTTTTACCGTTATTACCCGCATTCCCTGTTTTAAGTCTATGATATGTTAGTCTATATATGGCGTGCGAAGAATGTAAAGAGTTTGTTTACGACTTCTGTGTAAAGTGCTTGGAACCTAAGTTTGTACCTACTAAGCCAAATAAGTATATTTGTTGTGGTAAGAAGATGCAAATAGAAGACGACACGTCAGCACAGTGTTACGAGTGTGGTAAGAATATTCGTAATGCCGTACCTTGTGCTACCAGGGAACAATATTATTCTAACGGTGGTCGTAAGAAGACCCCATACAAAAGAATAAAATACTTCCGAGACTGGATGAGTTACATTCAAGGTTTACGGCCGGTATATTTGGACGACGAAGTAATGGAAAGGATTATAGACCACTTAGAAGAACCAACCACGCGAAGTCTACGGAAAACACTGAAAAAATTAAAGCTAGGGAAATATTACAAAGCTATTCCCTATCTTTTGTCTGAGATTACCGGTAGGCGTATTCCGCATGTTTCAGACATGCAAAGGGCCGAGTGGTTATTCTGTCGTCTGGATAAGGATATTCCTTATTACCCTGACGTAATCTACGAAATATTTCAGCAAATTGACTCCCGGCACTCGCTGTTAGAATGGATTCCGAGAAGATGAAATGTGCAGCCGAAATCCACCTACGCTTCTTTCAAAGCAAATGTCTACTGAGCGAGTTTTCTTTGAAGCTCTTCTTTTGCCTCCTGATAGATCTTTTTGCGAGATTCCTCGGAAAGATCTTTCACGATGGTTTTTTTATTACCTGACTTTAGCTCCTCATACTTCTTTTCTTCCGCTAGGATCAAAGAGAATTCTACATCGTCTATCTTTCTGTCCCGCACGGCCTGGGAGACCAAATCGGCAATGGTGTTAGACTTTGCTCTTGCAAGGGCTATATGTGTGTCATGCTTGGATATCTTACCCGACAACTGTTTCATAATGCCTGTCGTAACAGCGGATACGATACCGCAAGCTGCTCCTACGCCGGCTAAAGGAACGCCGACGACTATTCCAGGGCCGGTAAGGGAAGTAGCAACGCCGGTGCCTGTTAATGCTACGGATAGAGATCCTGTAGTTATCGAAATTTTATGTAATATGCTCCTGGCTCTGGCATATTTCTTCCTAACCTCCACATAATGTTTCACTTGGCCTTCGAAGTAAGCCAGAATTAAGTTTGCTTTATTCATGCGGAAGTTCTCAGCGTTCATCTCGTTTGGGCCCTTAGGTATTTCTGGATACAACTGAGGTGCTGATGGTATAACATCCATTATATAATAATGTACGACGCCTTTGGGAACGATATAGAGGAGCAGCCACATCACGACAACAGGGATTATACCAATTTGGATTTCTATAGGAAGATGTTTCCACAATCAGATCCAAATAAATTCAACCGCAGATCTGACGGAATTCACTATGGTGATAAGTTGTTGTACAGCAACGCGGAGATAGAGCCCGGTTGGTCGAATGAATTTTTATTTAGTACCAGTACTTATCCGATACCCGCAGTTTCATTTGACAAACGCCTAAGTTTAGACTTAACGTTAGACATGCGGATCTCTAGCAGTAATTCCTTCCCATTAAAAGTGCGAGATATCTTCAAGGAAGTTCCTATAAACCACATCACTGCGAAAGAAGCGCATGAATGGTAGAGTGGACCCAACATGCGTTATTGGCCGCAGCAATTGAACTTTGCTGTCTGGTGTGCCACCAGCGGTTGTGGTGTAAGTGCAAACCTGATGAAAAATTCGATATTTATGTTTCACTTCCACTTCACCGTCCGAAGAATATTGCATGAGATGGGTGTTATTGCCCTACCAGGCGACAGGGCATTTGATCCCAGAGATAACAAATACGACGCGCCTGCCTACGATAGACTTTGTAAGGAGTTTGGAGTTGCCGGGAAGGATTTCCGATGTACTGCCGGAGCCAACAATGGTCTGGGTCACATCTGGGCTTATTGGGGAATTGGTGGACATAGGCTAAGTGATAAGGAAGTCCATGCATTACGGCTACGGTGGGACACGGGTTATCATAAAGTATCTTACGATAGCAGCACCTTCTTCGAACCAAATGCCAAAACTACCAAAGAAGTTAGGGACGGACCTCTGTTCAAAGACGAGGGTGGTAAATATGGTGGAGGTAATCCATTAATCATCCGTATTACTAACGACGAACACACAAAGCAGTACTTTAATTTCATACCAAAAGTAGGTAAAGGACTAACCAAAGCCGGTCTTGCCCGTTTGAACCGCAGCATAGAAGCTTACGTGTATTCTATTCTTGGAGCTCAGGTAAATACCCGATCAAGCATAATTGGAAATACCGGTGCTGCAGAAGAGAGCAGAGCAGAAGCCTTAATCCTCTTTGAAAGTTCAATTTTGGAAGGCGTCATTAGCAAAGGCGTACAGCGTTACCAACTAGCCATACAAAATTCCAAAGCCCGACTGGACTATGCCGTAGCCCCGGGTTGTTGGTTAATGCCCAGTAATTTATCTATAAATACTGGCTCTGTAGTAGGATACAATAACAAACTTCAAAAGGCTACTAAGGATATGAAGTTTGGAGTGAATGACGTGAACTCTGACACGCTTAGGAGGCACTTAGTTGAACAGCCTAAAAAGATGCACTTGGTCGAACAGCCTAAGAAGATGGTTGAACGGCCTAAGAAGATGGTTGAACAGCCTAAGAAAAGAGAGGAATATGACCATAACTTATTAAAAGCCGGACTAGCAGCCGCAAGTGTTGGTCTGAGTCTTTATATATGGCGATGAACAACCCCTACGTATCCGGAATGGATTGTGTTTATACGACTTACGAAGGTGAGAAAAAATACACCCAGGCATCTTGGGTTGATGTCACGGGGATGTCTGTAGACTTGAACTACTCAGGAAAGAAGCTAATCCTCTGTAGTATTTGCCTTGGCACGAGCAGCCATGCCAACGTCGGCTTTCGGTTCCTGGATGATAGAGGAGTATTGCAGCCCATGCGTGCGAAAACGAACAACAGAGAGCCTACGCATTTCTCCACAGAGCCGAACCCCATCAGCGCCGAAAACCAATCGGTTTGGACTTTACACATGGTTGCTGATTGTCATGGAAAGGTAAAGCTACAAATGCGTATAGATGACACCGGGGAAGTTTGTATAAATAGCATACACGACCAAAGGAATACAGTCTATAATCACGCAACCATCAGCACCCTTACGGTGTTAAGTCTATAAATATATGAATCCGCATACGAAAGAGGATTGGTTCTTACATTATTTAGAGGAAAGTACGTATGGACAGGGAGACAGCTGGCGAGACACCGGGCTGTGGGTAAGGGTTGGAGGCTTGGGGTTGATTATGTGCACCATTAGCGTTAGCACGTGGAATAGCTGCAATGTTGGGTTTAGGATCGTTGATGAAGTAAACGCCCCGTTATTACCCTACAGGAAAAAAAGTGAATAACAGGGCTCCAACGCATTTTACGTTTGAGCCATCGAACCTGAGCTTGGATAATCTAACGTTGGCGACTTTTCACATGGTAGTCAATTGTCAATATGCGAAGCTCCAGGTTCGCCCTAGTGATGCCATGGCTAATGGTAGTCTTGGTGAACTTACGATAAATGCTATCTTAAATATTAATAACGGGAAGCCGGATAGGGCCTGGAATCATAAGACCATTTCTACTATGACCGCCTTACCTTTGATACCAAATTATCAAGGCGGCGCGAATACTATCTTTACTTATCCCCAGTCGAGAACGCCACGTGCACCAGATAACGACAAGCCTCCAGTAATACATAAGGATAAGCCTACACCTTCATCTTTTTCAAAAGAACCACGCCGATAGCTACGACTAAGATCCAAATGTTATTCCCCACGAACTTTAACAGTTCTCCGCCGGTTCTAAGTACCAAACTAAGAACGCTACCAAGCAGCCCCGGTAAAGAGGCTGCCATCTTTTTACCCAAGTCCGCCAGCCCTTTGCCTACTACCTTTACACCTGCGCTCGTAGCTTTAAGGGAGCTAAGGATCACACCTACTACGGAGGAAATGGCAACAGCAAATGCAAGTGGAATGCCATATTTCACCAAAGCTCTTTTTATTTTTTCCTTGGTGGTAAGCCCCAATTCTTTTTCAAGGTTTTCCTTTTGCGCCCGTAATTCCGCAAGGCGCACCTCGAGGGTTTCCGTTTCCCTTTGGGCAGCCTCCCTTTCTTCCTCGGAGCGGGTTTGGTCCGCAACTACTTCTCGCTGCCGCTCTATTTGCCCCTCCAGGTCTTCAATAGCCTGATCTCTTTGCCGGATTTGTTCCTCCTTAGTATTGATTTCAGCCATTAACCGTCGCCGTTCCACTAAAGAGCCGGCTATGGTGGTTTGTAGGTTATCGGTATCGTCTTTAATTAGATCCAACTCCTGCAGGGCGAGGTTAAGAGCCCTTTGAGTTTGATTTCTTTCGCGTCGAATTTGGGTTCTTTGGTCTACCAGCTCCCTTATTTCTTGATTTTTAAATTCGACTTCCCTCCTATGTGCGTCGACAAGCCGTTGGTTTTGCTTCATGTATTCCTCCTCCCTTTCTTTCAACGTTTCCCGCAGCGCTTCCACTGGGGCGCCAGAGCTTTGGGCTTCTCCTAAGTCCTCCCGTGCTTTGTCTAATTCGCGCAGGGCCTGATCCACCTGATTTCCTATTTCTTTTATTCTTTCATCTTGATGGGCGGACTTCTTTTCAGCATCGGCAAGTAGCTGACCTTGCTTTGCATATTCTACATCTTTTTCTCTTAACTCCCTTTACAGATCCGCGGCACGTTTTTCCGCGTTGGTCCTTTCGGTTAAGTTGTGCAGCCGGTCTAATAGGCTTCTAGTAGCCATCTGAAAGCCTTTTAATCTCGCCACGTCACCCCTAACTTCGCCATCTGCATCAAAGAGGGCCTGTGGTTTGGTCCAGCGGTTTTTGTCGGGAAATCTTAAGTCTTGGACGCTTATTAGGACTTTGTTTCCCTTTTCCGTGAGCTTTATTTCGTCGGTATCAAAGCGGGAATAGCGCTGCCTTAGCTCTTGCGTCGCCCACTCTATGGTTTCCCGTGCGGCTGCTTCCGGCTCGCCCATGTTTTGAAGCTCTATGTGCTCACGCGGAAACGTGTACTCGCGTGCTTTGGGATGTCTTAAGGCCTTTGCAATCCTATCCCTTAGGGAATCGTCGGAGGTGGGAAGTAGCGGTTCTTCGTCACCGTCGTTAATGTCAGCCTGACCTTCCTCAGTGGTGGGGTCAAAGTCTGGATCCGTTCCTTTTACTTCCATTATATATGATAAGCTCAAAGTTAAATCCTAACCTCCTTCCTAAGCAGGTTGGCGGACTGAAAGCAGAACGCACCTTTCACCGGGTCACCTTTACTCCTTCTAGCGCCAAACCAGGAGAAACCCTGTACGTAGGCGTGCCCCGTTTAACGGATAACTTAGTATTGGTGCCGGGAACGTTAGCGCTAAGGTTTGACCTAGCAGTTCAGCCCAGCACTGTGGATGAAAGGTGTTGCGTTAATAACATAGGCCGCAACCTTGTCTCTAAGATGAGAATTAAGTTTGCCGGGGAATCCTTGTTGGACTTAAATAGGTACGACCTGTATACCACGTACAAAGATTTGTGGTTGACAGCCTTCGACCGCGCCCAAAGGATAGAACAAGGAATCGGAAGCGTTATCCTGCGTAAGGTTCGCACGCCTGTTAAGACACAGCCCACGGATTCCAGCGGTGAAACCGCAGTAGCAGATGCAAAGCGAATAAAGACGGCCTATGGTAGCAAGTATGTCATCCCGCTGGACTTCGAAGTAATAACAAACCACGGCGCATACTACCCCAGACAGTTAAGTGAACTACAGTTTGAAGTAACCCTAGCCGACACGTCCAACATTCTCGGAGAGATGACCACTGCAATTAGCGGGGCAGTCGATCCTTATTCTGTCACCAATTTAGAATTGCAGTACGAGACTGTATACAGCGAAGAACTAGCTCGAAGTGCGGGTATGGAATACAGCTCCGGAAAGGCATTCCTTTACGACCACGTGGTGATGTACAAGACATTTAGCTTCCTGGATAAGACGGACGAGGCTATCAACCAAAGCATTAACCTCCCCCGAAGAAGTCTCACGGGGCTGATGCTGGTGTTTGCCAAACCCTATGAGGCCGGCAAGCGCGACTCCGAAGCCTTCCATAACCCCAACATTACCAACGTGGGGGTAAATATCAACGGAGTACCAAACAAAGTCTACTCCCAGGGAATAAAGCCCGCAGACACGTACAGAGAGGCAATGCGCAAGTTTGGCGACCAGGTGTCTCCTGACGAATTCTTCAAAGACAAGTACGCGTTGTGGATTGACATGCGCACGACGAACGACGAAAGTATGCATGGGCAGGGTCTGCGGCTGGTAAACACCCAGGACGGCATAACATTGGAGATCAAACGCACCAAGAACGCCAGTGCTGGCGACGCGGATAAGATAAACTGCTACATCTTCGTGGTGTCTGACGCGCAGCTAAGCGTAGAAATGAGCCAACTAAAAAGTGTTGCCTATTGAAGTCAAAATATATGACTAATATACCATGTTGCGCGTATTTGAAAATAACAACACCAAACTGCAATGCATAGTGCAAGGCGACAAACTGTACTTTAAAGCAAAGGAAGTGGCGGCTGCGTTGAATTACGAGAACACCAAGAAGGCTATTAGAGACCACGTTTCTGAGAAGTACCAGAAAAGATGGGCTGACGTGCAAGGGGTCCCAAACCGTTCCCCTTCTACTATTCACCCACATTCCGTGTTTATCTCCGAGCCTGGGTTGTACGAACTGATATTTAGCTCTAAGCTACCCAAAGCCGCGGAGTTTCGTGATTGGGTGTTTGAAGAGGTGCTGCCTACGCTAAGGAAAACAGGTAAGTATGAAATAGAAAGACGGTTCGATAGTCCTAACAAGTTAGTCTTCAAAATGGAAAATGAGTTTGACCTGCATAAGAAAGTCGTGGACTACATACGCCGCTTCTACCCACAGATGCTCATAGCGCCCGGCTTAGGGGAATTGCAGGATTCTGACAGCAAACGCATAAAATGCTGGCAGAAGGGTTATCAAAGGGGTCAACCCGACCTCTTAATACTGAACGCGCATTTAAGGTATGAAGGGCTTTGCATCGAATTAAAGACGCCGAAAGGAAATGGCATACTCTCCGCAGACCAACGCAAGATAATTTCGCAGTATGACGCGAATGGTTACCTGACCATGGTTAGCAACGATTATGACGTCATCTGTCGTGCCCTTAGCAACTACGCGGAAGGCATCCGTATTCCCTGTCGGCGGTGCTGCAAACGCTTCAAGACTACGGAGACAAGGGCAACGCATTTAAGAATATTTCATAGATATAATGATCGTCAACCAAATACACTGGCGTGACCTGATTTGCGGTAAAGCATACGAAATAAAAAATTACGTCGTCTTCGAAGACATCGACCGCTTACGGTTAGTCCTCAAAGACTTAGAAGGCAAGGAATATTCCCTTTGGGCGCCGGATTGCGTGCGGTACGTAATTCAGGGCGAGGAAATCACCCACTTACGCAGCTATGGTAAGGTAAATGGCCGATGGAAGTTTGACATTGAAAGAAGAGTCACTCCATCTCCTCTATGTAGTTAAGCGCGTCTAACATAGTCCTTTGAGCCTTTGGGTCGGCTGAGCACCAATGCCCCACGAAGGATCCTTCGGGGAATACCCTGTCGCAATGAAGGCAGGTGTATTTTTTACGCGGTTTTGGTCGAGGGGCGATTATGCAGTCTGCTGGGGGTTCACACGTAATACAGTCCATATATACCTAAGACGATCATAAATCCTCCAAGGAATGCGGCTGCGTGCGCTATCATATATTGCAAGCACCCTTAAAAGGGGCTTTTATTTTTATTTATTATTATTAAATATCCTTAATTATTCTTAATAATAATAAATAAAAATAAGAATGGGATTTGAGACTCTTTGCACGAACCCTACTTTACTATTTTAAGCCGCCTACTAATCCTTACGGGCTTTCCTTGCGGCCTCATTGCCGGCATGCCAAGCTTCGAAGCGATCTAAGTACTCCTTAAAGCCGCCTTGACCGTCGTAGAGGCACTGCCAAATATGTTGACCATCCCTTTGACAGCCGCAGCGCTCACAAGTTGCCTCCCAATGTTCCCTGTTTTCCCACCTTACGCCTTCGACGCGGTCAAACTCCGCAAACGTTTCGTCAATTTCTTTCTTCCGGCGCGTTAACTTCCTTTGGGTTTCCTTTGGGCAACATCGTGCGGCAACGTCGCCGTGCTCCTCACATGCTACGCTTAGCAGGTCGTAATTACCAAGGCACCGATGTCGATGCCATTCGTCGTTCTTGTCCTCCTCGCAGCGCTCACATACGTTCTTTAGGCAAACGCGGTTATCCACGTGGTAATCCAACATCTGCGCGCTGCTAAAGAGTCGGTCACACTCCTTACAACGCCTTTCGCGTGCCTTCTTAGCGCACACCTTCTTTTCCAGGTGGTATTTTAACATTTGCTTGCTGCTGAACTCCTTGTTACACCGCTCACACTCCATATATAATAAGGATTTAATAACCACTATAAGGGATACCGCATGAAGTCCTTAACAGCCAGAAACTATTTCAAAGAGTGTCTCAGAATGTTAACAATAAGGTTAAATCTTTGTTAAACTGGAAACTATTCCAAAGAGTGTCTCAGAATGTTAACAATAAGGTTAAATCTTTGTTAAGGATGCCTGGAAAGCCCGTAATGGTCAGTAGGCGGCTCACAATAGTAAGTAGGGTTTGCGCAAAGAGTCTCGAATCCTACTCTTATTTTTATTTATTATTATTAAGGATAATGAATAATAATAAATAAAAATAAAAGCCCCTTTAAAGGGCGCTTGCGGGATTCAAAATAGTAAGCTAAGACACTTTTTAAATGGTTACCAGTTTAACAAACATTTAACCTAAACGTCAACGTTCTTAGACACCTTTTTTTTTTTGAAGTAGCGTAGCCTTAACGAATATTTAACATCCTACAGTGGATACCGCATGAAATCCACAACGGACTCTTTTGCCCACGTTGCCATCGTTATCAGCGCACCAAACCTTTCCGCGCGCTTCAGACCACACATTTCATCATACAATTCCTGCACGCGCTCTTTCAAACGGTCGATCTCTTCTCTTTGCATTTCGATGGTGTCTCTCTTATCTTTCATGTCGCCGGCAATCCTTTTTACTGCTTCCACTGGGTCCATCGTATATATAATGTACCCAGAACATATTCCCTGCAATGCTCTGATAGTAGGACCAACCGGCTGCGGTAAAACGCAGTTTGTAGTAGAGCAACTATTGGGACCCTTTAGATACCGCTTCGACTACATAGTGCTCCTCTGCCCTACCTATGTGAATAACCGCACCTGGACAGGCGTAGGCGTGAAAGATGACGACTTCTTCGTGGATATTTTGGACCCTAATGAGTTATCCAGCCATTTGAAGTTTTGGCATCGACAATTCCCTAAAGATACTCAGACACTCCTCATACTGGATGACATCGCCTGCGGGGACGACGTAAAAAGGCGCACCTCCGAGTTGGTGAAGCTCGCCTTCAGCGGTAGGCATGACAATATCAGCGTTTGGTTGCTCTCGCAGCAGCTTACCAGTGTCTCTAAACCCTTTAGGGAAAACATAGGCTCTCTGGTCGTCTTCTACACACCCAGTAAGAGTGATTTGGAAACCATTCTCTCTGACTACGGAGGCGAGATAAGCAAGGAACAGTTACACGAATACATGCGGAATTTAAAGACACACCAACATTCTAAGATGATCTTCTCTTTGAGGTTTCCGTATTCCGTTAACATATATGGATATTGAGCAGTTAATAGATGAAGTCCCCGTAGATGAAAGTAACCTTAAGGAACAACTTAACATCCTTGTGTCTTCTGGGAAGTGTAAGGAAATGATAGGCAAGGAGTTAACACATGAGCAGGTTAGTAAGTTGTCAGAGGAGGAGGTTAAGAAGTTCCATAAGAGGTACGAGGCCGCCCTTGCAAGTAAAACCACGAATGCCGTAGCAGACTCCGCTATTAAGCTGGCCACTAAATTGCTTGGACTTGCGCTGCCCATAGACGACGTGGAGGCGCTGCGGAAGGACATAAGTGAGGACTATGTCATATCCCAAGAACTTAAGATAACTTGTGGGTGGTTGTCTTTGAAGTGCGGCAAGTTAATGGCAGTCGCATCTTTGGGACTTCACGTGGCTCAGCATGTTGACTTGAAGGAGGTATTGGTGTCTTGGAAGGACTACAAAAAAGATAAGCAAGTTGAGGAGATCTTCAAGGCAGCACTTGCTGAGGTTCCTACTCAAGTCACCCCAAGTGATGCTCAAGTCATTCACGGGACTTAGTCAAGTCGTCATCAAGTACTTAGTCAAGTCATTCCCAAGTCATCCTTAAGTTACTTAGTCAAGTCATCCTTAAGTTACTATAAGTCATTATCAAGTCGTTGCCAAGTTACTTGTTAAGTCCTTCAAGTCCTTAGATATAAGATGAGTGACACCGAAACGAAGGCGGAGGAAACCCCTCAGCAAATTACCAAGCCTAAATCTCCGGGCAGAGTCGCCGCGGGAAAGAAGCTCGCGGAAATGAATAGAAAGAACAAAGCTAAGAAAGAAGAAAAGAAGGAGGAAGAGGAATCCTTTTGGAATCCGGGCTACGTCATCGGAGCATTAGGAATTGCTATAGCAGCAGGCAGTCTCTACTTACAATGGCGGGCTGCTAAACCAAAAGTGGAACCAAGGGCAGAAATGAGGTATGTGGAGCCTCCTAAGAGAAGTAAAATACCCGAGATGGAATAAAACCTCCTCTCCTTGTAATATAATGTCGTCCGCATTAATGAAAACCGTCGAAGATGCAGCTATTATTACTTCTATTGTCGCAGGTATTGGTTGGGTAGGTAAGAAAGTGCTCAAAGAAGACTTTACTGAAGACCCAAGCAAGAGCATTACGGGCTTTGCTAAGATGACTGCTGCAGTAGCAGGTAGCATTGCCCTTAAGGACTACCTACAGAAGGAAAAGTACCTGCCTAGGCCGTGAGGCCCTTATATATGGCAAGCGTATTGGTAGGTGGTGTCATTGCAGCGTTAGCATTCACTGGAGCTAATTATGGTGGTCAATATTTGGATAGATTTGTCAGAGGCAACAAAGGCGATGCCGAGAGGAAAAGGCATGATTTGGCGTTGGAGAAATATCAAAGGGACGTGGCGGCTTGGAATGAAAAAAGACAAGCTTACAGGGATTGGTTGGATAAGAACTACCAAGACAAAATGCAGGCGGATAAGAACTTCGAAAACACGGACTACGCCTTTAAACTTTATGCACAAACACACCCCGACTTTAGAATGAGAAAGCCTCAGTTTATGAATTACTATCAGCCTTCTAAGAAACAAAAAGACAATGAGTTGGTCTTTGTAGGAGTCGCAGGGCTGGCAGGAGGCGCAGCCTTGGCGTATCTAATATAATGATCGTCTTTTTGGAAAGCGATAAGAATGACTTTACCACTTATTTGAATCCCCCCATCAAAGCCCATAACGTTCGGTTGGTCAGTTGCTCTTTGTACAATTCTTGGTATAATTTAGTCAATGGCATGGTCACCGTGCATAAGGGGTCTAACAAATACGAAGGCGTAATGCTACCCGATGGACATTACACGCCAATCACCCTTGCTAAGGAGCTCGCCAAGCGCGGTTATACTCTCACCACAGGGTTGCCGCACGAAATGACCTTCAAACATAATCTTCCTAACAATTTCTCGGTAACCCTAGGAAAACGTGACGCATTGGGATCTTTACTAGGTGTCTCAGGCAAGGAAATTACCAACACGGCAGTTCCCGTAAGTTGGAAAGTCGCATCCTCTTACGAAGTCTATTGCGATTTAGTCTGCAGTTACAGCAACGGAAATCCCTCCCATCTTATGTCTAAGTTTTCACCCAAAGGTAATCCATTCGACCTGGTAGAATATACGCCCATTTCTTTAAACTATGATTTGCCTTGTGATTTAGTAGAAAGCATAAACATCACCATTAAAGTGGACGGAAAGACGGTAGATTTTAACGGACGTAAGATCAATCTCGTCTTATCCTTCGCTTGAATCAAGCGAAGCGCGATTCTATTCATATAATGGGTCGAACTGAGGACAAACTCAAAAGGATTTACTACGGTCCCGAAGGCTATTGGAGAGGAGTTGCGGCTATCAAAAAACTCGCAGCCGCAGCCAGGGTATCCGACGAAACGGCTAAGAATTGGTTAAAGAAACAAACTATCTGGCAGGTTTATCTTCCCGTGCCCAAGTACATTCCCAGACCCAGCTTTACCGTAAATACCCCTAATGAAGTTCATCAGGCGGATTTGCTTTTCTTACCACATGACACGGTGAGAAGAAAGACCTATAGGTACGCTTTGACCGTGGTTGATATCGCAAGCAGATACAAGGACGCCGAACCCATAACCAGCAAGGATTCTGGGGAAGTCGCAGAAGCCCTAGGTAGGATTTATAAGCGCGTTCTGAAATGGCCTAAGCTGCTGCAAGTGGATGCGGGGACGGAGTTCATGGGCGTGGTTACCAAGACCCTGAAAGACCACGACACCAAGATAAGAAGAGCCGAAGCAGAGTACCACAGGGGTCAGAGCATTGTTGAAAGATTCAAAAAAACCCTGGCTGAGCGTCTCTTTGGATACCAGTATTGGAAAGAGCTGGAAGATCCCTCCAAACGCAACAAGGAATGGACACAGCGGCTCTCTCAGGTCGTCACGGCTTTGAACAACGAGGCGGCCAGGGCTACTGGAATGAAACCCAAGGACGCCATAAAAAAGAAAGACGTGGAACACAAGTCCTACGTTAGAAGTTCAAGGGCGGTCTTCCCCCATGAAAAGAAATTAGGTAATGTCACGGTCCGATATCTCTACGGACCGGGCGAATTAGAAGGAGGATCCAAAAAAGCTACGGATCCTAATTGGTCTTTGGAAACTTACCAGATCCGAAGTGTAATAGCTAAGAAGGGTCAGCCCATCTTGTATTATCTTCACGATGGTCCCACACGTGGGTTCGTCAAAGAAGAACTGCTTATCGTGTGATGTCCGAATGCTATCGTATGCACGCCGTCATCACACATCCATCGCTTACCGTCAAATGCAGACAGTGACACCTTCTCCTGCGTGACGTTATGTATCTGATGACCATAGCTGCGCAGGCTGTTCATCTTATGCCGCTGTTCCTTGCGTGTTCGTAATACGTTCAAGTAGGACTTGTGGGTTATGTCCTTCTTAACCACGTATTTTTTTACGCCTTTGGCTTTCTTCTCCACACCGTCTAACTTTAGCACGCTGTACATCTTTGGTTTTAACCCAACGTACTCTACTATGGGTTTACCTAACATCTCGTCTTTCATCTTTCCTATTACCTTCTTATTTTTGGCGCTGTAAAGGAAGTGCTCCTTCGGATAACCGCTGGTGTCGTACTCATCTATGTCTTCGACGCAATCCTGGTAGACGTCTTCCGTTTGCACTTCTAGGATTAGGGAGTCGGTGTCTGTGTACAAAAGGTGACACTTATCACCGTACTTTGGCTTTAGTTTGTCGTAGTAAAACTCATACATCAGCAGCTTCGATAGGTCTAACACTGTAAAGCCGGTGTATACGGGTTTATTTAGAAGCAGGTTCGCCTTCTTCATGTGAATCACGTAGAAGTTCAGCATTTCTACGTATCTAACGAAGCCCGGCTGTGACACGTATGCTTCTGCTTCCTCTTTGGTGCTGACTATTTTTACGCTTACGCGCTTGCGGATGTTTTCCATTGTCTTTCCAAATACGCTGTTGTTCATCAGTTTAAATAGATTCTTTTCAAAGTCATTCTTAGCTGCGGTACGCTTTTGCGTGTTAAAGTCAATGTAGGGGCGCATCCAGGGCTCCTGCGTGAGTTTTAGGACTCTGTGGATCTTCTTTACATGCATTCCGTGTCGCACGTAGAATTGCAGGTTGCGGTAATGTACCACATACTTCGTTTTATCCATCAGGTTCATAGTTAGTTTCCTGTACGGTTTGTAACCAGGACACATTTGCCTCTGCAGTGGTGATAGCTGCTTAAATGGTATCTCTATTGCTTCTGGTGCTAAGGGGAATTCGTCGTGTTCGTCGTGCAGATGCTCCGGGTACTCCAGATCCACTTCTAAAACGTAACCTTTGTTTTCCTCCTTTCCTACCTGCATGTAGAAGTCTATTGGCTTCACTGGATCCCATTCGAAGTCTCTCACAGGCAAGTACTGCGACATTGCCCAACCGTATAGATTATTTGCATCCAGGTAGTAAATGTATGTAGTTGGTTTCTCTGGGTCGTGCTCTACTAAGGGGTTGTTTGCGCGGGCATAACGTCTGCTGGGTCCGCATACGCCACCACGAATACCGTCTTCCATAAACCGATACATGTCGTACTCCGTTAGGAGATCCAGTTGCGCATTCGTCTTCTTGAGCAAAGCACTCCAGCTGAGTCCAGGAGCCGTGTAGAAGTTCGCGGGATCCAATTCGTAGTACTCCATAGCCATCTTTCTGAAGCTCTGGAAAACATCTGCCAGCAGCACTACGTCAGACCTTAGGTAAATGTCGTGGTAATCCCCCATATTCTCACAGGAGTACTTTTCCCACACGTCTAACGCATGCTGGTACTCCTCGTCCTTTATACCGGACTCGTTTAGGGTGCTGTAGAAGCAATCTTTGCTGGGTAAAGATTCTTGAAAGCGCTCCCAGGAATCCATGTATTCGTATGGGTAGACTCCTTTCCTTTCCGCTCCGTATTTACTGGAAATAGGGAACTCCGTGTTGTACTTTACGAGGTTTGCTAAAGAGTCTGCCATGAATTGCTGTGAGTCTAAGAACTTTAGCTTACCAACAGTTACGGACATGTAACGCTCTTTGTTGTTAGGTATGCATTTGATGTCGGATCCGTCTGTTCCCTGAAGGAGTAAATGGGAGTCGTAACCGCGGAGGTTGTGAAAGAACACGGGAATCTCCATGTCTGGGTTTACTTTGAAGTTTATATTGCATTTCCAATGGGCCGCTCCTCTGTATTTACCCGCGATGTGGCAGTGATCCCTAACCTTATCCACATAGAAGTCTTCAACGAATGCTTTATGACAGTGAATGCAGTGCGTGGAGGGCTTTCCTGGCTTCTCACCTTTCTTAGCATACCTACCACATTTGAAATGAGCTTCCCCTAGATACTTTCCATCTTCATCCCACGCTTTCTTTGCTTGTCTTCCAAACTGAAGAAGCGTATGTTGGCAAATGTGGCATTTCTTTGCCTTGTGAAATTCCTCCTGGTTCTTTTTGGTAAATTCCATCTTCTTTGGACGTCTTAATTGTTCTCTTATCTCCTCCTCCTCTTCTCGCAATGCTTCTAGAAACTTATTAGATGCGTTTTTACCTCGGTAAATCACAGGAGGGTCGGCCTTGCCGTCTGATCTGACTACTATGTAACCAAAGGAGCAGATCTCGTGTAATCCTACCTTATTCGTGGCACCACTTTTCTGCTGTTCCTTAGTTATCAACGCTTCGAAGTCTGCATATATCACGTAAGGGACCTGCATCTGCTTTTGATGGTCTGCGTATGAAAGCTCTTTGTTGGTGGGCATCTGGATCCGTTGCGCCACTTCTTCGACTCCGCGGCAGATTTCGTCGTGGTTCTTTAAGGCTTTTAGGGAGGTAAATGACAGTAAACAACAGTCGCAGAAGTACTTTTTACCTTTATGCTTAGTATGTCTGTAGAATAGTCTGCTAATGTGCTTAACCCATGAGTAGTGTCCGCCGTGGTAGAAGAGATGTACGCGCTCTCCTTTACTCTTTGACAGGACTAACGGTACTATCGTTCGATCTCTGACTCCGTAAACGTTAATTGCTAGATCGTTTATCTCCTCAAATATGGGAATGTCTATCAACTGCATGGGAAATTCCACACCATCCCACTCTAAATCGTCTGTGGGATACTTACTCGTCCTGCAGGGATCCTTCTCTGTTGGATACAGTGCAGACCTGATTGCCCACATAAAGCATCTGTTATCGTCATTCTTCACGTTTACAATAGCCTTCTTCCTTTCTACCCACACTGGTAGTGGTACGTAACTTCCTCCACGTATGGGTACGTACCTAGCCATACTTATCTCTATTCCTTCAACCTCCTCCACTGTCCAACCTGATCCATCTTTCGTGTAATTAGACAGCGACTCCATTATTGCTTCTAAGGCTTCACTGAGTAACCTATCCAAATTCGTAGATTCTAATATCACTAACGACTTTGATCGCAGCATTGCTGTCGTCGTCACCTCGTCTTTCGATAGACTCACTTCTACCATCATACTTGCTTTCAGGGCTCCTAAGTCTTCTATACCTTTTCGGAGCGTCCTTTTAACCTTCTTTTCTGACTTTCGCCAAAACTGTCTAACGTCAATCTCACCGTTACCGGGTATCGACACCGTTTTGAAGTTGCTTTGGGATTCCATCTATATAATAGGAAATATTTTATACCTAATACCAAGCACTTTTCAGATCGTCGTAGTCGTACTCACAGTCCTGACAATGCCAATACAATTTAACTTTCGTCTTGAACTTCTTACCACATCCGCAATCATAGCTGCTCATACACTTCGTCTTCATTTTCAAATGCTTCTTCAAATCCGCTTCTTTCTTAAAAGTTCTCTTACATTCTTCGCACTCCATATATAGACTAACATATCATAGACTTAAAACAGGGAATGCGGGTAATAACGGTAAAAATCGGAGAATTCACTTTAGGCGGGTAATCCTCCGGTTGTCACTGCGCTAGAACCCCCATTCCCTATACTACTCAATGACTTGTAAATTTTTATTCAAATAGCTTGAACGGTCATTGTTAATGACACAAAAGGAAAAGACAAAGACGTGAATACCTTGAGCTCAACAGATACTGGTGAGATATAGGAGTAGTGTTTGACGTTATTTTTTCGCCACTTAAAAATTCAGTATCCGAAACAAAACGAATGCATTTTGTTGTATATATATTGTATTTCATGTGCTGAAATTCTTAAAAAATCTATGGAGGCGTTCCCGAGGAATATGCTTAACTAAAATCTTATAAGTGCGGAGAATGTTGTCATGAAAATGCTCTACATTTGCCGAACTGTAGTTTCAAATAGTTATAAGCAAATGCCTACAAACTCAATACAATAAAAGAGAACATAATTAAAATTTCTCATTCGAACTTCCAGGTCGATCGAAATATTGAACAGATCTTGTTTTAGAGCTCTCTCTGTGAGTGATATGGAATTGAATTTGAAAAATCAACAACCAACTTTGGGGCTTCATAATTCTAAAACGGCTAGATATAATTCCTTGAAACTCATTCATCAGCAAGGGCATGCCTCAAAATACAACATCCTTAAGTTCGGACAAAATCCATGGGGGATTTTTTGAGACCGACCCGAAAAACAGTTTTTCGGGAATTCCCTATAACATACCACTTATTAACCGAGAGTGAGGTCATTACAGGAAAATCTCAGACCGAGCTCTTGACAGTACGGACCGAGCGCAGCGAGGTCCGTACAAAAAAGACCGAGGTCTGAGATTTTCCTGTAATGACCGAACGGACGAGGTTAATAAGTTATTTATTATATGGCCTTTTTCAGTGCTGTATTTTTAATAAATAATATACCTAACTATGAACACCGGAAGTACTTTTCAACATCCGCTTGCGCACGCAAGGTCAAAGTTGAGGTCGTGTTCACTGAGCCAAGCGATCCTGGCGAATTTATTGAAATTCAAAGAGACGGTTTTGTTCAAAGCGAGAACATTTTTGTCTTTATTATGGCAGGATCTAGAAAAATTCGAATACTCTAATTTCACAAAAACAGATGCCTGTGTTTACAAGTGTTTGAACTCTTAAAAACTCAAAAATTTAGAAGAAAAATAGACTCAAATTGTCATTGAATTTTGAACACGTGCGGAGAACTTGCAGTGATTTCAGTGAAGTGTTATTCTTCGTCGTCACTCTCAATAACATAACGTCGCTTTGCACCTTGTTGGATTAACTTAACTGGGCCATTAAAGATCTGGAACTGACAATGAGAGATACTGCTGATATTTGCTCCAGTAAAAACACCCTTTAAAGCTGCTGGGTCGCTTGAATTATTCACAGCGAGCGAATTCGTCGTGTTTTGGAGACTCAGGCTGCTGTGTGACTGCTGTGAACTTGTTATCAACTGGCCACTGCTATTGTCTGGAGGAGCAGTTATCTGTTTGGAATTTTGCGAGTGACTTGAAGAACTCAAAATGTACGACATTTGTCGCTGATGGTGCTCATTTGCTGACTTGTATGACTGGAGGCTTTGAAGACTTTTGTGACCGCTTAATTGAGCCACAAAAGTCTAGTGGGTATTTGCATCTAGCAATCGGCCAATGCCAGTCTTCCTGACGCTGTGATTTGTGACTTTTGCTACGATTACCGATTTCATTCTTGCCTAGGGGCGCCTTCATATACCACATTTGAGGATTTATTCGGCGGTCGCCGTGTCGTACAGCAAGAAAGAATGGAGCATCTGGCTTGTTCATTTCTTCGGGTCGATGGCTTCTGAACAGCTTATAAAACTGAACAGGACATCTCTCCGTGTTTGTGGCGTATGCTTTTGGTGAGAAAGAACGCCTGTGACCATTTTCTTTGCCGTTACGTGTCTTGGTGCCCGGCTCATTCAGCCAAACAAGCATTTCGCGGCCATCTTGGAGAGGATCTGTCTGTAAGGAGACGTCTCCCCAGCACAATTTACGGCTCTCTTGTTTTCCTCTTCTTTGGTCAACGAACGAGTCGCGTTAGGACGGTTACTTTTGCCTTGTTCAACAAGGTTTTTACGCTTTGCTTCCAATACTTTTCTAGATAAAGCAAACTCATCGTCCTTGAGGATGTTCATCTTTGACCTGGAATCTGACAGAAACCTTTGGATGCTTCTCTGCAGCCCAGTCAAACTACTTGGCTCGTATTCCTCGCTATTAACTTTCCTGATGTTTTTGAAGAACTTTCCAAGGAGGTAGTCAAGCTTTTTTGGTGCCAAGTCCAAAATCTGAACATTTGTCTTGTTTATCTCCCCAAGAAAAAGGTAAAAACACTTCATATCACTTGCCGTTTTTTTCACAGTGTTCTCATTTTTCTGTTCTTGCACAAACTTTAGCAAATCTTCTTTACTGTTATTGATACTGTCGTCTCCGGTATTGGTTACTTCAGACATTGCTCACTTTTTGCTTCTTCTTCCTCTGGATAATAAAATTCGCTTTCGCTTTGGCTCTCTTCGTCGCTCATTGTACACTGAGAAGTATCTCTGAGCTATACAATAATTTTTTTCAGATATTGAAAAGATAAATGTATTTTGTTTATGTTTTCGGTTGATTTAATGTTTGGTTTCGTAGCTTTTGATGGCAACTGAAAAGAGCCGTGAATGAAGCCGAGAACAATTTCCGTAATGACCGGTCATTACAAGAAAATCTTGCCCGCTAAGCAGCCAATCAGAGCGCGCGAAACATTGATGCCATATAATAATTTTGCATAATAAGGACGATCGACATGCCACACCCAATATTTTAAACTTCAATCAACTGACCAATTTATATTAAAAAATCAAATGGTTGTAAAGAGAGGAAGTCTGTTTTAGCGCGCTTTGAATGATACTGGTCGGTGCTTTCCGTTACTGATTTCAGCCACCTTAAACTAATTTATCATTTTTGAAACTTTTAATCCTTTCCTGACATTGTGTGAAAAGTGCTTGCACATCGAGTTATTCAAGACAAAGTTGTAGCCGTTTCAATGCGGCTAGGCGTGCCAGACTAAAACTATCCAGAGCCTCCTTAAAATTAAAAATTCTGAGTGGAGTCATTAATGACAAGGCGTTCCTGATCATTCTTTGACAAACCGAGTGTGGATTGGGACCAATGCAGAAATCCTTTGTTAATTTTTTTTCTTTTCATCGAAGCTTGTCTTTTGCTTTGAACATTCTCCACAAAAAAGATTTTGTACTACGTTATCGGAAAGAAGCATTTCTTTAACACCAGTGGATTAGGATGGTACGACAATTCAACGTTTTCAGGTGTTTTTGGTGTAAAAGATTTCAAGTCCATCAAGTGAGTTTATCTCTTTAATTTGAAGCACTGGCCTTTTTGTTTTTATTAAATTGAACTAAAGCAAATCTAAATCTGCACATTCCTGCAGTTTTAAATGCAAAGTTCTTGGTGGAAACTACTTCTGATTACAAAACGAAAAGTGAAATAGAAAGTGAGTTAATATGTATGACTATTTACTTTGATTGCTGTAACATGGATGCATGATACCCACAGTGATGATGTTTGTGATGATGACATTGTTGAAACAATCAGAATATTAGGAAATTCATAATTATGTCATTTCTTCCATCCTCTATCCTTACCTTCCTCCCTCATTTGGGAAGCACGGGTGGTGTAACGGTGAGAGTGCTCGCCTCTCACCAATGCAACCAGGGTTCGAGTCCCACTGAACTTGGTGTTGTATGTGAGTTGATCATGAATTGCTTGTTGGTTCTCTCCTCTGCTTCTAGGGTTTTCAAGGTACTCTGGCTTTCCTCCCTCCGCAAAAATCAACAAAATCGCAAAAAATTCCAATTGGAATTACAGTGAATGATAGCTACTCTCTCTCCCACCCTTCGCATATATATATTTACAACATACAACTCCTTTCTGGAGATAGAACCCTCGCGGCCAAGGGAGAGATCACATCACATCAAACAAACTCAACTCACATATGACCCAGTCTATGCCGCGGCTCAAACGCGTACCACAGTGGTGAGAGGAGAGCAGTAAACCACTATGCCACCCAAAAGTCAAGTCCTGTCAGTTCAAAGGATTTATTTACAATTGCTAATGATTTGGTGATGAATGGTTGAATGTATAAATATTACAATAACAAAAACGTTTATTCCAATAATTTTAAGGCATTAGCATCAGGACAGTGAACCTTGGGCAACTAGATATATTTTTAGGAAAACAATTGCCCTCCCCAAAAATATGCTAAAATTAGAAATTTTACCAGCTAAGTCAAAAAATAATGGCTGCTCCTTGAACAATGTTGGGCTAGAGTAGAACCCATATGACGTCAAAGCAGCTCAATTTGGAGAAAAAAACAAAAAATAAATAAATCTCCTGGGAGGTGGAAACCAGTTTTTAGGTTCTCTAAATTGAGCTACATTCTGACAAGCTGTAAGGGGTCAATTGGAACTTGCGCAGTCAAATTTTTGCCTTTCTGGTCGTTTTGACCAGTAACATTGAGCCAGAAACAAGATATACTGAGCTGAAACTAATTATTTGGCCTGTAATCATGACTGGTGACTAGTTATTTGGTCAAAAAACAAATCTTGTTAAAAGTGGTCTATGTTCTGGTGAACCATTTTTCAATGGACCCTTCTCAATATTATCTTTGGTAATATGAAAATTATAGAAATTAGACTTTCCCTTATGGAAGTTGTGGCATTTCTTTTGTACTGTATACATTGTAGTACTCATATTTAGTCTATGCCTAAACTCAAATTTTTTTCTTGTCATTTTTTCTATTCCCCAGCTATGAGCAATCTGGGAATAGACGACTTGCACTGACAGGAACAAACTTTGGAAATGAAAAGAGCAGCCCCACATTAGTGAGGGGGTGAAGTTTCAGCTCATAATGTTGACTATAGGATAAATGGCATTAAATATATTATTTTAAACTTTAATTAAGCCAGCAACCCTCACTTAGTCATTTTTTACCATGATATTACTATATTTATTTTGCAATTACTATAATTAGTTAATATTTATTTCTTTTGTTTTCCTTTATGTTTCCTAATGTAAAATTAGCTTTTTTAATATAAATTCTAATCTTTTTATATATTTTTTACATTATAACATATTAATAAAATAAAATAAAAATAATTCACTTTTATTTTCTAGTGGTTTTACGCTAATTGGGGATACTTTTCACTCGCACACACTGCCACTACATTCAATATTTTATGCACACAACGCTCAACTCACATGTTGATTTTTACAGAGGGAGGAAACCAGAGAACCCAGAGAAAACCCTCTTAGCATAGGAGAGAACAACACATCAAACAAACTCGATTCACATGTGGCGACCGCAGGGCTCTAACCAGCAACCCGACCCAGTGAACTCACAGCGGTAAAAGACAACGTGTTAGCTGCAAAAGCAGACTATGCTGCCCATATTTATTCTATACTTTTAATTGTTAGGAGGGCTATGTGTTTAAATTTGCACTATTTAGTATTAACCTCAGTAAATAAGGGCTTTATTAGTATTATTATTATTATTATTACTATTATTATTGTATATTTATATTATCATCATTTATTAATTATAAGTTTTTTTTTTAAATATTTTACAAATATCTTTTTATCGATAAATAAGTAATGTGTACATATATTTGTTATTTCATATTCATAATATCTTTATTAATGTTTATTATTTTCATTATTATTATATTATTATTATTATTTTAAAATCAAATTATTATTATTATTATTATTATTATTATTATTATTACTATTATTTTAGGATCAAATTATTTCTATTATTTTTTTTTTTTAATTTTTATCATTATTATTATCCGGTGCAAGTCATATTATGATTGAATCAAATGCAAGAATATCACTTGCAATATTTGGCAATAAAATCCTTATATATAGAAAAATAGCAGTTTTATTAGTGGTTTGTCTCTTGTGGGGGGGGGGGGTGGGATGGGATGTGGTAAATGTGAATACCTTAATGATCAAGCTCTATCCCATATCCTTATTTTACTCTGAAAAAATAAATACTTTAATAGGGAAGCCAGATTGAAGACTTTTCCTTGTAACATATGGGTGAATCAGTGCAACTTTCTCAAAATTATCTTGGATATGTGGCTTACTTAAAAAATAAAAAAAGGAAACCAATTTTTCTTGAATAAATAGGGCTTTTCGACTAATTCAATTCCATAGCCTATCATTTCCTTGTTTCATGGTTGTGCATGAGAAGAAAAATGAATATGGATGTAACTTGAACAAAGAATCTTATTCTCAAGAAAATAATGTTTCCTGAAATGGGAAAACATTACGCACAATTCAAGCCAAAAAGGTCTGTTTGTGGTTTATATTTCTTTTGTATTTTCATTTGAGCCTTTTATTCAAAACAATCAAGAAAAGGTTCATTGCGGGAGAAATTTGGTAACATTGTCTAGCATTAAATCCCTTTAGTTTTTTAGCTACAAAGCTATTTTTTAATCCAAAAAAAATCCTGTCTGAAGTTGCATGAAAATATTGCAGACGTAAACAAAGAGATTATAACTTGTCAAGAATTAACCAATCGGCAATTAAAGGTGTGAGAAAATCAACCAATCAGAGATCGAGAAGGATGATTGAATGGCTTCGCCTGGCTTTAAGAATGTTGTTTGGGTTCTTTCAACTGATGGCGATCATGCCTTTATATCAGCTTCAAATATACTAAAAGTAATGCTTCTGCGAGAAGAATTTATCAGGAGAAGAAAGAAAAGAAAATGTTGCTAAATATATAGGAACTTTTTGAGGGACTTGAAATGTTATAAATCAGTTATAACAGAACATTTTCAAGCATTTTTTCTTGAATTTGTTGAGAATTTGTTGGACAAATGTTTGGGTGCATACTGTATATAGTGAAACATGGGAGTCAGGGTGTGGTAATAGGACGGGTCGTAATGTAAATAATTGGAGGTTTTCAACCATTCCCAACAGGATCAAAAGACAAAGACATGGATGGCGGCCATGCCGGTGAACAGGTATGACGTAATGATGCACCAGATGACGTAACGTATACTCCTACCCCACCACCCCTGCTCGTCTTTCGCCCGCAAACTTTTACTTTTGATTTATATTAACGCGCCATTTTGATTTTATCCATTGGAACATTAGGTAATGTAGAAAGCAGTTTTGCAAGTATTGATCTCATACTAATATATTCCCACTCGGTTTTCACTATGATTTGCGTTAGAGATTATTGTTCTTGCGCATAGGCACCATTTCCCCCACCCCCCTGGTATTTCTTCCACACTAATATGTATTATATATATCTGTATTATAGTATATGTATTATATTTATGTATTATATGTATCACACTAGTTTTTAGCTCGTTATATCTTTGTATTATATATACATATTTAAGTAATGTTTAGAAAACGAGAGAGCGTGTTTTATCGGCATATAAAACTCGAGACGGAGGCGAGAGTTTCATATGCCGATAAAACATGGTCTCGAGTATTCTGAACATCTTAGCAAATTCATGTATTTCTATAACCTTCAAGAACAAAAAAGTTTCGAGTCTTTGAGCGCAAAAAGATAAAGCATCTTAACATCGAAGTTGTTGGTTTCTTGTTTGCCCAATGTTTGCTTGCAATTGTTAAGTTAGAGAATACATTCCAATGCAAGAGTGAACTGATTAGGTTTGATTGTCGCATTAAATCAACACAAACATAGCATACAATATAGAAACAGTCTTTTGGGAATTCAGCACAATTACACTTTTGTTCCACTGTATTTTATAATCTCTACAAGAGTATTACGATCTGTTCCACTCTAATTACCGCACTTTGATTTATGGGTAACGATCACTCTACACAAATACCGCCTTGATTGAACAAGAGTAAAATGGCATCAATTGGTATAAATACTGTAAAGGTATTCAAAAACTACAAAGTCCTTGGGAATCGGTTTAAGTATCGAGGAAGTTTGGTGAAAATTAGCATTTGGTTCACGCTACGAACGGAGCAATGTTTCGCAAAGTCGTTTCAAAAAACCAAAAACTCCCTTAGGGAGGTGCAGTGCATTTCCGCAGCAATTCCAAGCAAGACAAGAGCAGCTACCAAATGGTCTGTAAAACTATTCAAGGAATGGCAGATGGCAAGAACGAACCGCATTGCTGCATTGGAAGAAAGTAGCTTCAATTTCAATGCAAAAGAAACGCTACAAAATCTTGACACGCCTCAAGAGCAAATTAGTATTATGCATTGAATATCAGTGGTCTATCAGATTTAGAACACTCATGAATATAAACATGAGTGTTTTAAATGTGATAGACCACTAATGTTTAATGCATCGTGTATATATCAGCCCCGCACTCCCCTGAAAAATTCAAAACCGCCCCTGACTTTACGAATCTTGATCTTTTAGCGGGGTATAAAAGCTTGTCACGTGATGTAAATCAAGGACGCCATTGGTCAAATCACCTTATTAATATTCATGAATTTGCTAAATGTTTATAAAACCACATTAATAGTTCATGAAGGAAACACAAATAGAGATCATGACCACGAAGGAGATTTTATATCTGATATTAGATTCCTCTGTATTCATTTGCATAAACTCAACTTGAATATTTTGTATCAAACTCATTTGGTAAAGAATTGGGTACAACATGAGAACATCCATCATGAGTTTTTTAAGCCGTTTAACAAACTTGCAGTTTGTTATCGGGTATAACCCGTTCTGTTGCGCCTCGTGTTTTAGACCCGATAAAACACTCCCGCTCGTCTATTAAGCAGTACATATTAACGGTTCTCTTAAACAAACAGAAAATGCACGCGCGTGGATTGTGCAGTAAATAACGCGATGGTTGGCAAAACACGAGGGAAGTGTTAGGAGAAGCACGACGTGTATTGTTCTTCTAAACTCCTAATGCAACATAACATTATAGCAACACAGCAGGCAAGTTTATTTCTTTTAACAAAACACAAAATTCGTTATTTTGGATGGAAATAAGGCACGTCAAGCTAAATATAGCGTATCATTGAAGGAGGCGTAGGATATGTTTTAATTCGGAAAATTTTGCATACGCGGTTTTTTCGATCGTATTTTTGTTTCTCTGCGAGATTTGCGATTTTCAGCACATCTACCCCCTCCAGTATAAGTCCTTTCTGTTAAACAAGTCCAGTGCTATAAATTTATTTCTTTTTATTCAAGTCAATATTTATAGAGGTACATCTAGTTTAGCAAAGCTAGTTTAAGTAGTATTTAAAAACGAGTAGGAGTGTTTTATCAGGTATAAAAGCACATGGCGTAGCCGAATGGTTTTAGACCTAATAAAACACGATCTACGAGTTTTTTGAACTGCTTCAAAAACTCATAAAAATTTATAAGATTTTGGTTCAACTGGAGCCACCATACACGTCACGAGCATGGACTTTTATACATGGATAGCAGTTTTTATGTACCTGTCATGCGCAGTTGACTGTTTATATGTCACTATCATGTTCAGTCATTCCCAATAAAGTCTCCCACATTTTAAAGACATTATGCTAGTCTCAAAACAGAATTGCTAGTCAATCAAGATTTGTTGGTTCGTCGGTGATCGTATGTGAGACAGACCTCGATGAGGCTCTAAGTCTTCATCTAAATTTGGATATTTATATCTGATAAAGTCGTCCTTATTAGTATTATTTAAAAAAGAATGATAGTGTAGAGTTCTTTACAACAGTTACAACAACAACAACAGTTTTATTTCCATAAAAAAAATATATACATACATAAATTGAATAAGTTACAAATATTGTGGTGGGTGCAAGAGAACAACCTCATAGGTTAAACAAGCTCTTACACCCTTAAAACGAGAGTAAGTAATATTTACATATATGTAAGATGAAAAGAATCATATATAGTACAGTAGTTTTCATAGTTGAATAACTTGAAATTTCATAAAATAAAATGAAAGTACAAGAAAAAAAAAATTAGTAGTTTGATATAAGAGGTCACAATAATGTTACGGACTCTTGATTATGCAAAGGCAGATAAAAAAATGATGATTTTAAAATGTAATTAGCGAAATCAATCAAGTAATTAATTAAATGTTCTTAAACTATCATTCATCTGAGTTGAGCAAATATTTTTTGTTTCGGCCCTCAGGCCGAAACAGTTACTACATTCGTTTTGCCGGCCCATAATAGTCTCCGTGCGTGTCATTTAGCTGTCAAAGTTTTGGACCTAATCCAATCACAAGCCGTTTTCATCATAAGCAATGGGAAAATGTAAAACATTTCACCATGCGGAGTATTTCGGAGAGTTGCGGTGTAGACTATATTATGCCCTTTCGCATAACGCCATTTTTTGGGGAAAAATATATTCTTGATTAACCCTACGACAATGCGTATTTTATTCCTAAGTCATTATCTAGGTCCAAGTCGCCAAGTAGGTAGGTTATTGAAAAGTTATCCAAAGATTTTGTGATTGTGCGGCAAATTAAGGCAATTTCCCAGTCTCAGCTGCATATAAGCATAAGATGAGAAAACTGGTGAGTTTATGTTTATATCCGTGACGTCACGGCGCCGTATGGCAGCCACAAAATTAGGTCTCTATTTTTTAGTATATTTTATTTATTATTTGAGTTTTAACACTACAAAATGTGTTTTAGATCGATCCTTTTACTTACAATTACCTGCTGACCTGAAAATTTCATCAAATCTATTACTCTGGAGTGATATTTTACTATGTTTGAATTTTCGACCGTTAGTCGTTAGAATCTCCTTGTCTCCGTGTGGTTATTTCAAGTCTTCGTTCTCTCGTGTAAAGCTGACTAAACATGGTTCTACTTCTCTACTTATTGCTGGTCATGATCCTCCTTTTGACATCACTATTTATATGGACATTGAACGAAATCCTGGACCTTCAAATATTTCACCGTTTGACCTCTCTACAGGATCTGGATCTGTCAACATTCTGCTTCAGCCTTCAAATTTGCCGTCTATATCGTACTCTAGAAATGAACTATATTGTTATCGTAACTGTGTTTCAACCAAAAGCCTGTCATCTATTAATTTTGCTGTCTTCAAAGAACTAAACATTTTTCGCTATCGTGGAAATCGTGGTGGTCGTTGTAAATCCTCTTCTGTTGATCGCTATGCTTCACTGAGCCTTAAGTCTGTTGAAAATACCCAACGTGTAATTCCTTCTGCTGATAATTTGCTCAATTTCTGCCTTTTCAACTCGAGATCGATTAACAACAAATCTCTTCATTTAAAAGACCTTATCGTTGATGAAAATATTGATATTCTTGCTTTGACTGAAACCTGGCTTAGGAATAATGATAGTAACAGTGACTTTGCTTCTCGCGATATTTGTCCAGATGGTTTTTCTTTTGAACACTGTCCTCGAATTAATCGTTCTGGTGGTGGAATTGGTCTTCTTTTCAAGAAATCGATTAAAATCAAACGTATTAACACTACTGTTTCTTACTCTTCTTTCGAACACTTGGAATTTACTCTTCGTGGAAGTTCGAGTCAAGTCCGTCTTATTGTTGTGTACAGACCGCCGCCTACTTTGAAAAATAATTCATCAACTTCTAAGTTCTTCCAAGAATTTTCGTCGCTGCTTGAATCTCTTTCTATGTTCAATGGTAAACTGTTAATTGTTGGTGATTTTAATTTCCATGTTGATAACCCAAATGATGTCTACGCTGTTCGTTTTACTGATTTACTCGATTGTTTTAATTTATCTATCTTGAATAACTTGGCTGAACCAACTCACAAAAACAATCATGTTCTTGATCTCCTGATATCTAGGAATGATGACTTGCTTGTTAAGAATGTTTATATCCGTGATCCTGTGTTGTCTGATCATTTTGCTGTTCATTGTAAGTTAGCTGTCACCAGACCCTGTGCTTCTATACGTACTCTGGCCTATCGTAAAATTCGTTCTATTGATATGGATCATTTTAGCCGTGATTTATCTCAATCGTCATTAATACAATCTCCTGCTGCTGACTTAGATGATCTCTGCCTTCAATATGACTCTGTTCTGAAATCATTGCTTGATAAACATGCCCCGTTATGTACTAAAATTGTCACGCAACGCCTGAAAGCACCCTGGTATAATGACGTCATAAAAACCAATAAAATCAAGAAAAGAAAGCTTGAAAGGCGCTGGCGAAAATCTAAACTAGCCATTGATCGTGAATTGTATATTGAACAAAGTAACCTCGTGAAAAAGTTAATATTCGAAGCTAAAATGAATTTCTACTCAAATTTAATCTCTGATGCTGGTTCTGATTGTCACGCAATCTTCAAATCTATTGATCATCTGCTACATTTAACTCCTGAAAAAAAGCTACCATCTTCCTCTTCGTCGCAAGTTCTCGCTGATACTTTTGTCGATTATTTTAAAGATAAAATTATCAATATTCGTAATGGTTTTCCTACTTCTGAAAATTCTATGTCAACTCTTGTTGTCTCTGAATTGGACTCCAGTACAACTAGGTGTAGATTGGACTCCTTCTCTCCCGTGACTATTGATGAGCTAACTAAACTCTCCAGTAAACTGATGTCAAAGTCCTGTGAGCTTGATCCTCTTCCTGCTAGTCTCCTTCAAGATAAATCTGCTTCTCTTTTGCCTGTTATCTGTAGGATTGTCAACTCATCTCTCATAAATGGTTCTGTCCCTCCTTCTTTTAAAACTGGTATTGTCAAACCTCTTCTTAAGAAATCATCGTTGGATCATGAAAAACTCGTTAATTACCGTCCTGTATCAAATCTCAAGACTGTCTCTAAAATTATTGGAAAAGTTGTTGCTGATCAACTTTGTGCTTATTTGTCATCTAACAACATGCATGAACCTCTTCAGTCTGCCTATAAACAACTTCATAGCTGTGAAACTGCCCTGACTCGTGTCCATAATGACATCCTTAAAGAAATTGATAATCGTTCTGGTGTTGCTATGGTTCTTCTGGATCTATCTGCAGCTTTTGACACTGTTGATCACACTATTCTTCTTGATCGTATGTATTCAAAGTTTGGAATTTGTGGAACAGCTCTTAAATGGTTTAAGTCATATCTCTGTAATCGTTTGCAGTATGTTTCTGTTCATGGTTCGTTCTCTAAAATTGTTGATATAAACTGTGGTGTACCCCAGGTTCGGTTCTTGGTCCGCTTCTCTACTTGTTGTACACGTCACCACTAGCTGATATTCTCCGTCGTCACAAAATGTCCTTCCATTTCTTCGCTGATGACACCCAATTATTTATGCCTTTCAGTTGCAATGATGATATTTCTACTGACTTAACTATAAAAAGAATTGAAGCCTGTCTCTGTGAAATAAATGACTGGATGACTGAAAATAAACTTAAACTTAACAAAGAAAAAACTAAACTCCTTATCTTGTCCTCGAAGTATAATCCTCATCTGTCTACTCCTCTTCTACACTTTGGCGATCAGGTTATCAAACCATCCTGTAATGAAAGAAATATTGGCGTAATCTTTGATTCTGTGATGTCAATGGTTCCTCATGTTAATAATATCTGTAAGACGTCGTTCTATCATTTGCGTAACATTGCTCGTATTCGTAAATTTATCTCCGTCCATACTACTGAAAGACTTGTCCATGCTTTTGTGACATCCAGGCTCGATAATTGTAATTCTCTTCTATATGGTTTACCTAATGCTCAAATCGATAAATTACAATATGTTTTGAACTCTACTGCTCGTCTTGTAACTCTCTCCAAGAAGTATAATCACATCACTCCTGTCCTTTGTTCTCTGCATTGGCTTCCTGTGAAACATCGCATCAATTTCAAGATTCTACTCCTCACTTTCAAAGCACTTCATGGTCTGGCTCCTGTCTACTTGTCTGATCTCATAACTGTGTATAAACCTAAAAGAACTCTCCGCTCATCCAAGGAATTGCTTCTTGTTACTTGTCCGTACAATCTTAAATCTTATGGTTATCGTTGTTTTTCTGTGTCTGCTCCTGTTCTATGGAATTCACTACCGTCTCCTCTTAGAAACATTTCATGTCTAAAAACTTTTAAGAAAGACCTTAAGACTCATTTGTTTAAACTAGCTTTTGAATTATAATTTATATATATTTTACAGCGCTTAGAGCCGACTTGTATAGGCGCTATATAAATCATATTATATTATTATTATATGTAACTAACAGTTAATGCATATATATTTTGTGAAGCAAGCTTGCGATATGTTGCAGCTTCGTGTGCATCTGAGGACATGTTTTTGGTACCAGCTAATATTTAAACTATGTCCTATAAACAAAGAGTGCGTACTTTACAACTTTGAAGATAGAAGTCTGAAATCATCAGTTTTCATTTATTAATATTCTTATTTAAAGTGTTATTTCTTGGATTCGGTAATATTTTTGAAGCACCAAAAGATTTAAATTTTGAGTAGATTGGTGACGGCACACTGGTCAAAGACAAGCCTTGAGTCTTTTCGTTCGAATTGAGACTTTCGCATTTTCTTCCTGCTACCCATTTAAAATGCATCGAGTTGATTCTTATTTTAAAAAACTCATGAATGGTATATCATTCCAAACTTTAACAGCCGCGAATTTCGTACCAAATTTTCCGTAATTAAGATTTTGTGTAGGTAAAAACATACTTTTGTTCGATTTGGAGCGAGTATTATAATTGTGAATTTGTGATAAACCAGTAAAATAGTTAGAAAAAAGTTATAGACCAAAGACAAAATCTTTCATGTATTCAAAGATGGATTAAGAAGTGTTCTCCAAGAATTCAGGTGTGTGGTTTAGCAAACAATCGTTTATTATTTTTTGACAAGCATTTTTTCTCGACGAATCGACAAATCAAAGACTTTCCCTCAAAACTTTTAATATTTCTGTAGATAAGCTTAATTTATTTTAATGTTGGAGTAAATAAAACATGAAAAGCATATTACAACAAATATTCGTCCTTTATTTAGCTTTTTTTATCTTTAGCAATTCGGTTTTATTTAACTAACTGTCGTATGTTTTTCGTTCAAGAAAGATTTGCCTCCTATCGCACCCTATCGCGGGGTCCCATCGTCAAAACAACGAAGACTTTCATTTAATAATTTTATTTCTACAGATAATTTATTTAAGTATTGAATGAAATATAGATTTACACCAAATATTCAACTGTTTATTAAGCTGCATTCGGGCAAGCTAAGTCTGATTTAAAAAATGAGCTTAAATTTGTGTCGTTGAGAGATGTTGTTGTTGTTTAAAAAGCCGTAAAAAATATTCAAAACCATTTACAAACGCCTGACAGACTGACAAAGAAATTCGTCATTTTGCATTGCCTTTTTGCATTGCCTTTACTTTCTATTTTATCTCAGTTGTTCATGTCAAGTTTAAATGAATGTAAACTTCGACTCGTTCTGTAAAAGACGTAAATATTAAAGTAAGCTTATATATTTGCTCACCTTAACCTGTTTCCAAGTCTGTTTGTTGGTCTTTATTTGTCCTAAATCTCCAGATTTTCGATTTCAATGAAAGACATCCGAGGTAAATTTCACTAAACTTGATATTGTATTGGATTATCTGTAGTTATCTTTTGTTTTGTTTTTAAGTAAGAGAGATTCAAAGCCTAAAAATGTCGGTTTTTTGGAAAACTTTGTCGAAGAATCTTCCAAGAGCAAAACTAGCCCCTGGGGGTGGTGGTGAGTTGTGTACAAAATTCCTAAGTGGGAGATATGTACTCGCGCAAAAATAAACAACAAACAAACAACCAAAAACAATGTAGTGCATTTCGATTCGATTTCACTGCATGGTTTTTATTATGGGAGAAATTATCTTCATCTCGAATAAAAAATAATTGAAGATTTTTTCCCCGATCTTATTTTTACCTTTCAGTTTCATTCAAATTGTCCCCCCTGTGACTTCCGTATCGGGAACTCCGCTTTTAGGCAGTGCCTAAATATATATATTAAACATTTAACATGTCCAGCTTCCGAAATAACGGTCTAATAGAGGCCCTTCGGTCGGCAAACGTTGTGACGCGGAAAGCGCGTTATTGAATGACATGAATACGCTTAAGTTTTGAATTGTAATTGCTACCCCAAGTTGATGTAGCATAAGAAACGTAAGAATAAATTAGGTTGTAATATAAGTTTTTGGGAATATTAAGGTTAAGAAGATGTCTGACTCTATATACTCTATTATCGGATATAAAGGTCCATGCATGTGACGTGTGTGCTGGCTCCAATTGGACCAAATCGTCCTTATTAGTATTCTTTATATAAAGAATACTAATGAAGAGGAATTTATCGGGTATAAAGGTGCTTGTACGTGACGTGTATGGTGGCTCCAATTGGAGAAAAGGCTTATGAATCATTCATGAGTTTTTTAAAATAAGAATCAACTCGATGCATTTTAAATGGGTAGCAGGAAATAAGAACTCAGTTGCTACAAACAAGAAGAGTTGTTGCCTGTCAGCAGACGAAATGCAGCATGTCAAACGTTTGCCTATTGGGACTGAGTTCAAGAGAGACCTCACGTGCTTGTTGTTCCTCGGCACCTTATACAAACGACTATCTGTGTGGCATTAACAAACCTTTATCAGAATCACAGACTGCAGGTTAACGATTAAACGCCCTGCAGTTTTTATTTTTCGGCGATTTTTCAACTAAAGTGGATTGTATTTAGTTTAAAGTTACGGGGCAAAAATAATTTTAGTAAGCGTCAGTTTCAGGTCACTCATCCAGGTACGAACTTCTACAACCGGCCTTGACTCGGTGTCATGGAATGGAAGCCCAGGTTTTTTTACTATACAGTTTACTGTAAGCTCATCCATTGTGCTTCATTTTATCTAGATACGCAACAAACGAAATTATTTTATCACCCTCAAACTTTTCTTTTTTATAATAAAAAATTATATTTTGTTGTTAACACAGAAGAAAAATATAAAGAAAGTATTTTAAAAAATACCTTAATGGTCCAATTTGACTTAGGAGTTGAAAAGGAGCTTCCAAGGTCCCCTCACTAGGTGTGATTCATTCGATTTTCACCCGTTTTATTCGATAATTGAATCCATTCGATTTTCACCTAAATTACATACATTTACGTAGTGTGTAATAAACGAGCAGGAGTGTTTTAGACCCGATAAAACACGATCTGCGAGTTTATTAAACCCTACTTTAAAAACTCATAAATAATTCATATGGCTTTGTACCAATTGCAGCCACCATACACGTCATGTGTGTTATATGCCTCTGAACTGTAATAATAATAATTATTATTATTATTTATAAAGCGCAAATACAAATCTGTTCTAAGCGCTAGTAAACAAACGACAAAGACAACGACAAAATAAAATTATTTACAAAGAATATGCTAATTTGAAGAGATAAGTTTTAAGTTCAGTTTTGAATAAGGCTAGACTTGATGCATTTCGGAGAGATATTGGAAGTGAGTTCCAGAGTTCAGGAGCAGCCACAGAGAAGGAGCGATAACCATAATATTTAAGATTATAAGAATGTGCTGATAGAAGAACTTGTGATGCAGAACGAAGATTACGGTTCGGTTTATACACTGAAATGAGTTCCCGGATATAGATAGGAGATTGCCCATGAAGAGCTTTAAAAGTAAGTAATAGGATTTTATATTTAATTCTAGATTCAATTGGTAGCCAATGCAGATTAACGAGGATAGGTGTAATGTGGTCATGTTTATGGGAAAGAGTGATTATTCTGGCAGCAGCATTCTGTACAGATTGTAGTTTATCTAAGAGTTTGTTTGGTAAGCCAAAGAGCAGAGAGTTACAGTTGTCGAGTTTGGAGGATATGAACGCGTGGACGAGAGTTTCAGTTGTTTTCAAAGAGATGTATTTTCTTATTTTCCTTTTACCACGGCACTTCAGTTAATGAAACTCTAAATACTTATCTCGGACAGCTACAGTTTGTTTTCTCCAAGAGCCATCATCAAGCATTGCAATACAGTAGTCTTCGTACTTTTTTTGCCTATGCAGATTTCATTTCAGTTTTGTCTTCCTTTCTTTTTTTTTTCTTCAGTTCAATCAATTTTAAGTGTTCTAGATAGCTCTTAACGCACCCTTCAGAGTACGAATTTCGATATTAAGGTGAGATATTCTAGAGAGCATTCACCTGAAGCAAAGACCTTTTTCAATTGCACCCTTGGTATACATATGATGGAAGTGATACACATACTTCATAGCTTATACATACTGTCAGTTATTTCATTTCAAAACAAACAATAAAAAAAAACAATTACATGTATTCATTACGTTTAGAATTAATTTATTATTTATTTATTAATTGCTTGCTTGCTTGCTTAGGAGCCCTAAAAACTGTTCAAAAATAAAATAAACAAAACAAAAATACAAAAATTATTGATTTAACTTTCCTTTGGGAGATTTGATAATATGAGCTTGATCCAGTGACAGCATAATTCTTTTTTTACATTTCTTTTGACCCAATTTTGTTCAGGCCCTCCCTTTTAGCCTGCATGAAAAATAATGACCCTCTCAGTATTAGCACCACCCCTCCCCCCTTTAATTTTTGACCTGTCCCTCAGTAAGTTTTTTCATTATTTCACGGAGTATAATTTTCCTTTTTTAACATTACTGTTTCATTAGAGAAAGAATCGCTAGCTATTTTAAACATTTATCACTTCTAAAGCCTCAAAACAAAAAACAAAGAAATGTTCAAAGATTGAAAAGAAATCTTAATAAAAGATTTCAGAATTGATTATCTTCACGAAAGTGATCAAAAGTGGATAACAAGTGTCACTGTGAAGGGAATTCCCGGTTGAAAGAAACGTGGTTTTGCTCAATTTGACAGCGAGAAAAATATGGCAGCGAAGTTGATTGTTTCGTCTTGCCTCGAGAACATATTTTGTGGAGCTGAAGAGCTATCGCTGGAAAACGTTTGAAGCTGCTACTGTTTCCTTTAAATACTTGTATTCTTTATCGGGCGGTGCACTTAAATCATGAGAAAGCACGTCGCAAAACAACCGAAGCTGTCCTGACGGAGGACGTGTGTTGTAGCACCTGAGGGAATTCTCTTTGCGGTGACCAACGAGAGATTGATATTACGATCAGAAAGACCAGCATGAGACCATAGGGTTATCCCTGTGGCCCTGACACAAATCAAAATTTGGAACTTCGTCTTCAGAATATATTTTTGGGGGCGTTTTATTCCTCAAAGAAACTGTAATTTTTTTGTGCTGTGCCTATGGGCACAGTACATTTGTTTTTGTTGAGTTAGGTATGATCGGAATTTAGTGTTACGAATGCCATTGGTGGACCTCGTCATGATTGACATTGGTGAAACACGAGGTGAAAATGCATGTTGAGATCTGTAAGATCGGGACACGGAGGAGGTGAAAGAGGTTGAACATATGTGGTTTTCGAGGTGAGAGTGCCTTAATCCAACTTACTTTAAACTTAATTTCGTAGTCCTAAGCAGATAATTAGAAACTGGAGCTAAATTAGAAACTTTAAGTGCGATTTTTGTTTTTTTATACAACTCGAATTAGTTACGTAAACAAAAGATCGTAAATGGACAGGCCAGGAATTTATACTGCGTCATTGATGTAAAATAGTACTCGCACGAGTTTTATATTATTTTATTACCAAGAAAATTGATATTAGGTTTGATTAGCAAAGCATTTTTTATTTCTGGTCGAATATTTTCATGACAAAAACGTATTTCATGCCGTAAGCTTGAATGGGGGCGGGCAAGGAATTTCTACTGCGTCATTGATCTAAAATAGTACTATTGGTATTTACTAAAACAAGGAACGACCTAAAACGACCTGAAACGACCTGAAACGACCTGAAACGACCTGAAACCATCTTGAAACCACCTGAAACCAGCCAAAACATTGAATCTCCATCGAGTTTGTCGTCCAGTTTGTGTATTTTATTGACTGTTATCGATCGATCGAGTGTTTGTTTTCCTCGGAAGGGATGTACTTCATGGTAGAATTTCACATAGTCGCTCATACGTATAGTCTCCCATAGAAGTATTCCACACTTATACCTCACTTTTCCCTTGCTATGATTACCTGTTCGGCTAGCTATGATCAACCGTCCCTACCTATGATCAACTGTTCCTAGCTATGATCAACTGTCACTAGCTATGATCAACTATCCCTTAGCTATGATCAACTATCCCTAGCTGTCATCAACTGTCCCTAGCTATGATTACAATTTGAACATTTTTTTACTTTAACGTGTAAATTTGTTTAACTTAACATTGACGTATCTAGGGGGTATAGAGGTGCCTGTGACCTCATTTTCAAAGCCAAAGATAAATCATCTGACCGTTGATGCAGTATGTGATATGATGTCACGCCCCCCACCCCATTCAAACCGAATCCACGGACTTTCTTTTGTCTTACAATGACTAAATCCCAAATAGTCTTGTACTCTATTCAAAGTATCCAATGTGCACAGCACATTTGACACGTTTTCCCGTGTCAAAACTTGTTAATTTTTGAACTTGTACCGGGAAAACACGAAAGTTGTGACGTCACAACTGTGTTTACATAGCCTCATGCAAACATGGCTATCAACCAATCACAGCGTGCGTACTATTTAACTTATTTTATAAAAAACGATGCAACATTGCTGGCCGGTTAACTGTAAACAGTCAAGGTCAACCCATTCATTCTTACCTTCTCTGAACAGTTATGCAAATCGCAGATCAAAAGTATAACAGTAAATTCTTCATTTTCAATATCGTTATCACATCAATAGATCACACACCTGAATACTAATGAAGGGTGCATTATTGGATAGAAAGGTTTTATAAATATTTTATAAACTATCATTTTTCAGAAATATGATCAACCTTTTTCTCTTGACAAATAGTTTCACCTATTCACGTAAGTATGTAGTGTTTAATAAACGAGCAGGAGTGTATTATCGTGTTTAAAACCACGAGGCGTGTGTTTTTAGTGTGAAAAAATAGAAATATAGATAAGTGTTATAGTGCTTGGGAACGAGGTTATTCCGGGCGAAAGACCCTTGGAATTAAATTCGGAAAAATGTATTTCCGATCTCGCTGGGAATCGAACCCACGACCTTCGGAATTGTACTACCTGATGCTCTACCAGCTGAGCTAGAGATTAGACTGAGAGCAGGCCAGGGTGAAATAGATGTTAGGTAGCGGTAATTATGATGCAAAGATGAGAATATGTATGTAGACCGCATAGCACTTATGAAATACATGAAGATATAGAAATATAGATAAGTTATAGTGCTTGGGAACGAGGTTATTCCGAACAAAAGACCCTTGGAATTAAATTCGGAAAAATTAATTTCCGACCACGCTGGGAATCGAACCCACGACCTTCGGAATTTTAGTTTTCCGAATTTAATTCCAAGGGTCTTTCGCCCGGAATAACCTCGTTCCCAAGCACTATAACTTATCTATATTTCTATATCTTCATGTATTTCATAAGTGCTTTGCGGTCTACATACATTTTTATATCTTGTTTTTAGTGTGGTTTTCTGAGACCCGATGAAACACGATCTGCGAGTTTATTAAACGGCTTCAAAAACGTATAATTCACAAACTTTTGGTTGAAGTAGAGCGACAATATGCCTCGCGAACATTAACTTTTATACTTTGATAGTCATTTGTACAGCAATGTCATGCGCAGTGAGGTTTGTAAGTTACTGCCATGCGCAGTAGGTGCAAAAAAGGCTCCCACAAGTTGAAGACAACATGCCGAACTTAAGACAGGGGCACTAGTCGACGATAATTTATGGGTCGTCGATGATCGAACGAGAGACTGATCTTGATGAGGCTCTAAGTCTTCATCTAAATTTGGATGCACCTTTATTCTGATAAGGTTGTCCACATTAGTATTCTTTATATAAAGAATACAAATGAAGAGGACTTTATCGGGTATAAAGGTCCATGCACGTGACATGTATGATGGATGGAATTGGTCCAAAGGCGTATGAATTATTCATGATGTTTTGAAAGTATTTTATAATATCATTCTACGCCCGGAATGTAGGCATCCAACGTATGCATCTTGGCTTAACTTTGAAACCCGTTGTATTAGATAACTAAATTCATTCGATTTTCACTCGTTTTATTCGATAATTGGATCAATTCGATTTTGACCCATATTATTCGATAATTGAATCCATTCGATTTCGACGCATTTTATTCGATAATTGGATCCATTCGATTTTGACCCATTTTATTCGATAATTGAATCCAATCGATTTTGATCCATTTCATTCGATAATTGGATCTATTCTATTTTGACCCATTTTATTCGATAATTAGATCCATTCGATTTTGACCCGTTTTATTCAATATTTGAATCCATTCGATTTTGACCCATTCCATTCGATAATTGGATCCATTCGATTTTGACCCATTTTATTTGATATTTGGATTCTTCGATTTTGACCCGTTTTATTTCAATATTCGATCCATTCGATTTTGACGCTTTTTATTCGATACCGAAGTTCATTTGATTTTGACCCGTTTTATTCGATAATTGTATTTTGACCCAGGTGAATGGATGGTCTCATTTTTTTCATATTTAAACGCAGGCCTGTAGGGCTGTGTTTAACAAGATTGCTGTGGATGGTCATCACACCACATTCTAATCTACCATCATCTATTCCATCTTCCACAAAAGCAGAAGACTATCTACATGCGCAAATAGCCACAGCTCCAAAATCGGTGAAACTTTTGATTTAAAGCTCGCAGCTGATGTACAGCCGGAGAAATTATAGATATTCTCAAATGAGTGCGCGCTTATTGAGCGAAAGGCTATTATAAGGAAATGTATTTAAAGACAAAAAGTGACAATTTCTTTTGCTACTTGTTTTCAACTTGAAAACCGAATTATCTTCACCGTATTCGATAGGGAAATAATGTTCAACAAGAAATTTCCAGCTGCAATACTACTATCTAGTATTTTTCACATAACCCTATGGGGTTGAACAAGATGGCTGTGGGAGGTCTACACTCCACATTCTAATCTGCCATCATCTCTTCCATCCTCCACAAAAGCAGAAGACTATCTACATGCTCAGGTAGCGAGAGCTCTAAAGTCGTTGAAACTTTTGATTTAAAGCTCGCAGCTGATGTACAGCCGGAGAAATTATAGATATTCTCAAATGAGTGCGCGCTTATTGAGCGAAAGGCTATTATAAGGGAATGTATGTAAACACGACAAGGACTTTCACAATATCTTTTGCGTCTTCATTTCAACTGCAAAACCGAATTTTCTTGACTATATCCGATAAAGGAATAATGTTTAACAAGAAATTTCCAGCTGCAACACTGCTATCTAGTATTTTTTACACACCCCTTAGTTGGTACGCCTGTGTTTAACATCACGGCTTTGAATATCCCACAGCCCACATCATTTCTCATTTGATTAATTTTCTTTTTAGGTGTGCATTATTCTTTCTTTCTCTTATTTTATTTATTTCTTATTGGTCCTTTATGCGTTCTTTTTGTTTTCATTTTACCCACACTCTGTTTAGCCAGTATTGGTTGGTCACGTGTCAGAGCAGGTACTTGCCGTCCCATCACCACAGAGGCTCAAGATGATTTGAGTAACGGTCAGAAAGAGCACCTATGCACAGGTTAGTAAATGAAAGAGAAGTGCAAACTGTTCATATATAGTGTTGTGTTGATAATGTATCATACATACTGTGCTAATGTTAAGGTTAGACACAGGTGACATAATCAATGGAAACAATCATGCCTTGTACCTTATCATAAATATACAGAATATCACATGCTTTACCTACCATTCTTCCATCCAACCAACCGTCTACCAACCTACCAACCCAACCATTTTCAACATCAAAGCCATTATCATCATTGGCATTCTCTTGTTCGTCTGTGTTCAATATTACTATCATTATATATGGCTATAGTTCAATTTTTCTTTTCTAACAACACCATTATTTATAAGAGCTATACTGTATACTAAATTCAATTTCTACAAATGTCTTACTTACGCATTGCAATTTAAAACCACGGTTTTGAGTTGGGCAACAACAAAGATGCAAGAAAGGTCGCGTTTAACTACTTAGAACAGAGAATGAAAGGAGAAAAGAGAACTAAGAACAAAAAATAGATAGTGTAATAAAAACAACAGAAGAGAGGGCAGGGCAGGGCAGGGCAGAAAGTTAGAGTTTTATGTCTGGACCATGTGGCTATCAACTGGTTTATTCTATATCTATCAGACCGTCAACAGCAGTGCAGTCTAAAGAGGTTTTCCTCAGATTTATTACCTATATTTTGTGGAATTCCACAAGGTATTATTCTTGGTCCTTTACTCATATTGATTTATATCCATGATTTTTCCAACTGTTTGGACTTTTGCACTGCTAGACATTATGCTGATGACACTAGCTAATGATGGTCTCGCTCTCTCAATTAACATATTTAAACTTTGTAGTAAGAGCTGACCTTGAACTCGCTGGCTAACGGAAAATTAACTAACTCTGAACACTCTTAAATCAGAATACATAATCATGGGATCCAGACAAAGGATCACAAGACTAACAGATGACATTCATTTGTCAGTTAATGGTATCTCATTAAAAAGGGTCAATGAAACTAAATGCACGTAGATGCAAATCATACCTGGACTACCCATGTAGATAGCATAATCAAAAAGGTGGTATGTAATATTGGCATACTCAAAAGAATTTCTCATATACTGACCATAGAGAATAGAATTTCAATATCTAGATCTATCATTGAACCCCATTTCAATTACGGCTGTCTTGTTTGGGATAGCATTAATGATACCATAACGAGGAAATTACGATCTCTACAAAATGGAGTGGCTCATATCATCACTGGCTCTCCATGCACTATAAAATCGCAAGACCTTTTAGTTCAATTAAAATGGAAGCCATTGATTGAAATGAGTCAAGAACAGAAGGTCATTATGATGTACAAAATTGTTCATGGCCAAGCTCCTAACTACTTAATCAGAAAATTTTGAGAAGCAAATAGGTTTAAGGTCATACAATCTTAGGTCTTTTTGCATAAGAATAGTTTTGCTTATACAGGAGCCAAAATCTGGAATGTTCTTCCAGATGCCATTAAGAGCAAACCCTCTAACAATGTTTTTAAAAGGAAAATAAAAAGATCATCAATTTAGCATTGACAACACTGAAAATTAGTATTTTAAAGCCATCTCTCTCTCCAGATGGTCAACGAGTGTGCACTCTTTCTGTTGGTTGTTTTGATCCCTAAAAATGTAGAGACTTTTTTGTTGTGTAAAAACAGCTACGTCTTGTGGATCCACACTACTTTGACAATGTAATGATGTCATTTATTCTCAATAAAAATGTAAAACTGATCTCAATTTGCTAAATGCACATTCATTTATGTACCATAAGCAGAAATGGAGGTCAGAAAGGGATCTCGGCAGGCAAAGTATCTTCATATCTAATAACATATATTAATATAGACTATAGTTTTAGGTAATTTTGATTTAGTTAATACATTGTAAAGTGCTTTTGGGCTTTATGAGAAAATGCAACTTATAAAGTAAGATTTATGTACCATAAACAGAATTGGAGGTCAGAAAGGGATCTCGGCAGGCAAAGTATCTTCATATCTAATAATATATATTAATATAGACTATAGTTTTAAGTAATTTTGATTTAGTTAATACATTGTAAAGTGCTTTTGGGCTTTATGAGAAAATGCAACTTATAAAGTAAGATTGTTATGCTCATGACCAGGTAATTAAGCAGAGGGGGGCCCGGGAGGATACAAGTTATTATTTTCCCAAAGGAATCCCATACTTAACACTTGTTGACTGGGACCAAAGAAAACTGTGTGTTTCATGGTCACGCGACGGTGATGTTTCCCGAGGCAAAGCTGACAAAACCCACTACTTTTCTGAGGTTCCAGTCAATAAGTGTTTTGTTATATACCATGTGTCAAAGAAAAAAATTATTCTTATTATTTTATCTCCCAAAACAAAATTCAAAAAAAGGAAAAACACTTATATTGCTATTCCAGGTCCAGGTCAACAACATATTTTTGTCTGCTGAAAGCCGTTGTCAGGGAAGCATCCAAACTTTTTCATATTCACGTGATACCCTCTTGCCCAATCAGAGTATGAGAAAAATGGACTTGACAGTTGGTGTATAACAAAAGTATTTGTGAACCTAATGTTATTTCAATGAAACTATTTTTACTCATAACATAAACTGTTGTTTGTGTCGTTCTTGGTTTAAAATAGTAGCGATTACCAGCTAATTGATTAATTTAAAAAAACACTTTTCCCTACGACCCAGGTGGTGTGCGACACGGTGCATGTGACATGCATCTGCCAATCAGATTCCCTGATTTTTTACCCGAATGTCGCGCAAAAAATGAGTTTGAAGCATTTTCCCAAATTCCTATTGCTGAAGAAAAAGTCTGTCTATTTCTTCGAAACTAAAAATTAAGAGCTTGTTGCAAGAACATGGAAAGGGTAGGCCTTCTCCTACTGATAAGTGAAGTTTGAAGTAAAAGTAAACAAAATATCTTTTGTTTCTTCGCTTGAAAGTGGGAAGTTTATAAAGTGATTGTTTACGTTTACTAAAACTCTTTTATGTTTGTAGTCGAAAGCATTTAATTTAGGATTTGAATGGACTGAGAATAAGTGTAGTGAAGAATGTCCTATTGAAAAATACCGGTCGACCCCTGTCGACCTCTTCTAGTTTCTCTGATAATTTAGTTTTACTTGAAGCGTATACAAGTGTATTTGTACTGCCACACACATCAACATCAAAAAGAAGAAGCACCGTACAACGTCTAGTTTTTCCCCGAAATTACGACTTGGAAACCAACAAAAATCTAGAAGAAGTCCTTAAACATACACAGCAGTATCATGTACTTGACAAAATAATACTCTTTTTATTACAACGTTGCAAAAAACATACTTTTCAGCCGCTTACTAGTTTCAAAACTATGTGTTTACAAACGTGGAAACCCATTTGCAGTTGTGATTCACCTCTTTGACGAGCTGTTTGATTGGACAACTAGCTGTCAAAAGTGACAGCTAATCTATTGACACCGCACTTTTTCTAAAAGCAAGACGAGAAAGGAGTAATCTTTGCTATGTGTACTAGAATTTATGCCTTTTATACAGCAAAAAAGGTATAATTTTCAAAAGTCTGATGTCTCGAGGTAACCATGAGGAGTCCCAATTGATAGGATTTGTCTTTGGGCAACTACTCGAAGAGTGGACTCGTAAAAAAAAGTGATTGAAAATTTCAAAAAGGTTTGAGAAACTAATCTGGAAAGGAACTACATTTAACTTAACTTAGATGTTATTAAACTACATTCAACTATTTCTTCAATTGTTATTTGGTTGAACTATCACAAAACACCAGTATTGTCTTAGTTAGCTTTGAATCTAAACGACTCTAAAACTGTTTTCTTTTTCAAAATAAAAATAGCCAAAGCCAGTTTTTCGACTTTTCAAACTTTTGTACGAGTTTACGTATTTTATTGAAAATGGAGAACTTTGCTTAGCTTTTTCTTTTCTTTTTTACTGGGAGAGGGAGGGGTGGGTTATTTGCAAGATCTTTAACTTTTGAAAATAACATCAGAAATACCGTAAATTTTCAGTTTCGGAAGAAGCACCTGGAGCTCTGTACACTACGACGGTCAGAAGCAAATGAGCACATGTTACGTTTTTACCCATAATGCTTTGCGAACCCGTGTCGCACACCACCTGCCTACGACCCAAGAAAGTCAAGCAACACTTTATGTGATTTGTGCAACCATTTGAGTGGGGAGGGAAGATTTGTTTGTAAAATATTATGTGGGGGCGACAATTATTCCACAACAAGAAAGGGTTTATTATATGCATTTACAAACTAAATGGAACTTCCCCCCTCCTCGCCCCTTTCATCTAAAATCAATACTCGCCAGAACTGTATATTATTAATACCCAGAAATAACAATCCTACACCCTTACAATTATCAAAGCAGCAAATAAAGGTGAAATAGATCAATAAGTAATAATTTTACCTGTCTTAAATTAATCTAAAGGGTTTGCTTACCGTAGAAAGTAAAATTTCCAAGCACGAACATCCGCCATCTTGTTTTGACTGGAAATGTGTAACAACACAGGAAGCCCAATTTAGTTAAAAATACTAGAAGGGAAAACGTCGATAATAAATATCCTTCATTGAAAATAATGAGCTTGCAGTTAAGAAGATGTACTACACATATTAATACATAGTGCAACACTTTATTTATCCTTCGCCTTTGTTTTCCTGTATAATTCCTCTGGAATGAGATGGACTTGGGAATGAACGGAGTGAAACACAGAGCAAAACCTTAAATCTTGTGCTTGAATGGGAAAAATGGACCCTTAGACACCGAGTGCAAGGTCATGCTTGTATAAAAATCATGCCAAGAAAAGCTGTGTAATAATACAATCATGTCCACGTTGTAATAATAATAATAATAATAATAATAATAATAAATTTTATATAGCGCCTATACAAATCTGCTCTAGGCGCTTTAAACAAAAAAAACACAAGCTGTGGTAGGCTGTGAGCCTTGCTTGGCGCCTGTGGCTGCCGCTACACAACACATACCACAGGGGGGGACATGATACGAAATTAAACAAATAAACACACACGCACGACGAAACCACGACTAAAGGTCAGACTGTTGTGACGGGTAACAATTCCCTACTCTTACGAAAAATACAACAGGATCTTTGACGTCCACTTTATCGGGGGTCAAATGCAAGCAGACGGGACCTCCGGTTTTACGTCATTATCCGAGAAGACGCTTGCTTGATGGCTGTTGGCTCCTACGAGCTCCTCCACCCTTTGACAGGTCTTATTTTTAATCCTGCTGGGTGTCAAGCCACCCTCCTCACTGGATAGCCAGTGGGAGAGCCAGTTTAGACGCCGACGACCCGTCCATGCTATACGCCTCAGATTGGTGTCACATTTCAAGCACTCTCCTCCTTCAGATTGTTGTCAACCCTTTTTCTTATCTTTCATCTCTTTTCAGTTGAATTATAAAAAATAAAAATAAAAACTTATAACTTACAACCACCACTCCCCGTACAGAGCTCTTCCGTGAGGCTCCCTCCACATGCATAACCCACTACATTCGAAATTTACAACATACTGTAACACTCAGCTCACATGTTTTTTAAGGAGGGAGGAAAACCGGAGAACCTGGAGAAAAACCATGGCAGCACAGAGCAGGACAACACATCAAAAAAACACAAATCACGTATGATCCAGTCTAAGCTGGAGTTTGATCACAGATCACAGTGGTGAGAGGTGAGTGCTAAACCACTCTGCGTCCCATGCCACTTTGATTTACTTTGTCATTGATAACAATAACCTTTCCAACCTACTTATGATTTCTAATCCTTATTATCATTATTCTAGATACATCTGCTAATGGTTACACCTTCACAAGGTTTGGATGGCTGTCCCACCCCTTATAAACTAGAGACATTAAAAGTTGACCACAAGTTTATCAGTTGAATTACAGTCAAGCATCATCCTCTTTAGACAAAGTTAATTTTAATCATTAATAATTATTATGATCATCATCGTCATCATTAATTGGTATGGCATAAACTCATAGTCATAGTCAAGCAAGTTTGTATGTAAACCATGGATTGTTTCAACAATTATTAACTATAAAAGCCTTTCAAGGATTTGTTATTTAATATTGGTGTTAGGCTGTGAAGGGGTGCCTTTGGGCAGGAATTAAGGAGGAAGGGGAGGAGGACTCGGAGGAGACATGTTTTTGCCATATATGCACCAAGAGTTCTGCACTACTGCTCTAAGCACATGCTCAAAGGGTCAACAAGTGGGACCATAAGTTATAAAAATTGCTATATTTTGGTAGACTTGATTTGGAATTAGCTTTACAGTACTTGCTCTTGAAATACTTTATGAAAATTGTGCTTGATAAGAAAAATACCATTAAAATATAGCAATTTTTACAACCTTTTATGATAAAACCATGATGCAAATAATTACAAGTGTCTATCATTGCACCACCGTTCTTGCTTTGGTGCACAGGCCTTCCAAGACTCTGCAGGAAACTGTGTAAGAGTCTATTAGTCTACTTACTATTTCACGGTTATTACATTAAAGACCACCCTATATCATACTCTTAGAGCCATGATAGCCTTAATAACATGGAATCAAAGATGACAGATTGAGTGTTTAATGTAACTTTTACCAGTCTTTAACCCATCCATTCTTCCTCCTTACACCATTTGCACTGACAAGGCAAAAGATTATAGAATGCTATGATATGGTTCAATGTCCTGTTGCTGTGCAGTCCTCAAGATGAACAAACAGTCTTGTACAATAGCCTCCCTTTCATTGGCCCCTCCAGCATCCTTTTTCAAAGTCTCGGCAATGCACAATTTGTCAGTTTCATTAAAAGGGCAGAATGAGAAGTCTAACTCCATTAATTTGTTTGTAGCATGGTTTCACAATAGTCCTAAAATATCCTTTGATATTGGTGAATTGATGTTACAGGCTGATAGATTGCTGTATTGCAGTTGAGCTTGTCCTATGGGCTTCCAGGAATAACTGGGGAAAACCACTATCAATGCCAGGTTTGCACCGAAGCTGAGATTGACAAGGGTCTGGCTATGGCTTACCAGCCTGTGGAGCAAATAGAAAATCCTGTCATTAGGAAACTGAAGGTTGGCCAGTAGTTAGGACAACAAAGGCTACATGTGCCTTGCTGAGACCATCATGATTGTGATTCACTATTATTTGTGGTCACTGAATGGAACTGTAAAATGGAGTATTTGTATAGGAAATCGCATGGTTTCCAGTGCACTTTGTAATAAATTTGCACGAGTGGGTTTTCAAAAAGTTCAAAATTGCACAAGCCCGATAAGGCAAGTGCTATTTGATCATGAGCTTTTTGAAAACCCATGAGTGCAAAAATACCGTGCGATTTCTTGTTAATGATATAGATACAAAAATTTTGAACCAAAACTAGATAGGAAAAAAGAACTCGTTTGTTTTTGTCAAAAATTTATCAAACCACAATGCAGTGCATTGCAGACAGTTTTAGGGAATGAAATACAAACCATTGTGGCTATACTTTCACAATGCACTGCAATGGCCAGTCAACCCAAATTTTTCCTTAACCTTGAAAAGGGTACTAGATCAATTTCACTGATGTCATAGTAAAACATTTAGGGCCTTATATTGAAGATGATTGAATAAAAGTTCTTACACCTGAAATATATTTAAATAGACTGTATCTCATATGTTAAGCATACACTTAACATATACATGTTCACAGAGTGACGAAAACACATTTCATTAGACTGTATCTAAACCAAATTTTATATATTTACAATCACATCTTTATTTTACGACTACCAATCCCCTTACAGGGCTCTCTCGTGAGTTTCCCTCCACATGCACTACCACTAACTGTACATTGTATGTTTATGACGTACAACACTTAGCTATTTTGATTTTTACGGAGGGAGGGGACCTTGTGGCAAAGGACAAGAGAACACATTCTTGCATTAGAAAATGTGTGACACCGCTGCATGACAAAGGTGGACAATTATTCAAAACCTGAGCATTGGAGATGCACAAAATATTTTTTGAATACTTTCTTGGTGATATGAAAAAAATATCCAACAGATGGTTTTGTTTGATAAATAATTTACATTGTAGCTCTCTGATGATGAAATATAAAAACGATCAATAGAGCGCTTTCATGTGACACCACAGCAGCCATTATGGTGTACCAAAACAATACATTTTCTATCCAACGGGAATCGAACTCTATTTTATGCAATAATGTGCAGAAAGTTCGTATTGTTTGGTACACCAATATGACTTCCTTCTCACATGAGTAGGAACGTTCTATAGCAGTTTTTCTTCTTTGAGAAATGAAAATGCATTTCATTAAAAACAACAACAACAACAACGACAAAAAAAAAACGATTAAAAAAAACACTGCATTGTTCCTGACCCAAATGGGTACCTGTAAGATATGCTTGGTTCTACCTTTAAAATATTCCCATTCCCACCAGCAATACCCCCCCCCCCCCCCCCGCTCCAACCCCAGCTCCACCCACCTATTTACCCTAAAAATTACAAAATCCTTACCAGAGAGTCGCTACGCAGGCTAGAAGAAAACATATAACTCTTTGAAAGCATGATTTTCAATGATTAAATTTTAACTTCCGGAAAACTACGCATCGACCGAAAAATGGATTATGCCAGAGCCCTCGTTCTTCGCAGCAGGCCTGAAGAAAGGCAGGCTCTGGGTAAGAGATTGCATCGGCAGAGTCTATATTTCTCTCTCAACCAAAGGAAAATAGGTTCTGCTAGCAGGGAATATAAAACCAATCATAAATGCAATCGTTTTGCTATCTTAATGTGGGTAATAATTTGAGTTAATAAATTAAAACTTGGGAAGCATTTTGGTGTACATAGTAGAGAAAATCACACTTGTGGCAGTCGATCTTGTGCACCACACTCTTTGTTTGTTTTGTTTCTAACTTTAGTGCCAGATGAAGTGAAAAGAGAATTGCTGCAGAATATAAGAAACTTCCTAGCTGAGAGACAATAAACATGAAAATATTTGATAGTCATACTAGTTTTGTATTTATAAAGTCAGGGCAAATTTATATATGTAAATTATATGTAATCAGTCGTTAAGCTATTTTTCAAAAAAAAAATGAAACACCAGTTGTGTTTTGTTGTAAATAAATTGGAATAAACGGTTGTGCTGTTAGTTCCTGTAAATTGTCCTCCTGTATATAAATTTGTTCTTTTTTTTTTAACCTTTAATGTTTTTTTTATATTTTGCAAATATATTTTTATCGATAAGTAAGTAATTTGTACATATATTTGTTATTTTATATTCATTATTGCTACAATCATTATTGGGGGAATATTATTCAAAAAAATATTATTATTAAAACTATTATTATTATTAGTAGTAGTAGTAGTAGTAGTAGTAGTAGTAGTAGTAGTTTATTGCACAGCAAACTCTTTTGCAGGTATACATTAACCTTCAGCTCGAGATTTTACCCGGCTCCTGAGACCTGAAATAATCTTCTTAAGATGTGTGCCGTGCCTAAAAAGTACAGATTTCTGTAGGTCTATCAAGCTTATACTGTCAAGTTCTATTCTCTGAACATGATCCTTAAATTGTTTTGATATTGTTCCGAGCGATTATTATTATTATTATTATTATACAGCTTCTCATTAATCCCATATAGGTACCTGTCCAATGTTTTTCTTAATTGGACAGGTCTTGTCGATATGGGACTAATCAGGGAGGTAATGGGATTTCATGCTCCCCAATCAAGAAATAATGAGACTCGAAAAATCCCTCTGACTGCCAAATTGGACTCGGCCTTACGGCCTCATCCAATTTTGTCACTCCTCGGAATTTTCCTCCACCAATTATTTCTTAAGTAGCAGTAGCAGTAGCAGTGGCAGTAGCAGTAGCAGTAGCAGTAGCAGTAGCAGTAGCAGTAGCAGTAGCAGTAGCAGTAGCAGTAGCAGTAGCAGTAGCAGTAGCAGTAGCAGTAGCAGTGGCAGTGGCAGTGGCAGTGGCAGTGGCAGTGGCAGTGGCAGTGGCAGTGGCAGTGGCAGTGGCAGTGGCAGTGGCAGTGGCAGTGGCAGTGGCAGTGGCAGTGGCAGTGGCAGTGGCAGTGGCAGTGCAGTGGCAGTGGCAGTGCAGTGGCAGTGGCAGTGGCAGTGGCAGTGGCAGTGGCAGTGGCAGTGGCAGTGGCAGTGGCAGTGGCAGTGGCAGTGGCAGTGGCAGTGGCAGTGGCAGTGGCAGTGGCAGTGGCAGTGGCAGTGGCAGTGGCAGTGGCAGTGGCAGTGGCAGTGGCAGTGGCAGTGGCAGTGGCAGTGGCAGTGGCAGTGGCAGTGGCAGTGGCAGTGGCAGTGGCAGTGGCAGTGGCAGTGGCAGTGGCAGTGGCAGTGGCAGTGGCAGTGGCAGTGGCAGTGGCAGTGGCAGTGGCAGTGGCAGTGGCAGTGGCAGTGGCAGTGGCAGTGGCCAGTGGCAGTGGCAGTGGCAGTAGCAGTAGCAGTAGTATAGGAAATCGCACGATCTCGAGTACAATTGGAAATCAATAGACACGAGTAATGTTTTGAAAGTTCTTGTAATTGTACGAGCCTTTTACGAGAGGATCTTGCGATTTTTTGTTCATAGTTCACTCAACAAAATTTCAGTAAAAAATGCAAAGCGACGCCGTTCATCTTTGTCTATTTGGCGGCCGATTTTCAGCCCATAAATTACAATACATAAATTATGCAACTGAAATGTATAAAAAGATAAGTTCTCATTAGTTTTTACGGCTTTTTTTAAATAATTTTTTGCCCCTGTTGACATTGTTTTGGCCGTGTTTCCATAGCGACTTAATTCGGTACTCCAACGGAACACAATTAACGATATAATTCGAGTAATTTTGTTTAGTATACTATAATAATAATAATTATTATTATCATTATTATTATTATTATTATTACTATTACTGTATTATTACTATTATTATTATTATTATTATTATTATTATTTTATTTATTATCATTACAATTATTATGTCAAAGCAGCTCGATCTGGGGGATAGATCAAAAGAATTCCAATCTCCTGACTATTAAAACCTATTTTTTTTGTCCCCCAGATCGAGCTGCATTCGAAATGCTGCAAGCTTTCTACGCATGAATTTATTGAGCGCGCGCTGATCGTGATGGCGTCATTCCAATGTTTTGATAAGAACAATCTCATAAAAACGTCTTTAACCTCATATAGCTCTCTAAAACGAAGTCGTGCATCCCCCTTTTTTATTTTGCTTTTTGAAAGTAATTTATGAAGTAAGGTACTATAAACTTTAGACGAAAAAAATCTGAAGATGGGATCAAATCGAAAATACATTTCGTGTATAAGTGGGATAGAATTTCGCATAACGCGATGGTTCGAGCCCACATATTCCTAATTTTAACAAATAAATGTTAGTAAATAAAATACCTATTATCAGGAATTCAGAATTGACGGCAATAAATTATATGGCCTTTATCAACTTATTTGTTTTTTTGTTGTTTTTTTTGTCACAGATTCAATTAGTAATCCATCTAACTCAGATACAAAGCCTAACACAATCCATCACTTGGAACTTTCTTCTAATCATGATGAAGATGAAAAAAGAAAAAAAAACCTTGAATAATGGTTTTTTTCTTAAATATAATTTTCGATCAAACGATAAGATACACTTGCAAACAAAATGAGCGGAAAGTGCCTTTTTGGATCTAAAAGTAATGAATTTTACCTAAAAAGGATTAAATGCAAATCCTTTCAACCTCAACCTCCCTCCCTAAACACACGCTAAACAATTCTCATCTATTCTCTTTTTTTCAGTACAGCTATATAGTAGATATGAAATGGCGGTTCTGCACCATGAAAAGCGAGGAGCCGGCAGAGCCAGGCTACCACCCCTCCCCTAAGATTTCTCGGAGCCGGCGGAGCCAGGCTACCACCATTCCCCTACGATTTCCCGGAGCCGGGGGAGCCAGGCTACTACCCTTCCCCCACAATTTTCGGAGCCGGCGAAGCCAGACCCCAGATTACCACACCCCTCCCCTACGATTGATACCGATTGCTTAAGAATGAATTTAGGAACGAATACTTTATCAACCGCTATATATTGTTTTTTAATATATGAATTCATAATTTCATTCAGTTCGCATGGGGTTGATCTACTGTTGAGTGTTTATTGCAATTCTTCTTTTACAACGATACGGCGGTACATGTAGTAGCGATGGCTTTAATTCCGGATGAAAATAGAATCGAATGAGAAAATAGCGGCCAGAAAAAACAACCAACCACTTGTCATTTCAGTCACGGTATATGTCGAAAATACCCAATGTTTACGGCCTCCGTACGAACACAAAATAAAATAACCCCAACTGATTTTTGGATATGTTCTAGACGAACATCTAAATAGTTCATGACGTGAGTTTCATTGAGAAAAAAAGTTGGGCACTTGATTTTTTATTTTTTTTTTGGCGTAGCAAGGGTCAGATCTATGAGTGAATACCACTCAATTCTAAATATCATCTGACCGCTTTCAATAAAAAGCTAAAACCATTATTTTATACCCAATCAAGTCTCAAACATCTCTTCTATTAATTTATAAACCTATTTTTTTCATATCTTTTTTCTATTCTGTATGCGTTAGTTGTTTTTGGACCGGTTTGATTCAACTTCAAATTTAGTATATATATTGTATAGTTTATTGATATTATTATTAGTGTTAGTTTTTAGCTTAATTTCATATCTTAAATATTTTAGTTTATTTCTTTTGTTTTATTTTTCTTTAGTTAGGGCTCCTGTTGATAACAGTAAATTTATTGTATTTTACTGATAGGATAACCCTGTTTAAATAAAAGTATCTTTCTATCTATAACTGTAAATTTGCATACTTTTGAGATCGGCGCTAGGCCAACAGTTATGCTCGGATTTCTCAGAATTTTTGCGGTTATTTGAAAAACAAACTACACTACGTTTGTTTACTCCTGAATACCTTCCAGCAAACCAAAAATGAGCAACATCGAAATTTTGACTGTGACCGCGAATTCTCGATTTTGCTCGATATTAGTGGACATCTGCTCTTAATGGTTTCTTCGTCTATTAATGCAGAACAGGAAGCCATTTTAAAAAGAACGTTTGCAGTTTATGACCGTTGCTAGTCTACCAATCATTTTCTAGTAATTCGTCCCCGAATGAGGGAAAAAAGTCCTCCTTCATTAGCCAATCAGCATCAGACAATTTTGTTCGGTATATAATAAACTCACCATAACGCACTTTTAGACAGAATTCGTTATTCATTCATTTTCATTCTGGTTATACGTAATCTTACCATTCGTTCATTAGTCAAATTCATCCAGAGTATCGATCGTGAAAAGTCGACCGATTGTTTTTTATTGATAACAATAAGCCTGAAGCGAGATGACGTTTATCCCCGTCTATGGACCATAATCCTTTTCACACTGGTTTTGTTAATTATGACTATTGTTTCTGTATTCTCTAAGGTATTTAAAAAATTTAATATGAAATAATTTTAAAAACTATTATGGTATAGAGTCGGGGTTAAAACGTCATCTCGCTTCAGGCTTATTGACATCTTTTTCCTTGTGCTTTCTAGGTGTCGTCGCCCGAAACCAGTAAAACTGGTGACGCACCCTCGATTCTATGATTGGCTAAATCTTTATTAATCAATTGTTTTGAAATTTTGGAGCAATAAAGACAGACTAGTGAGTCCGCTTATTCGCTCTCATCATCTAATGAGCTAGTTATCGCTTGGCCACTGTATTCTAACCAATCAGCTTAAGTTGTTTCTTCTTTGTTTCTCTTTCAGCAATTGTCACGTTAATACTTAAAATGTCCCCCCCCCCCCCCCTGATTTAAAAATTTCCCGATAATTTGGTAATTAATTGACTTTTTGCTTATTAAACCACAACCACTTTTAACAGAGATGATTACCTTATCGCCTTCGAGTTCTTTTTAAGTTTTACACGTAGTTGGATGTTTTACTGCTAAAGTTTGATATATTTATATTCACATAACAGAATCAAAAGAATTACAATTAATCCATTGCAGTGTGCAGTGAGTTAAGTTTGCACCTAAAAAAGTGGTATGTGCAATCGAATCTTAAGATAATCTGCTTGAAAATCTTCTGAGTGGAAATCTTTTATCGCTTACTTTTGCTCTTTCCCTTACTGAACAACTTCATTCAAAGCGCGCGCAAGATAATTGGCTGATTGATGAGGTATTGCACGCTCTCGTATCTTCGTGTATTATTATTTTTCTCTAATTTATATAATTAACTGTATAAATTTATGTTTTAGACATAGAATATCGTTCAACTTTTAAGACTAGTTTTTATTTTATTTCGATTTTGGCATGCTACTCATGCTACCCATATATATTAGTTTCGTGTTAGGAGAAAAACAGCTCAATTTGTATGTTAAACTTCATTTTTCAAACTTCATGCAAGAGAAGCAGTCCCCAAATGTATTCTTAAACGTTTTCATTCACAAGAAAGTTTTAAAGTTAATTTGAATGAGGAGAAGACGATTTAGCGATCTTCGTTGGCACTTGTCTGCATCACATATTATCTGAAAATTTCGTACTGTAATTATTTCGAAACCTGAGTCGAAAGAATGCATCAGTGGCTTTACTTGGACTCCAGTAACCATCGTGGTGTTTTTATGGACTACTGCTGTGACCTGTACGGTGGATTGAACACGAAAAACTGAACTACAAGACTTCTTGATTTCGCTGCAGTTAGCTGACCGGTGGAAGGACGAAGTTTTTAGTAAGCCAAACTTGAGCTCAAACAAATACGCTATAAACATTTTATGGAAAGGAAATCAATAGTTATATTTTACCATATACATGCAGTAAGGTAGACCTGTTAGTGATCTTTTTAATTTTATCTGAATGATAGCAATTTTCAAAGAAATTTCACAACATTGACGTCACCAGCGTGCTCCATACGAGTGCTGACATACATTTTTCTTCATAGGTGGTAAAATAATTACTGATCTTATCAAAATCCATTGATTTCAGTCTGCATTATCCCAAAGAATGCATAGAGGAAAAATCAGACATATTTAGTGTGCTTGAAAATTAGAAATCGGGAACTTATGTTTTTTTTAGGCAAGTCTTTGAACGCGTGTGCTGTTATAGGGGAAGTCCAAGAAATCGACCAAGAAATCCTGGTCTCAACAAGGGAGCACGGCAAATGCGCGCACGCGCGCGGCTTTCATATTTTCGGTTTCCTGTGGTTAAAAAAATGGGCTTCCTGTGGTAATGACGAATGCGTTTTTTCGAAAACATATAGTGCGGGCTCAATCCAATATGGCGCTACACATAAGTTAAACGGGGAGTGAAACTCTTACAAACTTTCGACCATCCGCGTCAGATCGCTAGAACACTGTCCCTTGCGATCTGACGTGGATTGTGGAAGGAAAGTTAATTTATGCAAGACTTAAAAAAAGGACTGAAAGGCAATGTTTTACCATGTAATTTGTGTGCAGTCATTTTGGGTTTGGCCGACCGTTTTGCAACAAGGAGGAAAAAGGACTAATGATCATTAATCTGAGACCAATCAGACTATTCAGAGACACTTGTAAGTTTGATGATTTTGATGAATTAAAAACTTGATTTTCTATGTTTAAATCGCTTAGTTTAATAAAAAAATATGCTTTTATTGTTATTTTCAAGAATTGTACTTTATCAAATTCTTAAATTGTTGTCAAATCCGATGTACAGTACTGTTGTTTTTAAAATGAATGATTAAGCCTAATCAATTCATAATGTGCAACATTGTCTTTTTTTCAGAAACATTATACATTCTCTCTTTGTGTTTTTGGCCTCTTAATTAAAAGAGCATTTCCAGCTATAGAGAAATTTATGCGTGCGCGCATTTGCCGTGCACCCTTGGTCTCAAGAAATGGATTATGCCAGAACCCTCGTTCTTCGCAGCAGGCCAGAAGAAATGCAGACTCTGAGTACGAGATTGTATGTGGGTGCATTCGTACCCGAGTGCAATACATGAAATCTTCGTTTCCACATGCCAAACGTTTGTTTAATTTTGACCCAGGCTTTACAAAGGGCATCATTGAACTGTTCTTATTTAAGACTGTTAGGGTATGGATATGACAACATGATGATGGCCTTCCTTGACTTGTATTTGTTAGTTTATCTACATCATGTCTGACGTAGTTTTGAGTTGGAGCCTATTAATGAGACGGATAATGGAACGAAGAAACAAGAAACCAGACGAGGAGGAGAGGGAAGGAGGGGAGGAGGAGAGAAAAAAGAAAAGGAGAGATGCCTGCCGAAAATGAACAACAAACAGACGCTCTGCACATAACTGTTTGCACATCACAAAGTACCTTAGCAGGGATAGGGTAACTAAGAAATTGTTCCTTTGGAATTTTATCACTAGGGGATAGACAGAATTTTTTTTGTATTGCGTAAAGAAAGACGGTGGAGTTTGACGAATCTATCCATTTGGTTGGGTCTGTAAAGTTATCGAGCATTCCATGTTTTAATTCTCAGAGAAAGATTACACTTTTTGCTGTTCATTAACAGAAAATGTACATTCCTTTGTGCCAATAGTTGTATCAATAACGTGTAATATGCTTTCATCAACGCCACAAGTAACATCATTAGCGGGATCAACTTTCATTAATATATACTCTCATTGTTTTGAAGTATTCTTTATTTTTGATAATCTAAGTTTCTTAAAGCCGGGGAGGGTTTTGAATTCAGCAGGGAAGAGTGGGGCTGATGAATTAATTAAATTAAAACTGCGGACAGGTCATTATTGTGTGCACCGAGATGGGACAGTAGGTCATTATTTGTTGAAATAATGACCTCCTGTTCCATCTCGGTGGGCATAATAATGATCTGTTTTCAATTTCATTTAAAAATGTAGTTTACAAACAAAACATACAACAACAAAAAACGTCTTTTAATGACCTTTCATTGTTTAGGATATTTCATTATGAACAGTACTTACTCAATTGTTATAAATCACAGTAATGATCCAGTAACCCTAAGTGATTTCTTATGAGCATTTGGAATATATAAATGGTCATTTATAGAACTACGTAGTGTATTTCAATTATGGAAGTCTTTGACATGACGGGAGGAGCTAAGTTATTTAACGATTTTAAAACTAGACAAGATTTAAAATAATTAATGCGTTGACATATAGTCTTAACATTATTTTTAGTGAAAAGCTCAGTTGATGAAATGTACCTAGGACTTTTAATATCCAAAATAGCTCTTAGAAACTGTTTAGTTACTTTATGTAGTCTTTCTAAGTTTTGATCACTACTATTTCCCCATAAAGTGCAGCCATATTCTAACAAAGGCTGGACCAGGGCATTATAAAAGGTCATTCTAGCATGAAAAGGTAGAAGATGTCTAATTCTATGAAATAGATATAAACGACCTAATAACTTACTAAGAAGATGGCCAAAGTGAACTTCCCAAGATAAAAAGTTATTAAAATATACACCTAAGCCTAGCTTGTTATTGGTTGAAGTTTTCATTTCGATATCTATTGATTTCCTTATCTTAATTCAAATGCCCCTCCAGAAAAAACTTAACTATTCTCCCTTTCATTTCAAAATACTTCTGCAAACTACTCACTATCTCGTGCAATGTTTTGCCGGGATATCGTTCGCCTCCTTCCTTTCTAACTTCAGCGATGAATTGGCTAACGACGTCACTTAGGTTTTCGTCTTGCGAAATATCCAACAATTCTGTCGTCTTCTCCACTATTTCAGAAACCATAGACTTCTCATCTTTAGAAAAGTCACCGCTCTTTCGCCACATTGCCCAATTTTGGTAAAAACGGAAAGCCCACAAGGGCTTTACTCTTTGTATTAGTTGGAATCGACTCCTCTCCTAGTTCTTCTAAATTCCTCTCTTGCATTTTCTTGAAACGACTTTGCTGAGGCTCTTCGACTTGTTTCTCTTCAATAGCTAAAAATAAATAGCTAAAAAGTAATTCATTTAGTTGAAGACATATTTACAACCAGTTAAAAGTCAAGACAATAGTTATCACATGAAATAATCAACAGAATCATCATACTTTTAAACAAACTCACTTTTTACAGTTAAAGACGAGTTCTCGTTTTCAAAACTGTCTACCAATGGCGATAGGATTGCATCGTCGTCCTTGTCGACCGCTAACATTTCGCAACAGCACTCTTCATACGTCACCATCTCAGCAAAGTGAACCGTGAAGTGAACTCAATAAAATGCACATGTGAAAAGCCAAAATTCGATTTTATAGTCAATTAATAAGGACTTGAATATGCAAAAGCTCAAAGCGTTTCATTGGTGTTTTGCGATATAGTGGAATTCAACATATAATTTGAAGCTTTGTATACAAGTTCAATAGAACTCCTATACAAAGCGAATGGATGCTCACTTGAAACCAATAAGATTTTCGATTTATTGTGTGCTTTGTATATAGAAGTTCTAATGGAACAACGGGTTTAAAAACGACACTCTAAACATAAACCTGCATTAATGAGCCTGCTTATTGCAAAACACAAACAAAACAGTTTTGACAATTCGGTTTCTTTTCTTCGAAAACAAAGAGAGTATATAATAAATAGAATAATGGACTCGCTCTTCGGGTTAGTGCAGTTTTCGTATGACTGTGAAAAGCTCAGTGCCGTAAGCGTGGCGTGTCGTGACCGTGATACTTTCTATATTTTTAATTGGTTGATTTTTTTCACACGCAATATTATTGGTCTAAAAGTGCCGTGATCTTGGCGTGACCGTGTCCGCGCCGTGTTTATGCCGTGTTGCGGGTTTTTGATTGGATGGAGAGTAAATTCTCGTGCAATGTGATTGGTCCTTGCTGTGTCACGACCGTGTTCGTGCCGTGAACTTGTCACAGTCATACGAAAACTGCACTATTGAAATAATCCTCAGAGCTCGACCTGTACCGCTGGGAGGCCAGGAACACAAAGGACCATGAAATAGTCAGTAGCCTAATTGACCTTTTTTTTCCATTTGTTTCTTTTTCACGGGTAAACGGTACCCCAGTTTCTGAAATAACAAAGCTATAAGGATTAAGTAAATAATAAGGTATCCCATAATTTTTGACATACTTTTGATATACTTATATATATGCACAAATGGTCAAAGGTTAGGCAAACCGCTATATGTATATGTATATATATATATAGTTCATTTTATGATATGTATAAGGAACATAAACATTTTGACATTCAATGTAATTAGCACTCAAGTAAGTTGCTTAGATACGAGTCTCTAGTTTTTCTTAACGTTTTATTTCTCGATCAATTGAATTTAATCTCACAACTGACTTTCTAATGATAATTTTGATCGGGATATGAACCTACAGCCGAAAGTTTCTTGCGAGGTTTGTGGTGGAAATCTCTGACAGCAAGCTTTCAAACTTCCCGCCATTGTTTGGAGTCTTCTGGCCTTCGTGATCTCTCTTCAAGATTCCCTATTGATTCCACTACTTGGAGCACCTTAAGACAACTTGGCTTACTTCAGAGATTCAGAAGAAAAATATTGAAACAAAGAAATGCCACATCAATGCCCATAAAATCTTGGATTTCTCGTCCAAATTCCAATCTCATTAATATTCAAGATCGATCATCTTGTTACACTTCATTGACTCGAGATGAACGAGAAGGTGAACATGGTGCAAACATTGATAACCTCTTAATTCCTCCTCGTATTCTCTACACTCACCAGGTTTGTAAAAAATTAAGGTTATGTTTACTAAATGCAAGATCAATATGTAACAAAGCATCAGATATCTATGATTTTACTGTTGAAAATGATGTTGAAGTATTTTGCATAGCTGAAACCTGGTTAAAGTCAAATAATGAGCAAATAATTAATGAGCTTTCGCCGAATGGCTACACTTTTCAACATGTCGATAGAAAAGAAAGAGGAGGAGGCATTGGGCTTTTATATAAAAATTGTCTTAAACTGAACATCTCTATTTTTATTATCTATCGACCTCCTACCTCTTCTAAAAATAAATTCACAAATGCTCTGTTTTTATTTGAAGAATTTTCAATTTTTTTGGAAAAAATTTCCTCTATGCCTGGTTCAATAATCTTGCTTGCAGACTTTACCTTTCATATTAACAACTGTTCCAACTCCAGTGCATTAATGTTTTGAATATTTTAGACTGTTTTAACCTAACCCAACATGCTGTCGATTCTATACACATTTCAGGTTCTGATAATTCTCCCTCTCCTGCTGAGCAGCAGTAAGGGGGACTCGCGATTGATGCCACAGATTCACGGGTTTAACCCGGGGAATTATGAACGAGGGTACAGTGGGTATTACCCGCGCGATAATGCCCTTACTGCTGCTGTGTCGGGTAACGCAAACGGAGGTAAAATATCTTATGGATATACGATGCACGAATGTAAGAAGTTTGTTTACGACTTCTGTGTAAAGTGCTTGGAACCTAAGTTTGTACCTACTAAACCGAATAAGTATATTTGTTGTGGTAAGAAGATGCAAATAGAAGACGACACGTCAGCACAGTGTTACGAGTGTGGTAAGAATATTCGTAATGCCGTACCTTGTGCTACCAGTAGCCAATATTATTCTAACGGAGGTCGTAAGAAGACCCCATACAAAAGAATAAAATACTTCCGAGACTGGATGAGTCATATCCAAGGTTTACGGCCGGTATATTTGGACGACGAAGTAATGGAAAGGATTATAGAACATTTAGAAGAACCAACACCGCAAAGCCTACGGAAAACGCTGAAAAAACTAAAGCTAGGGAAATATTACAAAGCTATTCCCTATCTTTTGTCTGAAATTACCGGTAATTCTATTCCCGAAGTTTCTGATATGAGCAGAGCCGAGTGGATGTTTTGTCGTTTGAATAAGGATATTCCTTATTATCCTGATGTAATTTACGAAATATTTTACAAAATAGACCCCAACCACCACCTGTTAGGATGGATTCCAAGAAGATAGTGGATCTTATGCCATAAGATGAGAAATTAGCATAACTATTACGCGTAATTTCCAGACTGACGTTCGATATGCAAATAGAATCCTGTCACGCTCTTTTCAAAACTGATGTCTAAGCGAGTTTTCTTTGAAGCTCTTCCTTTGCTTCTTGGTAGATCTTTTTGCGAGATTCCTCGGTTAAATCTTTGACGACTGTTTTTTTATTTCTGATGTCCATCTTCAATTTCTCGTATTTTTCCTCTTCGGCCAGAATAAGCGAGAATTCTACATCGTCTATCTTTCTGTCACGCAAAGCCTTTGAGACAAGGTCAGTAATCGTATTTACTTTAGCCCTTGACAGAGCTATTGTTGTGTCATGCTTAGATATTTTGCTTGACAACTGTTTCATAATGCCCGTAGCAACAGCTGAAATGATACCACAGGCTGCCCCAACGCCGGCTAAAGGAACTCCAACGACTATTCCCGGCCCTGTAAGCGAAGTAGCAACGCCAGTGCCTGTTAATGCTACGGACATGGATCCTGTAGTTATCGCAATTTTATGTAGCGTACTTCGGGCTCTGACGTATTTCTTTCTGACGTTTTCGTAATGTTTTGCCTGCCCTTCCAAGTAAGCCAGAATTAAGTTCGCTTTATTCAAGCGGAAGTTTTCAGCGTTTAATTCGTTAGGACCCGTGTTCTTAGTGGTAGTGTGGTAGTTTACATCTGGATACAACTGAGGTGCTGATGGTATAACATCCATTATATATACTAATGTACGACGCTTTTGGAAACGATATGGGAAGCTCATACCGCAGGTCAAGGCGTTATCCCCACGACGCATTTGGGAATCATATGGGACATTTACCCCGCGTTGCACCAAGGCATACAGACGTCATTAAGTCTAAGCCTGTTGAGGTAAAACCAACGCCTGTGCAGCAGAAACCTAAGCCTAACTTCCCAAAGAATCTATTACCGGCAACAGAGAATTATCCATTTTACGATAACAAAGGCGGAGCGGATGACTTTGCTAAGATGGTTACTTCTTTGAAAATACCCGTGACGAATTCTACGACCTTTGCAGTGACGGTCAGAGACATCTTTAGAGAAACCCGGATGAAGCACACGTCGGGAAAAGAATCCAGAGAATGGTTATCAGGCCCCAGCATGCGATATTGGCCGCAGCAGTTGAACTTTGCTGTCTGGGCTGCTACTAAAGGATGTGGTATAGCCGCGGACATGCTTCATATTCCTTTCCTGAGGTTTCATGTTGCTTTTACTATTCGAAGAATATTGTATGAGCTAGGCGCGCCTTTACCGGGTGACACTGTCTTTAACCCAAAGGATAATAAATATGACAAAGTTGCATGGGAGCGATTAAGAAATGAATTTAAGCTTACCAACCCTGACTTTCGTAACCATGAAGGTGCCGCCCACGGTCTAGGAGAGACTTACACTTATGCTTCGTATGTCGGAGCCAGCATAGAAAGTCCAGGCATGGGATATCCCAGCTCCTTCGAATTCTCAGACTTAGGAGGCAGCGGAACAAAAGGAAATTTAATTTATTTCATAGAAAGCAAAGAGAAGTATCCTTGGGCACCATTCTTTGCAGCGAAGGGTATTGGGTTAAAGAATCTAGCAAGGATTAATCGAAGCATCGAAGCCTTTGTTTACTGCGTCCTAGGAGCCCAGGTTAGCACTCGCAGCCCCATCGTAGATGCCAGTGGTGCTTCACAGGAAACACAACAAGTATTCCTCGTCCTCTTTGAAAGCGCTGTTATTGAGAATGAGATCTCTAAGTCAGTTCAAAGGTATCAACTTGCGGTGCAGCAATCAAAAGTTAGACTGGATTATGCCTTGTCACCCGGTTGTTGGTTAATGCCAAGTAATTTGGTTATTAACGCCAGTTCTGTTGTGGGTTACAACAACAAACTACAGCGAGCAACCAAAGACATGAAGTTTGGGGTGAATGACGTGAACTCTGACACTCTTAGGAACATCCCCCATTTCGTGGAGAAGTCAAAAAAGGAGCACGCAGAAAAGCCGCCCGTACCATCAAAAACTGTAAAAAAGAAGATACGGCCCACGATACCTGAGGAATATGACCATAACTTACTAAAAGCCGGCTTAACAGCCGCAAGCATTGGTCTGAGTTATTATATATGGCGATGAACAACCCCTATGTAGCTGGAGTAGATTGTGTCTATACGACTTACCAAGGCGAGAAAAAATACTCCCAAGCATCTTGGGTTGATGTCGCTGGGATGTCTGTGGACTTGAACTACTCGGGAAAGAAGTTAATCCTCTGCAGCATTTGTATTGGCACGAGCAGCCACGCCAACATCGGCTTCAGGTTCCTGGATGAGAATGGCATACTGCAGCCTATGCGTGCGAAAACGAACAACAGGGAGCCCGTACATTTCTCCGTAGAGCCCAACACCCAAAGCGTTGAAAACCTATCGGTTTGGACTTTTCATATGGTCGCCGATTGCCACGGAAAAGTAAAGCTGCAAATACGCGTGGATGACACTGGAAGTGTTTGCGTAAATAGCATAGAGGATCAAAGAGATAATGATTATAATCATGCGACCATTAGCACTTTGATGGTAATCAGCCTCTAGGGAAAATTGTTTACGATTTTCTAATATACTATGAATCCACATGTAAAGGAAGATTCATTCCTCCATTACTCAGAGGAAAAGGATTACTTACAACAGCAATGGTATGACACCGGGCTGTGGGTGGAGGTCGGAGGCCTGGGATTGGTCATATGCACTATAAGCACCTCGTTAGGATGGAGTTGTAATGCCGGGTTTAGGATCGTCGATGAGAACGACCATCCATTGCTGCCTTACAGAACGACTACTAATACTAGGAACCCAGTTCATTTCTCGTTTGATCACGGAGCGACAAGCGCAGAAGACATTATACCGGTAACTTTTCATATGATAGCCAATTGCCAATATGCGAAGTTACAGATCCTTCCCAGCGATGTTGGCAACCTTCGGATAAATGCCAACATGAAAAAGTTTGCACCCCCGACGGCGGATGCTGCTTGGAATCATAAGACCATTTCTACTATGACTGCCATACCTTTGGCACCAAATTATCAAGGCGGTGCGAATACTATCTTTACTTATCCCAAGTCGAGGACACCTCGAATGCCCGACGACGATAAGCCTCCAGTAATACATAAGGATAAGCCTACGCCTTCATCTTCTTCAAAAGGACCACGCCGATAGCGACGACTAAGATCCAAATGTTATTCCCCACGAACTTTAATAGTTCTCCACCGGTCCTTAGTACCAAAGAGAGGACACTGCCGAGCAGCCCAGGTAAAGAGGCTGCCATCTTTTTTCCCAAGTCCGCCAGTCCTTTACCTACCGCCTTTACACCTGCGCCTGTAGCTTTAAGGGAGCTAAGAATTACACCTACTACGGAGGAAATGGCGACCGCAAATGTAAGTGGAATACCATATTTCACCAAAGCTCTTTTTACCTTTTCCTTGGTGGTAAGCCCCAATTCTTTTTCCAGCTTTTCCTTTTGCGTTTGTAATTCCGTAACTTTTTCCTGTATGGTTTCTACTTCCTTTTGAGCTGCCTCCCTTTCCGCTTCAGGGCGCGTCAGGTCATTGATTATTTCCCGCTGCCGGTTGGCTTGCCACTCCAAATCTTCGATGGCCTGCTCTCTTTGTCTTAGTTGCTCCTCCTTTAAGATGATTTCCGTGTTTAACCGCTGCTCTTCTGTCATAGAGGCCTCCAGTTCTTTCGTCAAACGTCCTAGTTCCGCATCTTTATGTCCAACGTTTTTGATTGCGAGGACATATTCCTTCCTAGCAGTATCCCTGTCGCGTATTAACTTTCCAATGCGGTCCTTATAATCTTCATTTTCGCGTTCATGGGAATCAATCATCAATCGCATCTGTTGCATGTATTCCTCTTCCCTTTCATCCATTCTTTGCTTTAAGTATTCGATGTTATCCACTTCTTCTTCCATTGCGCGTACTCTATCTTCTAATTCCCTAGAGGTTACATTTATTTGTTCTACATCATCAGCCACTTCTTCTTCCATTGCTTTTAAAGTCTCCCTAATGCTTACGTCTTCGATGCTGTTATATGGCGTACTCGATAACTCTGCAAGCTTCTCCTTATCCTCATCCAATTTCACATAAATGCCTTTCATCTTCTCCACCAAGCCTGTTTGCCTGGCGCTCTTAAGCGTAGTGGTTATTTTATCCTGTAATCTCTTAGTTTCTTTCTTATTCAAACTACTAAGAGCTCCTAAGTCTGGGTTGCCTAATAGATCAATTATTCCCTTAGGTAATGCATTGTTAAGCTTATTGGGATCTTTTTGTTGGTAGAAGTCATACCACTTTTCCCTGTCAATGTGGCGAATTTGTATTTGACCCCTCTTGCCGCGTTGGAATTCTAAGGACTTATCATTGGCGAATGGGTAAATCTTACGTATGTCTTCAAGTATTCCCATTGGGATTGTTTCGCCAATAGCCGACATTAAAGTTGGTGGAATCCTCGGATCGCCAAAGAAGTTTCCCATTCCATCCCGGATGATATAAACCTTAGCGCCGCTCCTAGCAAGCCTGCCTACAATTATCTCCCTGTCACGGCTGTCTTTTTCAAACATCAACTGTGCTTTACCAGGATCCCAATCAGGTAGTAGTTCTTTAAGCCTGTCAAAGTCATCTGGTTCTTCTCCGATGGATTCGTTCATTTGTTGTTGTACATTTTCCAACCATGCAGTGCTGGGGGCTTCTGGAGCAGGACCTAAGTCTACCATTTGCATGTAAGATGGAAGGGGCTCGTATGGATTCTTAGATCTGAATTTGCTTATTAAGGCTTTCTTGAAGCTTCTCCACCTGTCGCCGAACTTCTTACGCAAAGCTACCTCGTAGATTAGGGGGTCGGTCTCCGAGCCTTTAGTCCATTCATCGTATTCTTCATCGTTAATATCTACTTGACCTTCTTCCGTGGTTGGGTCAAAGTCTATACCTTCTCCTTCCATTATATATGATAAGCTCAAAGTTAAATCCTAACCTCCTTCCTAAGCAGGTTGGCGGTCTGAAAGCAGAACGTACCTTTCACCGGGTCACCTTTACTCCTTCTAGCGCCAAACCAGGGGAGACGCTGTATGTAGGCGTACCCCGTCTAACGGATAACTTAGTATTGGTGCCTGGAACGTTAGCGTTAAGGTTCGACCTAGCAGTTCAACCAGATACCGCAGACATTCGTTATGTTGTTAATAACGTAGGCAGGAACCTTGTTTCTAAGATGAGAATCAAGTTTGCTGGTGAATCCCTGTTAGACTTAAACAGGTACGATCTTTACACCACATACAAAGATTTGTGGTTAACGGCCTTCGACCGCGCACAAAAGATAGAACAAGGAATAGCAAGTGAAGCCATACGTAAGGTAAGAAGCGCAACCGCCAGCGCCTCCGGAGAAGATGAAATAAAGACAGCATACGGTACTAAATATCTCATTCCATTGGACTTCGAAGTAATAACAAACCACGGTGCGTATTACCCAAGACAGCTTTCTGAACTGCAGTTCGAAGTAACCTTGGCAGATACGACCAACATCCTGCAAGGAAAAGACGTAAGTTCGGGGGGTGTGCATCCATATTCTATCACCAATTTAGAATTACAGTACGAGACCGTGTACTCTGAAGAGCTGGCTCGTAGCGCAGGCATGGAATACAGTGCCGGTAAAGCATTCCTTTACGACCACGTAGTGATGTACAAGACGTTTAGCTTCACGAACAACGTTGAAGAGGTCATCAACCAAAGTATTAACATACCACGACGCAGCCTTACGGGATTAATGTTGCTGTTTGCAAAAACATACACCGCAGGATTGCGCGACTCCGAGGCGTTCTTTAACCCCAACATTACCAATGTCGGCGTAAACATAAACGGAGTACCAAACAAGGTTTACTCCCAAGGGATAAAACCTGAAGATATGTACCGGGAGGCAATGCAAAAGTTTGGCGATCAAATTGCCCCAAAGGAGTTCTTTAAGGATAAATATGCGTTATGGATTGACATGCGCACTACTAATGATGAGAGCATGCATGGCCAGGGATTGCGGCTGGTAAATACCCAAGATGGCATTACATTGGAGATCAAACGCACCAAGCATGCCAGCGATACTACTAAGATAAACTGCTACATCTTTGTGGTGTCTGACGCGCAACTGAGCGTAGAAATGAACCAACTTAAAAGTGTTGCATATTAAGGTCAAAATATTCCTTAGATATACGATGCTCCGCGTATTCGAAAGAAACGACAACGAACTGCAATGCATAGTGCAAGGCGAAACTTTGTACTTTAAGGGAAAAGAGGTGGCAGCTGCATTAGGATATGAAAAAACGAGAAACGCAATTAGGATGCATGTTTCAGAGGAAAACAAGGTAACTTTGGGGTCTATAAAGGGGGCCCGTCTGGCGGGCTCCCTTAACGAACAGCCACATTCCGTGTATTTGACGGAGGAAGGTCTTTACGAATTGATATTCGGATCTGAAAAGCCCGAGGCTAAGAAGTTCAGGAAGTGGGTGTTAGGAGACGTACTCCCCACGCTAAGGAAGACTGGTAAGTATCAAATAGAACGGCGCTTTGACGGCCCCAACAAATTGGTGTTTAAAATAGAAAATGAATTCGACTTACATAAGAAGGTGGTTGACTACATCCGCAGGTTCTATCCACAAATGCTCATAGCGCCAGGCTTAGGTGAATTGCAGGATTCGGACGGCAAACGCATAAAGTGCTGGCAGAAAGGATACCAACGCGGCCAACCCGACCTGCTTATCTTGAATGCACACGTGTGGTACCGTGGTTTCTGCGTCGAGCTAAAGACTCCAAAAGGCAACGGGGTATTATCTGATAGTCAACGCCTGCTATTGGAAAGGTATGAGCAGAATGGTTACAAGGTGCTGATCAGCAACGACTACGACGACATCTGCCGCGCAATAGCGGAGTACGCACAGGGAATGCGTTTACCTTGTGCATATTGCTGCAAGCGCTTTAGGAACACAGACACTTTAAAGACGCATTTAAAGATATTTCATAGAATATATGGACAAGCATAAATTCAATGAGATAAAGTTCATCCAGACACACTGGAGGGATTTGCAGATAGGGGAAATCTATGAGATAAAGAATTACGTGGTCTTTGAAGACTTGGACCGTCTGCGTTTGGTCTTAAAGAATAAAAAAAGAACATATACCCTTTGGGCGCCCGATAGAATAAGGTACGCCATCGAAGGGCAGGATGTTACCCATGTTATGAGTCATGGTAAGAAGGATGGTAGGTGGGAATTTGACGTGGTTACGTATGAGCCTGAGTCTCCTCTTCACTCTTAAGTGCGTCTACCATCGTACGCTGCGCTTTAGGATCCGCCAGGCACCAATGCCCCACAAAGGATCCTTCGAGAAATACCTTGCTGCAATGAAGGCAGGTGTATTTTTTTCTTGGTTTGGGTATTGGCGGCTTACAAGGGATAATGCAGTCTGCTGGGGGTTCGCAGGTAATACAGTCCATATATACCTAAGACGATCAGGAATAATGCCATTGCGTGCGCTACCATATATCTAACCAGAATGTTGACATTTAGGTTAAATCTTTGTTAAGTAGGATTGGAATCTATTATGAAATGCCCTGTAGAATGTTGACATTTAGGTTAAATATTTGTTAAGGATACCTGGGAACCACTCTAAGGAGTGCCTCAGGAATGTTGACAATAAGGTTAAATCTTTGTTAAGTAGGATAATACCTCTTATGAAATGTGTCTTAGAATGTTGACATTTAGGTTAAATCTTTGTTAAACAGTTGAAGATATGTTCTTCTTCTCTGACGCAACCACAACGATCACACTCTTGCCTCCAATACTCCCTTTTAGTCCACGGAACGCCTTCGGCGCGTTCAAAAGAGGGGAAAGTACGGATTATCTTCTTATGGTAATCTATGCGATTCCTTAAGTAATTCTCTTTATGCGGGCAGCGACTCATCAAGTCCGCACATTGGTAACAATCCACTCCTTCTAAGTCATACGCCCCAAAGAGGAGCTTATAACTTACTTCATGCGCTTTCCTGTGCGTTTGAAGACGTTGTCGGCTACTAAGTACCTTATTGCAGAAACTACACTGTCTGGTCTGATCACAAACTCCTCTCTTTAAATGTTGCTTCATTCCTAAAGGGAATTCCTTATTACAGCCCTTGCAAAGTATACAAATACGCTTATCCTGATGTGGTTGCATCTTTTGAACAGTACTGAATTCTTTACCACAATCCTTACAAACTTTACTTAATTCCTTTGTGCAAACGCCATTACGGACATGGTATTGTAGCCTTTGCTTGGTGCTGAACTTCTTCTTACACACCGCACAGTTCATTTATACTTAGCAGTACGTTAACCTCTATATAACATCCTTTTTTTTAACAAATATTTAACCTAATTGTTAACATTATTAGACACCTTTATTTCGAGGTATGTTGATGCTTAACAAATATTTAACCTAATTGTTAACATTCTAATACGCATCTTTTAGGAATAGTTACCAGTTTAACGAACATTTAACCTAAACGTCAACATTCTTAGGCACCTTTTTTTGAAGTAGCGTAGTCTTAACAAATATTTAACCTAAATGTCAACATTCTGAGACACCTTCATTTTGAGGTATGTCATTCCTTAACAAATATTTAACCTACAGTGGATACCGCATGAAATCCACGACGGACTCTTTTGCCCACGTTGCCATCGTTATCAGCGCACCAAACCTTTCCGCGCGCTTCAGACCACACATTTCATCATACAATTCCTGCACGCGCTCTTTTAACCGATCGATCTCCTCTCTTTGCATTTCAATGGTGTCTCTCTTATCTTTCATGTCGCCGACAATCCTTCTTACTGCTTCCACTGGGTCCATTGTATATAAATGACTCCAGAACATATTCCCTGCAATGCTCTGATAGTAGGACCGACCGGCTGTGGTAAAACGCAGTTCGTAGTAGAGCAACTCCTCGGGCCCTTTAGATACCGTTTCGACTACATAGTGTTATTATGCCCTACCTATGTGAATAACCGCACCTGGACAGGCATAGGAGTGAAAGATGACGACTTCTTTGTGGATATTTTGGACCCTAATGAGTTATCCAGCCATTTGAAGTTTTGGCATAGACAATTCCCAAAGGATACGCAAACCCTCTTAATTCTTGATGACATCGCTTGCGGGGACGACGTAAAGAGACGCACATCGGAGTTAGTGAAGCTCGCCTTCAGTGGCAGGCATGACAATATCAGCGTTTGGTTGCTTTCGCAGCAGCTTACCAGTGTCTCTAAACCTTTTAGGGAAAACATAGGATCTCTCGTAGTATTTTATACTCCGAGCAAGTCAGACCTGGAAACCATTTTGAGCGACTACGGTGGCGAGATATCTAAGGAACAGCTGCACGAATACATGCGGCATTTAAAGACACATCAACATTCTAAAATGATCTTCTCTTTGAGGTTTCCGTATTCCGTTAACATATATGGATATTGAGCAGCTCTTAGACGAAGTCCCCGTAGATGAAAGTAACCTTAAAGAACAACTTAACGTCCTGGTGTCATCGGGAAAATGTAAAGAAATGATAGGCAAGGAGTTGACACATGAGCAGGTTAATAAGTTGTCAGAAGAGGAGGTTAAGAAGTTCCATAAGAGGTACGAAGCCGCCCTTGCAAGTAAGACCACGAATGCCGTAGCAGACTCCGCTATTAAGCTGGCCACTAAACTTCTGGGACTTGCGCTGCCCATAGACGACGTGGAGGCGCTGCGGAAGGACATAAGTGAGGACTATGTCATATCCCAAGAACTTAAGATAACCTGTGGGTGGTTGTCTTTGAAGTGCGGTAAGTTAATGGCAGTCGCATCTTTGGGACTTCACGTGGCTCAACATGTCGACTTGAAGGAGGTACTAATCTCTTGGAAGGACTACAAGAAAGATAAACAAGTCGAGGAGATCTTTAAGGCAGCACTTGCCGAGGTACCTAGTCAAGTCACACCAAGTGATGCTCAAGTCATCCACGGGACTTAGTCAAGTCATTATCAAGTACTTAGTCAAGTCATCGTCAAGTCGTCATCAAGTACTTAGTCAAGTCATCGTCAAGTCGTCATCAAGTACTTAGTCAAGTCATCGTCAAGTCGTCGTCAAGTCATTATCAAGTCGTCGTCAAGTCATTATCAAGTCGTTGCCAAGTTACTTGTTAAGTCCTTCAAGTCCTTAGATATAAGATGAGTGACACCGAAACAAAGGCGGAGGAAACCCCTCGAGAGCAAAAGATCACCAAGCCTAAATCTCCGGGCAGAGTCGCTGCGGGGAAGAAGCTCGCGGAGATGAACAGGAAGAACAAAGCCAAAAAAGAAGAGAGGGAAGAGGAAAAAGAAGAGGAATCCTTTTGGAATCCGGGCTACGTTATCGGAGCATTAGGAATTGCTATAGCAGCAGGCAGCCTCTACTTACAATGGCGGGCTGCTAAACCAAAAGTGGAATTAAAAGCTGTGCACGTAACGCAGGAGCCTAAGAGAAGTAAAATACCCGAGATGGAATAAAACCTCCTCTCCTTGTAATATAATGTCGTTTATGAAAACCGTCGAAGATGCAGCTATTATTACTTCTATTGTCGCAGGTATTGGTTGGGTAGGTAAGAAAGTGCTCAAAGAAGACTTTACTGAAGACCCAAGCAAGAGCATTACGGGCTTTGCTAAGATGACTGCTGCAGTAGCAGGTAGCATTGCCCTTAAAGACTACCTACAGAAGGAAAAGTACCTGCCTAGGCCGTGAGGCCCTTATATATGGCAAGCGTATTGGTAGGTGGTGTCATTGCAGCGTTAGCATTCACTGGAGCTAATTATGGTGGTCAATATTTGGATAGATTAGTTAGAGGCAACAAAGGCGATGCCGAGAGGAAAAGGCATGATTTGGCGTTGGAAAAGTATCAAAGGGACGTGGCAGCTTGGAATGAAAAGAGACAAGCTTACAGGGATTGGTTGGATAAGAACTACCAAGACAAAATGCAGGCGGATAAGAACTTCGAAAATACGGACTACGCCTTTAAACTTTATGCACAAACACACCCCGACTTTAGGATTAGCAAGCCTCAATTTAAGAATTACTATCAGCCTTCTAAGAAACAAAAAGACAATGAGTTGGTCTTTGTAGGAGTTGCAGGGCTGGCAGGAGGCGCCGCCTTGGCGTATTTAGTTTGAGTGACGCGAAGTATGAGCGTCTAATATATAATGATCGTCTTTTTGGAAAGCGATAAGAATGACTTTACCACTTATTTAAATCCCCCCATCAGAGCCCATACGGTTCGGCTGGTCAGTTGCTCTTTGTACAATTCTTGGTATAATTTGATCGATGGTATGGTCACTGAGGAAAAGACGTCTGGCAATTTTACTACCGTAATGCTCCCAGATGGGCATTACACCCCTATAACGCTGGCTAAGGAGCTAGCCAAGCGCGGTTATACTCTCACCACAGGATTGCCGCATGAAATGACTATCAAGCATGGTATGTCAAGCTTCTCATCAACCATGCTTAAGGGTTCTCCATTGGGATCCTTACTAGGTATCACAGGTAAGACGATTACCACCACGGCCATACCTGTGAATTGGAAAGTCGCATCCTCTTACGAAGTCTGTTGCGATTTAGTCTGCAGTTACAGCAATGGAGAAAAGTCCACTCTTATGTCTAAGTTTTCACCTAAAGGTAATCCATTTGACTTGGTAGAATACACACCCATTTCTTTAAACTATGACTTGCCTTGCGATTTAGTAGAAAGCATAAACGTCACCATTAAAGTGGACGGAAAGACGGTGGACTTCAACGGACGTAAGATCAATCTTGTTCTGGAATTCATATAATGGGTCGAACTGAGGACAAACTCAAAAGGATTTACTACGGTCCTGAAGGCTATTGGAGAGGAGTGGCGGCTATCAAGAAACTCGCGACCGCAGCCAGGGTATCCGACGAAACGGCTAAGAATTGGTTAAAGAAACAAACCATCTGGCAGGTTTATCTTCCCGTGCCTAAGTACATTCCCAGGCCCAGCTTTACCGTAAATACCCCCAACGAAGTTCATCAGGCGGATTTGCTTTTCTTACCACATGACACGGTGAGAAGAAAGACCTATAGATACGCTTTGACCGTGGTTGATATCGCAAGCAGATACAAGGAAGCCGAACCCATAACCAGCAAGGATTCTGGGGAAGTCGCAGAAGCCCTAGGTAGGATTTATAAGCGCGTTTTGAAATGGCCTAAGCTGCTGCAAGTGGATGCGGGGACGGAGTTCATGGGCGTGGTTACTAAGACCTTGAAAGACCACAGCACCAAAATAAGAAGAGCCGAAGCAGAGTACCACAGAGGCCAGAGCATCGTCGAAAGATTCAATAAAACCCTGGCCGAGCGTCTCTTTGGATATCAGTATTGGAAAGAGTTGGAAGATCCCTCTAAGCGAAACAAGGAATGGACACAGAGGCTTCCCCAGGTCATTGTGGCTTTGAATAACGAGGCGGCCAGGGCTACGGGAATGAAACCCAAGGACGCCATAAAAAAGAAACACGTGGAACACAAGTCCTACGTCAGAAGTTCGAGGGCGGTCGGACTAAAGGAAAAAAAGCTCCCCCGCGACATAGTGGTCAGGTACCTCTATCAGCCGGGGGAACTCGAAGGTGGCAGTAAGAGAGCCACGGATCCTAACTGGTCTCTGAAAACGTATGAGATTTCAAAGTCCGTCACCAAGGAAGGGCAATCCGTGTTATATTACCTAGATGGCCCAAGTCGCGGATTCGTTAAGGAAGAGCTGCTCATAGTTCCTAAAGATTCAAAGTAGTGCTAGCTGCCCTTCAAAGTAGTGCAGCACCGCGCGCCCGATTGCACTCTAGGCATGTCAGTCTTATGTTGCCTCTGCAATGCCCGCGTTTGTTATTTATGCGATCCACGGAGAACTGCTGATCGTCATTCGCATCGAAGCTCCACAGTAGCGGTATGTTACATTTGGCACACCGCGCACCTTTCTTATAGACGTCGTCCACGCATAGGTCGAACGTCATATTTTTTTCTTTGTCGTGGCGCTTGTAGCGAAGGAGTTTCTTAGCGATGTTCTCCTCTGCTACTTCTTCCGGGGTCTCATCGTACCGCAATTGTGGACCTAAGGCTCTTTTTAACTGTTTGGCATACTCCACACGACTTACGGCGGTGTATATCAAATTGCTCCAACACAGCCGCTGGTCTATGATCCACAAGGTTTCTGTTATGGTTAATCCCTGTGCGCTGTGGACTGTCATGCAATAACCCAAACGCCAGTCTGGATGGGAGGTAATTCTTTCCACCATTTTCATAGGCACCCAAACCTTATCGTGCGTTACTGCATTCTGTAGCTGGGTCTTAGTTCCCGGGACCCAGACATCTTTTTTCTGCATTCTGGTATCGTGGGGCTTATAGCAGATTGGCACTAAATGACCAGGGAATCGCTCCTGGTGTATGCGGAGTAAGTCTTTCTGTATTCGGGACTGTGATGCTCGCTTACTGCTAAGGACTAAGTCATCTGGATGCCATGAATGCAGAAAGTCCTCATATGTCTTTGCTCTTACCCTTTTACGTAATGTTTTGCATTGTTCGGCGTCGCTGAGGCCCCTTAATTCTTTCTTAAGGTTCCTTATTTGATCCTTGCTGCGGTAGTCTGTATTTATTTCCTCTGAATGATCCACCATTTCTTTTAACCATTTATGGGGCATTTCTCCAGCTATTGGTGGTGGTTGGCATGGATCTCCTGCAAATATTACTTGACACTTACCGCGAAGGAAATCTACGAACTCCTGGAGTATTTCTAATGGCACGGTACATATCTCATCCCAAAGTATTACTGGTGGTATGTCATGAATAGCTTCTGGTACCCATTTTTGGCCATTCCAGCGGAAGAAGCTGTGGTAGGTTTGCGCATCGTAGCCCATTTCTGTCAATTCCCTTTCTAATCTGTGCGTTGGCGTCAACACCTTTATCTTTGGAAACAACTTTAGTATGCGTGTTGTTTTACCGCTGCCTCCGGTTCCGTAGAGGTATGAAAAGCGTCGGTAAGAGATGGGGTCCGTAACTGAAGGCAGAGGCTCTTCTGTGGGCGTGATGGAACCATGGGTATGATCGCCTGTATACTCTACACGTTCTCTCCAGGCTTTCATTTCTTCGTCTTTGACTCTCCATTGGCCACTTTCTGCCAATTCATCGGCGGTATAGAATTCCTGCATCTTTTCTAACACTTCTGGCTTTACGTACAAGGAATCGGTGGCTACGCGTGGGATATCCTCTTTGTCAAACCTTAGAAGCATTGCGAGGAGGTTAATGTGCGCATAGGCAAGCATACTGGCACGCAGGTGATAATACTGGGGTCTGTGGTCTTGGTAATAACACAGTGCATTCCATTTTTTCTCTCCTTGGCCTTCTACGAAATAGTCCCACTTCTCCACGGACACCATAGTTCCGTCGTCATGCGCACGCTTTATCAGGAAGCTTAATTCACCCTCGTCTGTTATTAGGCGACGCTGCATATGTTTCTCGCCTTCTTTTGCGCCCTGGGTGAATTTACCTATGACTACCCGTGCAGTAGGGTTATGCTCCGGTAACCATTTCGTGAAGGAGGAGTGACAAAGTATGGCTTCATGCGCCGTGTATTTAAGCAGCTGACGCTCTTCTAGGAATTTGAGGAGAGGAACTGGGATCCATTCTTTCTCTTGTAAATGTTTCCCATACCACGCGTAGATTATTGGGTGTAAGCCCTTTGCCAACTTCCAGGTGGTTAACCGTATGAACCCTGTTGCTGGGGCGTCGTAGTAACCCGGTAATGACACCCTAAAGAATTGTGAGTCTGGATGGCCGTAACGGTCATAATACTCCTTACAATCCCCGAGGCCTTTAAATGACGCAGGATAGCAGTGCTTCATATCCAATGATACATATTCACCCTCGTCATACTCCATATTCCAAAGGCCTCCGTGGCCGTGTTCTACACAGGCCTTGGAGATATCTTTGAATTCTTTTGGGGTCGATTTCCATCCATTCCTTCTCTTTGCGGCTAAGAAGTCCAAACTTCTGGAGCTGAGCACTTCATCTGAGAAGTCTTCTCCAAGGGTTTCACAGGCACTTTGAATGCGCTGGTGTTCTACTTCAGGGCGGTAAAGAGTACCATCTTGCGTCATAAATTGACTTCCTTCAGAATCCATTATCCATATTGAATTCTCATGAATTAACTCTATAAGCGGTGAGGTTTTGTAAACCTTTGTCTCTTTCTTCTTGGGGAATCGAAGTTCTCTCCATGCATGCCCGTTGTGTTGATAGATTATTATAGGCGCACCTTTGCCGCCGTACTTATGCGTTCCGGAGTAGATGAACCCATCTGTGATATCTTTCACATGTATGCGCCTTCCTAAGGCCGTTTCTAACTTTTTGATGTTTTCTATGGTTCCTCCGGACTTACGGGTAGAATGTTCCCATTTCCTGATGGCTTCTCTTCTCTTTAATGTGAGCTTACCACCACGTGAGGAGTCCTCAAAGAACTCTCTTACCAATTTACCGACGCAGTTACCAGGATGCCTCATTGGTTTTAACTTCTTTATGTCAGGTTTCTTCATTTCATACGCACCATAAATAACCACAGTGACTGGGTATGCAACCTCGTAGAACAGCAAATCTATTCCTTCAAGTGCTCCAGGTCTGGTATTCTTATTCAGGACAAATAGACTTTGCTTACCAGACGCTCGTATTGGATTCCTGCCCTTTTCTATCATCCACTCGCCGTCTAAGTACTTTATGAAAGTTAGTTCCAGACGGTAATCACCTTCAGGCATTAAATCGATTATGTTTTCTGCTCTTTCTGTTGTCATCGTCTCATCTGTATCTCCCTCCATAAATGTTGTGAAGGCAAAGTCCGCATCCAGGCGATCCAACACCTGAGTTCGTAGCTTACGCACAGTTTTGTTTTGAATGCTTGTGATGGCGTCCATCTATATCTAAGAAATATTTTAACCTCCGTTTGCGTTACCCGACACAGCAGCAGTAAGGGCATTATCGCGCGGGTAATACCCACTGTACCCTCGTTCATAATTCCCCGGGTTAAACCCGTGAATCTGTGGCATCAATCGCGAGTCCCCCTTACTGCTGCTTGCTGCCCGCAATATTGGTGTTATTCTTGATAATAAGCTTTCTCTCGATGAGCATATCAGATCTTGCTTCTTTCACATACACGATATTTGGAAAATTCGTAAATAATTTAGTCAGAGCTCATGTAAAACCCTTGTTCATGATACCCTCATCTCCTCAAAACTTGATTTTTGTAATTCTTTATTATATGGATTGCCTAAGAACTCTTTAAGGAAGCTTCAGCTCGTTCAAAATTCAGCTGCTCGATATGTTTCCTTATCGCGTCGTCAAGACCATATCACGCCAATTCTCTTTAATCTGTACTGGCTGACTGTTGAACGGCGCATCATTTTCAAAATACTTCTAATAACCTTCAAAGCCCTTCATATGGACCTGAGCCCTCATATCTTTCTGACCTGGTATGCCCTTATATCCCATCTCGCTCTCTTAGGTCATCTTCGTCTAACACTCTTGTTAAAAAGACCTACAATCTTAAAACCTATGGTCTGAGAACCTCTTCTTTTGCGGCTCCTCATCCCTGGAATTCATTACCTCCAAATATAAGACAGTGCGATTCTCTTTCTTCTTTTAAAACTCATATAAAAACAACGCTTTTTAAGGATGCCTTTTTATAAAAATGAGTATTGGCAGGGATGTTTTATTTATTGATTGATTTTTAAGATAGTTGTTTGCATCATATCAAATTTTTTTTTAATCACAAATTCTTAATTTCCATGTTGACTGTTTTTGATCTGTGTACATAACGTTGATATTGAAATTGTATATGCAATATGTATTATGAAAAGTAATAGTTTGAAATGAAATGTAATGGATGAAATGTATATTATTGTAGTTTTAGATAAGTTTAATGATCAATTTAAACTAATATTTTAAATAAATTTGATTTAAGCTTCAATTATAAACCTACTTTTCAGTTTTATCCTAATTTCTTTTCTCATGACCAATATATTGTAAAGCGTCGTTGAAGCCTGGCGATATTGACGCTGTATAAAATACTCTTTATTATTATCATTATTAATAGAAAAACTATGTTATATGTTAAAAATAAGATTCGTTAAAAATAACCATTGTACGCTATATCAAAAGAACTATTTCAAGCTGTTTTTAAAAACGAAAAGTAATCCTATTTCCCGAATATTTATACGGCGACTGTTCCACAATGTGGGGGTAGCAGCATAAAAAGAACGAGTCCCTAAGGTAGAAAGCATACGCCCCTTGGGACAGTCTAAAAATAATGAATTGTTCGATCTGAGAGAATAAACAGAACAGGACTTAATAGACACTTTGTTATTAATATAGCTAGGCAATATATTTTATATAGCCTTAACAGTAATAATTAAAAGTTTAAAAAAGATGCGGTAAAAAAAACAGGTAGCCAGTGAAAGTATGATCATACTTTTTGGTGTTCATAATTTATCTGGTAAGCTAGACCAAAATGCATTTGATTTTCCAAACTGCATTGTGGTTTGGTTACAATCATCCCCATACAAGATGAAACTAAAGTTAATATCCAATTACCTTCATCCGTTCAGCGTGTAGTTGAACGCTTGGACTCCATTCTTCCTCTTCGTCTTCCTGTTCCTCAATGCGCTCAGTCCTCTTTTCTTTTTCACATCTTATATTGTCTTCATGAATGCTCATGCTAAAACAAAAGTATTCTTTTTCAGCTACTTTTCCTTTTTTTATTAATATTTTGCTACAAAACTTTTAACAATAAAAAATGAAATGTTTTCATTTGCGCTGTAACATAAATGAAAAAATAATTTAAAAAAACATAAACTATACTAATAATAAGATATACCATTAAAAATAGTTTCTCATACTCATTAATTATTCATGAGGTAACTAGCCAATGGATTACCTCGTACCTGGTCACATGATGTAACTTGAAACTAGGTCAAGTGTCTTAAAGCCGGGGAGGTTTTTGATATCAGCAGGGAAGAGGTGGGGCTGATGAATTGGAACAAAAGAAATTAATTCAGTCGACCAACAACTGGATCAAAATTAATTCAGTCCAAGGACTGGAACAAAATTAATTCAGTCCAAGCATTGAATCAAGTCAATATATAGAAAGATGAAAACAGAAAATTTAATTCATCAAGCATTTATTTCAGAAGTTATTACCAATAAACTAGAATCAATAATAGTTGCAAATATACTCAACACTCCGTTTAACAACTTACTTAGATATTAATGAAATTTCAAAACAATTTGCTATCGTAAACTTAGCATTCTCTATAAGTGTAAATATAAGTTTTAGCATTCATTCAAGCGCAAGCTAGATTTTGAACTGGTTGATTGTAACATTATAGTTGCCAGATATATTGATAGGCCCGTCAGAAGAAAAGCTCCAAAAATTAGAACATGCATTTTCATTTAACTGAGCTTCGAGCTCATAACCAGTGATATCATTAAATATAGATTCTAATTCATTGATATCAAATACAGGCATTTCTATATCATTCTTAATATCACTTCCCTTAATTTCATTCTTTGACTCAGATGAAACCTGTTTTGGCTGAGCTGGTGGGTTCAAAATGTTAGAAACTTTTTGCTCCTGCTCCTTGCTACTTTTTTCATATGCCAAAAGGGCATCACTAACGTGACCACTTCTGCTTCTTATAAGCTTTTTGTCAACACTTGCATTAAACAGTTTGCTAACACATGTAACGCGAAGACTATGGCTAGTTTTCCTTTTACTGCCAATTGCCAAGCACAAACTAGGAAGAATTTCATTGAGAGTATGAATTCCTACAACACAGTTTTTGTACGCAAATTTTCCGTCCTTATATGGCTGAAAATAGAAAGCTTTTGCTTTAACACGAAGATTGTTTACGAGGTCAAAATACCGATTATAAATCTTAACCTAGCAACGCTCGTGGCTCTCATTGCCCTTTTCGTGGCAAACATGTTTAATCATTCTTTTTCAAATCTGCTATGCCACCATGAAATGTTTTGGAAGAATTTTCACGATAAATTATGGTATTATCGCCTTCTATTTCGATATCGCTAATCCTTAATTGCCTATGTTCTTGAGAACGCATGCCAAATATTTTACTATTATAAAAGTACACTGTATTAAGCAAAATCTTAGCTGTTGACTGGCCTAGTACTCGTTTCCTCCACATCGTCTCTTCCTCTTCTTCTGTAATCACCTCTTTTTCTTCCTTCCTATTAGTAACCCCTTCGGCGTGGACACTTTTCATCTCTGCATCCAGAATTTTTCTCAGTCCAGAAAAACTAAAAGAAAAACGTTCAGTTAGAATAATATAAGGTTTTATTCATGTGGAAAGTAAAGCAAATAAACAGAAAGTTTTTAATTAACTCACCACATGTTAGACTTGTCAAGCATATTGACGTCGTTTCGGTTTTTCGACTCTATGTGGCGTTTAAGGCTAGCGATAAGCTGATAAAGCGTACGAGCAGGATATGGCGAACCTTTCTTGTTTGCTGCTTCTTCAACAAATTTGCCAAGCCAGAAGTTTAGGGATGGAACTGTCATGTTTCCCATGCCTCAATATCCAAATTTTGAATGCTCTCTAGCGAGACATCTGTACGGCCGCAAAAATGATCCTCGACGCAAAAATGATCCCTGCCGCAAAAATGATCTCCAAATGTCGCAAAAATGATCTCCAGCGCAACAATGATCCCCACGTCACCGCAAAAATGATCCCCTGGAAATCGCGGAACCTGGACTGAATAGAGTTGTTAGAACTCATGCATATTGGCCCTTAATCGCCGATGGCAAACATGACCATGTTTTCATCACTTCCTTGCATTTCACTTTAACGTTGGCAAACCACCAAAGACAAATATTCTTTTGTTTATTTACCACTCGGACTTGCCAAGTCTTGAATTGGTGAGCTGACGATTGTCGTTTGCCGTAATGGTTATTCCTGTTTTGTTTTGTTTTTTGTTTTGTTGCTGTTGTCCCTTTAAATAATAACTTCGAGAAAAAAATTCTTTCTTTCTTTTTTTTTATTTATTTATTTTTTAATCTACAAAAAATCTTTCAAAAATTGATAGTCTCTATAGCAACAAGAACAAGGTATGACGTGATTTTGAATTGGGCAATTCCTTTACTAATAATCTCTTTACCTCGTGGTTTAGTTCCAAAGTATTTCATAATGAATCTCTTAAAATGTTACTGTCTTTTCATGATCATTTTATGCACTCTTGCTGTTACCGCCTCGGTCAGTGATAACGAAGCATCAAATTCAGATGATGATTTTGTGGAAAATAAGGTAAGAATCGTATATGTATCATATTTTTAGCCTAATTTTGTGAACTGTTTATGTTCATTACATGCGTCCGCCTTATCATCATTGTAAACGCATGATTTCAAAACAAAAGTCATAGCATTAAATGGTATTGAATTTAACTAAAAGATAAATATTTGCTTATATTAACATATTGTTTAGAAACTTTTACGTCAGCTACGACCGTAAACAGTATGCTTATTCAATTCTACAACAATGTTCTTTAAGAGCAAGACATTTGACCTCTAGTACTAAGACATGGATTATAGCTAGTTTATTTTTAACGTTGTTAATTGACTGACTGACTGACAGACGGATGAACGGACTGACTTACTGACTGAGTGAGTCGGCAATTTGCCGGGGCTATGGCTACATAGGCAATGATTATCATCGGTTATTTTATCGTTGGCATATCTTATATCCTAAATATTTGTATAAATTTTCAGGCCGCGTCTAGAAAGAAAGGAATAAGAAGTAGTCTTCCTGATGAAGTATATGACAAACTGAAAGAAATTTTAGAGGAGAAACAGGGATTTTCCGATTGGCCAAAGAAAGAACGTCCATCCCTGAGACAAAAGGCGTACCGAAAGTGGAAAAGCGGTCATTACGAGGTGAAAGAAGTTTATGATCCTAGAAGTGAAGGCAATGTCGTTAAAATAGTCGAGAGGGTTTCAGGAAAAATAGTGCTTAAGAAATCAGAAATCGAAAGTCTGGTTAAGAGGTATTATGAAAAAACGAAGGGAGAGGGGGCGAAGAAGATTCGAAGAAATATGCAGAACATTTATTCTGGCGTTGCAGAAAAGAATGTGCACAAAATTTTGAACAAGATGAAAGAACAACAAAAACTAAGGCCTCTCTTTTAAAACAAGGCTCCCCTTTGCCCTATAACCGCTAAGAAGGTGCAAGAGCGGAACCAGGTCGACCTTGTCGACATGCCGAGTAATCTCTGGTTGTTGCACGTGAACTCATAAGTATTTATTATGATCATGGTGTACCTGAAATCCTTCAAAGCGACCAAGGGACCGAGTTCAAGGGGACAGTGGAAAATGTCTGTGAGGAAATGGGAGTGAAAATTATTCGCAGCTCCGCCTACACACCTACAACACAAGGCAAAGACGAGCGTTCTCATAGAACATGGGAAGAGAAATTGCGTTTTGACCTGATGAATTGTAACGATGAAGGTGTGAACTGGGTACAAAAATTACCTTTATATCAACAACTGTACAATGAATCTCCCCATCGCTCTCTTGGCTTAGCGTGCCCCTTTGAAATTTATTACGGCCGTATCCCTAACCGCTTAAAAAACCGACTTTCATTAAATGCCAACGCTGCTACGAATATAGGCATTGAGGAGGAGACATTAGAACAGGATACCCACTTTAAGGAGCCTACTTTGGAAGAAATAGAGCATTGGAGGAATATTCAAGAACTGATCAGAGCTAAAGCTGCAAAAGCTTCCGAGAAATCAGCGCAAACTATGATAAAAAGAAACTTGCAAAAATTCCCGCCTTCGATTTACCATACTGGAGAAACAGTTCTTGTAAGAGTAATCAAAAAGACTGCAGCAAAAAAGACTGGTAAAAAGCTTACTCTAAAGACACATACTGAAGGTGAAATACAGAAGACGGGCCACGAGAAACATAGATATCGTATAAAGTATACAGATCCAAACTCACAAAAAGTTCTAACGAAATGGTTCTCCGTAAATGATGTCACATCTCTAACAATCGAAGATGAATCGAGCAGGTAGAAAAAGTCAGAGGAAGCCGTTAAATTTGCGAAATCTGTACATTAAACAAGAAAGTCTCAAAACCATGGGTCAGTAAAAAAAGCAAAACATTCTAATATAAGTGAAAATGTTCTGGACAAGGCAATAACAGAGATAGACTTGCTGAAAAGGAGAAAACTGTGCCTTATCGAAAATTCATCTCCAACAAAAAGCTAAATGACGGCGTTGAGAAACTGCTGATTCCCGTGCACATTCAAGAATTAAAACACTGGTTGCTGGCCATCATCTGTATGTTTAAACTTACGATCACTATCTTTGACTCTTTGGAATTAAACGCCAAAAGTTATGCCGATGTGTTTTCAAAGCTGAAATCGAGGTTCATCGCAAAGGAGAACCAATGCAATGATAACTCGGGTCAAATGGGAATACGAAATACTAATAACTTTAAGGAAATCATTGTGCAAGGCTTACTAAACAAACTAACGACTCGGATTGTGGAGTCCTTATGTGCTTGGCTATTAAAAAACTATGTCAGTCATATTTTGGCAATGAAAATGTGTTATACAAATTAATGACACTCAAGATTTGCGTAATGAAATGGCCAACGACTTGCTTGATCTCCCGAAGCTAGTATCTTCTCCACCTCACGACTGCCGCTTCCCTCGAGATGTATTTGAAACGAATGAGGCGTGCAGTAAGGCGAATACCAAGGCTCTTTTGGACGGCCAAGTGAAAGAAGCAGGATGCCGCTATCGAGGAGAAATTCCAATGGATGGAAACTGTTTTTTCCATGCCGTAAGTGACCAACTCAACAGGCTTGGTTTCGCTTCTCAGTCGCATACCAAACTCAGAGAAAACGTAATTCAGTATCTGCGAGATCATCCCAATACGCCAGATGGCACTCATTTCTCCGAGTTTATCAAGCATAAAGGATGGAATTCTTACTTGACACGAATGCAAAGAGATGGTGAGTGGGCTGACTGGATTGTGGTGTGGGCAATGGCCAATATGCTAAATATTGACATCGCCATAATCTCATCAACCGGTAGTTCCGGCCTGCGGGTCATAAACCCACACACTGACAGCTCTGCGGACTCCATCGCCATCAAGAAGAATGAGGGGATGATTCTTTTGGGGCATCAAGCAGAATTGCACTATTTCAGTTTGGAACCATGCCCGAAGACGAAAATCACAAGTAGCGACGGTGGTGATGACAGCTCCAACCAACCTAACGTCGCCCACGAAATGAAAGCAAGGTATGGAGAAGGGAAGATCTCCGAGGAAATTTGCCCGAGGTGCAATAAAAAGTACCAAAGCTATTCTAGTGGAGTTTACGAGCTTAGTAAATCGATGGTCTGCTATTCCATGGACCAAGAACTGTGTGACGAATGTGAACTTATTTTGCAGTTCCAGTAGCCTCCTTTATTTCCTGCCTTTAAGATTACATTTAAGCGGATTTATTTATTTTCACGATTTCTACTATGACAACAACATATAATCACAGCGTTTTAATGACGTCCATAACCAGCATTTTTAGTCACGCCCACAGAAGGATTTGTGTCAGGCACGTTCTAATTTGGTGTGTTTTTGGATAGTTGGCTTAGAGTTGTATTTAGTCATTACCCAAAGAAGTTTTCGTTAGAGAAGAAACGCGTACAAAAAAAAAATTTGTACAAGTTCATACGCTCTCTCTGCTGCTCATTAGTTCTAGTTAGAAAAACATTGTTTCTTTTTTATTGTATTTTTCTCTTCTTTCCTTTTTTAAAATATTTCTTTTCGATTGTTTTTTTTTTTTTTTTTTTTTACACGAACGCATTGCAACATTAAAATAATCAAGACTGAAAAAAGAGTATTATTCTATTGAAAGAACCCGTCCAGGTTCCGCGATTTCCAGGGGATCATTTTTGCGACATTTTAAGATCATTTTTGCGGCAGGGATCATTTTTGCGTCAGGGATCATTTTTGCGGCCGTACAACATCCATGGAGGTAGACTCCAAACTTGCCACTTTGTTTTTTCTACTTTGCCTCCATTCTTCAACAATATTCACAGCCCAGTTATTTTTGTAACGGGTTGAAATTGGCACAGCTTTTTGAAAAAGTTCTTCTTCTTGGGCTTGACTTTTCACTTTTCGAAAGCGTTTTAAAGGTAGAAGCTCCGCTTCTTCATCGCTGTCTCTTTGACGAGAAGCCATGTTGAAATGAATACGTTCAGAGAAAAATAACTGATATTTGAATAAGTAATTCAGATAGCATTTATCTTAAGAAATCCCAAAGGACGAAAGCAAAATAAAATCCATTACAAAACAAAAGATTCTCATTATTACAACTAGGTGAATGGAGCGAAGATCATATACAATGAAATAAATAGAAGATAAAAACAACATCCCTCCCGAATAATTAATGAGCATGAGAAGTCATTTCAAATCCTCCAAATCGGACTGGACGGGATTTCAAAGTCCTTGCAATTAGTTCCAGTCCTCGGCTTCGCCTCGGCCTGGAACTAATTGCGCGGACTTGAATTCCCGTCCTGTCCTCATTGTCGGATTTGAAATATTACTTAACAGTAATAATTAAAAGTTTAAAAAAGATGCGGTAAAAAAACAGGTAGCCAGTGAAAGTATGATCATACTTTTTGGTGTTCATAATTTATCTGGTAAGCTAGACCAAATGTATTTGATTTTCCAAACTGCATTGTGGTTTAGTTTGGTTACAATCATCCCCATACAAGATGAAACTAAAGTTAATATCCAATTACCTTTATCCGTTCAGCGTGTAGTTGAACGCTTGGACTCCATCTTCCTTTTCGTCTTCCTGTTCCTCAATGCGCTCAGTCCTCTTTTCTTTTTCACATCTTATATTGTCTTCATGAATGCTCATGCTAAAACAAAAGTATTCTTTTTCAGCTACTTTTCCTTTTTTTATTAATATTTTGCTACAAAACTTTTAACAATAAAAAAAAATGAAATGCTTTCATTTGCGCTGTACCATAAATGAAAAAATAATTTAAAAAAACATAAACTATACTAATAAAAAGTGTTACCATTAAAAATAGTATAAAATCATTAGCATTATAAGCGATAACTAAAAATATGTGTAAGCCATCTTAAATAAAAAGGTTTTCAATCATGTCCTAAAATTAATCACAATTGGATCTCGCCCTGACAGGTAGCCTGTTCCATAAATTATGGGCAGCTACCATAAATGATCGATCCCCTAATGCATCATATGTTTTAGAACTAACATGCTCAAGTAATATTCCATTGCTATTTACATGTAAGCCATATCTACTCTCTGTCTCTTAAGTATTCAGGAGCACAGCCATTAATAACCTTGTATATCAAAAACAACATCTTAAATTTTATAGGAAAAGTAACAGGCAACCAATGCAAGTTATACAGTATAGTAACGGTGTTATCCCATAATATTTAGATCCATTATGAATTAATCTGATTGCAGCATTTTGCACTCTTTGGGTTTTGTGCAGTTGGTAATCTGAAAGTCCATATAGCAGGCTAATAGAGGCATGGACATTTGAACTTCCATTCGTCCATCTAGAGGATGAGTACTCTTTCATGCTATCGTTTTTTGTTTTGTTTTGTTTTTGTTTTAATTAGGGAATGGTCCTATAATCACTGATCGCCTTGAATCGTTGCATTTTAGTCCCTTCTTTAGCAACTACTGCTGATCTAGATCTTGATCAGCAATTATTTAATCAACTAAATACTAAATATTACATTCCTGAACAATTCAACAATAATACTGCTATTTATGAAACATCTTCCTTTTCACTAATGCACCATAACATAAGAAGTATTAATAAGAATTTATCCAATTTGACTGATTTACTCAGCACATTAAATTTAGATTAACATGGCACAAAATGAACTTATCTGAATCGATCGGATGGAGAAGCCAGTAGTATCTTTCGTTAACTTTTTAAGCAGTTTTCTCTAGGCTTGTCCGCTCTTGAAGTATTTCCATATTTCAGAAATATTTCATCTTGAATTTGAATGCATTTTTGGACAGGAGAGATGGCGCTATCTTTTTTGAGTAGAAAATGTGACGTCTTCATGACTTCAGCCATTGTGCATGTTCTGATAAAAAAGTCTGTCTGATGAGTGCGTAAGCACGAAACTCGGAGTTACAGTGAACATGTCTCGTCTTTAATCCAATCTTTAATAGATAATTACTGAGGCACGCAGCATTCGTAGGTATAATGCAGGCAGCTGAGGGCGTAGCCCGAAGCTGCCTGCATTATACTACGAATGGTGCGTGCCGAAGTAATTATCTAGTATAATTATTGATCTTATCAAAATCCAATTGTTTTCTTTCTAGCTTGTTTATCATAGACCGTCCCCGTATTTCAAGCACACAAAATATGTCTGATTTTCCTCTATGCATTCGTTGGGATAATGCAGCCTGAAAACAATGGATTATGATAAGATCAGTAATTATTTACTATATATCTATTGCTCTGCATCCTTACGCATCGAGCACTGTTTCACCAGTATAGACCACATTACATACTTTGTTATATTATATATATATATGTATATATATATATATATAGGTAACTCTAAAACTAGCTAGGTTTTGTTGATTTTGATTGAAATTGGGCTGAGATATAGCTTATCATAATCTTAGGCTGCTCAAGTATTGAGAATATGACATGAATATGACTGTTTTTAAATTCCAATATCTTTTTGAATGCGAAAGGATATCAGACAAAGGAAAGTAAAATATTACTTGACTAATTTTATACATCAGTGGAATGAGCTTTATGTGTTTGAATACCTGTGTAGCGATGGCTGAAAACGTAAGAGCGTGGTATGTTTCATCAAAAGCATCAGAACACTGGTTGACAATCATCGATACCTTGCCTTTACCAGAGAAGAATCCCTTGAACAACCGTATCAACCTACTCTCTCCAAAGGAGACTAACTTTTGGTTATTCCTAAGAAAATAATGTGGTAGAATCGTGTTACCTTCTTGCTTTGATTAATTAAAAGAACGTAATTTTCAATTCCCCACACCTTCCTCAAAATGTTCATTTGCGATTTGGTTTTAAGCAAAGCTGTGAAAAACTAAATAAACTATAATCTATAATAAACTATAATTTATAATCTATAATCCGAGCCCAGATACGAAATTTAAAACGTTTATTTCAATAACATGATTACTTACCCCGGAGTTCATTGTCATTGGAGGGATGTTTAATGACTAACATCCCTCCTTCATGATAATAATAATAACTTTATTATTTATAAAGCGCCTTTCCTTGTGCTCAAAGCGCTGTTTACAAGTACGATCAAAAAACTAATAGACAACTATTTAATTTAAAAAACTAAATTCTAAAAACATCTATACTTAAAATAAGCTAACCTAAAAAGATATATACTTAAAAAAAGCTAACCTAAAAAGATATCTCTTGAGTTGCTTTTTAAAATCTACAATAGATTGACTATTTCTAACATTAATGGGAAGTGAATTCCAAACTTGTGGAGCATTAATTGAGAAGGCTCTATAGCCATATGTCTTAAGATTATATTTGCCGTAATTTGCAATAAATTCTTCGTAGAAGAACGAAGAGAACGAGACGGCTGATAAGGCGAAATCAGATCTCTTATATAACATGGTGTTAAATTATTCAAAGCTTTGAATGTAATAAGAAGCTATCTTAAATATAATACGTTGCGTAACAGGCAACCAATGTAATTCAATTAAAGATGGAGTAATGTGATCATATTTTTTAGTCGAAATAATAAGTCTAGCAGCAGAATGAAGAACATGCTGTAATCTATCTAGAAGATTATTATGCAAGCCAAATAACAGAGAATTACAATAGTCAATCCTAGAAATTACAAAAGCCTGAACAAGTTGTTTAGTATCTTCAAGGCTCAAGTATCGCCTAATACGAGAAATACATCTAATGTGATGTATTTCTAACATAACTTACCTACAGCCATAATTTGGCTGTACATTGACATGGTATCGTCAAGAACAACACCATTAATGTTCTTAGCATTAGAAGATGACTTGATGTATTCATCAACCATTAGAAGGTAGCCTAACTGATGACTAGGACGATGACTAGCTCTTAAAATTAACAGTTCAGATTTATCATCAATGAGTTTGAGTTTGTTCATTAGCATCCAGTTAGATATAGAGTGCAAGCAAGCTTGGAATTTTTCAGTCGTCATTTCCATGTGGCCAGGTATTGAAGGCTGAAACGACAAATAAACCTGCGTGTCATCAGCGTAGAAATGATAACTCATATCGTGATAACGCATGACATCACCTAGCGGAGAGGTGTATAGTGAATAAAAGATAGGTCCAAGCACTGATCCTTGAGGAACACCACAGTATAATACATGGTCATCAGAGGTATGTCCATACAGACAAACATGCTGCGTCCTACCCTTGAGATAGGAATGGAACCAGGAAAAGGCAGTACCAGCAATACCATAGCGGATGAATAAACGATTTAATAGTATATCATGATTGACTGTGTCAAATGCAGATGAAAGGTCCAGCATTAACAGCAAAACACAACCTTTGTCATCAATACATCGAAGAATGTCATTGTGATTCTTGAGTAGTGCAGTCTCTGTGCTGTGGTAGCGCTGATATGCTGATTGGAATTTTTCATCTAAATCGTTAGCGATGATGTAATGGCCAAGTTGAGATGCAACAGCCTTTTCAACGCATTTTGATAGAAATGTAAGGTTAGAAATAGGTCTGTAATTCTGCAAGGTATCCTTATCCAACGACGACTTCTTAATGATGGAAGTGACAGCGGCTCTTTTTAGTTGTGAAGGAACCACGCCATGGCTCAGACTCATATTAGTTACTCTTGTAATGACAGGAAGCAAAATGTCAAAACAGTCTTTCATTAACACTGCAGGCAGAGGATCAAGACTAGATGACTTGCACAATGACTTGCCAACCAGCTTGGATAAGTCAAGTTCGGTGACAGGAACAAACTCAGTCAATTCCACAGGACAAAGAGAGTCCATGAAGGGGTTGACAGCATTCGAACATTTAACATCAAGATATCCTTTGATAATAGCAACCTTGGATGCGAAGAAATCAGCAAATCTACTACACAGTTTATCGGGATTATTATGGGTAGGAAGAATACGTTCAGATTTGCAATGTAGTAGTTTACCAACAGTTTTGAAAAGTACGCTCTGATCATGTTGATTTTCGTTAATTAAATTAGAGTAGAACACCATTTTAGAATGCGTTAACATGTTATTGACGATCTTGCCCTGCTTGACAAAAAGATCGCGGTCCAAATTAGATTTAGATTTACGCTCTAACTTTCTCCTCTTCGATTTTTGAATTGAAATATCGTTTGAATACCACGGAGCATTAGGACGAATGATGATGGAACGTTTCAGCAAAGGTGCATTTTTATCCAAAATATACTGCAAATCTTCGTTATATCTGACTACGACGTCAGTAACATCGGAAAATGTATCATACGATTTTAACAAAGTAGAATTTGCAATTTTTTGGCGGAAAAATTGCTTGTCAACAGAATTTGAGCGGAATCGATTTTTCGACCGAAACATGCTAAATCCGTCTATTTTGATTACTTCTAGTGCCTTTACCTTCATCAATAGAACATATGGATGCAGATATACCTTTAGCTGGCCTTTCAAAGTGGGCTGTTCGCATATCATCTGCCGAGAGTATATCATGCCTTCATTGCAGTACTTTCTGATAGAGGATTTCATCGGGCAGATAATTTTGTCGCAAATGTCCTTGCCGTACTGTGACTCCAAATGGTCAAATCGCAAGACACTGACACAAATTTACTCTCTGACCAATGTCTCTTAAAGCAGCAATGAGGTAGTTGTTCTGATTAAAAAACAGTCTTGTTTACACTAGTCCAAAATATTGGTGGCGTAGGACCTGAGCTCGAGAGTTTCAGAACTGGCTTTTATTGATATAATCGCAGGGACGTGCCAACTCGAACCCCGCTTCCCGTACCAATCCGACTGCTTTTCTTCAGCGGCAAGAACTTCATGGCCCAGTCCATAACCATCATTGCCGAGTCGGATCTAATGTTCTTCAGAACATCTTGTTTAGCTTCATCTTGGTGAATGGAACGCAGAATATGGGCCAGAAATATCTGATTTGGCTTTGTACAAATCAAACAGAAGGTCATCTCGCTGATCTTGGCTGTACGGCGTCCGTCAAGGACTTTCCCTAAAGTTCTCTTTCATTTTCTTGTAAAACATTCTTCAGTGCCTCGCATTCATCACAACGTTCAGTGTGTTTGTGAGAACAGCTCTTCTGAAATTCCAAGTTTTTGTCGTCGCTGAGGCCAAACCTCTTGCAGTGGTTGGTTCAAATAGAATCATCTGTCTGGCAATTCACACGATAATCGGTCTTCAAGTATCGCTTTGCATCTCTTAGCTTTCTTTTAACAGCACCACACCAGAGATTATCCTTACCTCTTTTTCCGAGTACGTTGACAATCCCTTCTATTGTCTGGAAGGCTGAAGCTCCATCGGCAGCTGTGTTATCCAGTCCTTGAAGCGACTTTCGCTGTGAGGCCTCTCTGACTTCCAAGATCTTGAAAAGTGTCGAACGACTTAGTGGTTCACACTGCTCTTCTCTACAGAATTCTAAATATTGGGTTATCATTGTAGACCCTGTCACAGTCCGAACTACGTTTGGCATTTCAATCTTCTCACCGCTGTCAAGTTTAAGGACTCTAATTGAGTGTGCTTCCATACGCGAGATCTTGGTAAAAGTAAGGGCGATTTACAAATTCTATGAAATGATCAACCTTCGTCATATCAAGCAGTGTGCGGTGTTTTTTTACTTGCTCTGTACCAGGACCATTTAATCTAGCATGCAATCGTGCTTGTTTTATCTGCCATCCTGACAACTTACATTATATAAGGGAAGATGAATATCATTAAGCGTACCTGCTGAGTATCTACAAGTATAAAGGCTAAGGATTTGTGTCTTTAAGGTCTTCGATTTTGCATCATCGCCAGATCTAGAAATTTCGGACATCACCCGCTCGGAACGCCTGGCACGACTCAATACTTATATGTTACCTACCGTAAAATTGTACAAAAGAATGTATGTGAATCGAAATGTTTTCCTTAATTTTATTGATAAAAAGGGACATTTTCAAAAATGTATAGGCGGGAATCGATGAAGTGAAGCTTCAGCAGCTTGAGAATGTTAATCATTTTAATCAGATGTAAAACTTCATGTATATTATTTTAAAAACAATATCGTGCTGTCAGTCACTCTGAGTTACAAGAGACTGTGGGCGGCCATCCATCACAGCCGCTAATTTTGGTCATAAATTATAGTTTTGAGCAGAAAAAAAGCAAAAAGTTACAAATGTATACCCTGGAACTCTTTCCTGAAATGATCATAACACTCTCCATTCCTTCCTATTCCGTGTCGAAAGTACTTTGATGTCTACTTTTGCTTTTGAAAAACGCCAATATATCTATCCACTGAAATCCTTTAGAACGACAGGCTAAAACTTCTGAACTCGGCTGAGTTCAAAAGAATGTAACTTTTGAAAGAATGCTTTAAATCGCTCGAAAAACCCATCGTTTGAAAGCTTGTTCCTCCAATATTACATTCAGCTAAGTATTTTAGCGGTAAATGTCTTAAAACAGTAATTTGTTGCATAGTAAGAAGGGCCCAGAAGACCCATTCTCTGTGAGTCCACGACTCACTATTCAGCGGTTTCAGATTTCGCGCGAGTTTCATAATTGAGTTAGAAAAGCAAAATCCGCAAAGGAAAAATCATTAAATTAGAGATAAAATCCTTTAGATTTTCCTATACGACTACACTTACCGGTTCCAGACGCCATTTTGTCGGCAAATCGTATGCTTTAGGGAAAATCTGCTGCTTACTTATTGCAAGCTCAAATGTCCGAAATTTCTGGCGATGATCAAATACCCTTTAGCATCAATGTAGTATGTTTTGATGAGACGTTTCCTCATTTACAAATTTTTGGGTTGGAACGTAATTAACTGGGTTAGGGGAAAAAAATTTTTCCTTTTAAAATAAAGCACAAGCCCTTCAACTTCTGAGGGTTGCATGTATCATTTGGGATTAGTGCTATACAAATTATAAATCGCACTATTTCACTGAACGCCTTAATTAACAAACTAAGATAAAATTTGAATGAAAGAATGAGTTAACAAAAACCAATGCAAGTACGTGATCCTACGACGGCATTCTGACCAAAAAGATTGTTGATCTCAAACACCGTTTCCACTGAAAAACTACTGTAAATTTGCACCTGTTGTTTACGACAAAAACATTTTCTAATTAAAAGTGAAAGACTAAACCAATAAACAAACATCCTTAACCCTAGCGTTAATGGACAAGTCATTATGAATGACTTACCATTGGTTACTGACAGGTTGTCCATTGACATGTCCTTAAATAATAGCAATTCCTTACGTTTGTTATTTACAGTAGTCTACCATAATTTTTTTTTCGCAAAGAATATCCGCAATTTTAAAGATCTTTAAAGCACTTAAACTATGAATTGGAGTTATGTTGTATTTTAGTACAAAAAGCGGCTAAGCAGAAAGAAGTTGCGTGACAGTGTCGTAAGGGACACGGCGTTTTTTCTAATTGTTTACCATGTCACTAAAACTCAAAAACACGAGTGCCACAAATTTTATTTCTGAATTAAGTAGTCCAGTCCTAGTACCAATAATGTGCATAGAGGTAAACTCCGGATCAGGCCCCACTTTTGAGAAAATATTTTTTTGAATCAAGGTACCAAATTCAAATTACTTTGAAAGCTCTATACTGGGGTTCGAATAAATATTATTATCGTTGATTACTTTCGATAAAGTCAAACAATTCTCACATGAAATCAAACCATAAACATGTGTCTGCCTTAAAACCAAGTATGAATTTGCTTGAATGAGTGTGCGATTTTTGAGCGACCTTGGCGTAACCCGTAAATTTGGGTTTCCAAAGTCCGATCCGGAAGGATTTCGATGCCAATGAAAATCGTCGCCAAAAAAATCGAAAGAATGGGTTTCTGTTTAAAAGAACATGATTTTAGTTCATCACATATGATCATGGTCTCATGCACAAAAAATCAAGGAAATCCATTTTCTTATTGGAATTTCAGTGGTCGGTTCTTACACGGACAGTCTCTTAATTTTGTAGCAAATATTGAGTTTACTAACTAAAATATCGTTATTTTAGTTAGTGACGCGCAAAGGTGGTAATTGCTTGAAAACACTAACAGATCACGATATTTTGAGCAAATTCAAATATTGTTTTTTTTTTCATTTAAAATATTTCCCTTGTTCTGTCTTCGATTTAGCTGGTTTTGCTATCTATCAAACATACAAGTCAAATTCCTGCGCATGAGCAGAGTATTAATTGCAGCAAACGGCTTTGCGTCATGGGCAGAGCGTTATTTGCAGGTAGTTATTTGCAGTTGCCTCGGCCAATTTGAATTCTAGAAAAAAAATAATTATTTATACGTACCCTTTTTAGAATTCCTGAACCTCTTGCGGGAGGAGGATGTTGTGGAATCTAGACAAAATGATAACGTGAATTTTGTGAATAGAATGCATTATATAGAGAAAGAATCAGCCGTGTATTATATAATCACATTAATTACAGCAGAAATGAGAATATGCTGACCGCGTAGCACTCATGAAATACATGAAGATATAGTAATATATATATATAGAAATATAAATAAGTTAAGAAATATAGATAATAAAGTTATTTCGGGCGAAAGACCCTTAGAATTAAATTCGGAAAAAATAATTTCCGACCTCGCTGGGAATCGAACCGATGCTCTGCCAGCTGAGCTAGAGGTCAGACTGAGAGCAGGCCGGGGTGAAATAGATGTTAGGTCGCGGTATTTATGATGCAAAGATGAGAATATGTGGACCGCGTAGCACTTATGAAATACATGAAGATATAGAAATATAGATAAGTTATAGTTCTTGGGAACGAGGTTATTCCGGGCAAAAGACCCTTGGAATTATTTACAACAGACAGAGGTAAACGTTTACCTCTACACCACAAAGGTCACCCAAATATTAAAGAGTTGTAGATATATTTCTTAATTTAACTTAGCAGTTTAAGAGATTTAAAACGATATTCGGGGGTCACGCATCGTTATAAATCTCGTAAACTGTTAGATAAAATTCTAATATAAGAAATTATATCCCAATATCTCAGCACCTTTATTTAATTTTACGTTGTGAAGGCATGTAAAGTTTTAATTACAATTTCAAATGTCGGTTGGTTCCTAGTGATTATTGCAACGAATAAGGTTCAAGCCAAAATTCGAGACACATTTGTATAGGTCAAATCCCAAGTTTTCAAATTTCAAGCCACGTGAAATCCCATGAGTATCATTTCTTTTTTGTACATTACCAGACACATGAATATGGACACAACTCAAACAAATGTGGCTGGGTAGCCTGTATATCTGGGTCCCGGAAGGGGACTGGGGCGACCACGAGGGCTGTCTGAGAGAGAGAGAGAGGCAAAGAGCCGCCATGTGTAATGTTGTTGAAGAGAGTTTATGTAATAAAAAGTACGTTTAAGGAAATACCTGGGCCACAATTGGTGCCGTGACCAGGATTAAAAACAAAGATGAGTTTCAAGGAGACCGATAAAGGCGAAACGCCGTTTTATTGTGATGGATTTTCAGGTTTAAGTGCAAAAGATTTACGGGTTTCTCAGTCGACACGAGATGAAAACACGAAGCTTTTTCAGGAGCTTGACCGAATTGCTCGACAAATGGAAGTATTACTGTCTCTGGAAGAATGACCGGATTAAAGAGAGTACCAGCAATACAACGACAAATGAAACCGGTTCCAGTATTTCCGGGGAAAGAATCGAAGATCAGCGTGAACGACTGGGTAAGAGAAGTGGATTATTTAATTCGCACATGTCAACTCGAGAACGACGACAAGGAAGCGTTGGATTTACTGGAGCGATACGTTACTTACCAGGCAGCAAATGTGTTTAGACAGGAAGTAGATAAAGGACGAAGGTACCCAGTAGGTTTGAAACGAATGCAGGTTATGTTTGGGGGAAATGAGTGTAGAGTAACAGACCATCTGCAATTTTTTTATTCCAGAGCCCAAAAAGACAATGAAAGTCCAGCAGAATTTGCCATTGAGGTTGCCGATCTCCTTGGAACTGCCGAGAGAGAAGGGAACGGATGCTTTGATTGAGGGACTGACGGATGAAAAACGATAATGCAAGTGAGACTCCTTGTTCCCATGGAAGTTCCGTTTGAACAAATACAAGATGAATTGTTAAAGCTGGAATACGATGAAAAAAGAGTACGTATTCAAGGGAAAGGGGATACAAAATTCTCTTATGAAAGCTATTAAAGAAATAAGAGTAGAGTTAATAGAAGAGTTGAAAAGGATGGAATCCGAGATCGAGGTCGAATTGACAAAATGAACGAACTATTAAACAAAAACGCCGACACCTTCTCAATGACTTCAGACGATTATGGACATACAGAAACGCTTAAGCACAGTATACCTCTTGTGGACGAGACGCCATTATTATTTAAAGTTCCTAGAAGACGTGTAAAGCCAGGGGAATACAAATAATTAGTAAATTCACTAAAGGAGATGGAACAGGACGGAATTATAAAACCAAGCAAAAGTTCTTACTCGTCACCAATTGTGATCGAAAGGAAAAAAGATGGAACAATGAGAATCTGCATCGATTGTCAAATCTTGAATACTAAGACAATCGGAGATGCTTTCCCGATGCCAAATGTAGAAGAAGCACTAGACGCTTTGGGAGGAGCTAAATTCTTCTCCACATTGGATCTAACTTCAGGATACTACCAGATAAGTGTAGAAGAAGAGGATCAGCCTAAAACAGCATTCTCAACACCGTTTTGACTATTTGAGTTTAAGAGTATGCCAATGGGACTGAAAAACAGTCCAGCCACAATTCAAAGACTTATGTTAATTGTTTTTAGAGATATGAACATTGAGAAGTTACTTATTTATTTAGATGATATTATCGTTTTTTCTAAAACTTTTGATGAACATCTTGAACGCTTGCAACAAGTTTTTACTCGTCTTCGTGAGCATGGATTAAAGTTGAAGCCTTCCAAATGTCACTTGTTTCAAGAGGAAGTCAAATACCTTGGACATGTGGTATCACGAAAAGGAATTGCCACAGACCCTGAGAAAGTAAGACAGGTAAAGGAATGGAAAACACCAGAAACGCAGGCCGACGTGCTACGATTATTTTGTATATATGGAATCCCAGAATTACTTCATGCAGACCAAGGAAGAAATTTTGAAAGTGATCTAATGAAGTAATGCGCAGCACGCGTGCGCACTAGTAGGCGCCGTCCTTAAATAGAGATATTTTTACATGTAGCATTTAAGCTTTTAGCTTTTCGAAGAAGAATTTTAAAATACAGCAGTTTTGCATTTTTAAAACCATTAAAAAAAGGTGAATAAATAAAGACAACAAAATTTCAGTATGTATAAAAATAAATAAAGTACAGCATGAATAGCGCTTTGTACGGGATTGTCCCACTCGTTGGTTTTGTATCTAAAATTTCACTAGTTCCCTGCACTCGTTCGATTTCAGATACTTTTCCAACACGTGTGAATTGAAAGTCCCGTACGCGCGCGCTTTTCATGAAGTAATCTTTATTTCCTTTAGCCAATCCAGACTCAGCAATAATATCACATTGATCGTAGAATGACACCTGTCATGAAGTTATTATAAATAGAGCTCATGTAATTATTTAAGTCAGAATAGAAGAAGAGAGTCAGAGAAGAGAATAAAGATGCCGTAGCTCGAACTGAGAGAGGTCGACCGTGGTTTCGACGAGCTGAGGTCCAGCTCCATAACAGAATCTTTATCTCAAAAGAATGGCATGTGGTCTGAAATGGCAAAATATTATTCCTTAATAGAAATTCATGGATCCAATGAAAGAATTTGACGAAAAAGCCTGAACCGAGTTTTACCCCCGTACTCTAAACCATAACCCTTTTCATACTGCTTTTGTTCTTTAAATATGACTATTGTTCCTGTGTTCGCTTAGGAATTAATATTTTAATATGAAAGAATTTTAAAAACCATTATGGTATAGCATTCAAAACAAAACTGTACGCAAGCTGCGAACCCAGGTGTTGGATCGTTTGGATGCTGACTTCGCCTTCAAAACTTTTATGGAGGGAGATACGGATGAAACTATGGATGAAGAAAGAGCAGAAAGAATAATTGACTTAATTCCTAAAGGTAATTACCGCTTGGAATTAACGTTCATGAAATATTACGACGGCGAATGGATAATAGAAAGGGGTCGTAATCCTATCCGGGCGTTTGGTAAGCAAAGCTTGTTCGTTTTAAACAAGCAAACGCGCCCCGGAGCGTTGGTGGGCATCGACATGCTGTTCTATGAAGTTGCTTACCCTGTTACGGTAGTTATTTATGCTGCTTATGAGATCAAAAAGCCGGATGTTAAAAAGCTTAAGCCAATGCGACATCCTGGTAACTATGTGGGTAAGTTAGTAAGAGAATTCTTTGAGGATTCTTCCCGTGGTGGTAAGCTTATGTTGAAAAGAAGAGAAGCCATCAGAAAATGGGAAGATGCTACTCGTAGGGCTGGAGCAACGATAGACAACATCAAAAAATTAGAAACTGCCTTAGAAAGGCGCATACACGTAAAATATATCAATGACGGGTACATTTATCCTGGGACGCACAAATACGGAGGCAGAGGTGCTCCTATAGTCATCTACCAGCATTATGGACACGCCTGGCGTGAACTTAGGTTTCCGAAGAAGAAAGAGACTAAGGTCTATGAAACTTCCCCATTGGTAGACTTAATCCATGAGAACTCAATATGGTTAATGGATTCAGAAGGAAGTCAGTTTATTACCCAAGATGGTACCCTATACCGTCCGGAGGTAGAGCATCAGCGCATCCAAAGCGCTTGTGAGACCTTAGTTGAAGACTTCTCAGACGAGGTCCTCAGCAGCGGCAGCTTGGACTTTCTAGCCGCAAAGAAAAGAAATGGCTGGAGACCAACCCCAAAGGAATTCAAGGACATAGCCAAAGCCTGCGTAGAACACGGTCATGGAGGTCTTTGGAATATGGAGTACGACGAAGACGAATACGTATCTTTAGACATGAAGCACTGCTATCCTGCCAGCTTCAAAGGCCTAGGGGATTGTAAGGAATATTATAACCGCTACGGGCACCCAGACTCTCAATTCTTTCGTGTTTCGTTAGACGGCCACTACGACGCCCCAGCTACAGGATTTGTTAGGCTGACCTCTTGGAAGTTACCAAAGACCTTACACCCCATAATTTACGCTTGGTATGGTAAGCATCTGCAGGAGAAAGAATGGATACCCGTACCCTTGCTAAAGTTCTTTGAAGAGCGCCAATTGCTAAAATACACCGCGCATGAAGCCACACTTTGCCACAGTAGCTTCACGAAGTGGTTACCGGAGCACAACCCAACCGCAAGAATCGTCAAAGGAAAGTTCACGCAAGGTGCTAAGGAGTGAGAACATATGCAAAGACGCCTAATAACGGACGAAGGCGAACTAAGCTCCGTTATCAAGCGCGCCCATGAACAAGGAACGATGGTGTCATAGAACCCGAGCAAAAAGAACGTAAGTGGAATGCTTTGTGTTACTACCAGGACCATCGACCGCAGTATTACCAACTGCATGCCAGCATGCTAGCATATGCGCATATTAACCTTCTCGCAATGCTCCTACGTTTTGACAAAGAGGACGTACCGCGCGTAGCCACGGATTCCTTGTACGTAAAACCGCACGTCTTAGAGAAGATGAAAGAATTCTACACAGAAGATGAGTTGGCGGAAAGTGGTCAATGGCGCGTCAAAGATGAAGAAATAAGAGCTTGGAGAGAACGCGTAGAATTTCTTTTATGGCGTCCTTGGGTTTTATTCCCGTAGCCCTGGCCGCCTCGTTGTTCAAAGCCGCGACGACCTGGGGGAGTCTCTGGGTCCATTCCTTGTTTCGCTTAGAGGGATCTTCCAGCTCTTTCCAATACTGGTATCCAAAGAGACGCTCAGCCAGGGTCTTATTGAATCTTTCGGCTTCGGCTCTTCTTATCTTAGTGTCGTGGTCTTTTACGTTCTTGGTAACCACGCCCATGAACTCTGTCCCTGCATCCCCTTGCAGCAGCTTAGGCCATATCAAAACGCGCTTATAAATCTTACTAAGGGCTTCTGCGACTTCCCCAGAATCCTTGCTGGTTATGGGTTCGGCGTCCTTGTATCTGCTTGGGATATCGACTACGGTTAAAGCGTATCTATAGGTCTTGTGAATGCTAAAGCTGCAATAACACCACCTGCTACCACGCTAACCATTATATTTTAGGGAGGTACTTTTCCTTCTGTAGGTAGTCCTTAAGGGCAATGCTGCCTGGTACTGCAGCAATCATCTTAGCAAAGCCTGTAATGCTCTTGCTTGGGTCTTCAGTAAAGTCTTCTTTGAGCACTTTCTTACCTACCCAACCAATACCTGCGACAATAGAAGTAATAATAGCTGCATCTTCGACGGTTTTCATCAATGCGGACGACATATATAACAAGGAGAGGAGGTTATTCCATCTCGGGTATTCTGCTCTTCTTAGGAGACTCCACATGCACAGCCTTGAATTCCGCTTTTGGCTTATTTGCAGCCCGCCACTGAAAATAGAGACTGCCTGCTGCTATAACGAGTCCTGCTCCTCCGATAAGGTATCCAGGATTAATAAAGGATTCGCCTTCGTCCTCCTCTTCCTTCTTTTCCTTCTTTGTTTTGTTCTTTGTATTCATCTCAGCGAGCTTCTTCCCCGCAGCGACTCTGCCCGGAGCTTTTAGGCTTGGTGATTTTTTGCTCTTGAGGGGTTTCCTCCACCTTCGATTCGGTGTCACTCATCCTATATTAGGGACTTGAAGGACTTGACAAGTAACTTGATAATGACTTGACGATGACTTGATGACGACTTGACGATGACTTGATGACGACTTGATGACGACTTGATAACGACTTGACAACGACTTGACTAAGTACTTGGGGTGACTTGACTAAGTACTTGTGGTGACTTGACTAAGTACTTGTGGTGACTTGACGTTGAGATCAGCAAGTGCCGCCTGGAATACTTTCTCGTCTTCTCTATCCTTCTTAAAGTCCTTCCAAGAGGTCCCAAAAGAACTTAGTACCTCCTTCAAGTCGACATGCTGAGCTACGTGAGGTCCTAAAGATGCGACTGCCATTAACTTACCGCACTTCAAAGACAACCACCGCAGGTTATCTTAAGTTCTTGAGCAATGACATAGTCCTCACTTATATCCTTCCGCAGCGCCTCCACGTCGTCTATAGGCAGTGCAAGTGCAAGCAATTTAGTGGCAAGTCGGATAGCGGAGTCTGCTACGGCGTCCGTGGTCTTACTTGCAAGGGCAGCCTCGTACCTCTTATGGAACTTTTTGACTTCCTCTTCAGACAACTTATTAACTTGCTCATGCGTCAACTCCTTGCCTATCATTTCCTTACACTTTCCCGAAGACACAAGGATGTTAAGAGGGTGTCTCTGTAACAGCGTGCCACTCGATCTGGGCTCGAAAAATAGATTTTTTTTATATTCCTACCATCGAAAGTACTATCTATCCTCACTACAAAATTGCAGTTAGAATCGTTCTAAATTCTTTTTTCCAGCCGCTATGCGAATTTTTGTCCATCGACCCAAAATCAGTGAAAGACGCCGATTTTCGAGGTCGGCCGATAGCTACTTTCAAAGTCCGTTTTCTCGGATTTGTCTGCACATGAAAGCTAATTTTTCTATTCAGAACTTTAGTCTGGTGTAACTTCTGCATTAAAACAGCGATAGTTTTTTTTGGAATGCGCGAAGAGACTACTGAAGACGTGACATGGAAAGCTAAGATTATGAGACCTCGAATATTGCAAATTTCTCATTTGTGGCACCTAACCCAGTCCTAAAACATCATTCAACCTTGAGATAAGAAGCTATTTTCTAGATCTGTGCAATAAAATTTGCGGCACATTGCGTTTCTACGAAATGAGCTAAGTTTCAAATTGTTCTATTTTCAGTTATTTCCTTCCGTGACACGACAGGCCGTTGAGTCTGTGACGGCTACTTCTTTGCACATTATCCACAATACCATTACCTAAAATATAATATGATGAATTAAAAACCTTAATTTTACGATATTTGTTTCATTACAAAAGATTTCAATGATCTACGGCTTTATTTAATAGTGTTTTTATAAGCTGTTTTGAAATTTCAATTTTTAGTGCATTTTTTTTATTTGCATATCTCGAGGTCGGGAGGTCAATTGTTATTTGTTTATTTAATTATAGTAAAGAAATCTTTGCTTTATCTCGAAATACGCTAAAAACGATCCAAAACTGAGAAGTGTTCTTGCCTGTAGAGCTGAATATTTCTAGTTTTTAGTTAAAGGTTACATATTATTCATATCATTGTAAGTAAAGGATGTATTGGTCCGCGTTAGGGAACGGTCATTTATTAGAGGGAGGGGTGGGCTGCTCTATAAACACCCTTTCGTACTCCTTAACATTTTACCCACCGAAAACCCTTTCCCTTCTCCACTAGCTTGTGTCTGATACCTGTGTTTTCCATAGCATTCTCAGATTCACGAGATTCTATGCTTTAAATTTGCTATGAAAATGTAAACTAAATAGCTTTATACACTATATCAAACCTGAAATAGGTGACTAAAAACGCATGACCCCCAAAAATGTAAGCATAATTTCATGCAGCCCCTCGATTTTGGTTGAACAAAAAGGTATGGCCCCCTCCCCATTTGCACCAGCCCAACCCCCCCCCCCCCCCCCCTCTGAATCTGAATCTTTGTACTAAATACCAGGGAATAGCGCAGCGCGCTGATTCTAAAAATAGCTTAAAGATTCGGACAAACATTGCATTCTGTTTACCCGCTACGAGGATTATACGAATATCGGCTGTGAAAATTATCTGCTGAAAGTGAACTTGTAAGTTTGTTTGTCCAAATTTCGCCTTTGTCTTCGTTCTTATGACGTCACGGTTGCGCTGCGCTATTAGACTAGAACGTCTCTATTAAGGACTCAGGCAAAAAAATAAATATAAAATACATAAATAAACAAATGACGTTTATTATGAAATATTGTACTATGAAATATTTATGAACATGATTTCAGAAATGAAATTGCTATGCCTGTCCTTAACTTGTTGCATTCACTTGCACCAAGAAGATCGGCGTTTATATCTTCTAGTTAGTTCTTTCCTGTAAAAAATGGATTTTAGCCTTTGCAGCTTTAAAGAAGGCATCAAAAAAATAACTTGTGGAAGCTTAAGAGGGTTTAATTAATTGAAAAAGAAAAAGAAAGAAGGAAACGAAGAAAGAAAGAAGGAAACGAAGAAAGGAAGGAATGAAGGAAAAGAAAGAAAGAAAATGAGTGAGTAAGTATGTAAGTCATGATAAGGTTAGTCACTACGTTATATTATTATATAGTTATATCAATATGAAATCAAAGAATAAAAAGTAGGAACAAATGAAAGTGAAAGGAAGAATGAGAAAAGGAAAGACAAAAAAGAGAAAAATAGCTAATAGTAGTTTATGTATGTATTTTAGCTTGGAGAAATGTATTATTTGGATCATATTTCTTTTCTTTATGACTCTAAGCTTAATTAAATCTCTATTATCTGGACCACAGCAATATGTGTATATACATCAAAATAGCCTTGTACTGATTGACTGTTTTAAAATCGCCTTGAAAATAATATCAGCTGCGAACGCATGTAGGTGACCAAAGAATTTGCTGTTGTAATAATAATGATGATGATCAATGATGATGATGATAATAATGATAATAATAATACTAATGATAATAATGGTTTATTTGAAGCATATCTACAGAGTAGCTCTATATCTTCAAAATTATTGGAGGATCCAGTGCCCGCAGCCCCCACTTCTGTATGATCATAATTTTCACAATCACTCGTTCTGTAGTTTGTTTGTACCTGTTGCAAAAATTGTCGTCTCAGCCGAAGAACAGTCAAGACTGCAAAGTATTTTTCGAAAAAAAAAGATAGTATGTGCAGCTCGAAAATATCGGAAGGACTAAATACCTTTTCACAAGTGAAAATGATGGATAATTTATATTAAAGGAAATATAAACGTTGAGACTGATAAATGACTGACAATGATATCAATAATATGTACGTTAGAAATATTCAGCGCTGCAAACAAGAACACTTCTCAGTAAGTAGTAAGCGCGAGGATTTCTTTACTAAATTTGCTATTATTAAAGTGTATATGACACGAAACAATTTCACCGTTTAAAATGTAGAGTTTGTTAGTAATCATAAATATATGGTAATAAAATTTGTTTTAAAAGCTCATTTCTTGAGATATTTGAGAAAATTAAGCCCAATTTGTGACGTCATCTTGTTGACACATACTCTAGATTGGTAGTAACGCACTAAATATAAATTGTAATTCGTATAAAATAACAACAAAAGGCATATTCTTTTGGGCTTCATTTGATAGTTAGATGCCAATAAACTACACATTTTAGTTAACATCAATTTTTTTCGTGTCATATGCACTTTAAATAAACAAATAACGATTGACCTCCCGACCTCGAGATATGCAAATAACAAAAATGCACTAAAAATTGAAATTTCAAAACAGCTTATAAAAACACTATTAAATAAAGCCGTAGATCATTGAAATCTTTTGTAATGAAACAAATATCGTAAAATTAAGGTTTTTAATTCATCATATTATATTTTAGGTAATGGTATTGAGGATAATGTGCAAAGAAGTAGCCGTCACAGACTCAACGGCCTGTCGTGTCACGGAAGGAAATAACTGAAAATAGAACAATTTGAAACTTAGCTCATTTCGTAGAAACGCAATGTGCCGCAAATTTTATTGCACAGATCTAGAAAATAGCTTCTTATCTCAAGGTTGAATGATGTTTTAGGACTGGGTTAGGTGCCACAAATGAGAAATTTGCAATATTCGAGGTCTCATAATCTTAGCTTTCCATGTCACGTCTTCAGTAGTCTCTTCGCGCATTCCAAAAAAAACTATCGCTGTTTTAATGCAGAAGTTACACCAGACTAAAGTTCTGAATAGAAAAATTAGCTTTCATGTGCAGACAAATCCGAGAAAACGGACTTTGAAAGTAGCTATCGGCCGACCTCGAAAATCGGCGTCTTTCACTGATTTTGGGTCGATGGACAAAAATTCGCATAGCGGCTGGAAAAAAGAATTTAAAACGATTCTAACTGCAATTTTGTAGTGAGGATAGATAGTACTTTCGATGGTAGGAATATAAAAAAAATCTATTTTTCGAGCCCAGATCGAGTGGCACGCTGTTACAGAGACACCCTCTTAAGTTGCTCCTTAAGGTTACTTTCGTCTAACTGTGTGGGGACTTCATCTAACAACTGATCAATCTCCATATATTCTAACGTCATATGGAAACCTCAAAGAGAAGATCATCTTGGAATGTTGGTGTGTCTTTAGATGTCGCATGTATTCGTGCAACTGTTCCTTGGATATCTCACCACCGTAGTCAGAGAGGATGGTTTCCAGATCGCTCTTACTTGGAGTATAAAATACGACCAGGGCGCCAATGTTTTTCCTAAAGGGCTTAGAGACACTGGTAAGCTGCTGGGAAAGCAACCAAACGCTGATATTGTCATGTCTGCCGCTAAAGGCAACTCGGATGTGCGTCTCTTTACGTCGTCCCCGCAAGCAATGTCGTCCAGTATGAGGAGCGTCTGAGTATCTTTAGGGAATTGTCGATACCAAAACATTAAGGTGGTTGGATAACTCGTTAGGGTCTAAGATATCTACAAAGAAGTCGTCATCTTTCACGCCTTTGCCTTACCAGGTGCGGTTATTCACATAGGTAGGGCAGAGCAGCACTATGTAGTCGAATCGATATCTAAAGGACCCTAATAGCTGCTCTACTACGAACTGTGTCTTTCCGCAGCTGGTAGGTCCTACTATCAGAGCGTTACAAGGCATGTGATCTGGGTTCATTTATATCCTGGTATATATGGACCCCTCAGAAGTAGTGCAAAAGTTCGTTAACAATATCAAAGATAAGGACGACACGATTGAAATGCATAGGGAGGAGATTGACCGTTTGAAAGAGCGCGTGCAGGAGTTGTACGATGAAATGTGTGGTTTGAAGCGCGCGGAACGGTTTGGTGCGTTAGTAACGATGGCAACGTGGGCTAAGGAGTCCGTTAAGGACTTTATGAGGTATCTCATATAAGGTTTAATAAATTCTTATTATATATGGAGTGTACACACTGCAACAAGAGGCTAAGCAGCAAACAAATGTTAAAATACCACGTCGAAAAGAAGGTCTGCAGGAAGTCGCGGGACCGGCGCTGTGAGCACTGCAGTCGCCAGTTTAGCACCGCGCAAATGTTAAAGTACCACGTGGATAACAGGGTGTGTCTGAAGAGCATCTGTGAGCGTTGTGAGGAAGATAAAGACGACATGTGGCATTTACACCGCTGTCGACGGTATGAATTGCATGGTGTGGCCTGTGAAACTCACGGCGACATTGCGGCCCGGTGTTGTCCTAAGGAAACGACTGCAAAGTTAACGCGTCGTAAGAAGGAAATAGACGCAACCTTTGCCATGTTTGACCGCCTTGAAGGTGTGCGCTGGGAAGACAGGGAGCATTGGGAGGCGAAGTGTAAACGTTGCGGTTGCAATAGGATATTAGTCGTAGCTATTGGGTAGTCCTCCTTAAGAAGATAAAGGGTTAACCTTATCCGTATATATTACTGGAGGCTTATCATCGTCGGGTATTCGAGGCATCCTCGACTTGGGATAAGTAAAGATAGCATTCGCGCCGCCTTGATAATTTGGCACCAAGGGCAGGGTAGTCATGGTGCTAATAGGATTATGATTCCAAATAGCATCAGTCGAAGAGTAAAAGGTCGGAGCGGTATTTATCCAAATGCGGTCGTTGCTAGTATTTAACTCGTCGAAACGTATTTGAAGCTTTGCATATTTACAATTGGCTATCATGTGAAAGGTTACTGGCACTATATTTTCTGCGCTTGTTGGGGTGGGCTCAAACAAAAAATGGGTTGTATTCCTAGTATTTTTCTTCGTTCTGTAAGGCAGCAATGGGTGGTCGTTCTCGTCAACGACCCTAAACCCGACATTAGCCGAAGCCTCCGCCGAAATGCAAATGGTGCATATGATTAATCCTAGACCTCCAACCTCCACCCACAATCCAGTGTCATGCCAATTATCATTGTTTTTATACACTTTTTCCTCTAAATGATGAAGAAACCAATCTTCCTTTACGTGTGGATTCATATATTTAAAGACTAACCACCGTCAAAGTGCTAATGGTTGCGTGATTATATCTCACGTCTCTTTGATCTTCTATGCTATTTACGCAAACGCTCCCAGTATCGTCTACACGAATTTGCAGCTTTACTTTTCCATGGCAACCATGTGGAAAGTCCAAACAGACAGGTTTTTGGTGCTACCGGGGTTGGGCTCTACGGAGAAATGCGCAGGCTCCCTGTTTTTCGTCTTTGTACGCATGGGCTGTAGTATGCTATTCTCATCCAGGAACCGGAAGCCGACGTTGGCGTGACTATCCTTGCCAATGCAAATACTACAAATGATTAACTTCTTCCCTGAGTAGTTTAAGTCTACGGACATCCCAGTGACATCAGCCCAAGATGATTGGAAGTATTTTTTCTCACCTGTGTAAGTCGTGTAAACACAATCTACTCCAGTTACGTAGGGGTTGTTCATCGCCATATATAATAACTCAAACCAATGCTTGCGGCTGTTAGACCTACCTTTAGTAAGTTATGGTCATATTCCTCGGGTATCGTAGGCATGACCTTCTTTTTAACGATTTTTGGTTCTACAGGCGGCTTCGTTTTGTGCTCCTTCTTTGGCTTCTCTACGAAGTGTGGAGTCCCTTCAAAGGTGTCGGAGTTAACGTCATTCAATCCAAACTTCATATTCTTGGTAGCTTTTTGGAGTTTGTTGTTGTATCCTACTACAGAACGAGTATTTATAGATAAGTTACTGGGCATTAGCCAACAACCTGGGGCTACTGCATAGTCCAATCTTGCTTTAGAATTTTGTATAGCTAGTTGGTAACGCTGTACGCCTTTGCTAATGTCTCACTCCAAAATTGAACTTTTAAATAAGTCCAAGGCTTTCCGTCGCGTATTTTCTGCGGCACCGATATTTCTAATTATGCTTGATCGGGTATTTAATTGAGCTCCAAGGATAGAATACACGTAAGCTTCTATGCTGCGGTTTAGACGAGCAAGACCGGCTATAGTTAGTCCTTTACCTACTGGAGGTATGAAATTAAGATATTACTTTGCGTGTTCATCGTTGGTTATGTGGATAATCAATGGATTAGCCCCTGCGTATTTACCACCCTCGTCTTTGAACAGAGGTCCGTCTCTAGCTACCTTAGTGTTCTTAGCATTTGGCTCAAAGAAGGTGCTGCTATCGTAAGTTACTTTATGATAGCCTGTGTTCCATTGTAGCCGCAATGCATGGACTTCCTTATCGCTTAGTTTGTGTCCACCAACTCCCCAATAAGCCCAAATATGTCCTAGGCCATTATTGGCTCCGGCAGTGCATCAGAAGTCTTTTCCCACTACTCCAAACTCCTTACACAGTCTGTCGTAGGCAGGCACGTCGTATTTGTTGTCTCTGGGGTCAAACGCAGCGTCTCTTGGTAGGGCAATAACACCCATCTCATACAGTATTCTTCGTACTGTAAAGTGAAAATGAAACACGGCAAAGTTCAATTGCTGTGGCCTGTATCGCATGTTTGGCCCACCTAACCATTCATGAGATTCCTTAGCTGTGGTGTGATTTATAGGAACTTCCATGAAGATATCCAGCAGCTTTAACTGAAAGGAATCACTGTTAGAGACCCGCATGTTCAACGTTAGGTCCAAATTTGGGTGTTCATCAAATGGTACCGCAGGTATCGGATAAGTACTGGTACTAAATAATAATTCATTTGACCAACTGGGCGTAACAGGTTTCGGCTTATCTATTTGATTAACCGGCTTAGGGGTTAAGTCCGCGTTGCTGTACATTCTAGAGCCATTGTAGTAAATCCCGTCGGGTCTTCTTTCAAACTTACTGGCGTCTGAATGCGGAAACATCTTCCTAAATGCTCTCCAATTCCAGTAATCCCGATTATCGTGTTGTGGCTGCTCCTCACTATCATTCCCAAAAGCGTCGTACATTAGTATATATAATGGATGTTATACCATCAGCACCTCAGGTGTACCCAGATGTTCCAAACTACCACACTACCACTAAAGACACATGTCCCAACGAATTGAATGCTGAAAACTTCCGCTTGAATAAAGCGAATTTAATCCTGGCTTATTTGGAAGGACAGACAAAACATTACGAAAACGTTAGAAAGAAATACGTCAGAGCCCGGAGTACGCTACATAAAATTGCGATAACTTCAGGTTCCATGTCTGTAGCATTAACGGGTACTGGCGTTGCTACTTCCCTTACCGGCCCTAGAATAATTGTTGGAGTTCCTTTGGCCGGCGTTTGGGCAGCCTGTGGTATCATTTTAGCCGTTGCTACGGGCATTATGAAACAGTTGTCAAGCAAAATATCCAAGCATGACACGACAATAGCTCTGTCAAGGGCTAAAGTAAATACGATTACTGACCTTGTCTCAAAGGCTTTGCGTGACAGAAAGATAGACGACGTAGAATTCTCGCTTATCTTAGCCGAAGAGGAAAAGTATGAGAAATTAAAGTCGGACATAAGGAATAAAAAAACAGTCGTAAAAGAGGAGGCAAAAGAGGAGCTTCAAAGAAAACTCGCTCAATAAATATTTGTTTTGAAAAGAGCGTGACAGGATTCTATTTACATATCGAACGCCAGCTGTCTGGGTCATATGCAAATTAATTTCACAAATATATTTCACAAATGTGAAACGTTTTCACAAATTTACTTCACAATTGTGAAAAAACTTGTGAAGGTTTTGATTAGCTAAGAAAAATTACGTCATAGCCTGTGAATCCATCCTAACAGGGGGTGGTTGGGGTCAATTTTGTAAAATATTTCATAGATTACGTCAGGGCAATAAGGAATATCCTTATCCAGCCGACAAAACATCCACTCGGCTCTGCTCATATCAGAAACCTCAGGAATAGACTTACCGGTTATTTGAGACAAAAAATAGGGAATAGCTTTGTAATATTTCCCTAGTTTTAGTTTTTTCAGCGTTTTCCGTAGGCTTTGTGGCGTTGGTTCTTCTAAATGGTCTATGATTTTCTTCTTTACTTCGTCGTCTAAATATACCGGCTGATGACCTTGAATGTGACTCATCCGGTCTCTGAAGTATTTTATTCTCTTGTATGGAGTCTTCTTACGACCTCCGTTAAAGTAATATTGTTCCCTGGTAGCACAAAGCACGGCATTGCGAATGTTCTTACCACACTCGTAACACTGTGCTGACGTGTCATCTTCTATTCGCATTTTTTTACCATAACACCAGAACCCTTTGGGCTTGGGTATGTTTTGGTATAATGTGGGGGCAGCAGCATAAAAAGAACGAGTCTCTAATGTAGAAAGCATACGCCTATTGGACGGCCTTAAAAATAATGAATTATTCGATCTGAGAGAATAAACAGAGCAGGACTTAATAGACAATACGTTACTAATATAGCTAGGCGAGATATTATAAATAGCTTTAAAAGTAATAATTAAAAGCTTCAAAATACGTTAGCCAGTGCCGAGGTATGATCAATCTTAGCCAGATGCATTTGATTTTCCAAACTGCTATGTGGTTTAGTTTGGGTACAATCATCCCCATACAAGATATGATGATTTAAACACATTTGTACGTTAGCTAGACCAAACTGAACTTGTTAAGGATGTCTGATATCACGCCAGTCTACTGTAAAAAGCGACCGCACTAAAGTTAATATCGAATTACCTCGACGTTTTTCCGCTCAGCATGAAGTAGAGCGCTTGGAACCCATTCTTCATCCTCATTTTCCAGGTCCTCAAAACGCGCACGTTTACGAGCCCTCTCTGTTATGTCATCTTGGTTGCTCTCGCTAAAACAAACAAAAATTATTCTACTGCGTTTCTTTTGTTATTATTTTGTTTCAAAACTTGTAACAATAATAAAAATAATGTTGAAAATTTATTGCATTTCTATAGTGCAAATCTCAAATTTTTTTCATTTGCTCTGTAACATAGATGAAAATATATTTAAAAAAGCATAAACTATACTAATAATAAAATATACCATTAAATATAGTATAAATTTATTAGCAATATAAGCGATTAAAAAAATCCGCGAAAGCCATATAAAATAAAAAGGTTTCAATCATTTCCTAAAATTAGTCACAGTTGGAGCTCGTCCTGGCCTACAAAGATAGTCTGTTCAATAAATTGGGGGTAGCTAGCATAAATGATTGATCTCCTAATACACATATGCTTAAAATTAACATGCTCAAATATTCCATTGCTATTCACATGTAAACCATAACTACTCTCTGTCTCTTAAGTATTCAGGAACACAGCCATTGAAAAAATCTTGTATTTTAAAAATATTTTAAATTATATACGAAAAATAACAGGAAACCAATGCAAATTATACAGTAATGGTGGTATCCTACAATATTTAGATTTATTATGAATTTTTTTGGCTGAAGCATTTCGCACTCTGGGTTTTGTGCAGTTGTTAATCTGGGAATCTATATCAAGCAGGCTATTGCAGATATCTATCCTGCTGGAAGCAAAGTCATGGACATTTGAACTTCAATTTGTCCATCTAGACATTTTTTTTCTTTTTTGTATACGGGAATGGTCCTATAATCTTTAACAGTGATCGCCTTGAAACGTTGCATTTAATCCCTTCTTAGAAGAGGATTATTTAGCAACTACTGCTGATATAGAGCGTGATTAGCAATTCTTCAATAGTAAAAAGTAAATATATGTAGATGATGGCTAGTAAACACTAGCGTGGTCTGCGTCGGCGTTTCTAATGAAACAGTAATCGTAGATTGATAAGTTTTACACCATAGTGAAAATAGAAACTGACGTTTCAATTACTCCGACGAAGGACTAACGTCCGAAACGTCAGTTTCTATTTTCACTACGGTGTAAAACTTATCAATCTACGATAACTTGTTGCAGTAGATCAAGTCTTGTTAATGTGTGAGTTCATTGATAGTATAGAGTGGAACCACACCCCTAAGTTCTTTACAGTCGATGCAGGTGTTATTTCTGAATCGCCAATAGTAATACTATTGAGTTAAACTTCAGAAAGTTGCTGTTTAGTGCCTATCACAATACACTCAGTTTTGTCAGAGTTGAGAAGCAGTTTATCAGTAGTCATCCATCTGACATCATCACGCAATACATCTTTGAACAGCTCCAATCAGCTTCATCTTGACCAGTTGCATCATTGGGACTGTATGGAACATACAGCTTTGTATCATGCGCATAACAGATGGAAGGTGACCTTTGATCACATCAAATAGTTTACTTGCATAAACAGTAAATAGCAACGGCCTCACAAAAGGGCTCTGTGGCACTGCAGAACCTAAATTGAACAACTCTTAGATAGTGTCGTGTTGACTAAGATACGTTGAGAACGTCTTTAAAGATAAGAATGTAGCCAGTCAATTACCATTCAGACATTGCAAAATCAGAATGTCGTGGTCAAGTCCAAAATAATTAGTATTATAAGGTGTTTTTTATTCATGTTCAATAGGATGTCGTTCTTGACTCCCAATAAAGATTTTTCAGTGCTAAAGTGTGTCCTATAAAAAATAAACGCTCATGTGATTATGACCGCACTTTCATTTAGCTTTGAGGTAAAAGGTAAGTCACTGACTGGAGGTAATTTTTCGAAATCCCAATCAAGGCCAGGTTTTTTTCAGAAGAGCTACTATCAAAGATTCGTTCTTTGGAAATTCTCCAGATCGTAGAGATGCGTTGATAAATTCGGTAATTATAGGCAACAGAATATCACACTGACTAAACAGCCAAGGTGGCATGAAATTAGAGTAGAACTCTGTTGGAGCTTTCTTCATCAAAGACACAAAAGCGTTAATTTTATAACTTTAAATATGGTGAGATCAGCAATATTCTTTGTGCTACGCCATTTGTTCTGAGCTCTTCTTCTTTCTCGTTTCACTTCCCTTATGTCATTGTTAAAGCATAGAGTTTCTTTTCCACCAAGGAAACATTTTGGTCAGAGTTTTCTCATAAACAAGAAATCAGCTCATCAAAAGAATCTGGAGGAACTCTAGCCTTTATAATTAATGATAATAGATTTATACTTCCTGTATGAAATCGTCTTAACAGAAAGGAAAGGTTTAATGCTGTTCAGTTCTCAAAGAACAGCTTCATGATCAGAGGTATATCTATCAATAAGCAGCAGTAAGGGGGACACGCGGTCGATGTCAAAGATTTACGGGTTTTACAGGCGGTTTAAGGAACGGGTCGGCAGCGGGGATAACCCGCGCGTTGAGTCCTTACTGCTGCTTTGTCCGAATACCGCAAACGGAGGTTAAGATGTTTCATAGATATAGATGGACACCATCACAAGCATTCGTAACAAAACTGTACGCCGACTGCGAACTCAGGTGTTAGATCGCCTGGATGCGGACTTTGCCTTCAACGTTTATGGAGGGAGATACAGACGAGGCGATGAACGAGGAAAGAGCAGAAAGGATAATTGACTTAATGCCCGATGGTAATTATCGTTTGGAGTTGACGTTCATAAAGTATTTAGACGGTGAGTGGATAATAGAAAAGGGGCGCAATCCTACCAGGGCTACAGGTAAGCAAAACCTGTTTGTCTTAAATAAACATACGCGTACTGGAGCACTTGTGGGGATTGATATGTTGTTCTACGAGGTTGCTTATCCGGTCACTGTGGTCATTTACGGCGCGTACGAGATTAAAGAACCGGACATTAAGAAGCTTAAACCAATGCGTTCAATGAGAGTTCTTTGAGGATTCCTCTAGGGTTGGTAAGTTAACTTTAAAGAGAAGAGAAGCCATCAGGAAATGGGAAAAGGCCACTTACAAGACCGGAGGAACGATAGACAACATTAAGAAGTTGGAGGTTGCTTTAGAAAGGCGCATAGACGTGAAAGACATCACCGACGGCTTCATTTACTCCGGGACACATAAGTACGGTGGCAGAGGTGCGCCTATCGTAATTTACCAGCATAACGCACACGCGTGGAGGGAATTGCCGTTCCCAAAGAAGAAGGAGACGCGCGTTTACAAGGAGTCACCACTCGCAGAGCTAATACACGAGAATTCCATATGGTTAATGGATGCGGAAGGAAGTCAATTTATGGCCCAAGACGATACTTTACTTCGTCCTCAGCTGGAACACCAACGCATTCAAAGCGCCTGCGAGACTTTAGGGGAGGACTTCTCTGACGAGGTTCTTAGTAGTCGCAGTTTGGACTTCATAGCAGCCAAAAAAAGGAACGGGTGGAAATCCACACCGGAGGAGTTCAAAGACATAGCTAAAGCCTGTGTAGAGCACGGTCACGGTGGTCTGTGGAACATGGAATACGACGAAGACGAATACGTGTCTTTGGATATGAAACACTGTTACCCTGCCAGCTTTAAAGGTCTAGGAGATTGTAAGGAATATTACGACCGTTACGGACATCCAGACTCCCAATTCTTCCGCGTGTCTCTGAATGGTCACTACGACGCCCCAGCAACGGGGTTTGTACGGTTGACCACCTGGAAGTTAGCGTCGGGCCTGCATCTAATATCTATGCGTGGTACGGGAAGCACCTGCAGGAGAAAGAAATGATACCGGTGCCCTTATTGAAGTTCTTTGAAGAGCGTAGGCTGCTCGAATACAGAGCGCATGAAGCCATACTTTGTCACAGCGCCTTCACACAATGGTTACCGGAGCATAACCCCACAGCGCGTGTGGTCATAGGTAAATTCACACAGGGCGCTAAGGAGGGAGAGAAACATATGCAGCGGCGTTTAATAACAGACGAAGGAGAGCTAAGTTTCCTTATAAAGCGCGCACATGATGATTGAACGATGGTATCCTTGGAAAAGTGGGACTACCTTTTCGACGATCAGCTGCACAAATGGAATGCGCTTTGTTACTATCAGGAGCATCGACCGCAATATTACCACCTGCGTGCTAGTATGTTAGCATATGCGCACGTGAACCTCTTAGCAATGCTACTGCGGTTTGACAAAGAGGAAGTGCCGCGCGTTGCTACGGATTCTTTGTATGTCAAACCGCACGTACTGGAGCGAATGCGAGAATTCTACACTGCTGATGAAGTCGCAGAAAGTGGTCAATGGCGCGTCAAAGATGAGGAGATAAAGGCATGGAGATCGCGTGTAGAATACCGTGGAGACCACACCCGCGGCGCTGTTACGCCGACCGCGGAAACCCTACCTACAGTTGCGGACCCCATTTCTTACAAATGCTTCTCCTACCTTTACGGGGACGGGAGGTATTGGTAAGACAACGCGCGTATTGAAGGTGTTTCCTAAGATAAAGGTGTTAACGCCGACGCAGCGGTTGGAAAGGGAATTGTGCAGCATGGGCTACGATGCACAGACTTATCACAGCTTCTTTCGCTGGAATGGTCAAAAGTGGGTGCCGGAAGCAATACGTGAAATACCTCCGGTGATACTTTGGGATGAGATCTGTACCGTGCCCTTAGAAATACTGCAGGAGTTTGTAGAATTCCCTCGCGGCAAATGTCAAGTGATATTTGCGGGGGATCCGTGTCAATCGCCTGTGATAGCGGGGGCAATGCCGCACGAATGGTTGCGGGAAATGGTAGACCACTGCGAGGAGATTAACACAGATTAACGCAGCAAGGATCACGTCCGTAATTTGAAAGCAGAACTGCGGGGGCTCAGTGACGCGGAGCAATGCAAGACACTGCGCAAACGCGTACGAGCGAAGAAATATGAGGACTTTCTTTGCGCCTGGAATACAAAGGATTTGGTGTTAAGCAGTAAGCGCGCAGCACAGTCTCGCATACAGAACGACTTTCTCAATATACACCAAGAGCGCTTCCCTACGCATCCCGTACCTGTTTGCTACAAACCCCACGACACACGCATGCAGCGCCGCGACGTCTGGGTGCCTGGTATCGACATCCGACTGCAGAACGCAGTAACGCACGATAAAGCCTGGGTATCCATAGAAAAGGTGGAAAGAATAACCTCCCATCCAGACTGGCGCTTGGGCTATTGTATGACAGTCCACAGCGCGCAAGGGCTTACCATCAAAGAAACCTTATGGATCATAGACCAGCGGCTGTGTTGGAGCAACCTTACCTACACCGCCGTAAGTCGTGTAGAATATGCCAAACAGTTAAAATGAGCCTGGGGTCCACAACTGCGCTACGATAAGACGCCGGAGGACGTAGCCAAAAGAACATTGCTAAGAAACTCCTTCGCTACAAGCGGCACGACGAAGAAAAAAATATGACGTTTGACCTATGCGTGGACGACGTCTATTAGAAAGGGGCGCGGTGTGCCAAGTGTAACATACTACTATGGAGATTTGACCCAAATGACGATCAGCAGTTCTCCGTGGATCGTATAAATAACGCGGGCATTGCAGAGGCAACGCAAGACTGACATGCCTAGAGTGTAATCGGGCGCGCGGTGCTGCGCTGCTCTGAGTCTTTGGAGACTATGAGCAGCTCTTCCTTGACGAATCCACGACTTGGGCCATCTAGGTAATACAACACGGGTTGCCCTTCCTTGGTGACGGACTTCGAAATCTCATACGTTTTCAGAGACCAGTTAGGATCCGTGGCTCTCTTACTGCCACCTTCGAGTTCCCCCGGCTGATAGAGGTACCTGACCACTATGTTGCGGGGAAGCTTTTTTTCCTTCAGTCCGACAGCCCTTGAACTCCTGACGTAGGACTTGTGTTCCACGTGTTTCTTTTTTATGGCGTCCTTGGGTTTCATTCCCGTAGCCCTGGCCGCCTCGTCGTTCAAAGCCGCGACGACCTGGGGGAGTCTCTGGGTCCATTCCTTGTTTCGCTTAGAGGGATCTTCCAACTCTTTCCAATACTGGTATCCAAAGAGACGCTCTGTCAGGGTCTTATTGAATCTTTCGACGATGCTCGTGGTATTTCAGGGTCTTGGTAACCACGCCCATGAACTCTGTCCCGGAATCCACCTGCAGAAGCTTAGGCCATTTCAAAACGCGCTTATAAATCCTACTTTGGGCTACTGCGACTTCCCCAGAATCCTTGCTGGTTATGGGTTCGGCGTCCTTGTATCTGCTTGCGATATCAAGCACGGTCAAAGCGTATCTATAGGTCTTTCTTCTCACCGTATCATGTGGTAAGAAAAGCAAATCTGCCTGATGAACTTCATTAGGGGTATTTACGGTAAAGCTGGGTCTGGGAATGTACTTGGGCACGGGAAGATAAACCTGCCAGATAGTTTGTTTCTTTAACCAGTTCTTAGCCGTTTCTTCGGATACCCTGGCTGCGGTCGCGAGTTTCTTGATAGCCGACGCTCCTCTCCAATAGCCCTCAGGTCCGTAGTAAATCCTCTTAAGTTTGTCCTCAGTTCGACCCATTATATGAATTCTAAAACAAGATTGATCTTCCGTCCGTTGAAGTCCACAGTCTTTCCGTCAACTTTGATGGTGATGTTTATGCTTTCTACCAAATCACAAGGTAAGTCATAGTTTAAAGAAATGGGCGTGTATTCTACCAGGTCAAATGGATTACCTTTTGGGTGAAAACTTAAGACATAAGAGTAGAATAGACTTCATAAGAGGATGCGACTTTCCAACTTACGGGAACTGCTATGTTGGTAATCGTTTTGCCTGAGGCACTTAATAAAGATCCCAATGCGTCAAGCTTTCCAAAAGTTACTGAATAGTTTGACATATTATGTTTGAGGGTCATTTCATGCGGCAATCCTGTGGTAAGAGTATAATCGCGCTTGGCTAGCTCCTTAGCTAGGGTTATAGGGGTGTATTGTCCATCTGGGAGCATTTCACCTTGATAGTTAGATCCTCCCTTATGCACGGTGACCATGCCATTGATCAAATTATACCAAGAATTGTACAAAAAGCAACTGACCAACCGAACCGTATGGGCTTTGATGGGGGGATTCAAATAAATGGTAAAGTCATTCTTGTAGCTTTCCAAAAAGACGATCATATATTACAGGGGACAAGTCCCCTTCTAGAGGCTAGACTAGATACGCCAAGGCGGCTCCTCCAGCCAGCCCCGCTATGCCAACGAAGACCAACTCGTTGTCTTTTTGTTTCTTCGACGGCTGGTAGTAATTCTTAAATTGAGGCTTGCTAATCCTAAAGTCGGGGTGTGTTAGTGCATAAAGTTTAAAGGCGTAGTCTGTGTTTTCAAAGTTCTTATCCGCCTGCATCTTGTCTTGGTAGTTCTTATCCAACCAATCCCTGCAAGCTTGTCTCTTTTCATTCCAAGCCGCCACGTCTCGCTGATATTTTTCCAGCGCTAAGTCGTGCCTCTTCCTTTCAGCATCGCTTTTGCCGCCTCTGACTAATCTATCCAAATACTGACCACCATAATTAGCTCCTGTGAATGCTAAAGCTGCAATAACACCACCTGCTACCACGCTAACCATTATATTTTAGGGAGGTACTTTTCCTTCTGTAGGTAGTCCTTAAGGGCAATGCTGCCTGCTACTGCAGCAGTTATCTTAGCAAAGCCTGTAATGCTCTTGCTTGGGTCTTCAGTAAAGTCTTCTTTGAGCACTTTCTTACCTACCCAACCAATACCTGCGACAATAGAAGTAATAATATCTGCATCTTCGACGGTTTTCATCAATGCGGACGACAGATATACAAGGAGAGGAGGTTTTATTCCATCTCGGGTATCCTGCTTTTCTTATGGGGCTCCTGCGTTACAGCCCTTACTTCTACTTTTGGTTTATTTGCGGCCCGCCACTGAAAGTAGAGGCTGCCTGCTCCTATAACGACTCCCAACGCGCCGATAACGTATCCAGGATTAATAAAGGATTCGCCTTCGTCCTCCTCTTCCTTCTTTTCCTTCTTTGCCTTGTTCTTCCTGTTCATCTCCGCGAGCTTCTTCCCCGCAGCGACTATGCCTGGAGCTTTGGGATTGGTGATTTTTTGCTCTTGAGGGGTTTCCTCCGCCTTCGATTCGGTGTCACTCATCTTATATTAGGGACTTGAAGGACTTGATAGTGACTTACGGACGACTTGATAATGACTTGATGACGACTTAAATAAGTACTTGTGATGACTTGATAATGACTTGATGACGACTTAAATAAGTACTCGTGGCGACTTGACTAAGTACTTGTGGTGACTTGATCAGGTTCTTGAGGTGACTTGTTGTCGACCTTAGCAAGTGCTGCCTGGAATACTTTCTCGACTTCTTTATCTTTCTTAAAGTCCTTCCAAGAGGTCCCAAAGGAACTTAGTACCTCCTTCAAGTCGACATGCTGAGCTACGTGAAGTCCTAAGGATGCGACTGCCATTAACTTACCGCACTTCAAAGACAACCACCCACAGGTTATCTTAAGTTCTTGAGCAATGACATAGTCCTCACTTATGTCCTTCCGCAGTTGATCCACGTCGTCTATGGGCAGCGCAAATCCAAGCAATTTAGTGGCAAGTCGGATAGCGGAGTCTGCTACGGCTTCCGTGGTCTTACTTGCAAGGGCAGCCTCGTACCTCTTATGGAACTTTTTGACTTCCTCTTCAGACAACTTATTAACTTGCTCATGGGTAAGTTCCTTTCCTATCATTTCCTTACACTTCCCCGAAGACACAAGGATGTTAAGTTGTTCTTTAAGGTTACTTTCGTCTAACTGTGTGGGGACTTCATCTAACAAATGATCAATATCCATATATGTTAATGGAATACGGAAACCTCAAAGAGAAGATCATCTTGGAATGTTGGTGTGTCTTTAAATGCCGCATGTATTCGTGTAACTGTTCCTTGGATATCTCACTACCGTAGTAAGAGAGGATGGTTTCCAGATCGCTCTTAGTTGGAGTATAAAATACGACCAGGGATCCTATGTTTTCCCTAAAGGGCTTAGAGACGCTGGTAAGCTGCTGGGAGAGCAACCAAACGCTGATATTGTCATGTCTACCACTGAAAGCGAGTTTAACAAGCTCCGATGTGCGATTTTTTACGTCGTCCTCACAGGCGATGTCATCTAAGATCAAAAGGGTTTAAGATCCCGCTCGTCGAGCCTCGCGAGACGAGAATTGTCGATGCCAGAACTTAAAGTGGTTTGATAACTCGTTAGGGTCTAAGATATCTACAAAGAAGTCGAGATCTTTCATGCCTATGCCTTCCCAGGTGCGGTTATTCACATAGGTAGGGCAGAGCAGCACTATGTAGTCGAATCGGTATCTAAAGGGTCCTAATAGCTGCTCTACTACGAACTGTGTCTTTCCACAGCCGGTAGGTCCTACTATCAGAGCGTTACAAGGCATGTGATCTGGGTTCATATATATGGAGCCCGTGGAAGCAGTCAAAGCAATGGTTAACGTCGTCAAAGAGAAGTCGGATCTGGAAAGGACGGTCGAAATGCAAAGGGAGGAGATCAATCGATTAAAAGAGCGCGTGCAGGAGTTGTACGATGAAATGTGTGGCCTGAAGCGCTCAGAACGGTTTGGTGCGTTAGTAACGTTAGTAACGAATGTAAAATGTTAAGGTGGGGTTAACCATCTTTGTTAAATGACCTGGAAACTATTTAAAAGAGGGTCAAGGATGTTAAGGTGGGGTTAACCATCTTTGTTAAATGACCCGGAAACTATTTAAAAGAGGGTCAAGGATGTTAAATAGAAGTTAAATATATTTGTTATATATGGACTGCTTGGTGTGTAAGAGGATGTTTAGTACCAAACAAAAGCTACGATACCACGTCGAACATGGGGTTTGTACAAAGAAGCCTGTTAGTAAGGCTTGTGAGGAATGTATGCAACCACATAAAAGAGGTGTTTGCGTAAAGAAGAGGGTTTGTAAGGATTGCGACAAGGAATTCAGTACTGTTCAAAAGATGCAACAACATCAGAAAAGGGGAATTTGTCGTAGGACAACAGAATGTAGTTACTGTGCTAGGGTACTTATTAGTCGTCAGCGCTTACAGACACATAAAAAGAAGCACGAAGGGGCATACAGATACCTTTCAGAGCGGTACGACCTGGAAGGTGTGGATTGTTACCAGTGCGGGGATCTTATGATTAGATGTGAACACAAGGAGGAATACTTAAAAGATAGGATAGATTACCACAGGAAGATAAGTAGGACATTACCCCACTTTGATACCTTAGAAGGTGTACCGTGGACTAAAAGGGAATATTGGAGGGGTGAGTGCGACCGCTGTGGATACGTCAGAGAAGAGGAACATATCCCCAAGTGCTTAACAAAGACACTTAACCCCCACTGAACATTATTAGACCTCTTTAAAATAGATTCCAAGTCAGTTAACAAAAACACTTAAAAGCAGCCACTTCCTTCGCCTTAAAGTACAAAGTTTTGCCTTGCACTATGCATTGCAGTTTGGTGTCGTTGTTTTGGAATACGCGAAGCATATTATACGTAAGGAATATTTTAATTGATGACTTCGTTCCTCAGTCATCCTTGTAGGCGACGCTTTTTAGCTGATTCATTTCTACGCTTAGCTGCGCGTCAGACACCACGAAGATGTAGCAGTTTATTTTAGTAGTGTCGCTGGCATGCTTGGTGCGCTTGATCTCCAATGTTATACCATCCTGCGTATTTACTAGACGTAAGCCCTGAGCATGCATGGATTCATCGTTAGTAGTGCGCATGTCAATCCATAACGCATATTTATCCTTAAAGAATTCCTTTGGAGCAATTTGATTGCCAAACTTTTGCATTGCCTCCCAGTACATGTCTTATCCCTTGGGAGTAGACCTTGTTGGGTACTCCGTTAATATTCACGCCGACGTTTGTAATGTTGGGATTAAAGAACTCTTTAGAGTCGCGCAAGCCTGCGGTGTATGTCTTTGCGAACACCAACATTAGTCCTGTCAAACTGCGTCGTGGTATGTTAATACTTTGGTTGATAACCTCTTCGACGTTGTTTGTGAAGCTAAACGTCTTGTACATCACTACGTGGTCGTAAAGGAATGCCTTACCAGCACTGTATTCCATGCCTGCGCTACGAGCAATTTCTTCAGAGTACACGGTCTCGTACTGCAGCTCCAAGTTCTTGATAAAATAGGGATCCACGGCTGCCGAACTTACGTCCTTTCCTTGCAGAATGTTGGTCGTATCTGCTAAGGTTACTTCGAATTCGAACTGCAGTTCACTTAGTTGTCTTAGGTAATACGCGCCATGGTTTGTTATTACTTCAAAGTCCAATGGGATGACATATTTGGTGCCGTAGGCTGTCTTTATTTCATCTTCTCCGGAGGCGCCGGGGGTTTCACTCCTTACCTTACGTATGGCTTCGCTTGCTATTCCTTGTTCTATTCTTTGCGCGCGGTCAAACGCCGTTAACCACAAGTCCTTGTACGTGGTGTAAAGATCGTACCTGTTTAAGTCCAAAAGGGGCTCGCCGGCAAACTTAATTCTCATCTTAGAGACAAGGTTCCTGCCTACGTTAATGACGACATAACGCGTGTCTGCGGTATCTGGCTGAACTGCTAAGTCAAACCTTAAAGCCAAGGTGCCAGGAAACAAGACTAGGTTATTCGTTAGGCGGCGTACGCCTACATACAAGGTTTCTCCTGGTTTGGCGCTAGAAGGAGTAAATGTAACCCGGTGAAAGGTGCGTTCTGCTTTCAGTCCGCCAACCTGCTTAGGTAATACGTTGGGATTTAACTTTGAGCTTATCATATATAATGGATGCGGAAGAAATACCACTGATAGATAGGGATGGGAAACCTGCAGGAGAAGACAATGGCACTGAAGAAACATCTTTTACGAACTTAGACGAACGTCTTTGGGATGAATTCCAAGAAAGCGCCGCAACAGGTGAATATAGTAAGTTCACCGGTAATAGTGAAGAATACGAAACGGCGAGGATTCGATACTTACGATCTCACCCCAACATAACAATTCCCAGTTACGAAGAACTGGGTGCAACCGCACCGGAAACCGTAGACTGGGCAACGCAAGAGCTAAGACAGCGCTATTCCCGCTTTGATACCGACGAAATAAAGCTCACAGAACGCGGAGACAAAGTCCTCATAAGCGTCCATGACATGAGATTTTCCGACAAAAAGCGCTGGACCAAACCACAGGCCCTCTTTGATGATAATGGTGAAGTTAGGGGTGACGTGGATATATTAAAAGGCTTCCAGCAGGCTACTAGAAGCCTATTAGACCGGCTGGATACGTTAAACGCAAAAACCGCGTTAAAAAAAAGGTCAATGAATTAAGAGAAACGCTGGAAGAAAAGGAAGCAGATTACATGAGGCAAAACCAACTACTTCTTGATGCTCAAAAAAGAGAAATTGACGACAAGAATCAGCTAATAGTAAAGATGAGAGAACAAAGAGACAATGCCCTACGCGATAGGGACCAAGCCCAAAAGGCATTCGATCTCGCCCTGCAAGACCTGGACATGAGCAAGGAAGAAGCTAAGAACTTGCATGTTACCATAGCTGGCTCTTTGGAGGAACGGCGGCAGTTGGTTGCCGAAAGTAACACCAAAAAAGAACAAATCCGGCAAAGTGAGAACAGGCCATCGAAGACTTGGAGGGGCAAATAGAACAACAGCAGGAAATAATTGCTGACCAGACTCGCCCCGAAGAGGAAAGGGAAGCTGCCCAGAGGGAATTAGAAGCCCTTGAGGTGAGAGTTGCGGAATTACAAGCGGAAAGGGAAAACCTGGAAAGAGAATTGGCGCTTACCACCAAGGAAAAGATAAAAAGAGCCCTGGTGAAATATGGTATTCCGCTGGCATTCGCGGTCGCCATTAGCACCGTAGTAGGTGTGATCCTTAGCTCCCTTAAGGCTACGGACGCAGGTGTAAAGGCAGTAGGTAATGGAATAACGAACTTAGGAAAAAAGATGGCAGCCGCTTTACCTGGGCTGCTTGGTAGCGTTCTTGGCCTGGTGCTTAGGACCGGCGGAGAACTGTTGAAGTTCGTGGGAAATAGCATTTGGATATTGGTCGTAGCTATCGGCGTGGTATTCCTGAAGAAGATAAAGGGTTAATCTTATCCTTATGCATTACTGGAAGCTTGTCGGGTATTCGAGGCATCCTCGACTGGGGATAAGTAAAAAATAGTATTCGCGCCGCCTTGGTAATTTGGCGCCAAGGGTAAGGCAGTCATAGTGCTAATGGGCTTATGATTCCAAATAGCATCCTGGGTATTTTAATCTGACTGACCAGAAGCATTTATTCGCACTCGTTTTCCTACTGTCACACCTCCATCACTGGGACGAATTTGAAGCTTTGCGTATTCACAATTAGCTATCATGTGAAATGTTACCGGTGTTAGGTCTTCTTGGCTATATGGAGGGGGCTCACATGAAAAATGAGTTGGATCCCTAGTATTATCTGTTACCCTGTAAGGCGGCAATGGGGTATTAGTCTCATCAACAATCCTAAACCCGGCATTACATGAATAACCCGTGTTAATGCTAATAGTACACATGATTAATCCCAGGCCTCCAACCTTCACCCACAATCCAGTGTCATGCCATTCGTCATTTACATAGTCCTTTTCCTCCAGGTAATGAAGAAACCAATCTTCCTTCATGTGTGGATTCATATATTTCAGCAAACATAGTTTGCTTCTAGAGACTCATTACCGTCAAAGTGCTTATGGTTGCGTGATTATAGATAGCATCCCTTTGATCCTCTATGTTATTTACGCAAACGCTCCCAGTATCGTCTACGCGTATTTGCAGCTTTACCTTCCCATGGCAATCAGCAACTATATGAAAAGTCCAGACGGAAAGATTCTCGACGCTTTGGGTGTTCGGCTCTACAGAGAAATGCGCAACCTCCCTGTTATTCGTTTTCGTGCGCATAGGCTGTAGTATGCCATTCTCATCCAGGAACCGGAAGCCAGCGTTGGCATGACTACTCGCGCCAATGCAAATACTACAAAGGATTAACTTCTTTCCCGAGTAGTTCAAATCCACAGACATCCCCGTGACATCAACCCAAGAGCTCTGGGTGTATTTTTTCTCACCTGCGTAAGTCGTATAAGCACAATCCATTCCGGATTCGTATGGGTTGTCCATCGCCATATATAATAACTCAGACCAATGCTTGCGGCTGTTAACCCCGCTTTTAGCAGGCTATGGTCATATTCCTCGGGTATGGTTGACATAACGTGAGCCTTTTTTGATGGTTTCTCTAAGGGTAGCTTTTCTGCGTGCTCCTTTTTTGGCTTCTCTACGAAGTGTGGAGTCCCTTCAAAGGTGTCGGAGTTAACGTCATTCACCCCAAACTTCATATCCTTAGTAGCCCATTGGAGCTTATTGTTGTATCCTACTACAGAGCCAGCATTCATGGATAAGTTACTGGGCATTAGCCAACAACCCGGGGCTACTGCATAGTCCAACCGTGCTTTAGAATTTTGTATAGCTAGTTGGTAACGCTGTACGCCTTTGCTAATGTCACCCTCCAAAATTGAACTTTCGAATAAGATCAAGGCTTCGGCTCGGTTTCTTCTGCGGCGCCGGTATTTCCAATTATGCTTGATCGGGTATTTACCTGAGCTCCAAGGATAGAATGGAAACCCGGATGACTGGAAAATAGCAAGGGTTATGCCCCTTTATAAAAGCGGTCCTCGCAATCTTCCTGGAATTTACAGACCAATTTCTATTTTACCAGTTATAAGTAAAATAATAGAGCGAATCATATATGAACAGCTTTATGAATACCTCTCAGAGAACAACGTTCTTTCCGAACGTCAATTTGGCTTTCGGAAACTACACTCCAATGCTTCTGCCCTACTGGAAAGTACAAATAGCTGGCATATTAACATGAACCGTAAAATTTTTAATTTGGTTGTATTTCTTGACCTGAAAAGGGCATTCGATACGGTTAACTATGAAATTCTATTGTGTAAAATGGAAATATATGGTATAACCGGGAATGCCTTAAATCTTTTAAAATCATATCTATCGGGTCGTAAACAGGTATGCCAGGTAAATGGAGTGTTGTCTTCAGAGAGCCGGATTGGCTGCGGAATTCCTCAGAGTTCCATTCCTGGCCCGCTTTTCTTCCTCTTGTACATAAATGATTTACCAGAGTGTCTAAGGCAAACAATACCACGTATGTTTGCTGATGATACTAATCTGACAGCAACTGGTAGATCAATAGAGGTAGTTGAGAGTGCCATGAATTGTGACCTTGAGTGCGTTAAGAACTGGCTGTTAGCTAACAAATTGAGCCTTAATGTAGCGAAAACCAAATTTCTGCTAATCTTACTATAACTTGCGTACTATCACTGCTCAGCCTAATGTAGAGATCGGTCAAGATCCCATAAAACAAGTTACCCAAAGTAAGGTTCTTGGTTTGGAGATTGACCAGTTTTTGTCTTGGGATGAGCATGTCGATAGCATAGCTAAAAAAGTTACGTCGGGTATAGGATTCCTTAGACAAATAAGAGACTCTGATTGGCATACATAATGCTATAGTACAGCCACACTTTAACTACTGTAGTGAGGTATGGGACACCCTTGGTGAAGGTCACGCTAAACGTCTTCAGAAATTACAAAACAGATCTGCAAGAGTAATTTCTTATATGAGTAATCAAACTCCCCACCAGGAAGCTTTGAAAGCTCTGGGCTGGGAACCTCTCAAAAACCAAAGAGAGAAAACAAAGGCCAAGCACATGTACAAAATACTTAACGGAATGGCCCCTAACTGTCTTGTAGATCTCTAAAAAAACAAGGCATTGCAAATTACGACTTAAGGGGTTCTAGTACCTCATTGCAGTTACCTCTAAGTTATCTCTAAGACAGAGTTTGGTAAAAGACGTTTTTCTTATGATGGGGCAAAAGTCTGGAACCCCTACCAGAACATTAAAGAAATTGCGAATCACTGGCCAAATTCAAATCTGAAATTGCCACCCACACTCTGTCTATCTCTTAGTATCTATAAATTATTACTTAATCTACTATGTATTATTGTAGCTTTATTAACAGTTATATTTATTTTATTTTTATTACTATTTATTTATTTATTATTATTATTTATTAGAATGTAAAATAGTATTAGCTTTTCATTGTAATATCTATCCACACGCCCCTTGTGGAAATCAGCCTTAGTTGACGGGGCAAGCGTGTTTAAATACAGTTTTACCTACCTACCTACCTAATACACGTAAGCTTCTATGCTGCGGTTTAGGGGGGCAAGGCCGGCTCTAGTTAGCCCTTAACCTTCTGTGGGTATGAAATTAAGATATTGCTTTGTGTATTCGTCGTTGGTTATGCGTATGATCAATGGATTGGCCCCTGCATACTTACCACCCTCGTCTTTGAACAGAGGTCCGTCTCTAACTTCCTCGGAGGTTTTGGCATTTGGTTCAAAGATGGTGCTAGTGTCATAAGTTACTTTATGATAGCCCGTGTTCCACTTTAGATTCAATGCATGGACTTCCTTATTGCTTAGACTGTGTCCACCAATCCCCCAATAAGCCCAAATGTGACCCAAGCCATTTTTAGCACCAGCAGTACATCGGAAGTCACCTACAACTCCAAACTCTTTACACAACCTATCGTAGGCAGGAACGCTGTATCTGTTGTTTCTGGGGTCAAACGCACTGTCTCCTGGTAGGGCAATAACACTCATCTCATGCAATATTCTTCGTACTGTAAAGTGAAAATGAAACATGAATATCGAATTCTTCATCAAATTAACACTCACACCGCAGCCGCTAGTGGCACACCAGACGGCAAAGTTTAATTGCTGCGGCCAGTATCGCATGTTGGGACCTTTCAACCATTCGTGAGATTCCTTAGCGGTGGTATGATTTATGGGAACTTCTTTGAAGATGTCTCGCACCTTTAACGGAAAGGAATGGTTTTTAGAGATCCGCATGTTCAACGTTAGGTCTAAGCTTGGGTGTTCAATAAATGGAATCGCAGGTATCGAATAAGTACTGGTACCAAACAATAATTCCTTTGACCAACCGGGTTTGGTATCCTTCTTAGGTTTTTTCAGCTGATCGTCTATCTGATTGACGAGCGTAGGTTTCAAATCCTCATTACTGTACATCCTGGAGCCGTTAAAGTAAATTTAACTTACTGGCGTCTGAGCGTGGGAACATCTCCCTAAATGCTCTCCAATTCCAGTAGTCTCTGTTATCGTGATGTGGCTGCTCCTCTATGTCATTCCCAAAAGCGTCGTACATTAGTATATATAATGGATGTTATACTATCAGCACCTCAGTTGTACCCAGATGTTCCAAACTACCACACTACCACTAAGGACACAGGCCTCAATGAGATGAACGCTGAAAACTTCAGGCTCAATAAAGTAAATTTAATCCTGGCTTATTTGGAAGGACAGACAAAACTTTACGAAAACGTTAGAAAGAAATACGTCAGAGCCCCAAGTACGCTACATAAAATTGCGATAACTTCAGGTTCCATGTCAATAGCATTAACAGGCACCAGCGTTGCTACTTCCCTTACCGGCCCTAGAATAGTTGTTGGAGTTCCTTTGGCTGGCGTTGGGGCAGCCTGTGGTATCATTTCAGCCATTGCTACGGGCATTATGAAACAGTTGTCAAGCAAAATATCCAAACATGACACGACAATAGCTCTGTCAAGGGCTAAAGTAAATACAATTACCGATCTTGTCTCAAAGGCATTGCGTGACCGTAAAATAGACGACGTAGAATTCTCGCTTATCTTAGCCGAAGAGGAAAAGTATGAGAAATTAAAGTCGGACATAAGGAATAAAAAAACAGTCATAAAATATCTTTCCGAGGAATCTCGCAAAAAAGATCTACCAGGAGGCAAAAGAGGAGCTTCAAAGAAAACTCGCTCAATAAACGTCTGCTTTGAAAAGAGCGTGACAGGATTCTATTTACATATCGAACGCCAGCTGTCTGATTCATATGCAAATTAGAGTGTAAGACATAAATATAATAATTTTCACATACGTAAGCGTCCGGTGTGTCTGGCGTTCGCTTGCGTTCGTGGATTTTGGATCTGGGGAGGCCCAGAGTCCCGAATTCAAGCCTCGCTACAGACACATTTGGACCGGTTGCTGTGGGTGAAAAAATGCCTCCCCCACTCACAGCAACCGTGGGGGGAGGGTAGAAAGTGTGATTCAACCCCGCGAAGGAGGGTTTCGCGAGGAAAAGTTGGAAAAGTCAGGGGGTGTCTCGGGACGCTGTCCGGAGTTCACCCTCTGTGGGGCCGTAAGATAGATAAATGTGTGTACTAGAGGGCCTCTTGCGCGGGATGAAATAAGCCCCGTAAGCTCAAAATGCAAAAAACCCCACTGGGGATAGCTTGGTGTTCTGCGCGATGCATTCCCCAGTGGGGTTTCTGGCAAAATAAACGCCAGAATTGCATTTTTATTTTCTCGGAATCCAACCTAACAGGGGGTGGTTGGGGTCTATTTTGTAAAATATTTCGTAAATTACATTAGGATAATAAGGAATATCCTTATCCAAACGACAAAACATCCACTCGGCTCTGCTCATATCAGAAACCTCAGGAATATAATTACCGGTAATTTCAGACAAAAGATAGGGAATAGCTTTGTAATATTTCCCTAGCTTTAATTTTTTCAGCGTTTTCCGTAGGCCTTGTGGCGTTGGTTCTTCTAAATGGTCTATAATTCTTTCCATTACTTCGCCGTCTAAATATACCGGTCGATGACCTTGAATGTGACTCATCCAGTCTCTGAAGTATTTTATTCTTTTGTATGGGGTCTTCTTACGACCTCCGTTAGAGTAATATTGTTCCCTGGTAGCACAAGGCACGGCATTACGAATATTCTCACCACACTCGTAACACTGTGCTGACGTATCTTCTTCTATTCGCATCTTCTTACCACAACAAATATACTCATTTGGCTTAGTAGGTACAAACTTGGGTTTCAAACACTTTACACAGAAGTCATAAACAAACTCTTTACAATCTTCACACTCCATATATAGACTAACATATTTAAGTGGTTGCGCTGTTGACCTCAACCACACTTGGAATGGGTTGTTTCCGTAGGTGGATTTTTGACACGGGGTTTGCCCGTGTTGAGATTGCGTTGGAATCCCCATTCCCTATACTACTCCAGTCGACATGCACAGTTCGTGTTTCTTTACAAACAACTAGTCAGATTTCAATACGAAATATACAGAATAGTATGAAATATACAGAATAGTATACTAAATTCGATTCCTACAGAGTCCAGTAGGTTATTCTAGGTTCACTGGCAAGTTGTTTAGTGTCTCAAATTTGCATATTGTCGGTAAAGTCACAGTGGGCGCGGGAAAAGAGCGTGCCGTAGTTCAGTTCTTCCGGTTCTGTCCATACCCCAGTGGTCTTGGAATTTTATGTATTGTCCTTGGCAAGAAAAAGAGTCGAGATATACCTTATTATGCCATTTTAACATTAAAAGCCCTTTGTGAGCAATTTTAAAAGTGGTTCTCTCAATAGATTATGGTGGAGCCGGCTAGGGGCACTTGTGCGAACTACTATGCCATACTGCTCCGTTTTGGTGTATTTCATTAGATAATTTTGTTTCCAGTGAATAGTTCCTGCTTTAGATTTATCTTTAAGAAGCCAGCTTGTTGCAAGACAAATTCCTGTTTTCTTTCTTTCTCCTTCGTTAAAGAACAGTGGTCGGTGCACTATGGTCCCACAACACGATCTGCAAGCTGGAATGCTGTCTCGCCTAGGTTTATGGCAGTCACTCGCAAACAATTGCCGATCGATCTGTTAAATATACAGGCCAATTTATCAACGCGCTACTGACTAGTAGTTCTTGGAAGAAATAGCCAAAGTTGGATCCCTGGCCTTATACTGTTTTGTATATTTGTCATTGAAATCTGACAAGTTACTGATAGATGGTAGTTTCGGAAATCGGTTGCATAAAACAAGCCAACGCCACGGTTGCCAATTCTAATTTCTTGATAGCTCTGATGAATGGAGCAACGGAAAAGATCTTCTCGTGTCGAAGGTTAGCATATTAATGTTTTCTTTTGTTTGTATGGACTAGATTTGAAAAACAATGATGTTTCAAGGGAATTTATTTCGAGAAGTCTTTAGTCACGCAATCGCCAAACAATGATTTCTGCATATTTAATGAGTCAAAATAAAAGCTCTCGCAAAAAGCGCACAATTATGTCCCCAAAATAAAAAATACATTTTTCAAAAGAGCAGTTTCCCAATAGTTGTTGACTGTAGTCTCATAAGATTTGAAGGGATGGCACATATGGAAACTCGCAGTTTTCGAGATGCACTGACAAGCATTATAATTATAAATAATTCAGTTGTTCGATTTTTATGAAACTACTCTTAATTTAGCAAATAAGAGTTGTACTTTTGGCAGAAAGTATTAGAAGGCTATTTGGAGCAATAATTTTGATACACGGACCAAGCGAGATTAAGCAATTTTCAGCAGCCATCTTTTAGCAGCGAAAAATCGTCCTTGGAGCTCAAAACAATTTTTCCCTTTTTTTCGAAAACAAAAAAGTATTTTTCAAAACTAACCACACAGCGTTTCTTACTTCATCATACACTACTAAAATCCAAAAGTAGAGCGAATTCGAAAGTTTGAGCCTTTCCGCCGTATGTTTGATTTTTACAGACAGTCGCTCTTAATGCTGATTTTTCGTAAGGCCCATCCGCAGTACTTGGAAATAGATATGTGAAAACTTCAAGGCAATCCATTTAAAGGTAATGTTTCTGCAGCGCAATGTTTCATATGCTTCCAATTTTGGATCGAATTTTCAAGCGTCGTCATAACTTTTTTTCTGCCCAAGACTTTCCTTCCAAATTTATACACAGGCTGCAATAGTACTATATGATAAGATTATGAAAATTGCAGAAAAATCGTACCTGAGGATGAGGAGAAAAGGGCCAAAAACTAAAAATAGCACTGTTTGATTTTCGGCCGCAATAGGCTAAACATTTAAAACAGAACATTATGCTGACAGCATAATGACATTTGTGTCAAAACATTATACTGTTGTTAGATACGGTAATCCAACTAGATGAATCCGCATATGTTAAGTCGACCAATAGGATATGATTACTGTTATTACGTAGCAGTACTAAAGGCGCGTCTTACTACCACGATGCCTCTTTCCTACTATTCTCGCAGTCAAGCAAGTTCACAGTAAATTTATCAGGCAAGTTATTTTACTTTTCCACCCTAACTTTGTAAGTTATGGCTGACAAGCGCATTCTTATTCTGGGACATTCCTTTATTCGTCGTCTCCACGACTTCATCGAACGTAATTCCGATCTTAACCTCGATTTTCACTGCGAGAATAATGTAGTTGTAAGGTGGCACGGTGTTGGGGGCAGAACTCTCAAAAAACTTGTCCATTATGACCTACATGTTGTAGAGTCTTTTCGACCCCACATTGTTATCTTACAAATTGGAACAAACGACCTAACCCGTGCCAATCTTACCCAAGTACTAGTGGGTTCTGGTATTGAGGACCTAGTTCGTTTATTGCATGACAAATATGGGGTTGAGCGCGTTTGTGTTTGCCAAACACTCTATAGGGAAGCGTTAGCAGCTTTTAACAAAAAAGTCGATCTCTTAACCCGTTATCTCCGCGTAGTTTTGGAGCCAATTCCTTATGTAATAACATGATTACCTCGGAGTTCATTGTCTTTGAAGGGATGTTTAAGGACTAACTTCCCTCCTTCATGAATGACACGAAGGAAACTTAGAAACTAAATATCCCTCATCCATATGAATGAGGGACAATTACTTACTAATTGTCCCTCATCCATATGAATGAGGGATATTTAGAAACTAAATATCCCTCATGTTATTCATGAGATGTTGTCCCTCATAACGCAATCATCGGAACACCGAGTTTAAAAAGACCCGGTTCGAAATCAGATGCATGGTTGATGACCATGTATGCCATCCTGATAAGTGCTATGTGCAATGTGGGATAGAGAAAGAGGTATTTGAGTCAGAGTCTAAAGGCTAGGAATACCTTTGCGTATACGTTTGCTAAGATCTGTAATTGCAGACAGTAGACATTTGACTAAGAAATGAGTGCAATATATATTTTTTTCCATTTTAGCATAAGCAGACATTTCTCATGTTGATTGCGCATGTGCGCAAATGTATTTTTAATGTTGTTGTTTTAACATTGCTTTATCTCTTTATTTATTTATAACATTGATATTGACTGTTACATTGTGTAGTGTTGCCCCGTGTAGAATTCCTCCTACATCTATATTTGTTTCACTTGCTTCATATACTCTTCCTGTCGATAATTACTGCCGTCCTTCTTTTTTACTTCAACCACAAATCTACTGAACCAGTAGTCCATTTCCCCGATTGTGATGTTTTCTAGCATCGGCACACTCGGAAATATTACGTTTTCTGGCTCAAAATCTTCGAACGCTATGCTTCTCTCTTTGGCCCAATGCTTATAGACATTGGTACTCCAAAGTGTGTGCCTTTTGGTACTTATGGGGACTGTCTTCTCCCTTGCTTCCTCCACTTTTTCTTGGGATACGAAAGGATAAAACGCATTTGAGCCATCTTTGCGAGCTTAAACTCGAATGAATATCATGCAGTGCATATGCAAACGACTGAATGAATTTCGAATTATGAATGTGTGTGCAATTGCTTTGTGTCATTTAAAAAGAGGCATATTCCCAAGCGGCATTGGTTAAATCAGCAGCTTTGTAATGCTCTGTAATTTATGCATTTAACTATATCTAACACATTTTTCTAGTTTTCTAGTTTTATTCCTCGGAAATCATATTATTACAAAGTAATTACATGACTTTTTTGGGATATTAGTCATTAAATGTCCCCTCGGCTTCGGGGACATTTAATGACTAATATCCCTCAAGTCATGTAATTACTTATAATAATTTACTGGGGTCATAGAGGTTTCTGGCATACAAAGGCTAATTTCTACGCCTACGATGGTGTTCATCTGAATAACTGCGGACAGAGCAAATTTTATCGCAGGTTGAGAGGGGCAATTCTTAAAAGCCTTCGTTTGTTTCAAGCTTGTAACTGAGTGTTCACTTGTCACTATTTATATTTTATCTGTTACGCTTTGAGTGCAGTTTTGTTGGCTTGCTAAACATGTTAGACCAGGACTGCACCCCACCTTATCTTGACAGCGGTGTGGCATGTCAAGTTTAGAATTACATGCGGTGTGGCATGTGGGTTTTTTAGTTTTTTGGTCTACAAGTTGCACATTACGTGCTTTGTTGTCTATGCTTAGCCTAACTAAAGGTGTTTAGAAACCATTTTGAGTGTACAATCCCTTGATCGCCGTCTTACGGTGTGTCCATTGCACTCGGTTTTCTGTTCTGCCCCTTTTTTCTAATTTATACTGTCACTCGTCGTACAGATGCTTTTAATATCGTATTACATGCAGTACAGCTTTGTCGGTTTTTTAGATAATGCTGGACGGAGTTTTGCTCGCTTTCTGTACTCGCTTTTACGCGTTGCCCTTCTCTTTTGTATATTTTACTCTTCGCAAAAGCACAAGCCCTTACTTTATCTAGTTCGTGTTTTTGCGATATAGAACTTCATGGATTTACACTTTTATCGTGCACTTTGTTAAGTTATGCCTCCCACCAAGCGAGCGACTCGACGCACGAGGCCATCGAGAGCTGATGCCATAGAAGTGTCAGCGCGTGATGTTACTAGTAATCGGCCGGCAGGGCCCCTCACGTTGGACCTGGCTGCCCTGACTGCCTCTCTATCAACGGCGGTCACCAACGCTGTGCAGGCAGCCATGTCGCAACCGCGAGTTGGACAGGAACAGGGTCTCGTCCCCCCAATTGTAGAGGACGAGATCGCTAATGTTCGCTCGAATAATGAGACACCAGGTATATCAACGAGTTCTGATCCGCGGCCATCCCAAGTCTTTACTAGTGCTGCAGTGACTGTGGGCTCGCGCGTGGCTTCTAAGATTAAATCCAAAATTTGGGCTAACGAATATGTCGATTTTGGCGCCCTTCTAAATAACTCCCCTACACCTGAAAGACACTCGCTTTCAGTAGGGAAACCCTCCGAAAATTCACGCGACCCTCACATTACGCTGGAGCCCAGTCACCAGCCCAAGGAAGTTACTAGTATTGACTTATGGCTGACGGATTTCCACACTTTTGTAGCCATTTTCTGAGGAAAATTCTCGGACCAAACCGCGCCATTAATGAAATACTGTGAGACTATTAGGGATATAGCTCACAAGTCGGGTGATTGGTCGTTTTACGACGAGCAGTTTAGCTATCTCCGACAGTCTGCCCCCGACTCCTTTCCTTGGGACCAAATCCATTGGGAGCTATGGCTTGGGGCAGTCACAAATTTTCGGAAACCCCAACAAGGCGCCGAGAAAGGGCTGGCTCAGCGAAATCGTTTTCGCAATACCAACCCTCCTTTTCCCAAGGGAACGTGTTGGGCATTTCAGAGCGGAAAATTTTGTAAAGGGTGTCAGTATGAGCACGTTTGTTGCAGATGCGGTGGAAAACATTCCGCTAGCAATTGTACCATCGACAAACGTTCTCCTTCACACCCAGCCAGTAACACCAATAAAGGTGGTAAGGCTTGAACATCTCTTGGACGGATATCCACGACCTTTGAAGTTTTACTTGTGCAACGGTTTTCGTTTCGGTTTTCGTATTCATTTTCTGTGTAAACGCGTATCTTTCTTCTCACCGAATCTCAAGAGCGCTCTTGACCAAACGGACGTCACCTTATCTAAGTTGCGTAAGGAATGCGAAGCCGGCAGTATTGTTGGGCCATTCTCGGTGCCTCCATTCTCTAATTTTCGGACTTCGCCCATGGGTGTAGTCCCCAAGACAGTTCCTGGTGAATTTCGTTTAATACACCATTTATCATATCCTAAAGGCTCTTCAGTTAATGATTTTATTCCCGAATTTTATTCCTCGGTACAATATGCTTCAATCGGTCAGGCAATTTCTGCCATTAAACGTTTGGGGGCAGGCTGTTTTATGGCGAAAACTGATATTAAGTCAGCTTTTCGGATTATTCCAATTCATTTTACTGACTGTTCTTTGCTGGGGCTCAAGTGGGATGGTATGTACTATTTTGATAAATGTCTACCTATGGGCTGCTCTTCTTCCTGTGCCATTTTTGAAGCTTTCAGTACATCTCTACAATGGCTCTCATTGACACGTCTTGGTGCGTCGGCTGTGATACATGTTTTACACGATTTCTTATTTATTGCACCTACCGAGGATAAGTGTCGTACATATCTCAATAATTTCATGAGCACGTGCGATTACCTTGGAGTCCCATTAGCTCCTGAGAAAACGGTGGGCCCTGAGACAGCTCTACAATTCACAGGTATTACTTTAGATTCTGTCAAAGGCGAGACCCGATTACCTGATGATAAGCTTCAAAAATGTCACACTCTTCTTCGTTCGTTTTATAAGAAGCGGTCAGTAACGCTAAGGGAATTACAATCCATATTAGGCCTTTTAAATTTTACTTGCTCTGTGATCATTCCAGGTCGCGCTTTCCTGCGCCGCATGATTGATCTTACCAAGGGTCGCCTTAATCCTTATCATCATATTAGAGTATAAGTAGAGTATTTGGGCACACAATTAACGCATATGATAAATCTCTGGCTCAGGAAGTTGTTTAGACATTGGCTACTTCTTCAAGGATTAATCAATCTCTTGTCCAATTTAATGGGTCTTTTAATGGGTCAATTTAATCTCCATCGAATATTTCCTGCTATATATACTATATCCTATTTAGGTAGATTGCTTTAGCAGGCAAGGATCGCATACGCTAAAATTCTGGCTCGTGAAGTTGGTTAGACAGGGGCTACTACTTCACAGGTCAATTTCTGGTCCAGTTATAAGGTTTAATTTTAACCCTCTCTTTCCTTGTCCACACCTTGCATCGCGCCTTGGTGGGGCCGCCACAGAATGTGGCTTGTGGCGTGTTTATTCTCGCCCCACCTTTGCCGAAGACATAGCTTCTTTGGATTTTGGTATTTTGTACGATTATATAGGTTATTCATTATTAAACTTGCCACTAGCGTGACAAAAATTATTCCAAAACCATTGTCTCCTGTCTTCTCTTTCGCAAACTAGTGCGCCGTTAGTAAGCATTAGTCTAAATAAAGTTGCAGAATGTTTCGACATAAAAAATCTTAAAATAAAATACACTGTTAGAATCTAGGACAATCCAAGCACATTATATGAAAAACATAGTTAAATTGACGTAATAGTTTTGCAAAGAGAGCGAGAATAAAATTGTCCAAACTTCGCTCTGAATTAGTTTGGTTCCACCTTAAACAGAATCACAAATACTCTGCATGTTTCGTATTTGATCATCAGTACATTGAAGGAAAGCTTTTTCGACCAGGATTTCTGGATCAGGACATGATCTCCATGCTATATCGTTCTCTCGTATCCAATGTTTTGTTTGTGGAAAGAGTTCCTCGCATAGCATGGAATCTGGACTCTATGGTGGTAAAAAGACCAAGATGGTTGCTAAGATAGTGTCGATAACAGCTTGCACATGATGAATTCTGCATTATGTGATAGAGGAAATGAATTTTCTATCATATAGTATTGTAAGGACTGCTACATGATTATTGTCGTCAGTCTAACATTTACTTACCCATAACGACAACATATCTTGGATTCATACCATTGCATAGCAGTTAATTCGGGCAAAGTTTGTTATTTACAAAGTCTTCAAAAACGTCTGCATTACCTCGGTAGATTCCAATTTCAAGAATATCTTGTATGCAAATTATAGGAATTGGTTATATTCGGGGGCCCCAGTTTTGAAAGACTTCCATAACTTGCACATATCCACCAACTGGAACATAGTTGTGGGTACGGCAAATGCGTTTGTCCTAAAAAGAAAGAAAAAAGAGAGAAATATAAGCAGCAGCCAGAGGAGTTCAAGAATAGTCTTTAAAAACAATCTGCGCTTGAACCGTGCTTTTTGTCGGGTCGTTAGGGTTTCTTTTTAATAGTTTGGAAAAAAATATCCTCAAGTTCTCACAAATCCACTTTCATCGAGGTAGACCCTCATTTCTGGCTCGAAAGGGCAAACATCTGCTCTGAAGACGACGAGATCTTCTTCTGATCTTTGCAGAACAATTTTTCTCAACTATATAATGAAATTACTGTGAATGACATACCTTTTTCCGCGAGAAATTGTTTCGCTTCAGATAGTAGAAAATCCCAGATAGTGAACATTGTGCACCTGTTTGCTGGTAAATGTCCTGTGCAATTTCTTCAAGCGTCTTCTGTGGATGCCTTAGGACATCTTCCATGATTATAAACTCAAATTGTGGGTGCATCGTAATATTACAAACTGGTCGACCTATTTTCTCGGGTGATAACGATCCCCTAGCATTAATTTTTGAAACATATCGTTGAATAGACCTTGGGAAATTGCTAAGTAAATGGCTGCTTCCTCAATTTTCATGCTGAAGACATGAACCATCCAAACAGCTCGCAAGCGAAGGTATTCACTGTAAGCCCCGGGCTAACTGTATCTGTATGCATTTATCTGCTTCAGTGATTTCTACCCACACTTCATTTCGGTCCAGTCGCGTAAACTTGTGCCGGTCGACTTGTGCCGTTTATTGAATTGACAGTATACGAGATAATCGGCGATCAAAAAAGATCGTTGAGTTATGTGTATTTAAATTTCTAGTGTCGTGTCGCTATGAAACTATTTATTTACACTGTGAACTATGTGAATATTATATAGAAATTCGTTTAGAAGTCTGTAAATTACTGATTATTTATTGAAGCGAATTTGTGTTAGCTGTCTTGAACGACATCTATTGTGTGGATGTGTACCTTCGCAGTTAATATACAAGAACAATGCTTCGTCGGCTGTTTAAATATCTAATTTTATTCAGAATTTCTTATTTCGATGACAAAACTAGTCGAACTTTTTTCAAGACTCCATTTTGAATTCTAATGAAAACCAAAAACGAGTCTTCTGAAAAATGTAAATATGTTGACGATTCGTGTGTATACTTTAACACTTCAGAAAAATAGGTTTGAGTCACTGGAATTCTAACTCAGACGTTAATCTTATTTTTTTACTTCAACTCTTTTGATATAATATGATATAAATAATCCGACGATAAAACTAAGTGCGGCGATCGATGAACGCTTAATTATCGATTTGTTAACGTCTTACTGAGTGAGTCAGCGACACATTTGCATATTCAGATTCTTCACAATAGAGCGTTTTCCAACAACCGGGGTTGGAAATTCTAATGAGTTTGCTAATATGCTAATGATCTACGTACCGTGCTGCCAGCTAAATTATACCGAAATAATCTGCGTGAAGAAGACTAAATTTCAAAATGTTAGTCTTATTGCACTTTCTGTGAACCTGACAAAATTTCCAGGAATGTAAACGAACTCAACGTTAAAAAGCTCAAAACTATTAACGCTATCTTTAGTTTTTAGAGAATTAAACTCGCTGTTGCTGGTGCTGGCCTATCTCCGCAGGCTTTTCAGAAGTTTCATATGTAATACATATGAAACTTCTGAGAAGCTGGAGATAGGCCAGCACCAACGAAATTACTTATCTAAAAACTCACTAAAAATTGTTACAAGATTTTTATAGAAGTTTCCTTTATCAGCAACGTTTGTAAATTACAAGTCTTTAAGTAGAAGTGACGATATACCAGCCCTCTATAACAGTCGAGACTGAAGATTTGATTCCATTTTTTTATCTTAGTTATTTTTATCAAGATATTTGCCCACCTTGCTTAAAACAGCATCTACTTTACTCATCGCTTCCAAAGCCTTTTCGCACATTTTCTTATGTGCAGCTTGGGTTTCTGCTGCATTGTTAACCTTCCTCTTTTTAGATACCTTGTTCATACCGGCAATACAGTCATCTTTTTCATCAAATAATAATAATAATAATAATAATAATAATAATAATAATTAACTTTGTTTATAGAGTAATGATGAAAAGGTAAATTATACACCGTGAAAAGATGAAAAAACTGGTAACTGAAAACTGACGTTTCGGACGCTAGTCCTTCGACGAAGGACTAGCGTCCGAAACGTCAGTAAGTTTTTTCATCTTTTCACGGTGTATAATTTACCTTTTCATCATTACTGTTTCATTAGAAACACCGACGCAGCTCACACTAGTTTTAGCAAGTTATACCTTGTTTATAGAGGATAACACTTGACAGGACCGGGACCGCCATTAACGTGATCATCCGAGCCACGTGAAGGTCTAACCATTTGCAGATGTGATTACAAAGGCAGCACCTTCTCCTCAGTTATTTTAGGACCCTGAGTGTTGGTCCGGCCGAGGCTTGAACCACGACCTCCCGCACAACAGACCGACGCTCTTACCAACTGAGCTAACCGGGTGGCTCTCGCTCTCGCATGATGATGACGCCACATACTCTACCTCTAAATTGTCCTTCACTGCTTGTCTTCTCTGGGAAGGCGTTTTCTTCTCTGCATACTTCATGGAGTCTATTGGTTCAGTCGGGGAAGGCAACATTTTCTTTAAAAAGTTCTTCATTCTGGTAATCAGTAGACTCGCCAGTGGGCTCCTTAGATAGAGTGCCACAACAAGATGAGGGAGTTGTGCCTCTAGGATCCTTTCTTTGCAGTACTGTAGGATTTCAGGCCACTCTTTGCTATTACATTCGTTGTAGCATTTAGAAATAAATTCAATTTCCTTTTCACCAACATTAGCACGCTTTTGGTAGTGATCCTATAATAATTAAAATTACAAACCATAAGTTGAAAACGATAATAAAATTAATTTGTCGCAATAGTCCAGAAATGGGCTTTAAATGGTTTACTTACCTAACCCATGTGAATTTCCCGATATTAGATAATCTTTTTGTGACATCTTGACAAAACGTTTATAAGAAATAATCAAGTAAACTAGCTAAACTCAATTGTCACCCGATGGGCACTGAATGCGCAGAAAATTGCGAAGTGCAAAACTCCAAACAGACTGGACTAATTACAATAACGGTGTTAGTTGCACGCTTCGATTTTAATTATTCAAAAATAGAAGTTTGACTGGTAGTCACTGTGAACTTGAGATACAGATTCAGGATATACGTGTGCTGCTTTTGCAAATACTCGCAATTTTGATACTTCTGTCTGATTTCCAGTTAGTCATACAAAACGTGCCGTCAAATAGACGTCTTCTTCCAGGCTTCCGTGGCAGTGGATTTGAAGGCAGTGGATGTGTTCTCTCTAATACAAAGACAGCCGTGGTTGTTTTGGAGAAACACAGGTGAAACCCCACAGTCTGCATTCCCCCATTTCTGCAGCTGGTAGCAGATGTTTCTCCAGCTCTATTACGTTTAACAAGGGATGGATTACCACGTCAACGACTAGGACGCTTACAACTCAACATCACAAATCAAGTTCTGCTAGCCTTATTGTGGCTACGCAAATATCTGCATGTAGAAAGTCTAGCTCTGTGGTTCGATACCGACCCATCAACTGTTGTGCGATTTATATACGGAGTCATACCAGAGATGTGGTTAAATGTAAATGAATGAGCCAATATCAGGGGAAATTGGCCAGAATTCCCAAACTCTGTGGGCGCTATAGACGCAACCCAGCATGATATATACCGACCCATAACAGAGCCCGAGAGATCGTTCTATAGTGGGCACCGTCACTACCACTGTTTTAACACTCAACTTATCATTGATAACCTTGGCCACTTGAGATATGTTCAAGCCGGGTTTCTTGGTAGTACACACGATGCGACATCTTACAGGCTGATGACCTGCATAGGACCAGGACAGCCTCTGGACCTACCACAAGGTGCAAAACCTCTAGCGGACAAGGCGTATCCTGATGGTGGACCATTGCTGACGGCTGTAAGAGCAAATCAAATGCGTTTGCTGAACCCAAGAGAAAGAAGGCGGACAAGGCGCTTTAACACGTGTCTGTCACGACGTCGAATCAAGGTGGAACATGTATTTAAAGAGAATAAAAATGTACAAAGCCATATGACCGTTGTGGAGACATCCTAGATGGCTTCTTCCAGTTTGTGTGGAGCTTGCGTCATTTCTTGCTGAACGTCGAGTACCCTTATTTGAACATTTATAACAAACTAAAAAGGTATTTCTGTGTACAGAAAATTTCCATGCTAGCTTAGTCCACTCATTTGTATTTTTTTCTGATACAAACGTTGACGTTGAATAAAAAATATAAAGTCTTGTATTACTTGTTAGGTTTTTAATAAATTTAGAACGTTGAGTTCGTTTACATTCCTGGAAATTATGTCAGGTTCACAAAACGTGCAATAAGACTAACATTTTGAAATTTAGTCTTCTTCACGCAGATTATTTCGGTATAATTTAGCTGGCAGCACGGTACGTAGATCATTAGCATATTAGCAAACTCATTAGAATTTCTAACCCCGGTTGTTGGAAAACGTTCTAATAACTGGTTTCTACTCTAATAACTGAATTAAAACAATCAAAATAAACTCAATTTGCATAAGGCAAGCCGCATGGTAGCGAATTGCAATAGTCATTTTCAGAAATTATAAATGTCTGAACAAGTTGTTTAATGTCTTCACGGCTCAGGTATCGCCTGATACTAGAAATAGATTTAATATGATAAAAACGTGACTTGGAAACGGACATTATTTTAATGTCCATCAACACAATGTTATCAAAAACCAGGGACTCTCACCAAGGTTCTCAAGCTGCTTTGGTAAGAAAAAAACTTGCTGATATTGCACATGTGTCATAATGCATTTCTGGCTCAACGTTACTGGCCAAAATGGCCACCACGGCAAGATTTCATTGGGCAAGTTCCAATTTCGGCCAAACATGATGACCAACATAAGAGCCTCGTAATGTAAGATTAGAATCAGGGAATAATATCCATGATGATATATATGATATCTTTCAAAATTACATATATGTGAATAATACAGTGTAGTAGAATGGTTGCAGTGTTTTTGTATATAAAATTTTATTTTAGAAGATATATGTAAACATTTTAAATAGAAATATGCAAGTGATGTAGCATAAATTCAAGACCAATTTAATATACAAAATTGCTGTTGTGGAAAGTACTGCTTTTTTCATTTGCAATTTATGCTTATAACTGAAAGCTATGACTTTGTACACTTTTTGTTTATTTCACTTCAGAACAGTAAATTACAATGCAAAATGCAACCCATTCTTGAAGCTACGTCATCTCGTTTGCATATAGATATTTCAAATGTTTATATATCTGAAAAGATAAGTCGACATACAAAAATACTGCAACCATACTACCACACTGTTCACAAATAGATGAATTTGAAAATAATATTTTTCCCTTGATATGCACTTTAAGTTCTGACCAAGGATTAAAACCTGATATGCCAGTTATTTCAATTTTTGTTAAATTGCTCCATGTATATTCCCAACAAGAATGAATGAAAAAGATCCATAACCCACCTTCTTTCAGGGGGGAGCATGTCTTTTTCCTGCACCACCGTGGTCGTGACCTAAAAATGCTTGTCAAACTTTGATTTAGGGGCTCAAATTCAGTCTTCACTTGGTGGAATAATAATAATAACCATAATAATAATAGGAATAATAGGAGTAATAATAATAATAATAATAATAATAATCTTAATCTTAATAACTTCTTTAATATCTCTAATTATTATAGCCGGGCACAAGCGCCTTACTAATCGGGGAGAGAAAATGCATTTAATGGTCATACTATGTACGATTCAAACATAGGTCGGCCAGTCGACCTCACGGATTTTAAATAAATCTTTATTTAAATTTGATTCTCATATCAAAACACCAATTCTCCATACATCACGAACTTCGATCGTTAGCCAATCAAATTTCCTGTAATAAACGCCAAGGAGGCAAATGTGAAGCGAGAAAGAATCGCTAGCTGTTTAAAACATTTATCATTCTAAACCTTTAAATCCAAATACAAAGAAATGTCCAAAGATTGAATAGAAATCATAATAAAATATTTCAGAATTGATTATCTTTACGAAAGTGATCAAAAGTAAATAACTGAGTGTCACTGTGACTGGAATTCTCGGTGGAAAGAAACGTGGTTTTGTTCAATTTGACAGCCAGAAAACATGGCAGCGAAGTTGATTGTTTCGTCTTGCCTCGAGAAGATATTTTGTGGAGCTGAAGAGCTATCGCTGGAAAATGTTTGAAGCTGCTGACTGTTTCCTTGAAATATTTGTATTCCTTATCGGACGGTGCATTTAAATCATGAGAAAGCACGTCGCTGAACAACCGAAGCTGTCTTGACGAAGGACGTGTGTTGTAGCTCCTGAGGGAATTCTCGTTACGGTGACCAACGAGAGATTGTCATGATATTGCGATCAGAAACACCTGCATGAGACCATAGGGTTATGCCTGTGGCCCTGACACAAGTCTAAATTTGGAACTTCAAAATACATTTTTGGGAGGGTTTTTTTTCCTCGAAAGAAACTGTATAAATTTTTGAACTTGTACCGGGAAAACACGACAGTTGTGACGTCACAACTGTGTTTACATACCCTCATGCAAACATGGCTATCAACCAATCACAGCGTGCGTACTATTCAATTTATTTTATAATCCTAAATACGAACTGGTTTACGGCAAAATTTGGCGGCAGGGTCAGTTTTTTGCATGTGGTTGGCTGGTTACGAAAAATAAAGGAAAAATAAATTAATTACAATTTCTGAAAGATTTTGGTATCAAAGCGAATCATGCTTTTTACTAGATCGTTATGTTTAGTAAAACCTGGGAATTATTTTAAACGTTTTTTTAAACGACTCCTATATGTATAGGTATTATGAGCATTTGTAAACAGGTTTAAAAATCAAACACACCCTATAAATCCATTGTTTGATGTAGATTCGTGAATTCATCTGAAAACCCAGACTCTTAAAGCCGGGGGCGGAATTGATATCAACAGGGGAGAACGGGGCTGAATCATAAACCCGTGATAGGTTTTTAATTACACGGATATAATATAAGCACTCTATTTCCAAAGGAACAAAGCAACAGAAATCTACCTCTCATCTAGTTATCGTAGAATTATAAGTTGAACACCGTAGTGAAAATAGAAACTGACGTTTCGGACGTTAGTCCTTCGTCGGAGTCAATAGAAAGTAAGAGTGAAAGAGATGTTTATATAGTATAAACATCTATATAAACTATATAAACATCTCTTTCACTCTTACTTTCTATTGACTCCGACGAAAGACTAACGACCGAAACGTCAGTTTCTATTTTCACTACGGTGTTCAACTTATAATTCTACGATAACTTGTTTCATTAGAAACACCGACGCAGTCCACGCTAGTGTTCACTAGCCATCATCTACCTCTCATCTAATCTACCTATTGCATCGAAACAATGGAATGTAGAGCTTAGTTGATATTTTAATTCAATTCAAACGCACGGGTTCGGTATTGCATCCTACGGCAATCTGTCTTGAATTCCAATGCAAAACCTCGCCCTAGCGTTTGAACATTTATTTATGGATTATTACTCTCGAAATGCCACTACGATGAAATTTTGATATCTCCAATCTTCTCATGTTAAAGTACTTAAAAAAGAAAAAAGAAATGGACACTTCTTCTAAACATTCTTGTTTCTCGAGACATTCAAGATTTAAGGTATCATGCTACCCAAAAACTGCTATGAAAGCTCGAATTTTAGTTTTTCACATTTTGCGAGAGAATACACAATAAGCTATCACTTTTCAAAAAAAAATCCAATAGCGTTTTTTAATAGCGAGAAAAAAACGAAAACTACTTTTTAGCATGAATAGGTTTAATTTATTATATTAATTTAATTTATTGTTGACATGACTTCATGACAGGCGTCAGTCAACAATCAATGTGATATTATCGTTGAGTATTGATTGGCTAAAGGGAATTGTCAATTCCTAAGTGTGATATCTTATTAAAGAGAAATACGAGTAAAAATCTTAGAACTCAACATAGCTTAAACTAAAGTTAATAGCGGAGCTCCCGCGCGGGCCACCATACCTAAGGAAAAATGGTAAACTATCGAGTTAATTTTTCATGGCTTGGCTGACGTCACTTCCGTCCGTCCGTCCGTCCGTCCGTCCGTCCGTCCGTCCGTCCGTCCGTCCGGGCGTGTACACAAGAATCCTGATTGGCTGGTTAGATTATCCTTTTTTTTGGCGGGAATGTCGACGCGTTGCAACATCCGGGTACACATAAATGTAAATTCGGCTATTAAACTTTTGTAAAAAACCGTTTTACACCTTTTATTACGTACAGAAATACCGAAAGATAACAACACAATTTTTTATTCAAGCTTATATCTATATTTATATTTACTCTATTTACGATGGAACCCCTTTCCGAAATCGATATGTCGAAAGAAAGCTCAGAGGAGAATGAAGCCAAAAAAGAAAGGCCTGAAGTAAAAGAGTTCTTTTTGGAAGAGGAAAAACTCTGGAGGCGTGAAAAAGGAAGGCAAAGACGAAGGAATGTCACCAAAGAAAAGCGGCAAGCAGAGAGAGAGAGAAAACGCAAATCCAGGCGGGGCTTCGATTATGAACAAGGAGAACATGATCGTGAAAGAAAAAGGAATGTGAGGCAAAACTTCACGGATGAACAAAGAGAAAATGAGCGTGAAACTGAGACAAAGGAATTTGAAGCAAAACTACTAGCTAAGGCGACTCTCAAATGTACAGAAAAAATTGCTTTAGGGAAAGTTATAGACCAAAGACAATTAAAAAAACTTTCATGTATTCAAAGATGGATTAAGAAGTGTTCTCTAAGAAAACAGGTGTGTTGTTTAGCAAACAATCGTTTATTATTTTTTGACAAACATTTTTTCTCGACGAATCGACAAATCAAAGACTTTCCCTCAAAACTTTTAATATTTCTGTAGATAAGCTTAATTTATTTTAATGTTGGAGTAAATATAACATGAAGAGCATATTACAACAAATATTCGTCCTTTATTTAGCTTTGTAAATCTTTAGCAATTCGGTTTCATTTAAGTAACTATCGTATGTTTTTCGTTCAAGAAAGATTCGCCTCCTATCGCGGAGCCCATCGGCAAAACAACGAAGATTTTCATTTAATAATTTTATTTCTACAGATAATTTATTTAAGTATTGAATGAAATATAAATTTACACCAAATATTCAACTGCTTATTAAGCTGCATTCGAGCAGGTCTGATTATAAAAATGAGCTTATATTTGTGTTGAGAGATGTTGTTGTAGAATGACCTAGACTTTCACTTTAAAAAGCCGTAAAAAAATATTTAAAAACATTTACAAACACCATTTTACTGACAAAGAAATTTGTCATTTTGCATTGGCTTTTTGCATTGACTTTTTTTTCTATTTTGTCTCAGTTGTTCTTGTCAAGTTTAGCTGAATGTAAACTTCGTCTCGTTCTGTAAAAGACGTAATTATTAAAGTAAGCTTATATTTTGCTCACCATAGCCAGTTTCCAAGTCGGTTTTTTGGTCTTGATTTGTCTTAAATCTCCAGATTTTCGATTTCAATAAAAGACATCCGAAGTAAATTTCACTAAACTTGATATTGTATTAGATTATCCGTAGTTATCTTTCGTTTTTTTTAGGTAAAAGAAATTCATAAAAGCCTAAAAATGTCGGTTTTTTGGAAAACTTTGTCGAAGAATCTTCCAAGAGGAAAACTAGCCCTTGGGGGTGGTAGTGAGTTGTGTACAAAATTCCTAAGTGGGAAATATGTACTCGCGCAAAAAAAAGACAAACAAACAAAAAACAATGTAGTGCATTTCGATTCGATTTCACTGCATGGTTTTTATTATGGGAGAAATTATCTTCATCTCGAATAAAAAATTATAGAATATTTTTTCCCCAATCTTATTTTTACCTTTCACTGAGTTTTATTGAAATTGTTCTCCCTGTGACTTCCGTATCGGCAGCTCCGCTTTTAGGCAGTGCCTAAATATATATATTAAGTAAGTAATGAAAATGACTTTTTTTTTCGAAATTCATCAAAATGATTTTTTACATCGCATAAATCCTGGACCATTGTTATTGCTAAATTTGCATTTGTATTCAATTGAAAATTGTCCATATTCAAGTCGTCACTGCTCGCAAAATATTAAACGCTGGAACCAACCTATTATTTTTCCTGACTTTTACATTCCTTCTAGTGTCAAAAATAAGCAAAATTTTGAATATTAAGCAAAAGGGGAAAAAAGGAGAAAAATATATAAGTATTTATACCCCTCACTAAAAAGCTTTAGTTTACTCTCAAGTCCGGAACGGGTTACTTAATTTTTTTTTACTTCAATCTACTGATCGAATGTTGATGAAAGTGGATTCATAAAAACATTTTGCGCTTTTTATGTATCCCCTTCTCAGCCATTTCGGACATTTTAGAGTTTTTATCAAAATGTCTCATGAAATATGCAAATTAAGTGCCAAAATAAACGATAACAAACCATTATTGCTTCTTTGAATCTTACTATATCCGGTATTAACACACTAAATATGATCTTATTTTCCATTTTAAACAACTTTGAAGTAAAATCATCTCCAAAAAATACGTTATGATGCTTTTGAAGCGGTATTCCTCAATTGCACGTTATACGTCATCGCGGCCATGTTAGTGCCATTAGTAGTATAGGGAATGGGGGTTCTAGCGCAGTGACAACCGGAGGATTACCCGCCTAAAGTGAATTCTCCGATTTTTACCGTTATTACCCGCATTCCCTGTTTTAAGTCTATGATATGTTAGTCTATATATGGAGTGCGAAGAATGTAAAGAGTTTGTTTATGACTTCTGTGTAAAGTGTTTGGAACCTAAGTTTGTACCTACTAAGCCAAATAAGTATATTTGCTGTGGTAAGAAGATGCAAATAGAAGACGACACGTCAGCACAGTGTTACGAGTGTGGTAAGAATATTCGTAATGCCGTACCTTGTGCTACCAGGGAACAATATTATTCTAACGGAGGTCGTAAGAAAACGCCATACAAAAGAATAAAATACTTCCGAGACTGGATGAGTCATATCCAAGGTTTACGGCCGGTATATTTAGACGACGAAGTAATGGAAAGAATCATAGACCACTTAGAAGAACCAACGCCACAAAGCCTACGGAAGACGCTGAAAAAATTAAAGCTAGGGAAATATTACAAAGCTATTCCCTATCTTTTATCTGAAATTACCGGTAATTCTACTCCTGAAGTTTCTGATATGATCAGAGCCGAGTGGATGTTTTGTCGTTTGAATAAGGATATTCCTTATTATCCTGATGTAATTTACGAAATATTTTACAAAATAAACCCCAACCACCCCCTGTTAGGTTGGATTCCAAGAAGATAAAAATGCAAAACTGGCGTTTAACCAGAAACCCCACTGGGGAATGCATCGCGCAGAACACCAAGCTATCCCCAGTGGGGTTTTTTGCATTTTGGGCTTACGGGGCTTATTTCATCCCGCGCCAGAGGCCCTCTAGTACACACATATATCTTTCTTACGGCCCCCCAGAGGGTGAACTCCGGACAGCGTCCCGAGACACCCCCTGACTTTTCCAACTTTTCCTCGCGAAACCCCCCATCGCGGGGTTGAATCGCACTTTCTTACCCACCCCTCCCACGGTTGCTGTGAGTGGGGGAGGCTTTTTTTTTTCACTCACAGCAACCGGTCCAAATGTGTCTGCAGCGAGGCTCGAACTCGGGACTTTGAGCCTCCCCAGATTCAAAGTCCACGAACACAAGCGAACGCCAGACACACCGGACGCTTACGTATGTGAAAATTATTATATTTAATTTGCATACAGCTGGCGTTCGATATGCAAATAGAATCCTGTCACGCTCTTTTCAAAACTGATGTCTAAGCGAGTTTTCTTTGAAGCTCTTCTTTTGCCTCCTGGTAGATCTTTTTGCGAGATTCCTCGGTTAAATCTTTGACGATTGTTTTTTTATTTCTGATGTCCATCTTCAATTTCTCGTATTTTTCCTCTTCGGCTAAGATAAGCGAGAATTCTACATCGTCTATCTTTCTGTCACGCAAAGCCTTTGAGACAAGGTCAGTAATCGTATTTACTTTAGCCCTTGACAGAGCTATTGTCGTGTCATGCTTGGATATTTTGCTTGACAACTGTTTCATAATACCCGTAGCAACAGCCGAAATGATACCACAAGCTGCCCCAACGCCGGCTAAAGGAACTCCAACGACTATTCCAGGCCCTGTAAGTGAAGTAGCAACGCCGGTGCCTGTTAATGCTACGGACATGGATCCTGTAGTTATCGCAATTTTATGTAGCGTACTTCGGGCTCTGACGTATTTCTTTCTGACGTTTTCGTAATGTTTTGCCTGCCCCTCCAAGTAAGCCAGAATTAAGTTAGCCTTATTTAAGCGGAAGTTTTCAGCGTTTAATTCGTTAGGAACATCTGGATACAACTGAGGTGCTGATGGTATAACATCCATTATATATACTAATGTACGACGCTTTTGGAAACGATATGGGAAGCTCATACCGCAGGTCAAGGCGTTATCCCCACGACGCATTTGGGAATCATATGGGACATTTACCCCGCGTTGCACCAAGGCATACAGACGTCATTAAGTCTAAGCCTGTTGAGGTAAAACCAACGCCTGTGCAGCAGAAACCTAAGCCTAACTTCCCAAAGAATCTATTACCGGCAACAGAGAATTATCCATTTTACGATAACAAAGGCGGAGCGGATGACTTTGCTAAGATGGTTACTTCTTTGAAAATACCCGTGACGAATTCTACGACCTTTGCAGTGACGGTCAGAGACATCTTTAGAGAAACCCGGATGAAGCACACGTCGGGGAAAGAATCCAGAGAATGGCTATCAGGCCCCAGCATGCGATATTGGCCGCAGCAGTTAAACTTTGCTGTCTGGGCTGCTACTAAAGGATGTGGTATAGCCGCGGACATGCTTCATATTCCTTTCCTGAGGTTTCATGTTGCTTTTACTATTCGAAGAATATTGTATGAGCTAGGCGCGCCTTTACCGGGTGATACTGTCTTTAACCCAAAGGATAACAAATATGACAAAGTCGCATGGGAGCGATTAAGAAATGAATTTAAGCTTACCAACCCTGACTTTCGTAACCATGAAGGTGCCGCCTACGGTCTAGGAGAGACTTACACTTATGCTTCGTATGTCGGAGCCAGCATAGAAAGTCCAGGCATGGGATATCCCAGCTCCTTCGAATTCTCAGACTTAGGAGGCAGTGGAACAAAAGGAAACTTAATTTATTTCATAGAGAGTAAGGAGAAGTATCCTTGGGCGCCATTCTTTGCAGCAAAGGGTATTGGGTTAAAGAATCTAGCAAGGATTAATCGAAGCATCGAAGCCTTTGTTTACTGCGTCCTAGGAGCCCAGGTTAGCACTCGCAGCCCCATCGTAGATGCCAGTGGTGCGTCACAGGAAACACAACAAGTATTCCTTGTTCTCTTTGAAAGTGCCGTTATTGAGAATGAGATATCTAAGTCAGTTCAAAGGTATCAACTTGCGGTGCAGCAATCAAAAGTTAGACTGGATTATGCCTTGTCACCCGGTTGTTGGTTAATGCCAAGTAATTTAGTCATCAACGCCAGTTCTGTTGTGGGTTACAACAACAAACTACAGCGAGCAACCAAAGACATGAAGTTTGGGGTGAATGACGTGAACTCTGACACTCTTAGGAACATTCCCCATTTCGTGGAGAAGCCAAAGAAGGAGCACGTAGAAAAGCCAAAGGAGGTACATGTACCATCAAAAACCGTAAAAAAGAAGATACGGCCCACGATACCTAAGGAATATGACCATAACTTACTAAAAGCCGGACTAGCAGCTGCGAGTGTTGGTTTGAGTCTTTATATATGGCGATGAACAACCCCTACGTATCCGGAATGGATTGTGTTTATACGACTTACACAGGCGAGAAAAAATACACCCAAGCATCTTGGGTTGATGTCACGGAAATTTCTGTAGACTTGAACTACTCAGGGAAAAAGTTAATCCTTTGTAGTATTTGCATTAGTACTCGGTGGCACGCCAATGTTGGCTTTCGGTTCCTGGATGAGAATGGAGTATTGCAGCCTATGCGTGCGAAAACGAACAACAGGGAGCCCGTACATTTCTCCGTAGAGCCCAACACCCAAAGCGTTGAAAACCTATCGGTTTGGACTTTTCACATGGTTGCCGATTGCCATGGGAAAGTAAAGCTGCAAATACGCGTAGACGACACCGGGGACGTTTGCATAAATAGTATAGGGGATCAAAGGGACGCGAAATATAATCATGCGACCATTAGCACTTTGACTGTAATAAGTATATGAATCCGCATGTAAAGGAAAATTCTTTCATTCATCACTTAGGAGAAGAGCATTACGAAAGCGATAGCTGGTTTGACTCCGGGATGCAGGTAAAGGTCGGAGGTCTGGGATTAATCATATGCACCATTAACATTAGTGGTCAGAATAGCTGCAATGTTGGGTTTAGGATCGTCGATGAAAACGGTCGCCCATTATTACCCTACAGGAAAAAGATAAATAACAGGCATTCAGCTCATTTCTCATACGAGCCTCCTACAAATAGTCCGGAGAACCTAACGGCGGTGACTTTTCATATGATCGCCAATTGTCAATATGCGAAGCTTCAATTTCGCCCCAGCGACGGCACTATTAACCCTAAGCTTCGTGGCTATGTTTCAATAAATGCTGTTTATGGCTCAGCCGGACGAAGAGACGCCGTCTGGAATCATAAGACCATTTCTACTATGACTGCCATACCGCTAGCACCAAATTATCAAGGCGGTGCGAATACTATCTTTACTTATCCCCAGTCGAGGATGCCTCGGGCCCCAGACGATGATAAGCCTCCAGTAATACATAAGGATAAGCCTACACCTTCATCTTCTTCAGGAATACCACGCCGATAGCGACGACTAAGATCCAGATGTTATTCCCAACGAACTTTAACAGTTCTCCGCCGGTTCTAAGTACCAAACTAAGAACGCTACCAAGCAGCCCAGGTAAAGAGGCTGCCATCTTTTTACCTAAGTCCGTCAGCCCTTTACCTACTGCCTTTACACCCGCGCTCGTAGCTTTAACGGAGCTAAGGATCACACCTACTACGGAGGAAATGGCGACTGCAAATGCAAGCGGAATACCATATTTCACCAAAGCTCTTTTTATCTTTTCCTTGGTGGTAAGCCCCAATTCTTTTTCCAGCTTTTCCTTTTGTGCCTGTAATTCCGCAAGGCGTATTTCAAGTGTTTCCGTTTCCCTTTGGGTAGCCTCCCTTTCCTCTTCGGTACGAGTTTGGTCCGCAACTACTTCTCGCTGCCGCTCTATTTGCCCCTCTAAATCTTCGATGGCCTGTTCCCTCTGTGAGATTTGTACTTCTTTGGTGTTGATTTCGGTAATTAACTTCCGCCGTTCCGCTAAAGAGCCATCGATGGTAACGTTTAACTTCTTAGCTTCTTCCTGAGTTATGTTCAGGTCTTGCAGGGCTAACCTAAAGGCCTGTCGTGCTGTATCCCTTTCAGCCAAAGCCTTCTCGGCTTCTCGTTTGAATGTCATTATGACTTCGTCTTTACTTTGGAATTTCTTCTCCTGTGCCTTAATCTTTTCTATTTCGGCTACGTTTTTTTCCAACACAGCCTTACGCATCCGTTCACTTAGTTGCTCAATTTGTTGGTCCCTATCTGCGAGTTCTCTCTTCTGTGCATCGGCAAGTAATCGGTTCTGTTTCATATAATCTTCCTCCCTTTCTTCCAATGTTTTCCGCAGAGCCTCCACTTTACCACCAGAGTTTTTGGCCTCCTCCAGGGCCCTTTGCACTTTATCCCTTTCACGTAAAGCGTCGTCTAAGTGCTTCCTCATTTCTTCCATCCTTACGTCTCTTTGGCTGAACTTTTTCTCAACATTAGTAAGTAGTCTGCTTTGCTTTTCATATGCCATCTCTTTTTCTTCCAGTGCTTTTTGCAGTTCCATGACGCGCTTTTCGAGCGCAATCCTAGAAACCGTCGCCTCCAGCTGGTCTAGTAGGCTCCTAGTGGCATTCTGAAAACCTCTTAATCTCGCCACGTCACCCCTAACTTCGCCATCTTCATCAAATAGGGCCTGTGGTTTTGTCCAGCGGTCTTTGTCAGGAAATCTTAGGTCACTGACGCTTATGAAGACTTTGTTTCCTTTTTTCGTGAGTCTTATTTCATCGGTCTCAAAACGTGGATAGCGCTGCCTTAGCTCCTCTGTTGCCCACTCTACGGTTTCCCGCGCGGCTGCTTCCGGCACGTTCTGAAGTTCCAAGTACTCAGGGACTGCTTCATTTGGTTTCTTTAATTTCCACATGTCGTTTAAGGCTTCCTTGTATCTTCTCCAATTGCTACCATGTTCGTGATATAAAGCTGCGTCAAAGACTTCAGGCGCGACCTCCTCGCCTTTAGTCCATGCGTTAAAGTCTTCATCGCTGATATTCGTAAAGGATGTTTCTTCAGTGCCATCATCTTCTCCTTCAGCACCCCCACCCCTATCTACTAGTGGTATTTCTTCCCCATCCATTATATATGATAAGCTCAAAGTTAAATCCTAACCTCCTTCCTAAGCAGGTTGGCGGACTAAAAGCAGAACGCACCTTTCACCGGGTCACCTTTACTCCTTCTAGCGCCAAACCAGGAGAAACCCTGTACGTAGGCGTACCCCGTCTAACGGATAACTTAGTATTAGTGCCCGGAACGTTAGCGTTAAGGTTTGACCTAGCGGTTCAGCCCAGCACTGCGGATGAAAGGTGTTGTGTCAATAACATAGGTCGCAACCTTGTCTCAAAGATGAGAATTAAGTTTGCCGGGGAATCCTTGTTGGACTTAAATAGATATGATCTTTACACCACGTACAAAGATTTGTGGTTGACAGCCTTCGACCGCGCGCAAAGAATAGAACAAGGGATTGGTAGTCTTATCCTGCGCAAGGTTCGCACGCCCGTTAAGACACAGCCCACGGATTCCAGCGGTGAAACCGCAGTAGCAGATGCAAAGCGAATAAAGACGGCCTATGGTAGCAAGTATGTCATCCCGCTGGACTTCGAAGTAATAACAAACCACGGCGCATACTACCCCAGACAGTTAAGTGAACTACAGTTTGAAGTAACCCTAGCCGACACGTCCAACATTCTCGGAGAGATGACCACTGCAATTAGCGGGACAGTCGATCCTTATTCTATCACCAATTTAGAATTACAGTACGAGACCGTATACAGCGAAGAACTAGCTCGAAGTGCAGGTATGGAATACAGCTCAGGCAAGGCATTCCTTTACGACCACGTAGTGATGTACAAAACATTTAGCTTCCTGGACAAGACGGATGAGGTTATCAATCAAAGTATTAACCTCCCCCGAAGAAGTCTCACGGGGCTGATGTTGGTGTTTGCCAAGCCCTACGAAGCCGGTAAGCGCGACTCCGAGGCCTTCCATAACCCCAACATTACTAACGTGGGCGTGAATATCAACGGAGTACCAAACAAAGTCTACTCCCAGGGAATAAAGCCCGCAGACACGTACAGAGAGGCAATGCGTAAGTTTGGCGACCAAATTAGCCCTGAGAAATTCTTCAATGATAAGTACGCGTTGTGGATCGACATGCGTACGACGAATGATGAGAGTATGCATGGTCAGGGATTGCGGTTGGTAAATACGCAGGACGGCATTACATTGGAGATCAAACGCACCAAGAACACCAGTGCAAGTGATGCGGATAAGATAAACTGCTACATCTTCGTGGTGTCTGACGCGCAACTGAGCGTGGAAATGAACCAACTTAAAAGTGTTGCATATTAAGGTTAAAATATTCCTTAGATATACGATGCTCCACGTATTCGAAAACAACGACACCGAACTGCAATGCATAGTGCAAGGCGAAACTTTGTACTTTAAAGCGAAGTCCGTGGCTTTGGCATTGGAATATGAACGTCCAAAGGATGCGATTAAGGTGCATGTTCGTGATAAATACAAGGTAAAGCTTAGCGAACTTAGAAGGGAGGTGAATCGCCTCCCTTCCAACTTACACCCAGATTCCCTGTACGTAACTGAATCCGGGCTGTATCAATTGATATTTAGCTCTAAGATGCCAAAAGCAGAGGAGTTCCAAGATTGGGTATTTGAGGAAGTCCTTCCCACGCTAAGGAAGGCTGGTAAGTATGAAATTGAAAGACGTTTTGACGGTCCTAACAAATTGGTGTTTAAAATAGAAAACGAGTTCGACTTACATAAAAAAGTGGTTGACTACATCCGCAAGTTTTACCCTCAAATGCTCATAGCCCCTGGCCTGGGTGAACTACAAGACACGTCAAACAAGCGCATAAAGTGCTGGCAGAAAGGATACCAACGCGGCCAACCCGACCTGCTTATCTTGAATGCACACGTGCGATACCGTGGTTTCTGCGTCGAGCTGAAGACTCCGAAAGGCAACGGGGTATTATCTGATAGTCAACGCCTGCTATTGGAAAGGTTTGAGCAGAATGGTTACAAGGTGCTGATCAGCAACGACTACGACGACATCTGCCGCGCAATAGCGGAGTACGCACGAGGAATTCGCCTACCTTGTGCATATTGTTGTAAGAAGTTTAGGAATGCGCAGACTCTGGGAACGCACTTAAAGATATTTCATAGGATATATGGACAAGGATAAATTCAATGAGCTAAAGTTCATCCAGACGCACTGGAGGGATTTGCAGATAGGGGAAATCTATGAGGTAAAGAATTACGTGGTCTTTGAAGACTTGGACCGCCTGCGTTTGGTCTTAAAGAATAAAAAAAGAACATATACCCTTTGGGCGCCCGATAGAATAAGGTACGCCATTGAAGGGCAGGATGTTACCCATGTTATGAGTCATGGTAAGAAGGATGGTAGATGGGCATTTGATGTGGTTACTTGGGAGCCTGAGTCTCCTCTTCACTCTTAAGTGCGTCTACCATCGTACGTTGCGCCTTTGGGTCGGCAAAGCACCAATGACCCACGAAGGATTCTTCAGGAAATACCTTGCCGCAATGAAGGCAGGTGTATTTTTTTCTTGGTTTCGGCTTACGAGAGGCAATGCAGTCTGCTGATAGTTCGCATGTAATACAGTCCATATATATTACTTTGCAAACCCTCTTTAAAAGGGGGTCTGATATTTATTGTTGATTTGTTAAATCCTGCAGACTGGTTTCAAACAGGTCCTTAATATTATTGTTGTTTTGTTAAATGATGTTAACAAACAACAATAAAAATAAGATCGTATTTTAAAACTCTTTGCGCAAGTCATACTTTACTACTCCATCGCAAGGTCATTTCAAAGGGGTCTTTAATATTATTGTTGTTTTGTTAAATGTTGATGATACTTAACAAAACAACAATAAAAATAAGATCAGCATTTGAGACTCTTTGCACAAACCCTATCTTACTATTTTAGGTCCCTTTCTAACTTCTACGGGCTTTCCTTGCCGCCTCGTTACTGGCATGCCAAGCATCAAAGCGATCTAAGTACTCTTTGAAACCGCCTTGGCCGTCGTAAAGGCACTGCCAAATATGTTGGTCACTTCTTTGACAGCCGCAGCGCTCACAAGTTGCCTCCCAATGGCCTCTGTTTTCCCACCTTACGCCTTCGACGCGGTCAAACTCCGCAAAGCGCTGGTCTATTTCCTTCTTCCGGCGCGTTAACTCCTTTATGGTGTCGATTGGGCAACATCGTGCGGCGACGTCACCATGTTTCAAACATGCTACGCCCAGCAGATCGTAATTACCACGGCATCTATGTTGGTGCCAAGCGTCGGTAACATCCTCGTCGCAGCGCACGCATATGTTCTTTAAACAAACTCTTTTACTACGGTGGTACTCCAGCGCCTGCGCACTGCTGAACTGTTTATCACAGTCTTCGCAAATGGTAACGTTGCTTACTTCCTTACTGCACACCTGTCTTTCAACGTGATATTGTAATCTTTGTTTGCTGCTGAACTCCCTTTCACAATTCTTACACCTCATTATAACTAAGTGTTATTTACCCCTCATATGAGATCCTGCGCAAAGAGTCCTAAATCTCTATCTTATTTTTCTTGTTGTTTTGTTAACAAATCAACAATAAATATCAGACCCCTCTTTAAGATCTGTCTGCAGGATTTAACAAATCAACAATAAATATCAGACCCCTCTTACAATGGATACCGCATGAAATCCACAACAGACTCTTTTACCCACGTTGCCATCGTTATCAGCGCACCAAACCTTTCCGCGCGCTTCAGACCACACATTTCATCATACAACTCTTGCACGCGCTCTTTCAAACGGTCTATCTCTTCTCTTTGCATTTCGATGGTGTCTCTTTTATCTTTCATGTCGCCGAAAATCTTTTTTACTGCTTCCACTGGGTCCATCGTATATATATTGAGTCATTGAATATGACTCCAGAACATATTCCCTGCAATGCTCTGATAGTAGGACCAACCGGCTGTGGTAAAACGCAGTTCGTAGTGGAGCAACTCCTCGGACCCTTTAGATACCGCTTCGACTACATAGTGTTATTATGCCCTACCTATGTGAATAACCGCACCTGGACAGGCATAGGAGTGAAAGATGACGACTTCTTCGTGGATATTTTGGACCCTAATGAGTTATCCAGCCATTTGAAGTTTTGGCATAAACAATTCCCCAAGGATACTCAGACACTCCTCATACTGGATGACATCGCCTGTGGGGACGACGTAAAAAGACGCACATCCGAATTAGTGAAGCTCGCCTTCAGCGGCAGGCATGACAATATCAGCGTTTGATTGCTCTCGCAGCAGCTGACCAGCGTCTCTAAACCCTTTAGGGAAAACATAGGCTCCCTGGTCGTATTTTATACTCCCAGTCGGAGTGATTTGGAAACCATTCTCTCCGACTACGGAGGCGAGATATCTAAGGAACAGTTACACGAATACATGGGCATTTAAAAACGCACCAACATTCCAAAATGATCTTCTCTTTGAGGTTTCCCTACACGGTTGGAATCTATGATTCCTAATGTATATGGATATTGAGCAGTTGTTAGACGAAGTCCCCGTAGATGAAAGTAACCTTAAAGAACAACTTAACGTCCTGGTGTCATCGGGAAAATGTAAAGAAATGATAGGCAAGGAGTTAACGCATGAGCAGGTTAACAAGTTGTCAGAAGAGGAGGTTAAGAAGTTCCATAAAAGGTATGAGGCTGCCCTTGCAAGTAAAACCACGAATGCCGTAGCAGACTCCGCTATTAAGCTGGCCACCAAACTTCTGGGACTTGCGCTGCCCATAGACGACGTGGAGGCGCTGCGGAAGGACATAAGCGAGGACTATGTCATATCCCAAGAACTTAAGATAACCTGCGGCTGGTTGTCTTTGAAGTGCGGTAAGTTAATGGCAGTCGCATCTTTGGGACTTCACGTGGCTCAACATGTCGACTTGAAGGAGGTACTAATCTCTTGGAAGGACTACAAAAAAGATAAGCAAGTCGAGGAGATCTTTAAGGCAGCACTTGCCGAGGTACCTAGTCAAGTCACACCAAGTGATGCTCAAGTCATCCACGGGACTTAGTCAAGTCGTCATCAAGTACTTAGTCAAGTCATCGTCAAGTCGTCATCAAGTACTTAGTCAAGTCATCGTCAAGTCGTCATCAAGTACTTAGTCAAGTCATCGTCAAGTCGTCATCAAGTTGTCATCAAGTTACTTATCAAGTCCTTCAAGTCCTTAGATATAAGATGAGTGACACCGAAACAAAGGCGGAGGAAACCCCTCGAGAGCAAAAGATCACCAAGCCTAAATCTCCGGGCAGAGTCGCTGCAGGGAAGAAGCTCGCGGAAATGAATAGAAAGAACAAAGCCAAAAAAGAAGAAAGGGAAGAGGAAAAAGAAGAGGAATCCTTTTGGAATCCAGGCTACGTTATCGGAGCATTAGGAATTGCTATAGCAGCAGGCAGCCTCTACTTACAATGGCGGTCTGCGAAGCCAAAAGTGGAACCAAGGGCAGAAATAAGGTATGTGGAGCCTCCTAAGAGAAGTAAAATACCCGAGATGGAATAAAACCTCCTCTCCTTGTAATATAATGTCGTTTATGAAAACCGTCGAAGATGCAGCTATTATTACTTCTATTGTCGCAGGTATTGGTTGGGTAGGTAAGAAAGTGCTCAAAGAAGACTTTACTGAAGACCCAAGCAAGAGCATTACGGGCTTTGCTAAGATGACTGCTGCAGTAGCAGGTAGCATTGCCCTTAAGGACTACCTACAGAAGGAAAAGTACCTGCCTAGGCCGTGAGGCCCTTATATATGGCAAGCGTATTGGTAGGTGGTGTCATTGCAGCGTTAGCATTCACTGGAGCTAATTATGGTGGTCAATATTTGGATAGATTAGTCAGAGGCAACAAAAGCGATGCCGAAAGGAAAAGGCATGATTTGGCGTTGGAGAAATATCAAAGGGACGTGGCGGCTTGGAATGAAAAAAGACAGGCTTACAGGGATTGGTTGGACAAGAACTACAAAGACAAAATGCAGGCGGATAAGAACTTCGAAAATACGGACTACGCCTTTAAACTTTATGCACAGACACACCCAGAGTTTCACATGCAGAAGCCTTCGTTTAAGAATTACTACCAGCCGTCAAAGAAACAAAAAGACAATGAGCTGGTCTTTGTAGGAGTCGCAGGGCTGGCAGGAGGTGCAGCCTTGGCGTATTTCATCTAGTGACGCGAAGCATGAGCGTCTAATATATAATGATCGTCTTTTTGGAAAGCGATAAGAATGACTTTACCACTTATTTGAATCCCCCCATCAAAGCCCATACAGTTCGGCTGGTCAGTTGCTCTTTGTACAACTCTTGGTATAATTTAATTAGGGGTATGGTCACCGTACTTAAGACACCTAGCACTTACCAAGGCGTAATGCTCCCAGATGGACATTACACTCCAAGCACCCTCGCTAAGGAGCTCGCCAAACACGGTTATACTCTCACCACAGGGTTGCCGCACGAAATGACCCTCAAACATAACCTACCTAGCGGTGCCACAGTAACCCTCGGAAAGTTTGGACCATTGGGATCTTTACTTGGAGTTCATAAGAGTCAGGATATTACCAACACGGCAGTTCCCGTAAGTTGGAAAGTCGCATCCTCTTACGAAGTTTATTGCGATTTGGTCCACAGTTACAGCAATGGAAAGCCCTCCCATCTTATGTCTAAGTTTTCACCCAAAGGTAATCCATTCGACCTGGTAGAATACACTCCCATTTCTTTAAACTATGACTTGCCTTGTGATTTGGTAGAAAGCATAAACATCACCATTAAAGTGGACGGAAAGACGGTGGACTTCAACGGACGTAAGATCAATCTTGTTCTGGAATTCATATAATGGGTCGAACTGAGGACAAACTCAAAAGGATTTACTACGGACCCGAAGGCTATTGGAGAGGAGTGGCGGCTATCAAAAAACTCGCAACCGCAGCCAGGGTATCCGACGAAACAGCTAAGAATTGGTTAAAGAAACAAACTATCTGGCAGGTTTATCTTCCCGTGCCTAAGTACATTCCCAGACCCAGCTTTACCGTAAATGCCCCTAATGAAGTTCATCAGGCGGATTTGCTTTTCTTACCACATGACACGGTGAGAAGAAAGACCTATAGATACGCTTTGACCGTGGTTGATATCGCAAGCAGATACAAGGACGCCGAACCCATATCCAGCAAGGATTCTGGGGAAGTCGCAGAAGCCCTAAGTAGGATTTATAAGCGCGTTTTGAAATGGCCAAAGCTGCTGCAAGTGGATGCGGGAACGGAGTTCATGGGCGTGGTTACCAAGACCTTGAAAGACCACGACACCAAGATAAGAAGAGCCGAAGCAGAGTACCACAGGGGTCAGAGCATCGTTGAAAGATTCAATAAAACCCTGGCTGAGCGTCTCTTTGGATACCAGTATTGGAAAGAGCTGGAAGATCCCTCCAAACGCAACAAGGAATGGACACAGCGGCTCTCTCAGGTCGTCGCGGCTTTGAACAACGAGGCGGCCAGGGCTACGGGAATGAAACCCAAGGACGCCATAAAAAAGAAGCACGTGGAACACAAGTCCTACGTCAGAAGTTCAAGGGCGGTCTTCCCCCATGAAAAGAAATTAGGTAACGTCACGGTCCGATATCTCTACGGGCCGGGAGAATTAGAAGGAGGATCCAAAAGAGCTACGGATCCTAACTGGTCTTTGGAAACCTACCAGATACGAAGTGTAATAGCCAAGAAGGGTCAGCCCATCTTGTATTATCTTCACGATGGTCCCACACGTGGGTTCGTCAAGGAAGAACTGCTTATTGTATGATGTCCGAATGCTATCGTGTGCACTCCGTCATCACACATCCATCGCTTACCGTCAAATGCAGACAGTGACACCTTCTCCTGCGTGACGTTATGTATCTGATGACCATAGCTGCGCAGGCTGTTCATCTTGTGCCGCTGTTCCTTGCGCGTTCGTAATACGTTCAAGTAGGACTCGTGGGTTATGTCCTTCTTAACGACGTATTTTTTGACGCCTTTGGCTTTCTTCTCCACACCGTCTAACTTTAGCACGCTGTACATTTTCGGCTTCAGACCCACGTACTCTACTATGGGTTTACCTAACATCTCGTCTTTCATCTTTCCTATTACCTTCTTGTTCTTCGCAGAGTAAAGGAAGTGCTCCTTTGGGTAACCGCTGGTGTCGTACTCGTCTATGTCTTCGACGCAATCCTGGTAGACGTCTTCCGTTTGCACTTCTAGAATTAGAGAGTCGGTGTCTGTGTACAGGAGGTGACAGCGGTCTCCGTACTTTGGCTTTAGTTTGTCGTAGTAAAACTCATACATTAACAACTTAGACAGATCCAGCACCGTAAAGCCGGTGTATACGGGCTTATTTAGAAGCAGGTTCGCTTTCTTCATATGAATCACGTAGAAGTTCAGCATTTCTACATATCTAACGAATCCAGGCTGTGACACGTATGCTTCTGCTTCCTCTTTGGTGCTAACTATTTTTACGCTTACGCGCTTGCGGATGTTCTCCATTGTCTTTCCGAACACGCTGTTGTTCATCAGTTTAAAGAGGTTTTTCTCGAAGTCATTCTTCGCTGCGGTACGCGTTTGCGTGTTAAAGTCAATGTAGGGGCGCATCCAGGGTTCCTGCGTGAATTTTAGGACTCTGTGGATCTTCTTTACACGCATTCCATGTCGCACGTAGAATTGCAGGTTGCGGTAATGTACCACATACTTCGTTTTATCCATCAGATTCATTGTCAACTTCCTGTATGGCTTGTAACCAGGACACATTTGCTTCTGCAGCGGCGACAGCTGTTGAAAGGGTATCTCTATTGCTTCTGGTGCTAAGGGGAACTCGTTGTGTTCGTCGTGCAGGTGCTCTGGGTACTCCAGATCCACTTCTAAAACGTAACCCTTATCTTCCTCCTTTCCTACCTGCATGTAGAAGTCTATGGGTCGCACGGTGTCCCATTCGAAGTCTCTCACAGGCAAGTACTGTGACATTGCCCAACCGTAAAGGTTGTTTGCATCAAGGTAGTAAATGTATGTAGTTGGTTTCTCTGGGTCGTGGTCTACTAAGGGGTTGTTTGCGCGGGCGTAACGTCGGCTGGGTCCGCATACGCCGCCACGAATACCGTCTTCCATAAACCGATACATGTCGTATTCCGTTAGGAGATCCAGTTGCGCATTTGTCTTCTTTAGCAAAGCACTCCAGCTGAGTCCGGGAGCTGTGTAGAAGTTCGCGGGATCCAATTCGTAGTACTCCATAGCCATCTTTCTGAAGCTTTGGAAAACATCTGCGAGCAGCACTACGTCTGAACGTAGGTAAATGTCGTGGTAATCCCCCATGTTCTCACAGGAGTACTTTTCCCACACGTCTAACGCATGCTGGTACTCCTCGTCCTTTATACCGGACTCGTTTAGGGTGCTGTAGAAGCAATCTTTGCTGGGCAAAGATTCTTGAAAGCGCTCCCAGGAGTCCATGTACTCGTATGGGTAGACTCCTTTCCTTTCCGCGCCGTATTGACTGGAAATAGGGAAGTTGGTGTTGTACTTTACGAGGTTTGCTAAAGAGTCTGCCATGAATTGCTGTGAGTCTAAGAACTTTAGCTTACCAACAGTTACGGACATGTAACGCTCTTTATTGTTAGGTATGCATTTGACGTCGGATCCGTCTGTTCCCTGAAGGAGTAAATGGGAGTCGTAACCGCGGAGGTTGTGAAAGAACACGGGAATCTCCATATCTGGGTTTACTTTGAAGTTTATATTACATTTCCAATGAGCCGCTCCTCTGTATTTACCCGTGATGTGGCAGTGATCCCTAACCTTATCCACGTAGAAGTCTTCAACGAATGCTTTGTGGCAGTGAATGCAGTGCGTTGAGGGCTTTCCCGGCTTCTCACCTTTCTTAGCATACTTCCCGCATTTGAAATGAGCTTCCCCTAGATACTTTCCATCTTCGTCCCACGCTTTCTTGGCTTGTCTTCCAAACTGAAGAAGCGTATGTTGACAAATGTGGCATTTCTTTGCCTTGTGAAATTCCTCCTGGTTCTTTTTGGTAAATTCCATCTTCTTTGGACGTCTTAATTGTTCTCTTATCTCCTCCTCCTCTTCTCGCAATGCTTCTAGAAACTTATTAGATGCGTTTTTACCTCGGTAAATCACGGGAGGATCGGCCTTGCCGTCTGATCTGACTACTATGTAACCAAAGGAGCAGATCTCGTGTAATCCTACCTTATTCGTGGCACCACTTTTCTGCTGTTCCTTAGTTATCAACGCTTCGAAGTCTGCGTATATCACGTAAGGCACCTGCATCTGCTTTTGATGGTCTGCGTATGAAAGCTCTTTGTTGGCGGGCATCTGAATCCGTTGCGCCACTTCTTCGACTCCTCGGCAGATCTCATCGTGTTTCTTTAGGGCATTTAAGGATGTAAATGACAACAAGCAGCAGTCGCAGAAATACTTTTTGCCTTTGTGCTTAGTATGTCTGTAAAATAGTCTGCTTAGATGTTTAACCCATGAGTAGTGTCCGCCGTGGTAAAACAGGTGTACGCGTTCTCCTTTGCTTTTTGACAGGACTAACGGTACTATCGTCTGCTCTCTGACTCCGTAAACGTTAATTGCTAGATCGTTTATCTCCTCAAATATGGGAATGTCTATCGACTGCATGGGAAATTCCACACCATCCCACTCTAAATCATCTGTGGGATACTTACTCATCCTACAGGGATCCTTCTCTGCTGGATACAGTGCAGACCTGATTGCCCACATAAAGCATCTGTTATCGTCATTCTTCACGTTTACAATAGCCTTCTTCCTTTCTACCCACACTGGTAGTGGTACGTAACTTCCTCCACGTATGGGTACGTACCTAGCCATACTTATCTCTATTCCTTCAACCTCCTCCACTGTCCAACCTGATCCATCTTTCGTGTAATTAGACAGCGACTCCATTATTGCTTCTAAGGCTTCACTGAGTAACCTATCCAAATTCGTAGATTCTAATATCACTAACGACTTTGATCGCAGCATTGCTGTCGTCGTCACCTCGTCTTTCGATAGACTCACTTCTACCATTATACTTACTTTCAGGGCTCCTAAGTCTTCTATACCTTTTCGGAGCGTCCTTTTAACCTTCTTTTCTGACTTTCGCCAAAACTGTCTAACGTCAATCTCGCCGTTACCGGGTATCGACACCGTTTCGAAGTTGCTTTGGGATTCCATCTATATAATAGGAAATATTTTATACCTAATACCAAGCACTTTTCAGATCGTCGTAGTCGTACTCACAGTCCTGACAATGCCAATACAATTTAACTTTCGTCTTGAACTTCTTACCACATCCGCAATCATAGCTGCTCATACACTTCGTCTTCATTTTCAAATGCTTCTTCAAATCCGCTTCTTTCTTAAAAGTTCTCTTACATTCTTCGCACTCCATATATAGACTAACATATTATAGACTTAAAACAGGGAATGCGGGTAATAACGGTAAAAATCGGAGAATTCACTTTAGGCGGGTAATCCTCCGGTTGTCACTGCGCTAGAACCCCCATTCCCTATACTACTCCATTTAACAAAATATTTCTCATTAGCATTCATTGTTAACGGCACCACAATAGCTGCCATGCTTTTGTCTTTTCGCTCTCTTAGAAATGCTTGCAATCTATTAATATGAACCTGTTTTGAATATTATGTAAATCACTAATTTTTCTAAATTATATTTTTCAAAACTGTATTTCTTTTCTTTTATTGTCTTGAAATAACTTTAAAACTTGTCAAAAAAAAACAAAAGCATCTATTTTAATATATCTAACCTTCTTGAACGGCCCAAACTAAAGAAACTACTCAAAATACAATTGATCTACCACGACGGAATGAACAATTCTGAACAAAACATTTTCCGGTCCGGGGTATAGTTAGTAGGTTGGGATAATGCCCCGTCTCACCGTATACTGTTAACCCCCCTCCCCGAGGGGTAAAATTTTGTATGGTTTTCAGTCCTTGGCCGTGAAAGGTGGACGACCAGCCATCCTCACGGACTTCCAAGCGTTCGTTGGAGTAACTTTTTAAAGTTTAAGAGAGGACTGCAAGTACGTAACTACAGCTAGATCCAATTGAATTACACAGATTTATTGGTAAACTATTCCTTCGTGCTCATGTGAAGCCAATTCCTCTTCGGATTCGTATTTACTGAGAAAAACGGTTGGAAGTGGATACCAGTGACATCGAATTCGGGTCGGCAGCTTCCTACCTTGTCATTGTTTGTAAGTGTTGGAATTATTTTCTTAAACACCCTTCAAAACTAGCTGAAACTACATACAGGAGTTCCAAATTAACAAATTGACACAACAGGTAAGTCGACAAATTTTTATTCGCGTTTTTCCAAATAAAATGCGGCATATTCTAAATCCCCATACATTCTCTTATAAGAATAGTGAGCTTGGGTTGCCTGCGATATAACCTTTACATATCTGATCTTCTAATAAACCGCCACACTAAGGAAAAATGTCAAAATACAATTTATCTACCACGACGGAATAAACAACTTTATAGTGAAAAACAAGCGATCAATACGTTCAAGATTTTAGATAATTCAGTAAAAATGCTTTACTTACAATTTCCTGGGGTTTTGCAAAATGCGCGATTCAAGAGGTATTTCAGGGATATTTTGCCCACTGAATATAATGATGAAATGCAAAGCCACTTTGCTGCAATCCATCTATCAAAACAACGCTTACTCTTACTTAATTTAGCCTTGAAGAATTTTGGCGGCCCACTAAGGCATGCCTCTATTCGACACAACAAGTAAAACCAGGATACAAGAGCTCCAAAAGTCAGCATTCAATTAAAACTTCGATATGTCCAAGCGAACGTTTAGATAGTCTGCGTAGCAGCGCTTTGAGGGGAGGGGTAAAGGACGGGGTAAGAGAGTCGTCTTTAGGCGCCATTACGTCGAGAAATGTTTGCTCTGTCTAAACGTTCGCTTGGACATATCTGAATTAATTTACTACCGACATTTTTACCAAATTGACTAAAATCTTGTACCCCATTCACACTTAAACGTGTTTCGTTAAGCTATGTTTTCATTAGGAAAAATTGAGAAACTAGAAACCTACAATGTAATGAAACTTTTTCAAAATATTGTCAGAGCAAGACAAAGGATAGTTTACATGCATTATTTTACCAAATATTGTGCAGTGTGCGTAGATAGATTTCCAAACCTGTTTAGTTATACAACTTTAAAGCATTTTTAAGCCTTGGTGTGAATGGGGTATTGGACTTAAATCGTATTTAATCACTTGTTTTGAACTAAGTTGTTCATTCCGTCTTGGTAGATCAATTGTATTTTATATACACACCGAACGCATAATTTATTACTACTTTACTATGTATTTTGACTAGTTTCTTTAGTTTGGGCCGTTCAAGAAGGTTAGATATATTAAAATAGATGCCTTTGTTGTTGTTTTTTTGACAAGTTTTAAAGTTATTTCAAGACAATAAAAGAAAAGAAATATAGTTTTGAAAAATATAATTTAGAAAAATTAGTGATTTACATAAACTTCAAAACAGATTCATACTAAAAGATTGCAAGCATTCCTAAGAGAGCGAAAAGACAAAAGCATGGCAGCTATTGTGGTGCCGTTAACAATGAATGCTAATGAGAAATATTTTGTTAAATGGCACTAACATGGCCGCGATGACGTATAACGTGCAATTGAGGAATACCGCTTCAAAAGCATCATAAAGTATTTTTTGGAGATGATTTTACTTCAAAGTAGTTTAAAATGGAAAATAAGATAATATTTAGTGTGTTTACACCGGATATAGTAAAATTCAAAGAAGCAATAATGGTTTGTTATCGTTTATTTTGGTACTTAATTTGCATATTTCATGAGACATTTTGATAAAAACTCTAAAATGTCCGAAATGGCTGAGAAGGGGATACATAAAAAGCGCAAAATGTTTTTATGAATCCTCTTTCATCAACATTCGATCAGTAGATTGAAGTAAAAAAAACTTAAGTAACCCGTTCCGGACTTGAGAGTAAACTAAAGCTTTTTAGTGAGGGGTATAAATACTTATATATTTTTCTCCTTTTTTCCCCTTTTGCTTAATATTCAAAATTTTGCTTATTTTTGACACTAGAAGGAATGTAAAAGTAAGGAAAAATAATAGGTTGGTTCCAGCGTTTAATATTTTGCGAGCAGTGACGACTTGAATATGGACAATTTTCAATTGAATACAAATGCAAATTTAGCAATAACAATGGTCCAGGATTTATGCGATATAAAAAATCATTTTGATGAAATTCGAAAAAAAAAGTCATTTTCATTACTTACTTAATATATATATTTAGGCACTGCCTAAAAGCGGAGCTCCCGATACGGAAGTCAAAAAAACGAAAGATAACTACAGATAATCTAATACAATATCAAGTTTAGTGAAATTTACTTCGGATGTCTTTTATTGAAATCGAAAATCTGGAGATTTAGGGCTAATCAAGACCAAAAAACCGACTTGGAAACTGGCTATGGTGAGCAAAATATAAGCTTACTTTAATAATTACGTCTTTTACAGAACGAGACGAAGTTTACATTCAGTTAAACTTGACAAGAACAACTGAGACAAAATAGAAAAAAAAGTCAATGCAAAATGACAAATTTCTTTGTCAGTAAAATGGCGTTTGTAAATGTTTTTAAATATATTTTTTACGGCTTTTTTAAGTGAAAGTCTTGGTCTTTCTACAACAACATCTCTCAACAACACAAATTTAAGCTCATGTTCATAATCAGACTTGCTCGAATAGCTTAATAAACAGTTGAATATTTGGTCAGTGTAAATTTATATTTCATTCAATACTTAAATTATCTGTAGAAATAAAAGTATTAAATGAAAGTCTTCGTTGTTTTGAAGATGGGAACCCGCGATAGGAGGCGAATCTTTCTTGAACGCAAAACATACGATAGTTGGTTAAAAACAACGTTTTACAACGTTAACCGAATTGCTAAAGATTTACAAAGCTAAATAAAGGACGAATATTTGTTGTAATATGCTCTTCATGTTATATTTACTCCAACATTAAAATAAATTAAGCTTATCTACAGAAATATTAAAAGTTTTGAGGGAAAGTCTTTGCGAATGATTTGTCGATTCGTCGAGAAAAAATGCTTGTCAAAAAATAATAAACGATTGTTTGCTAAACCACACACCTGAATTCTTGAAGAACACTTCTTAATCCATCTTTGAATACATGAAAGTTTTTTAATTGTCTTTGGTCTATAACTTGCCTGAAAGCGATTTTTTTCTGTGAATTTGAGAGTCGCCTTAGCTAGTAGTTCTGCTTCAAATTCCTTTGTCTTTCACGCTCATTTTCTCTTTGTTCATTCGTGAAGTTTTGACTCAAATTCCTTTGTATTTCACGTTCATTTTCTCTTTGTTCATCCGTCAAGTTTTGCCTCATATTTCTTTTTCTTTCACGATCATATTCTCCTTGTTTATAATCGAAGTCCCGCCTGGATTTGCGTTCTCCATCTCTCTCTCTGCTTGCCGCTTTTCTTTGGTGAGTCCTTCGTCTTTGCCTTCCTTTTTCACGCCACCAGAGTTTTTCCTCTTTCGAAAAAACTCTTGATTCATGCCTTTCTTCTTTGGCTTCATTTTCCTCTGAGCTTTCTTTCGACATATCGATTTCGGAAAGGGGTTCCATCGTAAATAGAGTAAATATAAATATAAGCTTGTGTTGTTATCTTTCGGTATTTCTATACGTGTGTAAAACGTTTTTTTTACAAAAGTTTAATAGCCGGATTTACCTTTCTTTATGTGTACCCGGATGTTGCAACGCGTCGATATTCCCGCCAAAAAAAAATCTAACCAGCCAATCGGAATGCTTGTGTACACGCCCGGACGGACGGACGGACGTACGGACGGAAGTGACGTCAGCCAATCCATGAAAAATCAACTCGATAGTTTACCATTTTTTCTTAGGTATGGTGCTCCGCTATAATTTTGTTGCAAAATTCGTAAGTGTGTATATTTATTACTGCGGTATTCATCAATCCTGAAAGCACGTAGTTTCCATTGCAGCCGTTACCAGTGTCGTCACACAACGCTTTTACCCCTGAGCCGGAGGGGAGAAAGCCTAGCGTGACAACACTGGTAACGGCTGCGATGGAGACTATTAAGCACGGGGTTGATAAATACATATAAACCTACTCTGGAGGTTGATATCTAGTTATCAACTTGGATATTCCTTTGTTTAATCAGCCCAGCACTCCCCTGAAAACTATTTAAAGCCGCCCTCGACTTTAAGACAGTTGGGCGAATAAGAAAGATAAAGACCGCCGGAGAACAAAAGAAACTGAGTCAATGATGATATAAGAGAAGGAATTCCTCCTATATAGCCTCGTAACCATCATGTGCACATTTTGATGCTATTTTTAAATCATCTGTTTTCCTTTCCTGCACGCATGGCTATGGATGGTGTACAAATTACATCCAAATCTGCCTTTATACTCTTTTATCGTGCACGATAGCTGAAAACTATCTACTCTCGCATTTAGCCAGAGCTCCAAAGTTGTTCAATTTTTTTATTTGGAGCTCGCAGCTTGTGTAGAAACTGAGAAAGTAAAGACATTTCTTCGAAGAGTTCAGTCTTATTCATCTAAGTATCTTATAAGGGAATGTATGTAAGCCCAACAGGAATTTTCACAATTTCTTTCGCGACTTGATTTTATCAGGAAAAGAGAAGTTTCTTGAACGTATTTGATAGGGGAATAAGATTCAACAAGAAATTCCCACATATAACATACAGCTATCTAGTATTTTACTCACCCCGTAGGGGTATGGGTGATTGCAAACGCATGGCTATAGATAGCCACAGGGCAAAATTTCAAATTTAATGTGCATTAAAGCTATATGAAAGACAACTTAATGACGTATTTCAGTAACCTTTAATTTTTCATATAAATTTAGTAAATTTAACTTTCCTAAGCTTTAATGTCTTTCTTAAATCTCTTTAATGAAGCATTTTGTGTGGCTTCTTAAATTCACTTAAAGTGACTTATATCTAGGATTAGTGACATTTAATCTGCATACTTAAAGTTTCCTGAAAGCTTGGTTTTGTAGTCTTATATATACATTATAAAGTATCATTAAATGTGAATTTAAGAAGCCTTTAAATACAGGATTAATCACCAATGTTTTGCTGGTATCATGGTCTTTAAGTTGAATTTAATCATGTTAATAAATCCATAAATAATGAACTTTAGTAGAAAGCGTTTTACCCTCAAAACGGCCAAAATTTGCATAACATTTTCCTGAAGTTTGAGGGTTTCGTATTTTCGCTACAGTTTAGATAGAGAATTCATATCTTGTCCACGACTGACTTGTGACCTTATAAGCATTTTAAAGTAAAAAAAATTAAGTATTTTTAAATACTTAATTTTTTTTTTACTTTAAAATGCTTATAAATTTGATAGTTCTGTAGATTTTTGAATTATGGCTATTATGCAGTTGTTTTCGAGCTTATAAAAATATAGATTAGAAAAGAGCTATGTTCAAATATGCGGCTTCATTTCCTTTGACTTCGAAAGCTATCACAGATATATTAATGATAGGGCAACTTGTTTAGCAAAAAAATATTTGCAAAGGTTTCTTTTTCTGGGAAAAATTACATCTCAAAATAGATGAAATTTCGCTTGTTAGAAGGTGTCACGTGACCAAACAATACGCCCATGACGATATTTTCAAACAAAACACGGCGTAGACTTAGGCCATATTATAATGTATAAAAGCCTTTACCGTGTAAGACTAGTAAATACAAGTTCACAATTTAGATTTGTTGTTTACATATATATATTCTGTGCTCGTTGACTCAAATATAAGGCACTTTGTTTTGGTGGCTAATTTGGGTAAAAATAGAACCTGCGTCGATCGTTGCTTTTTGTACAATTTCATCAACGAACCCACGCTCACATACGTTAAAAAACTCATTAATAATTCATGAAGGAAACACAATAGAAATCATGACCGTGAAGGAGGTTTTATATCTGATATAGATTTGTCTTCATTTGCATAAACTTTAACTTGGATTTTCTCTATCAAACTTGGTTCATTTCGTAAAGATTTCGATACACTATGAGAACTTACATCATGAGTTTTTTAAGCCGTTCAATAAACTCGCAGATCGTGTTTTATCTGGTATAAAAGCGCTCGGCTACGCCTCGTGTTTTATACCTGATAAAACACTCCTGCTCGTTTATTAAACAGTACATAAACCAAACTCAAAAGTACTTGAACATATTAATATTTTTATCTAATACAATCGATCAGGATCGAAATCAAAATATCTTGTTCATTTCAGGCGTGAGAATAGTTGTCTCTGATTAGTTGCGCGGAATTTCTTTTAACTCGGTTCATGCTAACTTTATCATCATTACTATTGCATGATCCAGCTTGTTCATCTAATCACGACGAACTTGAAAAAATTTAAGATTCTATAATATCTTTTTAGATTTATTTAATCTAATAGTCCGAAACTTGATTTTATCAAGGAAAGCAAAGTTTCTTGAACGCTTTTGATAGGGGGTAAGGTTCAACAAGTAATTTCCACCTAACATCCAGCTATCTAATATTTTACTCACCCCCGTAGAGGTAGGGATGGGTGAAAACGCATGGCTAAGGATGTAGTGTGTGGCCTTGTGTCAAAAAAAAGCTTTCCGTGGGAAGTTCGTGATCATTTTAGTTTCTTATCGATAAACCATACTTTGGAGCACCCTGAATTCAAAAAACTTTGTCACCATTTTTTTCAAGCATGGTGACGTCATTTTTATGCAAATTAGTTATGACGTCAGCAAAAAATATTATTTTTCTTTAAATTTGACCAAATCAGCCCAAAACAGCAAAAAAGTTATGATATTATGAAATACAATGGTTAAATTAAGTTTTTAATCAAAACTAAGCTTTAATTTGTATTTGAAAACAATTATTTTGGTTCAAAGTTAAGCTTTAAGTGTGAATATTCATAATTTCCAGCCCTTCAATTCTTTGAAATTCTGAAATTATTGTCTTTCATGCTAGGTATTATAAAAGTAAGACATTTTCCACACTAAAAGGCACCATTGCAACTGTTGTCAATGGCAACGAGCAAGAGGTTAGTTCTGAATTATACGCTGCCCATGTTGGTATCTTCGGGTTTTCAGAACACTTCCGTGCTAGTGATTGTCCTACAGACCATGCTAAGTCGTCTAGATTTGCACCATCTGTAACTTCTGGGCACAGGGCTGTATCTAATGCATAGGTTTGGAACTTTGGCTCTATGTTGCTAGGAACATGACATGGCAACATTTCAATTTCTCGAATGGAAGTCTTAGGCAAGGATTTAGGCTTAGCATTAGCTGTACTTGAGGGGTTTTGCAGGGTAATGCTGGGTAACTCTTGGGTCTTTCTTTGAAAAACAGCTAGTGCAGTAGCATGAAGTGTGTTTTTGCCATCACATGTGTCTTCAGAAAAGTCAGAATTGTCTACAGAGAAAAAGACAAAGTCCCCTTTGGTTAATGTTGGTGGCACATAAACATCATACTCTTCTGATTAACGTAGAACGGCTTCTGCAAGCTGCGTTTCAATCCGGAGAATGCATGTATAGTCAACTGATACTCCCAGATTGTCCAGAACATCGATGAGCGATCGGCTACGCATTTGCTGGTGGGCTAATAAACCTATTCCAACTTGCAATGGATATTCGCGATGACTGCGGAATGTGTCGTCTCCATCTTCAGATTTGGGTTTGTAGCTTACTTGTCGATTTGACTTTACTTGGTACATTACCTGTTGGGCAAGAAGAGCCGCTTCTTTGTTCACTTCTTTGACACGATTGTCAGTCTGAAGACTATTTGCCACACCAGAAATTATCCACTGTAGTAATGTAAACAGCTTAGGTGGTATTAACTCATGAATGTTTGCACTCAATGATCCATCAAACTGCCAAATAGGCGCTGCTAAAATCTCTTTACGAAGCATCTTAGCACAATTAAATACAGTTCCATGTCACTTTCTGGTGATTTGGATACAGTTGACTCTATTGCTGCTATTTTGGTCGCACCAAGACAAAAGCGATCTCACTCATTACGTCGAAAAGCGCAAATAAACTCAATACCGTCAATGTTATCAGTCAGCATCTGCCTTACATGCTTTCTTGAAGGAGACCATTCAACGAGGTGTTGTCTTAGAATGTTGTTAAATGTCTCATGTGTCTCATCAAGGGAAATAATTTTTCCGCTTTTAAGCAAGCCATTGATCAGATATATGTACTCAACGTAGGCTGCAGTTTCATTTTCAGCAAGGATGGTTGTTTCAGTTTGATTTTTGTCTTGTGAACGCACAACATGTTTGTCCAGCATGCTCGGTGATACCGGATATCAATGGAAAGCGCATCCTCAGGTTTTATTGCAGAGCTTAGATAAACTTTATATACATCGTTGTCACATCTCTGGCCATAGTCATGCAACTGCTTTCCCCTACTTTCTGTTTGAATGACATGCACTTCCTGCTTTTCATCATGGGTTTGACAAAAAAAGCATAATTATTTGTTATAGCTAGCTGTAGATGTACGTGCAATACGTCGTGGAGTATCAGATGTGTCTGTGGACTCAAGAGGTTGCGTAACGTCTAATGAAGGACGTCCCTTGGCTCTATTAAGAACGGACACATTTTCTGAAGAAACTGCTTTTTAATGTCTTCTCTGAGCCCTTTCTAATTTCACTTTACTCACAGTTGCTTTTCTACAGCTTGCATGGACTTTTGCATGGTTGTTTTTGAGATCATCCTCTGTAAAGGAGCTTAGATTCTTACTCGCTTCAAAAAAGTCACTCTCTCCATACTTAGCACGATTGACCACATAGTATAAGATATTTTTATATGCATCAGGGCCCATATTTGACATATAATGCACCTATCAAAATCAACTGTGTCATATATCCGTCTCTTTTTCTTTGGATTATTCATTGCTGGGAAAGTAAAAATAACAATTGTTCAGTTTTTTCGTTTTTAGTTTTAGCTGTTATGCTTTCATTTGGCAATTCTTGTCAGGTCAGTTCAGTACTGAGTCTCAAGCTAGGCAAGAGGACTAAATCCTGAGTACTTTTTATTCACCAAGCCTTCATAACATAGGGAGAGTGTGTTGAAAAACACTTAAGTGTTTTTACTAAATTAAAATTGATCCATGATCCATTGCACGTTTTTAATTATTTAGTAAAATACTGACGCAATGCATTGTGGGTAAGTAACAAGTGCATGACGAGAAAACTAATAAAAATCGCCAGTTTTAAGTCATTTTTCACTTTTCCTCTTTCATAGAAATGTTGTTTATAATTAAATCCACAAAGTTAAAAGGAAATTTTTTTTGTACTTACCTTTTTACGGCACCATACTGGAAAAAGAACTCGAGAGGGAAACCAATATGGCTGCCCCTCTGAAAGCCACTGGCAAAAGAGATCGAAACATAAAGAAGCAAAATGATAACCACTATTTCTATTCTGATTACATCCGAAAATGAAAATTTAGTAAAATTCTTAGATTTTTGACAAGAGTAAAACGATATAAAACGAATATTCCAGAGAACAAAAAGGAGGAATTATAATGAGCACAATTCCACAGCAAGCCCGGTCAAAGTCAAATTGCTCAAAGTTTAGATATTACTTACATATTATAGAAAGACTTGCATATTAGTTTGGAAAATGTCTTACTTTTATCATACCTAGCATGAAAGACAATAATTTCAGAATTTCAAAGAATTGAAGGGCTGGAAATTATGAATATTCACACTTAAAGCTTAACTTTGAACCAAAATAATTGTTTTCAAATACAAATTAAAGCTTAGTTTTGATTAAAAACTTAATTTAACCATTGTATTTCATAATATCATAACTTTTTTGCTGTTTTGGGCTGATTTGGTCAAATTTTAAGAAAAATATATTATTTTTCTGCTGACGTCATAACTAATTTGCATAAAAATGACGTCACCATGCTTGAAAAAAATGGTGACAAAGTTTTTTGAATTCAGGGTGCTCCAAAGTATGGTTTACCGATAAGAAACTAAAATGATCACGAACTTTCCACGGGATGACACAAGGCCCCACACTAATGGTGTACAATCTGCATCCAAATCTGCCTTTATAGTCTTTTGTAGTGGACGATATCTGAAAACTAACTACTTTCGCATTTAGCCAGAGCTCCAAAGTCGTTGAAATGTTTTATTTGGAGCTCGCAGCTTATATACAACCTGAGAAAGTAAAGACAATACTTCGGAGCGTTCACGTTTATTCATCTAAATATCTTAAAAGGGAATATATGTAAGCCCAACAGGAACTTTCAAAATTTCTTTCGTGACTTCCCTTTATCAGGAAAAACGAAGTTTCTTAAACGTTTTTGATATGGGAGTAAGGTTTAACAAGACATTTTCACCTAAAATGCCGGTATCTAATATTTTACTCACTCCCGTTGGGGTAGGGATGAGTGGAAACGCATGGCTATGGATGGTGTACAATCTACATCCAAATCTGCCTTTATACTCTTTCATCGTGCACGATAGCTGAAAACTATCTACTTTCAAATTTAGCCAGAGCTCCAAAGTCGTTGAAATTTTTGATTTGGAGCTCGCAGCTTGAATAAAACCTGAGAAAGTAAAGACATTTCTTCAAAGAGTTTACGCTTATTAATCTAAGTATCTTATAAGGGAATGTATGTAAGTCCCACAGGAACTTTCACAATTTCTTTCGCGACTTGATTTTATCAGGAAAAGCGAAGTTTCTTCCACGTTTTTGATAGGGGAGTAATCTACAACAAGAAATTTCCACCTAACATACAGATGTCTAGTACTTTACTCAACCCCGTAGGATTGGGGTGAGTGGAAAAGCATGGCTAAGGATGGTGTACAATCTATATTCAAATCTGCCTTTATGCTCCTTTATCGTGGACGATAGCTGAAAAATATCTACTTTCACATTTCGCCAGAGCTCCAAAGTCGTTGAAATTTTTTATTTGGCGCTCGCAGCTTGTGTAGAATCTGAGAAAGAAAAGACATTTCTTCGAATAGTTCACGTTTATTCATCTAAGGATCTTATAAGGGAAGGTGTGTAAGCCCAACAGGAACTTCTCACAATTTCTTTCGCGACTTGATTTTATCAGGAAAATAGAGATTACTTCATGGAAAGCGCGCGCGTACGGGATTTTCGCACGAGTTGGTGTAGTATCTGAAATCGAACGAGTGAGCGCAGCGAACGAGTGAGATTTCAGATACAAAACCAACGAGTGTGAAAGTCTCGTACAAAGCGCTTTCCATGCTGTAATTTATTTATTTTATACATACTGAGATTTTGTTGTTTTTATGTTTATTCACCTTTAATGGGTTCTCTAAAAAAATTTCAAAACTGTTGTATTTTAAAATTCTCTTCGAAAAGCCAAAAGCTTAAAAGCTGCATGTAAATATATCACTATATTTAGATAAAAAAAGATATCTGGTACAAAGTAAATAGCAAAACGTTTAACTTCTAAACTAAATATTGAAACTGTTCGTTTCAAAATAACGAAATAAGCAACCAAAATAGGTAGGTTAATCATGATGAAGTCGTATCTTAGTTTGTCAAAGCGGAGGGCTGTCTTCGTCTCGACGATTCAAACACACGCTTGATGCGTTTGAAGCTACGTGTTGACTCTTTTGATTTGAATGAGTTATCGTGAAAGTTGGCGACTTGTTTAAAGTGTTTGTTGCTTTGTTAAACTGTCCTCCGTGAAATACTCCTCCACTTAATGGATTGCTGCAGGGAAACTATAAATTCTTATGAATGAAGATTTACGGCACTCGGTGCCCACTGCACTTGGTAAACTCGACACTGGTCTTTTTTCTATAGACGTACTTGTAGTATTTTCACTCAGAATCAAAGACATGTTTTTCTGTTGTTCGTTTGAGATAGAACTGTAATAATTATTCATTCATATATCTATTAAGCTCTTCTGGCGGGATTTCCTCGACTCTTCTTTCATTTTTGAAGTTGAGAAACTCTGTCAGCAAACTTAGATCTCTTCATGTCTTCGAAAGAGCTAGTATTTCTGTTTTTTAGGTCTTCGATAAACTTGTATGATAGGTTTGTCTAGAAACACAAATCTTCTTGATTGTTCAGACATACTCACAAATATTTCCCAGCTCTTGATTAGATAAGTTTATTTTGAACTACGAACAACTTGAATAGACTGAAAATATCTAAAAGCTGCTCGACAAAGCTACCGGCGATGACCGCGAAAACACGATTCGCCTCGACAGTGGTTTGCGATTGGACGAAACGCTTTTTTCACGCGTGACAAATCGTTTCGCTTCTCTGATTGGCTAAAAAAAGTCGCGAACTTGTTTTTCACACAGGGAAATTTGATGAGAAAATATCAGTATGTATAAAATAAAGCGAAGTTTCATGAACGTTTTTGATAGTAGGGGAGTATGGTTCAACAAGACATTTCCACCTAACATACAGCTATCTAGTATTTTACTCACCCCTGTATGGGTTGGGGTGAGTGGAAACGAATGCCTATTGATAGTGTACAATCTACATCATAATGAGCCTTCATACTCTTTTATCGTGCACAATAGCTGAAAACTAACTACTTTCGCATTTAGCCAGAGCTCCTAAGTCGTTATTTTTTTATTTTTTTTTTGAGATCGCAGCTTGTGTAGAATCTGAGAAGGTAAAGACATTTCTACGAAGACTTCACGCTTATTCATCTAAGTATCTTATAAGGGAATGTATGTAAGCCCAACAGGAACTTTCACAATTTCTTTCGCAACTTGATTTTATCAGGAAAAGCGAAGTTTCTTAAACGTATTTGATAGGAGTGTATGCTTCAACAAGACATTTCCACCTAACATACAGCTATCTGGTATTTAACACACCCTCCATAGGGGTACGGGTGAGTGGAAACGCATGGCTATGGATGGTGTACAATCTACATCCAAATCTGCCTTTATACTCTTTTATCGTGCCCGATAGCTGAAAACTAACTACTTTCGCATTTAGCCAGAGCTCCAAAGTCGTTGAATTTTTTTTATTTGGAGCTCGCAGCTTGTGTAGAACCTAAGAAAATAAAGACATTTCTTCGAAGACTTCACACTAATTCATCTAAGTATCTTATAAGGGAATGTATGTAAGCCCAACAGGAACTTTCACAATTTCTTTCCCGACTTCATTTTATCACTAAAAGCGAAGTTTCTTAAACGTATTTGATAGGAGTGTATGGTTCAACAAGACATTTCCACCTAACATACAGCTATCTAGTATTTTACTTACGGCCATAGGGGTACTGGTGAGTGGAAACGCATGGCTATGGATGGTGCACAATCTACATCCAGATCTGGCTTCATACTCTTTCATCGTGCACGATAGCTGAAAATTACCTACTTTCGCCTTTAGACAGAGATCCAAAGTCGTTGAATTGTTTTATCTGGAGCTCGCAGCTGGTGTAGAACCTGAGAAATTAAAGACATTTCTTCGAAGACTTCACACTAATTTATCTAAGTATCTTAAAAGGGAATGTATGTAAGCCCAACAGGAACTTTCACAATTTCTTTCGCAACTTGATTTTATCAGGAAAAGCAAAGTTTCTTAAACGTATTTGATAGGAGTGTATGGTTCAACAAGACATTTCCACCTAATATACAGCTATCTGGTATTTAACACACCCTCCATAGGGGTACGGGTGAGTGGAAATGCATGGCTATGGATGGTATACAATCTACATCCAAATCTGCCTTTATACTCTTTCATCGTGCCCGATAGCTGAAAATTACCTACTTTCGCATTTAGCCAGAGCTCCAAAGTCTTTAAATTTTTTTATTTGGAGCTCGCAGCTTGTGTAGTACTTGAGAAAGTTAAGACATTTCTTCAAAGACTTCACGATTACTCATCTAAGTATCTTATAAGGGAATGTATGTAAGCCCAACAGGAACTTTCACAATTTCTTTCCCGACTTCAATTTATCAGGAAAAGCGAAGTTTCTTAAACGTATTTGATAGGAGTGTATGGTTCAATAGAAATTTCCACCTAATAATCAGCTATCTAGTATTTTACTCACCCCCGTAGTGGTAGGGGATAGTGGAAACGCATGGCTATGGATAGTGTACAATCTACATCCAAATCTGGCTTCATACTCTTTCATCGTGCACGATAGCTGAAAATTACCTACTTTCGCATTTAGCCAGAGCACCAAAGTCGTTCAAATTTTTTTTGGATAATGCTTGATGAATGGGTCATGCTGGATGGATGGGTCATACTGTGTGTATGGTTCATGCTGGATGGGTGAATCATGCTGGGTGGATGGATCATATGCTGGCTGGATGGAAAGATGGTAGGGTGTATGGATGGAATGGAAGGATAGATGAGTGGATCATGTTGGAATGATGGATGGAATAAATGGATAGGCGAAAAGGTTTTCACTGTAAAAAGGGGGAACGAAGCTGGGACCCCATCTTTTTACTTACTTATTTTACTTCTAGTATGATGTACTTTAATTATCCAAAGTTTTAAAAGAATTTTTGCCATGAACGTCATTAGTTGAGTGAATGGATACAGCTGTAGGCAAGTGGATGGATTGGTGGGTGGTGGGGGGATTGTCTGAATGAATGGATGGGTGTGTGGATAAATTGAATGGATGGTTGGACAAATGGAATGAATGAATGGATAGGTGGATGGATGGATATATTTGAATAAAAGGATAGGTTGGTGGGTGGATTGAATGAATGAATGAATGGATAGATAGGTGGTTTGGTGGATTGAATTTAAGGTTGGATAGGTAGGTGGGTGTGTTGGTGGTTGGAAAATCATGGAAGGATATGTCAAGTGCACTTAACTAACCACTAATTGTTTTTCTTTTTCTGCCTCAGTTGCCCTTTCCCGTTCTTTGGTCAGGGCTTCCATTGCTTGTGCCAACTCTTCTTCCATCTCTTTAACCTTGTTTTTCTCTTGGAGCAGTTGCTTTCTTTCTTCTTTTTGTTGTTCAATCTTAGCAAAACCAAAGCAGTATAAAAAGTGATTACATTTTAACAATATGACATTAAAGAAAAAACTTAACAAAACAAATACTTCATCCTGGATTGTGGATCATAAATGGATGGATCATGCTGAATTGATGGACCATGCTTGATTGATGGATCATGCTGGATGGATGGAGAAAGCTGGATGGGAACGAAGCTGGGACCCCATCTTTTTACTTACTTATTTTACTTCTAGGTTGATGTACTTTAATTATCCAAAGTCTTAAAAGAATTGTTGCCATGAACGTCATTAATTGAGTGAATGGATACAGCTGTAGGCAAGTGGACGAATGGATTAGTGGGTGGTGGGGGGATTGTCTGAATGAATGGATGGGTGGGTGGATAAATTGAATGGATGGTTGGACAAATGGAATGAATGAATGGATAGGTGGATGGATGGATATATTTGAATAAAAGGATAGGTTGGTGGGTGGATTGAATGAATGAATGGATAGATAGGTGGTTTGGTGGATTGAATTCAAGGTTGGATAGGTAGGTGGGTGTGTTGGTGGTTGGAAAATCATGGAAGGATATGTCAAGTGCACTTAACTAACCACTAATTGTTTTTCTTTTTCTGCCTCAGTTGCCCTTTCCCGTTCTTTGGTCAGGGCTTCCATTGCTTGTGCCAACTCTTCTTCCATCTCTTTAACCTTGTTTTTCTCTTGGAGCAGTTGCTTTCTTTCTTCTTTTTGTTGTTCAATCTTAGCAAAACCAAAGCAGTATAAAAAGTGATTACATTTTAACAATATGACATTAAAGAAAAAACTTAACAAAACAAATACTTCATCCTGGATTGTGGATCATAAATGGATGGATCATGCTGAATTGATGGACCATGCTTGATGGATGGATCATGCTGGATGGATGGAGAAAGCTGGATGGGAACGAAGCTGGGACCCCATCTTTTTACTTACTTATTTTACTTCTAGTATGATGTACTTTAATTATCCAAAGTCTTAAAAGAATTGTTGCCATGAACGTCATTAATTGAGTGAATGGATACAGCTGTAGGCAAGTGGACGAATGGATTAGTGGGTGGTGGGGGGATTGTCTGAATGAATGGATGGGTGGGTGGATAAATTGAATGGATGGTTGGACAAATGGAATGAATGAATGGATAGGTGGATGGATGGATATATTTGAATAAAAGGATAGGTTGGTGGGTGGATTGAATGAATGAATGGATAGATAGGTGGTTTGGTGGATTGAATTCAAGGTAGGTGGGTGTGTTGGTGGCTGGAAAAGTATAACATTTTAAAGAAAAATAAGACTTTTATTAACTACTAAAACTCTTCACAATTCACATTTATCAGAATGTGAAATTGAAATTGTTTTTACGAATTTGTGAGATCGTTGCTCCTATCATATGGCAATGTTTCAAAACTTTTGCAACTGAAATGTAATTTAAGTTAGCAATATCTTTTTCCCCATGGTGTGCTGCAGGTAAAACTTCAGCAACAACATATTAATCAATGTGATTTACTTATTGGTTTGTTTAGACTTAAGATTTAAATATGTGTTATTTTCTCAGGTAAATCATACCTCTTGGTGCTTCTTGTGAGAAAGTTCCTGCACCTCACTCTCTTCTTTTAATGTGCTGATCATGATCAATTCTTCTTGTTCCTGTCTTTTCCATCCCCCAACTACTTCAGCTTGTGTCTGTCATTAATAAAATACAGTTGTTCTATGAATGAACAATTTAATGCTAAATGGGAGTTACCTGGGCGGGGTTGTTCAAAGCTAGTAGATTAGCGCTAATCCAGCAGCATTAACTCTATAGGTTTTAAGAGTTAACCCAGGATTAGCACTAATCGGACTTTGAACAACTGGTCCAGTAGTTCCAAAGAGTGGCTCTTTTTCTGCTGCAATTTGGAAGTTAATCTTTGAAGAGGGAGGGAAACTGGAGAACCCGGAGAAAAACCCTTCAAGGATAGGAGAGAACCAACAACCAACTTTGATCACATTGCATTGAACCCAGGTCACATGATGGCTCTCACTGTGACAACAACCGTGCTTCTCATAATACTTTTGGCTTTTACTCAAATAATATAGAATAGCTTATTATAATATTTTTTTACTGCATGTCGCTTGCACTGCACAAGGATTCAACTGCTGACTAGGAACACAAGGTGTAGCTGAAGTATTCCTCCTGGGTTTTGAATCATCATCATAATCCCTGAAGAAGTGTGTATCCTTCCTCTAATGTAAACACTGTCAGTAGCCATTATTCAAACATGGCAAATGGTTGGATTGTCTATCCTAGCATCAATCAGTACTGGTTATATGTGTACTACGAACGTTGTCAAGTTGTTCTATGATCACATCCTTTAACTGTAATTGTAATAATAATGATATATATTTCGTGAGGTAACGACATCACCAAAATTGATTTTCATTTCCTTAATTACAAATACTAAAAATAATTTAAGATAAAAAGAAATAGCTAGTAATAATACTGAATAAAATATCACTAAAATTATGACATTCGACATAAAACCTGCGTTAATTAAGAATTATTTACAATTATCAAAATAGTGGTTCTTAAAAATGTTATAATTGTCAGCACATGTGACGCTATCTGGTAATGCGTTCAAATTATATTTTTGTCAGAAAAAGCAAATTTGTAAATAATACAGATGAATAATGGAACTTTGCAGTGTTGTTAGTACGATCTCAATAACAGCAAAACGAAATATAACTCTACGTTACCTTTGTATGTAATTCTTGAATCTGCTGATCATAATGCTGTGAATGTATGAGAAACGAATATTAGAGATCTCAGGAAGCCCAACATTCTTCATAATACACATCAATTTTGAGAAAAACGTCTTGAAAATATGCAGGTTCAATTTTTTAAAGGTTGGTACGTCTATTTGGATTGTTTGTGTTGGAAATCAAATTACTATATAGACCTCATCAACCAAGGAATGTGCCATGCATGATCAGACAGCACTAAACTGCAAGCATGTATTTTTTTAATTAATGTCAATCTCTGGTCACACTAGTCCATCCCTAGAAAGAGTTCTTTCAGAAATTTTTAAAGATATAATTTAAAAAAGTATTTGATGGCAATTAAGTTGACTTGAAATCCTAAAAATATGTAGGTTAAACTTTTCATGGCGCCTCAATCAGGAGATCCATGATTGGTGAACATTGATAATGTTACAGATCCATTATAAGATAACATATCAGCAGCTGAGTACATTACAGGAGTAGTATAGGGAATGGGGGTTCCAGCGCAATCTCAACACGGGCAAGCCCCGTGTCAAAAATCCACCTACGGAAACAACCCATCCCAAGTGCGGTTGAGGGCAACAGCGCAACCACTTAAATATGTTAGTCTATATATGGAGTGCGAAGATTGTAAAGAGTTTGTTTATGACTTCTGTGTAAAGTGCTTGAAACCCAAGTTTATACCTACTAAACCAAATAAGTATACTTGTTTTGTTAAAAATTGCAAATAGAAGACGACACGTCAACACAGTGTTACGAGTGTGGTAAGAACATTCGCAATGCCGTACCAAATGCTACCAGAGAGCAGTATTACGCCAATGGAGGTCGTAAGAAGACCCCATACAAAAGAATAAAATACTTCAGAGACTGGATGAGTCATATTCAAGGTCATCGGCCGGTATATTTAGACGACGAAGTAATGGAAAGAACTATAGACCACTTAGAAGAACCAACGCCACAAAGCCTACGGAAAACGGTGAAAAAATTAAAGCTAGGGAAATATTACAAAGCTATTCCCTATCTTTTGTCTGAAATTAACGTTAACTCTATTCCTGAGGTTTCTGATATGAGCAGAGCCGAGTGGATGTTTTGTCGTATGGATAAGGATATTCCTTAATATCCTGACGCAATCTACGAAATGTTTTACAAAATAGACACCAACCACCCCCTGTTAGGATGGATTCCTAGGCGATGATGTAATTCCATTTACGTCACAATTATCTCTAATGATATGCATTTTACACAAGTTGTTTCACAAATGTGAAAACAATACAGGCTGTGTAATAGTTTGTGAAAACGTACAGGCTGTGTAATATTTTTTGAAACTAATTTGCATATGAACTAGACAGGTGGCGTTCGATATGTAAATAAAATCCTGTCTTGCTCTTTTCAAACAGATGTTTATTGAGCGAGTTTTCTTTGAAGCTCTTCTTTTGCTTCTTGGTAGATCTTTTTGCGAGATTCCTCGGAAAGATCTTTTATGACTGTTTTTTTGTTCCTTATGTCCGACTTTAATTTCTCATACTTTTCCTCTTCGGCTAAGATAAGCGAGAATTCTACGTCGTCTATCTTTCTGTCACGCAAAGCCTTTGAGACAAGGTCAGTAATCGTATTTATTTTAGCCCTTGACAGAGCTATTGTCGTGTCATGCTTGGATATTTTGCTTGACAACTGTTTCATGATGCCCGTAGCAACGGCTGAAATGATACCACAGGCTGCCTCAACGCCGGTCATAGGAACTCCAACAACTATTCCAGGGCCGGTAAGCGAAGTAGCAACGCCGGTGCCTGTTAATGCTACGGACATGGATCCTGAAGTTATCGCAATTTTATGTAGCGTACTTCGGGTTCTGACGTATTTCTTTCTGACGTTTACATAGTGTTTTGTTTGTCCTTCCAAGCAAGCCAGGATTAAATTCGCTTTATTCAGACGAAAGTTCTCAGCGTTCATCTCATTGGGGGCTGCGTCCTTAGTGGTAGTGTGGTAGTTTGGAACATCTGGGTACAACTGAGGTGCTGATGGTATAACATCCATTATATATACTAATGTACGACGCTTTTGGGAATGACATAGAGGAGCAGACACATCATGACAACAGGGATTACTGGAATTGGAGAGCCTTTAAGAAGATGTTTCCGCATGCAGACGCCAGTAAGTTTGAAAGAAGACCCGACAGTATTTACTTTAACGGCTCCAGGATGTACAGCAACGCGGACTTAACCCCTAAGCTGGTCGATCAAATAGACGATCAGCTGAAACCGAAGCCTTCGAAGCCTGTTACACCCAGTTGGTCAAATGAATTATTATTTAGTACCAGTACTTATCCGATACCTGCGGTTTCCTTTGACAAACACCCAAGCTTGGACCTAACATTGAACATGCGGATCTCTAACGACCATTCCTTTCAGTTAAAGGTGCGAGATATAAATATATAAAATATATAAAATATATAAAATATATAAAATATATAAAATATATAAAATATATAAATATATAAATATATAAATATATAAAATATATAAAATATATAAAATATATAAAATATATAAATATATAAATATATAAATATATAAAATATATAAAATATATAAAATATATAAAATATATAAAATATATAAAATATATAAAATATATAAAATATATAAAATATATAAAATATATAAATATATAAAATATATAAAATATATAAAATATATAAAATATATAAAATATATATAAATCACACCACAGCTAAGGAATTTCATGAATGGTTAAGTGGACCAAACATGCGATACTGGCAACAGCAATTGAACTTTGCCGTCTGGTGTGCTACTAGCGGTTGTGGTGTAAGTGCAAACCTGATGAAGAATTCGATATTCGAATTCAATATTACATGAGATGGGTGTTATTGCCCTACCAGGAGATTCTGCGTTTGATCCCAGAGATAACAAATACGACTCACCTGCCTACGACAGGCTTTGTAAGGAGTTTGGAGTAGCGGGAAAGGACTTCCGATGTACTGCCGGAGCCAACAATGGTCTGGGGCATATTTGGGCTTATTGGGGTATTGGAGGGCATGAACTAACCAATAAGGAAGTCCGTGCATTGCGGCTACAATGGAACACGGGTTATCATAAAGTAACTTACGACAGTAGCACCTTCTTTGAACCAAATGCTAAGACCTCCGAGGTAGTTAGAGATGGTCCATTGTTTAAAGATGAGGGCGGTAAATACGCAGGGGCTAATCCATTGATTATCTGTTTAACAAATCGCACATAGATTTCCATTGTCTGTCCTCTTATTGATCATAGATGACGTCTTAAAATGTTCAAAACTTAAGTGAAACCACGAGCGCAGCGAGAATAAAAGAGCGAGAAAATAAAAGAAACAAAGAGCTTTTGAATATTTTCGCTTAGATAGTAGTTTTCATGATCATTAGAGGACAGAGTACAGAAAGTAAGACGAAGGTTTTTCGGTTATTTACTTTTGAAAACTTCAAAGGTTATTTTATAACTTACAAGTTATTTTATAAGTTATTTTATAACTTACACACTAGTTTTAGCTAGTTATACCTTTTTATAACTTACAAAAGTTTTTTTCATAAAACACGTCAACATTTCACAACCAAACTTCCTACACTGTGATTGGCTAATTTTGACAGTTCTTTGACAGCCACTGTGAAAGAATACTTGCTATTGGTCAAAACTTTTGACATTTACTTATAAATGGCTTTTTTATGAGCTAAGTCGAAAAGAGTTTGAGTTAGAACTCAAAGGTTCTAAAAAACAAAGCTTAGTAATAAGTTCAGCTAAGAAAAGCAATGTCAATTTCGCTTGACAACATAGACATTCACGTTCTGGATGGAGCAGCCATTGAAGATCGACTCTGGAATGGCACTTGACACAACTCATTCAAGTCTTTTTCTTCGCAAGCTGCAAAGCGAGATGAATTTTTCACGTCTTCCTCTATCTTTTCTGCCTCCAGAACTAAATATTCGTCGGCAAGACTATCAACAAGATTAAATTCAAAATTTGGTTCCTCTTTTGGTTTCAATGTCGACTTTTATTAGCAAAATAAATTCGCAAAATCACAGTCCTTACGATAAAATCCTACCGGCGAGTCTTGGTTTCAAAAACATTACGTCATCCATGTGTCTGTCCTCTTAGTGATCATAGCTCTCAGCCAATCAGAATGTGTTATTTACGTGAGTTGTTGTAAAAATAACCATCGACGAACACACAAAGCAGTACTTTAATTTCATACCCACAGAAGGTAAAGGACTACCTAGAGCCGGTCTCGCCCGCTTAAACCGCAGCATAGAAGCTTACGTGTATTCTATCCTTGGAGCCCAGGTAAACACGCCCGATCAAGCATAATTGGAAATACCGGCGCCGCAGAAGAAACCAGAGCCGAAGCCTTGATCTTATTTGAAAGTTCAATTTTGGAAGGCGACATTAGCAAAGGCGTACAGCGTTCCCAACTAGCTATACAAAATTCTAAAGCACGGTTGGTCTATGCAGTAGCCCCGGGTTGTTGGCTAATGCCAAGTAATTTAGTCATCAACGCCAGTTCCGTTGTGGGTTACAACAACAAGCTCCAAAAGGCTACTAAGGATATGAAGTTTGGAGTGAATGACGTGAACTCCGACACCTTTGAAGGGACTCCACACTTCGTAGAGAAACACAAGAAGGAACATGCAGAATAGCCACCTGTAGAGAAACCATCAAAAAAGCCTCACGTTATGCCCACGATACCCGAGGAATATGACCATAACTTACTCAAGGCCGGTTTAACCGCCGCAAGCATTGGTCTGAGTTATTATATATGGCGATGAACAACCCCTACGTATCCGGAATGGATTGTGTTTAGACGACTTACACAGGTGAGAAAAAATACACCCAGACATCTTGGGTTGATGTCACGGGGATGTCTGTGGATTTGAACTACTCCGGGAAGAAGTTAATAATATGCAGCATATGTATTGGCACGGACAGCCACGGACAGTTAATTTCAGCAACCAACTGCCGCCGCTCCACCAAAGAGCCAGATATGGTGACATGCAAGTTTTTGGCTTCTTCCTTGCTTATGCCCAGCTCTTCTCTAGCCAGATTGAAGGCCTTTTGGGCTTGGTCTCTTTGGCGCTGGGCATTGTCTCTTTGTTCTCTCATTTCTATTATTAGCTGATCTTTGTCGTTAAGTTCCCTTCCTTGAGCATCAGCGAGTAGTCGGTTTTGCCTCATGTAATCTGCTTCCCTTTCTTCCAACGTTTCTCTTAATTCATTGACCTGCTTTTCTAACGCCGCCTTTTCGTTTAACGTCTCCAGCCGGTCTAATAGGTTCCTAGTGGCATTCTGGAAGCCTTTTAATCTCGCCACGTCACCCCTAACTTCGCCATTCTCATCAAAGAGGGCTTGTGGTTTGGTCCAGCGCTTTTTGTCGGGAAATCTCAGGTCATGAACGCTTATGAGGACTTTGTTTCCGCGTTGTGTGAGCTTTATTTCGTCGGTATCAAAGCGGGAATAGCGCCGCCTTAGCTCTGCCGTTGCCCACTCTACGGTTTCCCGCGAGGTTGCTTCGTCTATGTTTCGAAGTTCCAAGTACTCAGGAAGGGGGCTGCCGGGGTTCTTTGATTGCCACATGCGATTCAAGGAGGCCTTGAAGCTTCTCCACCTACTACCATACTTGTTTGCTAAGGCCATGTCGTAAATTAGGGGGTCTGCCTCCGCGCCTTTAGTCCATGCGTCAAATTCTTCATCGTTAATGTCAACTTAAGTCGGTACCTTCTACTTCCATTATATATGATAAGATCAAAGTTAAATCCCAACGTATTGCCTAAGCAGGTTGGCGGACTAAAGGCAGAACGCACCTTTCACCGGGTCACATTCACGCCATCCAGCGCCAAACCAGAAGAAACCCTGTACGTAGGTGTACCCCGTTTAACGGATAACCTAGTTTTAGTTCCTGGCACCTTCATTACTAACTTGGAGCTGCAGTACGAGACCGTGCACTCTGAAGAGATTGCTTGTAGCGCAGGCATGGAATACAGTGCTGATAAGGCATTCCTTTACGACCACGTAATGATGTACAAGACGTTTAGCTTCACAAACAACGTCGAAAAGGTCATCAACCAAAGTATTAACATACCGCGGCGCAGCCTCACAGGACTAATGTTGGTGTTCGCAAAGACATATACCGCAGGCTTACGCGACTCTGAGGCGTTCTTTAACCCCAACATTACTAATGTCGGAGTGAATATCAACGGAGTACCTAACAAGGTTTACTCCCAGGGAATAAAGCCTGAAGATATGTACCGGGATGCAATGCAAAAGTTTGGCGATCAAATTGCTCCAAAGGAGTTCTTTACGGACAAGTATGCATTATGGATCGACATGCGTACCACCAACGACGAAACCATGCATGGTCAGGGATTGCGGCTGGTAAATTCCCAGGACTGCATTACTTTGGAGATCAAGCGCAACAAGCATGCCAGCGACACTACAAAGATAAACTAATACATCTACGTCATGTCTGACGCGCAACTAAGCGTAGAAATGAATCAACTCAAAAGTGTTGCATATTGAAAAAAGTTAAAACATTTGACTAATATACCATGTTACGAGTCTTTGAAAACAACGATACCAAACTGCAATGCATAGTGCAAGGCGATAAACTGTACTTTAAAGCGAAGGTGGTGGCTGATACCTTGGAATACGTCAACTCAAGAAACGCAGTAAGAGAGCACGTTTCAGAGGAAAACGGGGTAACTCTGGGGTCTATAAAGGGCGTCAATCTGGCTGACACCCTTAATGCGCAGCCACATTCTGTTTATGTAACGGAAATGGGTCTTTACGAGTTGATATTTGGGTCTGAGAAGTCCGCAGCTAAGGAGTTCAGGAAATGGGTGTTAGGCGATTTCTTGCCCACCCTAAGGAAGACAGGTAAGTATGAAATAGAGCGGCGCTTTGACAGCCCAAATATGTTGATCTTAAAGATCAGTTTCTAACTTCTTGATGTTGTTTATCGTTGCTCCAGCCCTGCAAGTAGCTTTTTCCCATTCCCTTATGGCTTCTCCATTTCCAGAAAAGGCCTGCCGACAGACAAGCGTAGTCTTTTTTGCATTTATAACCCGTGCTTGGGCAGGAAAAACATTTTCCAAACCGGTCAAACCTGTAAAAGTTTGGTAAGCACTTGCAAGCTCTGTATCCAGCCTTTTCACTTGTTTGTGTCCCTGAAACGGAAGCACAAAACAGCGCTTAAGGCACTGGGTTGAGTTCTCCTGGAGGAATATCAAAGACTACATAGATGTTTATATATTTAAGGGTGAATTAACAATCTAGCCTCACATAGTTTTACATTCACTATGAATGCTGATAAATATGATTATAATATTAGGAGTAAAGGTAGCTTGAGGCTTCCTAAGAATGGAATTTGATAATTCCCAGAATGGAATGATCTAAGTCAAGATCAATAATTTAAACGCAGTTTTTTTGTTTAGATTTACGAATTCATATATTCTGTGTATAATCTATTTTTCATATATCAGCTTTTAATACATTAGCCTAATTTAGATTTTTTTATTTATACTTTTATGATCTATTTTAATATACTGTCCTATTTTTCCGCTTATTTCTTTTTAAGTTAATTCCAGGATCGCTCTGAAAATCACCAATGCGAGAGAGTTTTCTTGGAGCAGATGTAATTTAATTATATGTGCAATAAAAACTATTATTATTATTCATTGGTGAAATGTTTCTTGCTTTTGGAACATGTCTGACAATGTACAATTAAAACGTTTCCGCCGATGGTTTAGCGTGGTATATCCTCTTATTTACCACGGTATGACGTCAACAGTTGGTCAAGAGGTTATGTACTCACGGGGTGCAGACAAGTGAGTAAACATCTAGTTTTGACAAACCGTTAAAGTCATATAGTGGTAAATATAAGGTAAATAGATTTTAAGAAAAGATATTATGTGTGAATATGTACTAAAAAATATTCTGAGCGTTTTCTAGCTACTCTGCTTCTTTTCGTGTATTGATAGAATTTGCGTTGACTTGACCCCCTCCAACGACCATGATCCTTTATAGAATAGATTATTTTGATGTGACGTCATAATGAAATAGTTGTTATGTCTTTTTATTTACTACGGCTCTCGACCAACCAATAAACGAGAAAGTGTAGTAAAACTACATAAACGCTGTGGTGTTTACCTTGTGGACAGGCCTCACACGATAGTGGTGTAGTTGCCGGTGTGTTGTTTGGGTGTACAAAAGTTCCCATAATGCATTCCTTACATTTTGTTTCTCCAATCTCGTCTTGATAGAATCCACCTAAAATGAGAAATGATTGTGAACGCCACAAACAACGCAACTGCTGGTATACAATGGATCACTAGTATAAGATCTGACTGGATATTTCAAATTAAACAATTTGTTAGAAAATCGAACGATCTTTTCGTACAATTCGGAATTTATTTCTACCAGTTATGTTCGGAAAGTTTTCAAAATTGGACGAGGTTTTAGGCGACAACTTTCAAAACATCAAGAGTATCTATAATTTCCGAATTGTACGAAAAGATTGTGCGATTTTTTGTTTATAATGCTCTCAAGAGAATTGAGCAACTTAAATATATGCACTATAAATACACAACAGACGAAAACGTTCATTAATAATTCATGAATGAAACACAATAGAAATCATGGCCGTGAAGGAGGTTTTATATCTCATATAGATTCGTCTTCATTTGCATAAACTTTAACTTGGATTTTCTCTATCAAACTTGGATCATTTCGTAAAGAATTCGGTACAAAATAAGAACTTACATCATGAGTTTTTTAAGCCGTTCAATAAACTCGCAGATCGTGTTTTATCGGGTATAAAACCCTCCTGCTCGTTTATTAAACAGTACATAAATCAGGTGCATGTTACGCCATTGCCGCCGCATCTTGATTGACGATAACAATGCATTCCTCATAAGCTTCTCTTGTTAGATCAACCAACATGGAGGCTTCTCCTTTTCATTTTATTCATTTCTCAGGGGATTTTGAGTCAATATGCTTCCATTTTCTGCCAGTAAACAACAACAACAACAACAAAAACATGCGAGAATACTTTTCTGAGACCAAGATACTGTATTTTTAAAGACAAAAATTAAATTGAAGAATTAATCTGAAGTTCAGTTTCAATCTTTGAGATCAATATTTGACTCTAAATTTTGGCATTTTGTGAAGTCCATTAATCAGGCATGGTTGAAAGACTTGTATACGCGAATACAGCATGCTCAGACGTTTTATCGCTCGTGTCCTGTAACGATCATCATCCTACTCACAAATCACTGAATTCTGGAAATCCTGTTAGGTTAGGGAAGGAGGATAACTGATTCCCATCTAGAGCTCTATAAGACAACGAAAAATAAATCAGTAAATCCCTCGGGGTTGACAGTATTCCTAGTGGATTTGGCGGGCCCACATAAGCGTTGCCTCAGATTTTCCAGGGACTTTATTCAACAATATTTTACCTTTAACGTATACTTTTTTAAAATAATAAATCATTTTTACCGCCAAAGCAGCCATTCACCTCATAGGCGTGTTTAAGTTTTGGGAACACGACTTTTTGCATAGGGAAAACCTATATAGCACACAGTTCTCAGATTTTCGACATGTTTTATAAAATCAAGCGCAATCACGCTTTAAATCTGGATGCTTATAATATATTATCATTTAACTCTGCAAAGAACATGCGTTGTGATCGGGTACGATAGAGTTGAGAGGGAGCTTGAGCATTTCATTGCAGAATTTAATGATGAAAAACTTATCAGTCGACTATGCAAAGGCTCGCCAAAAAAAAATAAATAATAAATAATAAATAAATAAAATAAAAATAAAATAAACAAATGAAATGAGTAAATGATTAATGTCTGAATTCTAATTTCCAATTTCATTTCTTGGATTTCCTAGGAGCTGCTTATTCTAAAAGACTTTCCTTTTTGAACCAAGACAGCTCACGTTATTATATATCATCGAGGGAAATGTTCGATCATTCTTTAAGTAAGATTTTTATAAAGAATGCATTTATAAATACATAGCTGCGATATTTTCAAAAAAAGAATAGGAAATAAAAGAAGATAAAAGAAATTTTTTCCAGTAACAGCAACATTTTGGATTATCGCTAAAGGCGATTATCGTGTATAATCATATTTTCTCGACCAATCAGTAAGCGAGATTTTCAATAATCGTCTGTGTTGTTTTACTAATATGTGATATAACTTACAGTCGAAAAAGGCCATGAAACCCTTCAAAAGCGCCGTCTTCGATGTGAGAAATCCAATTGTCAACATGTTTCCTTAAAAATATCAGAAACGAAAAATCATTACTCTATTCTGGTTTGTGTTTAAGGGTTTCTCGGTGACAGTTTCCCTTCGGAAAGTCTGAAAAAGGAAGTAGAATTTTTTACTTTAAACTGCGTCTGAGTCAACACATAAACAAAAAGCTGATAAACAAACAGCACTCGCCCAAGAGAGAGGTACCGGGTGAACTGCTTTTATTACTCGTAAGCTCTTTATCTACTTCATCTACTATACATGTTTTAGATCTACTCTTTATATATTTTAGTCGATGACGGGCGTAAAGGCGAATCGACTATTTGACTCATAGAACAGGAGAACGAGTAGTCTAATTGTTTTAGCATAAACCTACTAGCTAATATTATAGTATTGAAAACAAAGAATAACACTGAAAACTTTACTGAACAAAACGACGGTAAACCGACAGCACTGTTTTCATTCATAATTGCAAACTCGACTCGAAGTTTTAACGTAAAGCTTAAATTTGCTCTATTTTTATAGCTTTTTGTCTCTATTATTACTGTCAAAATTGTCTTTCTCTCTTTCTTTTATCGCCTTCTACCATTTTATGTAAATAAATTGTGAATTCAAATTTACAAAATGTGTAAATAAACCTCTTATCAGTTCTTGGGATCTTTTATTTTCTAAATAATAAGTGATAAACTGAAATAATTTATTGATAAATACTTTGTTGTCAGATCATTCAAAGCCGTGCCATATTTACAATTTGCTTAAGGATATAAGATTCTTGTCATTAACTTGCACTTTCTTTATATATTGTTTCGGCTTTTCTTACCGTTTAAAATTCATCTTGAATGCATGTAAATAAGCTGTCTATTGGATTTTTTCTGTTCTTTGAAGGAATTCTTTTAAAATTCCATCATTATCTCTGTAGTCAGTTGCTTGTCCGTCGTAAATTTTGAACATGAAAATCTCAGCGAAATCTGACGGCCGCTTTTTCGTGTTAAAATTGCCATAATTATTCAGTTTTTACTTATTCGTACGTTCAAAAACTCATTTCCTTTCCTCGATACAGTCTTGTCTTTACTACAATCGATTTTTAAAGATTTTTTCGAGATTTTGACGAAACTTGAGCATGCATTTGTCTGTTTTTCGCTACTCGCTAGCTATTACAGGATAGATAGAGAGTACGTTAGCCAATCAGATTGCAGGATTCTTGATAGTATGCTAATATGTTTATGGTAATCCCTGATATTCCCTTCGCCTTCGGCGAATAATTGTTAAATAATTAATAATGTCCCATATAAAATGCTTTCATACTTACAGCGTTAATGATGTTTCTCCTTTTGGACAACTGATTCCACGAAATGCACCCCTTTTTAAGGTCCTTATTTTGTTTCCAAATATCTTCCTGATGAGGTCAGAATATACCCATTAATCTTACAGGGAGAGAAAATTAGGGATGAAGATTCTAGTGTCAATTGCAACTTTTTACTTTATATTTTTTCTTTTATTATTATGAAATTTTGTTTTCTTTTCCCTTTCTTTCATTTCATTTCATTTTTCGTATGCATTTCGATTCATTCCAGTCGTTTTTGCTTCGTCGGTAAAACGAAATTTTATATAACGCGCTAACTATCATGGGCGAAATTACCCCCCAATTTCAAAATTACGCGATTTAGATGCCTCCATGATATTCCCGGACTTTTAGATTCCCTCAATCAAAGTTACTGGAAGGGCCGAGTTCAAAGAAATTGGCTCTCTCGAATACTGATTATCTAGAAGACTTAAATGTCAATAGTTATTCCTGTTTGAGAACAAATGCAACAAATTGATAGCTTTGAAGATCAGATATGAAAACAAGCTCAGACATATTGATTGAATGACATTTTCTTAAACTTTTTAATACTTCGATTAGCGTACTTTTACGATTGGAATTTCAGTTTTCAATCGTGGAAATGGTTGTTTCAGATTGGTTGAGCGGTAATTTCTTTTGCCTTAGTCCGTGCTAACTTTGATTGATTGAAGCCTAAACTCCAAACGTCTGAAGCCGTCTAGGTCACGTAAATTTGAAAATGGGTGTAATTGATGTCGATTTCAGGTCACACTTACGCCATTAATATTCAGACGCAAAGATTACGGTGGCCGATTGGGACACAACAATATTACAATGCATGTTACAAAAAAAAAAAAAACCACATACATACAAGATTACATGTTTAAAGACAAAATTACAAATTTGAAAACAAAACTTCAAATCTCAAAACAAGTTTTCAAGTTGCAAAACAAGAATACAAGCTGCAAAACCGAAATCTACTTGTCTCGAAGCGATATTACAAGTTAAAAAACAAAACTACGCTTCTCAAAACAAGATTACATGTTTCAGAACAAGATAACAATTCTCAAAACTAGATAACAAGCTGCAAAACAAAACCTCAAGCTGCAAAACAAGATTACAAGTTTAAAAACAAAATCACAGATTTAAAAACAAAACTACACGTCTGAAAGCAAAATTACACTGTCAGAACGAGATTACGAGTCTCAAAACAAGATAACGAGCAGGAAAACAAAATTTCAAGTTGCAAAATAAAACAAATATTAGGAGTTTCAAAACAGGGTACACAAGAATGAACCAACAAATCTTAAAATCGTTTTACAGAAGCTATAACAAAACAAATCTTAAAATCGTTTTACAGAAGCTATAACAAAATAAACAATTCTATAATTTAGTGCTCGAAAACAAAATAAAAAGGATGGGAACTCGGCTACCAAGCCCCGAAACAGCAAGCGTCGCGTTGATCAGCAGAGTTTTGTTGTGCTGAGTGCTGTTTAATCCTACCATCGTTTTCAGGAGGATGGTTTTCTTCCCTCATTGTTGCTTATTCCTTGTGGTCTTTTCAACGATCTGTTGTTCTCTGGAAGCTTTACCGCCTTCTCCATTTTTAACCACCTTTACTCATCTTCAAGATTGTATTGTTTGTTTCTGGAACAGTAGCTACTCCTACGGAAGCATCATAAGGTTTCTTTCCGCTTGTTACGGAGTAAATATTACTCTCAGGCAAATCAAATATTTGATAAATCACAAGTACCACCTACGAAGAAGAGGAAATCGGAGCAATAGTAGGGACATAGAAAATGCGATAAACGCGGAACTTAATGGGCCTGGAAGCTTGATGGGTTATAGGGCGATGACTAGATGCCTTAGACTGACCAAATACAAACTTAGGGTTTCTCGAGACGTTGTCATGAATATTCTCAAAGAAATGGACCCTAATGGAGTCAAAGAAAGAAAGGGAAGAAAACTTCGTAGGCGAGTTTACCGCTGCCCTGGCCCCAATAACACTTGGCATATAGATGGTTATGATAAGTTGTCTCCCTTTGGTTTTGGGATAAGTGGATGCATAGATGGTTATTCTAGAAGGATCACATTCTTGCGAGTGTCATATAGTAACCATGATCCTTCCATAATTGCTGGATATTATATGAGTGGAGTGGAGCAACTGAAAGGTTGTCCAAAAAGAGTGTGGTCAGACTGTGGTACTGAAAATGGCATTGTGGCAGCACTACAGCAAGTTTTTCATGAAAATTCGACTACCGGTGGCCAAAGTTATTGACACAGATATATTTCGTCTACTGCTAATCAAAGGATAGAGGCCTGGTGGTCTATTTTCAGGAAATCTCAGAGCAACTGGTGGTTGGAACTATTCAAAGATTTGAAAGAGTCTGGATCATTTTGCAATGGTAATATTATTCATGTTTACTGTTTGAGGTACTGCTTCATGAATATCATACAAAAGGAATTGGACTCTGTGGCAGCCAATTGGAAAGAGCACAGAATTAGAAAGAATAGTACAGCTGAGTGTCCTAATGGTATTCCTGACGAACTATTTTTTCTTCCAGAAAACTCAGGTCAGTATTGGGTATGAGGTATTGGGGCGAGGAACCCTGTTAGAGTCACTCCCCTTTTAAAACTTCTGGATAGATCCGCCCCCGATACAGATAAATTAATGAATGAATAAATATATAGATGTATGAATGAATTGAATGGTAGTAAATGAATGAATAAATACATAAGTACAGGTGAATGAATGAATAAATGAAGTGCAAAAATTGAATTAAAAGATTGCTAAATAAATAATATTAATAAGCACTAAACAGCAATTTATGAAACAATGGATTGAAAACATAGAAAATAATAAATAGCAAAGGTTGTTTGCAACACTCTAACTAGCTCTTGGGTTACCTGTGCATAATTAACATAACACATGATGGATCAGGGGGGAATTTTGCGAACGCTGGCCAAAGAAATCGCGGGCTTCCGCATAAAAGCGTCAATTTTGTTTCCTTTTCGAAGGATTTGTAGTGAAAGGCGATTTCATTCAGATATTTTCTGAAATTAAATCTGTGGCATTAGTTCTACCCCCTATGAAAGGTACAAAAGGACTTTTATCTCGCTGTAAGATTTTTTTAAAACTTCGATCATGTGGCTGGTGGCTTTGATGGAACCCTTGCAGCACATGGTCTTGGCTCAAACAACTTCTAAAAAAAGAAATCAAAACTAGTTTTTGAAGGATTTCTTGAATTATATACTGATTAAGTACATCTAGCCTACCAAATGTCATATGAATTACGACGATGTTTGGATGTCCCAACGCTTATCAATGCTTTTACCTGGTCATGGAGACTAAGTTTGGCTAAGCCTTGAAAAACTTGAAGTTTGGTCACTTTAAAAGAAGGAGAATGGTTAGTAACTGCATTGCTTTTGCAAATGATACTTTAATGTTCTTCAATGAATACATTATGTTTGACATGTTTAAACAAATGAGTGGAAAAATTCATCAGAAAGATTCTAATCCTCGATTTTGTGACTCAATTACGAATTTTTTTGAAAGCAGTGTAGCTCAAAATCTAACCGAACCGTCCAAAAAATTTCTTTCATATTACAATTCTTTACGTATTCAACCACTCATTTAACATGATTATAACATCAGAAAAATTCGGCCGGGCATGAAAATATTTTTCAAATTTAGGTATGCACAAAAACTTCGGATTTATGAGAGATTGAGAGTTACGGCGGTAGAACCTATAATTCTTGGTGCCCAGTTTTAATTATATATTAAAATTATCCTTTGAGGTGCTGTCCTTCGATCTCCATAAAATAGCTCTTTTTAAAGTTAATTTGTGAAGCTTCTTTTTTTCACGAAACATTTGATAACTGTGATTTAGAACTTTGAGAGACAAGCAGAAACTTTTCGATGTTTTTTACTCGAAATCTAGCCGAACCCTCCAAAATAAAATTCACGTCAATAGAGCCTTTATACACTGGGGAACCAAAATATTTTGAAATAAACTTTCTAAAAATTCGGGAAGCTACATTTTTAGCTGATTGAATACGCGTGACGAGAAACAATCTATAGCCGTCGCACGTAAACCCGAAACAACTCTTAACGTATTCCAGGTAAGGAAAAATACTTCTGGTAGAATTTATGTTTTCTTCACAATGACGTTTACAGACAATGCATTTTTTCTCTGATAATTTTCTTGTACATGAAACAGCAAATAGCAGGAAAAGGGAAATAATTATAGTTTTCGTAAGTGAATAAGGCGCCATCTTTGTTTACAAATTTAAAGTTTCCCGCTTACCAGAGGAAGCCCGCGCGCTATGAAAAACAAAAAGCGAACGCATGCGCAGACAAAATTCTCCCCTGCTACATGATGGCGGACGAGTCGAGTGTTTACTGAATGTCGGAGGAAAATTTCAAAATTATAAAGAAAGTTTAGAAAGGTACAATTAACAATTTATCACTTTGAATTAGAAATATAATTTCATTAATCGTATTTAAAGCTGTCACTGCGAGTTTTTGCCAAGCCAAAAAAGGCCTTTTCATTTGCGAAATGCCATCTTAATTGCATGCATTTTTAAAAGCTTAGAATAAAAAATAAGTTAAATAAGGTCAAACGTTTTAACTATTTCTGTGCATTTGATTTAAGTACTGTGCTTTCTCTGTTTGATATATTTTAAAGGTGGCACAGACATGTTAAGTCAGCTATCCTCAGAACAGATTGCCTGGGCAAAAACCAAGTGTATTCGTCCCTCCAGTGTGAGCGGTAACGATGATTTTGATAAATATGCTGATTACATTGTGCAAAGCTATGGATTTGCAGTACCAGTTTCTTGGCAGGGTGCTCTTAAACTTTACTTCTTTCTTAAGTCCGTTGCAGCACGATAAGAAAAGCAGGTATATATAGCTTAATTAAGTCGATGCAACTTAAATAAGGAACTTATGTGAGAGGATTCAAAACAAGGTATTTGGCTTTGTTATTTATAGGCACAATATTGTGCCTTCAATAAGACATTATTTTACTATATAAAAAAAATTGTTGTGTTTGTTTGAAGGTGTGTATTTTTTGTGCTGCTTGTTTAGAAAATAAACACTTTGAAATCCCCCTTTGCTGTAATTTGTGTGTCTCTTTAACTCAGTTACATCATTGACACTGCATCAAATGATAACTTTTAATTTGTAAATTCAGGTTATACTGCAGGTATAAACATGTATACGTATTACGTAATATATTTTTATCTTTGTACATGAAAAGTTGGAATAGAATAATAATTCACCACTTTCCAGGCCATAGTAGGCATATATTGGGTTCACTGGTCAAACACAAAGCATGCAGGCATCCCTAGCTTGCAAGGTAGTTTCAAAGGATTATTCAAATTTAAACCTTGCAACCTCAGCTACATGTTTTGTGTTAAAACAATGTATTGTTTAAAATTTGTATCTAAAATCAGATTTTGTATAAACTCAAGATTGATTTTTACTTGGCCTGTGAAAAAAAAAAAAAATAAACATAATATATTGTATAGTAGTACAAACACTAATTCCCTTGTTTTTGTTTTGTTTTGCTTATGACTGTTATACTTGCTCATGAATAAAACACTTTGTTTTACAAGCCAAGTAAAATCACTACTATATCAATTAATTTAATAATTTAAACTGCAATAACAATTTGATGTAATACTAGCTCAAATAACAATGCAATTTCAAACAATAGTAAAATCACTACTATATCAATATAATTTAAACTGCAATAATGATTTGATGTAATACTAGCTCAAATAACAATACAATTTCAAACCATAGAACAAAGAAGTGACTTCAAATGAACTCTAGAGTTTAAAGCTTAGTATATTATATGCTTAGCTGTTATGTTGTTGAAAAATATTTTGAATACATAAGTTTTTTATATGAATCAAAAATGTGTCGGTAATAAAAGTTCATCAATGTTTTTATTGTAACTGTTTAGTGTTTATATAAACTTATTTTCCAAAAAAGCACTTCCTTGTTTCAGTGATAGTGATGTCACAATGAAACATAATTAAGTAAAAATCCAAGCTCTCACATTCAACAAATGTATAACTTCACTAACACAATAAAAAATAAGTAGACCTGATGTTAATTAATTAGGTATCATAAAATCACTGTTATTAAGTTTTAGATGCAGCCAAATCCATAACTACCTTCTTTGATTGCTTGAACAATAAGATCATGAAATTCATCATATGACTGGATTCCTCTTGGCAAGTACAATGTCAAAGCATATGTAGATGCTGTTGGGAATTGCTTTACACCTGATTCATACTGGTAAAAGTAAATATCAATAGCCTTGTGAAAACCCAATATTGGGATTTTATCAGCTCCAGTGATAAAGATTAAGAGCTGAATCAAGAGACCTTCGGGATCAGAATTTTCAATATTGTCTAAAAACTCCTCCCACCACAACATAGTAGCTTCTTCTTCTTCTCTTGCTTTATTATCATCATTTGAACCTGGATTGGTCAAATGAGCATGGAGCAATGTCCTAAAAGCAGAAACCTTTAAAACATCAGAATTTGACACACAGAAAATTTCCTTAAGGGAATATGGATTTTCTTTGATGTTTTTTAGAAAACCTGTTGATGCAAGACCTTCCAAAAACTGATCAATTGCAGCCTTAGTTTTGTATATGACATGACTTTTACACAAGAGAGTTGCTAGTTGATCCTTGTCTTCTAACTTCCAGTTGACTTTTGTGATCCCAGCCTCAAGAATAAAGTCTGCTTCTTCATTCAATGATTTTTGAAATGATTCCTCATCTCCTGCATAAATTATCTTTAAAAAAATGTAAAGAGTATAGTAATTGTTAAAACCCATAAGTCTATTCTAGAAAAGAGGGAAAAACATGCTTTGAACTTGTCTTATGACAAATAGTGCTTTGCAGCAGTTATCAGATTCAAGCAAGTACTATAATGCAGCCTTCATGAGCTGGCCTTTTTATTCCATTAATATTAAGAAAATTGATATAAAATACATTTTCATTACATTTCCATCTTACATTAATATCTGACCCAACAGTTTTTCTTGGTTTCTGTATATACATTTATTATGAAGTTCTATTTATCATTGATTGACTACAAATGTTTTCAGTTATTAATCAATTATGTATACAACTGTATTATGAATTAATAAATAAAATAAAGGGATTTTAAAATAAAGTATGGGTTTTAACCTGAATTATCCACAATTCATCTTTCAGTCTTCAGCCTTAATTTGGTTGACTATATATGTTACCTTTCCTATCTTTGATCTGGCATCAACATCAGTGACGTCCAATATTGTTGGGATGCAACCACTAGTCCCACCATGGAAGTAATCATACACAGAGCCAGAAAGACAGCACATTGGTGGCCCCCCTTGTTGAAGGGAAGTTGACAAAATCACTCCAGCACAATAATAAGCTCTCTGTTGAATCAAAAGGGGATTGCTTGTGAAAACCTTCCTGTCATCTGCTCCCTCCAGAATACCTGAATGATCCACAACAGCCTTAAGTACTAGACGAAAAAACTCCCTAAGTGGTCCTCCCTCATCTTCAGCATCTTCTCCTATAAAGTGCACTTTCAGTTGTACATTTTTCTAAAGGAATTTTTTGAAACAGCTCTCACACAATCTTCCCAAATATGCTTCCTTCTGACTCGTATTATTTGTTGATAGTCATCCCCCTCTTTTTCAGCCTGATATAGTCGCAACAGCGACTGGATTGACTCTCTAGAGAATAGAAAAGTGATTTGTTATTTAATAATCGATAACTTCAATTATTAATTAAAATGCATGCATGCATATATTCAAACTATAATTATTTGTTTCCAAATATTATATCCATACCCCTTCGTGCATGGAGGAAATTGGAAATTCCTAAAGGGGAGGGGGGGGGGGGGGGTGGGTCAGAGGGAAAAAATAAAGGCTTGTAGTGAAAAAAATTGGAAATTCAAGAGAGGTGGGAGGATATTTTTTCAAATATGCTACATGGCTGGGTATAGATACTGTTTGGATCACACATTTAAATCCACCCATAAAATAAACTATAGTTTCTAGCAATATTGTAATTGCAAGCAATTTGACTTTTCAAAAAATTACCAAATTGAATAATAATATTTTATTATCCTTTTTAAATGGGTTAATATTACCCAAATTGTGTAAATCACTGGAAATTCTAAACCATGCAATTAATAAACAGCTGCGGAAAACTTACTTACCTTTCTTGGTTTTCATGAAACACTGACTGCATCAATACCTCTTCCAATAGTTCTGAATTATCATCTGCGTACATACTTTCTTCAAAGTCAGTCTCAGTGCTCAAATCAATCACATTACAGTACTGTGTGTATATACTGTTAGATGCACTAGGGTGTGTTGCAGCATGTGTTTCATTCAGTACTTCACTTGTGGATTGTGGAGTCAACCTTGGTCCCAAGCCATCACAGGTATCATGTCTTGAACTTCTAGAACTATGAGAAACTTGGTTTGTGGTTTGCCTAACTCTACGGTGCACAGCTTTGTCATGATCATCAGACATTACAGCATTTTCTGGTATATTGAAAGAAATCTCACCCGAGGAAGACAGAAACTGAAAAAAATAAAACATGAGTTTTTAATTTAAATATTAATGAAAATTAATATAAGAAGAAAGTAATACATTTCAAAAATAATAAACAAATTGCAGTGGCATTGCATTGACTGGCCCGAAAATTGCTGACTCCTGATGCTTCCCTTTGAATGATTTAATTCATTGTTATATGGAATTAAAAATCATGCAGCTTAACTAGACTTAATGTTTAACTTAGTAAACTATAATGTTGAAAAGTTAAATTATACACCGTGAAAAAGATGAAAAAACTTACTGACGTTTCGGACGCTAGTCCTTCGTCGGAGTAAAAGAGAAAGAGGTGATAGAGAGGCGTGTATATAAGATAGAATAAGACAAAGGAAACCAATGAGAACAAGGTAGGCAAGGAAACAAAAACAAACAATTAAAAGACAAAAGAAAAGGTTAGTTGAAAGTAAAGCGTTCATTAATCCCGTTGGGACTAAGAGTGCCCAATAGGTGAATAAGCCGCATTTCTTTGGTCTTGCGACAATCATTGTTGCTGTTTAATCAAAGAAAGACCGAAAACAATGAAGTCAGAAAGAGAATGGTTAGCTAGATTAAAATGGTTTGGTGGGATCGTTATTGCGAATATCATAAAGATGATTGCTAATGCGATCACCAAGACGGCAGCCATGAGTCTCACCCACATACAAAAGATTACAGCGGGTACATTTAATACAATGTACAACATTAGAAGTGGTACAAACAAATTGGTCAGTGATTTTAACAGTGGAGTTACGGGACCGACAACAGAAGTGTGAGAAGCTATGTGAGGACTAGTGTAACAACGTTTATGAGAACAGCGAAAAGTACCAGGTTCTTTGTTAGAGGGAAGAATATAGTAAACTATATTATTTATCGAGCTAAATACACACAAAAACACTTCAAGGAACATTTCAAATCCAAACACTCCATGCCACCAAACCTTTGTTTTTTTATTGGAAAATTGAAACATTATCCACCCAATGTCTATCTTAAAAAATGGAAACCCTTGACAATTTCCTTAGCTTAAGTAAATGAAAAAACCCTGAAATAATGTTACCGCATTTAATTACCTCGTTACATTTATAATCTCAATAATATAACGCGTCAATAAAGTAAATATGTATAACGCAGTTTTACATGACATGGGATTGCTAATTACTGTACTGTAATGGACTGTGTAGTTTAATCCTGAGAAAACTGTGCAATCGTTCCAAACATACAAAGTAGAGATAACAGCCAGCAAAATAAGTGTTTTTTTTTAGAATTTTGCAAGGATAAGTATGCTCCACACAGCTCATCAGAATATAAACAGATCCCGTTACAATATTATAATTTACTCTAATATGTGTATGCAAGAGAATATGAACACTTCATGTTTTATTGGTGTATGTGAATTGTAAATCTTTTAAAATATCTAGTATTGTTTGTTTATTGTAAACGTGTCATAAATTGAATTAAAAAAATGTTAGTAGAGAACCATATCTCACACAATCAGAGGGAGAAGATTCGATCAGTATGATGAATAAAGTCTTTGTACAGTTCTACTGAGAGTAATTATTCCAACGAATGGATCTCTTCATTTCTTTCCAACTATTTTATGCCAAATGCTTGTTTTTTCTCTTGCTTGATTTTGATACTCTGCAAGACAAAGACACCTTGTTAGGATTTTTTTCCACAAACATCCAACTAAGCTGGTTGCCTACTTTTGAACGTTCGATTGAGCAACGATGTGCGCGCGCTCAAAAAGCGCTGAAAATCAATATTTTATTGAAGAACAATACGCGGTTTGAGCTTCAACAAGGCAAAACCCTCAAATTTTGCACGGTACTCTTTATTTTTTAATGGCTCATTCGAAAAAGTCCTAAAAATCTATCTTATATCAACATTTTAGGAAAAGTTTAAATCGGGAACACATCGGAAAAAATTTTCAAAAGTAGGCAGTCACCTTAATTTATTTTCTACCACAAACTGACAAGTATACTTTTTGTGGCTACTGCCTCGAAGAGGCGAAGCTACTATGTCATCGAGTTGTGTCGGTCCGTCCGTCCATCCGTCCGTAAGAGTGAGTGATTGTGACTCGGCAAACGTTCGGAATTAGTCGAAAGGGTTTCGAGGCATTGCGATAAACTTCGGAACCAATCAGCAATCATCATCAATAATAAACAGTTCGATACGAAACGACACTGGTGAAAAACGCACTGCGCACTCTCGGAGATGGCGTACGTAACTAAGGGCAACTCATAGTTTTGATGCCAGTGTTTTATATGTTTTACAAAATCGCAAAACTTAAGGAGGCTTTGGGTATGATTGAGGATGATTGAGCCTCTTTTACTAATTTTGGCGTGTTCTTTTCGAATATTATTTTTTGTTTATGTTGATTTAAATTTTAAAACGTCACGCAACCTGATAATCCCTTATTAACAAAAAAAAGAAGTTGTAAAATACCCTGAACTGCTTCTTATTTTAGTAAATTGTGTATATATACGTTAAATGGTCTGCTTCGAAACATTCAGCCCCCAGCCCGGCCGAAAACTAACAAACACAAAGAAAGGAAACAGGTGCCAGGGCGTGCCATATGAAAACAACAACCACAGTAGTGTACCTAGTTGTATGCTAATCAATAAATGTATATATTGCTAAAACGTTGTCATAGAAAAACACGACATGAGTAATTTAGTGAGAAACTAAATTAAAAGACAAAAGAAGATCAATGAAGCTGAATTCTGAATACAAAAGTATGAGTTCGCCGTCAGTGATCTTCTCTTGTCATTCTAATTTACTCCAATCCCACTAAACTACAAATGTTCTTTTTTCCTATGACAACATTCTTGCAAGTACAGTAGGTGTATATACATATACAAGAGCAATAAAACAGCAGTTCATACTTCGGAGAAAATCCTGGGTATAACCCTTAACGCGGACGAAAATATATAGATTACACTTGCTTCCTCACCAAACCCCTAAAAACATGTTTGTTAAAGCATTCCAGTAATAATAAATGAAATAAACCCCAGTTCCGCAATTCTGCAGTAGCCACGTGCGCTCACCGAGCGTCTATTTTTACTTATTATAACTACCACTACTACTGTTGCTGCTTGCTTGGGTCATGTATACTTATTTTAATTAAGTTATTCACCTGAAAAGCTATAACGCAGAGGCCGACAGGAATTATGGGTAGATACATTTTACAAGTTTCAACTAATTTGATAACTGTTGATAGACTTGCACATCTTAGCAGTTACAGCCACACCTCTCCTGAGCATCCTTTGTATCAAAAAAGCTTTACTGTTTCCCATGATCCTCAGTGATGTCAGCTTTCTAGGTTTTTGGTGACTTACTTTATTGAAATAAATGTATACTCTGGTACAGGGTATATGAAATCGCGTTTGCTCTGGGACAGGGTATATGAAATTATGCTCTCTCCTGTCTGGAACAGGGTATCCATTTTCGCAATTCCGGAACAGGGTATGATTTTCAGCTATCTTGATTTGGAATTGGGTATGGATTTCAGTGATTTTACTCTGGAACAGGGTTAGGGTTCAGAGGGCTTAGTGGCACATACCTACCCTAAACAGGCAAGACTACCTCCAACCCCCCCCCCCCCCTGTATAAACCGTGAGTATGGTGTTCATTCTTTTAAAAAGCTTTTTGCTTAAATAAGTTAAAATTTGTATATCTGAAAGTCATTTAATGACATATTTAAAGTATAACTCCCAAAAGGATGAAATATCAAAAAAGTGGTGACAGTAGTATGTACTAAAAGCAAAATATTTGGTTACGTAACTACTGTGGCGTTAAGGACTGTTAAAAAAAAGGAATGTAATTACGTGTAGACAATACAGCTCCTGCTTCTTTGGCAACATCAGTTGAAAAGGCAGTGTCCCGTTTCCTAGGATACTGTTGATAGAAAGAATAATGCATTTTAGTTTTGCCAAGGAATTTTAGGGCTTAAAAATTTTTCTGATCTTTCAAAAGTTCTAATTATTTAAATTTATAATATTGACTTGTGAAAAGTCTGCCATGCAAAAAGGTCCATTGTTAGCGTAGGCCTGAGGCTTATTTAACGCTTATTTGTTGCCCCAGACCAGGGACATTAGGACATGCTTAGTTGAGGAAATATGATGCATGTATAATTGCTTTATTCATTATTCATATATATTATGATATACTAAGAAAACCATTGTAGTGTGGAAATACAAAAGAAAAAAAAAAGAAAAGAAAAGAAAAGAAACAAAACAAAACAAAAAAACACAAAAAAAAACACAAAAAGAGATCATGCTATTTTCATGCAAACAAGCATCAATGTGTTCAAGTGCATAACTACTGTACATGCATGTGCAACTTGGAAAAATCTATAATTCTATCTCAGCCCTTACAGTGCAACTACTATAACGTTTTAGACAGTGAGAAACACATTGTGGAATAAAATTCTAACCGGTTGCCTTGTGTTGGGTCCTAGACTTGTAAGTGTTTTTGTGAAACTCACAGTGGTAAATTGAATAAATAAATAAAAAGAGTACTGATAAGGATGACTTTATCAAAATTAAAAGTGCATCAGAGTTTATCTGACAAAGGACTCCCCTTGAAAATTGTCACATTTTTCACATTGTGGGCCTTTTTACCACAGGTAGCCCAAACTCTACTTTTGTGGGGGTTCTAAAAAAAATTGTAATGTGGAAATTGCTTTTGAAAATACTGAAATAGATGCTACTAACATTTCATGATATCTTGTCCTGTGCTTTATCTCAGTCTGCCCTTATTCCAGCCGATTTTTCCACATTACAAACTCTTAGCAAAACCCCTACAAAAGCAGAGCTATGGAGCCCATGGAGTGACTTTAACAAACCTCTATGAAAATAATGGCTTATAGGTTCCTTGCTCTTGGCTGACCCTGATATGTCTGTTTGCTACTGTACATGTTGTCCCTTAGGATCATTAAGATTAAGATTACACTACTAGGAGGGTACCAATTGTTCGAGCCAGGATCCGAGTCAAGATTTTGGCTTTGATTATATTTTTGTATTAAGTTGTTGGATGATCTGACAGCATATCTATATTCTTTCAAATCACTGAAAATTAGAGCCTAAGTATTTAAGAATGTAGGATCTTGAAGTTGAAGCCAGTGAAATATTTAAAATTCCAGCCCTCCTTCTTATCACATACAGGGCATGCTGATTGGCTAATAAAGGAGTGCTTTTTGTTGTAATTTGCAGGCCCGAATTACCAGATTATGATTGGTAGTTCAGTTGCCTAGTAATGAAGAAATATGTTTGAATTCTGAATAAAATTGTTTTGAATCATAACTACATTTAATTTGATAGCTCAGAATCAATGATAGCGCATGGCCATTATATTGGTTTCAAGACAAATTGTATTCATTGAATGTTGATCCATATATTATATTATTATTATGTTATCACAATTTTGAAAATGCTCTTGTTGTTTTGTGACTCCGGCAATTCCAAAACTTTGAAAACACTGGTAAAATTACTCGGCCCATACTACTACCTATACAAATTACACTCCACTCAGTTCAATTACCATTATTAATGACTGAGTCTGAAGGGAATCGTTTCAGCATAATTTTAGACTTGGATATCAGAGAAAAGTCAAAATTCAGGATTAAAAAAGAAAAACGTTTTAGCATTACTTCTGATCTGGAAAACTTTTGAAAATCACCGTTGATTATTGTCTCAGAATCACCAGTCGCTCGACCAATCACAGCTTGGAAAACTCTATATTGAAGTCTAAAATCTTCAGAGGGAACCCGTTTTTATTTTTTTGCTTCGTTTAGATAAGTAACTTTGCTTTTTGTGGGTTTCCTGTGTTGTGATCAGATTCCTATTACATAAGCTGTAATCAGATCTGCAGTGTGATCAGATCAGCGCTGTAAACTGATAGTCGATCAAATTTAAATTGAGAACCATTGGTGTTTTGTTTCGTATGGGTTGCCTATGGTGTGTAACACACTTTCTAATAAGCTGTCAAAAGAAGAGAAGGGATGCAACAAAGCAAGTGTTTGATTTTAAAAACCCTATTCAAATTATTCATGAAGGTAATTTATTAATAAAAAACCCATGTAATGTTTACTCAATAAATAAACTTTGGGTCAGGATGTTTTATTTTGTTGAAATTGTAAAAGTGACAATCTTAGAAAGTGATATTCAAAAGCTGAGTTTTAGTTATGTGTTCACCTCCAGTTGCTCGGCCGGCTTGTGAAACAGGATGTACGTGGTGCATGTCCAATTTGAAACAAAAGAATTTGACAGCTTGTTGACAGAGAGATATAAATTTCCATATATTGTGATGAGTAATCGTAGGGAAACTTACTTTAGATATCCTACGCAATTCATTCTCAGGCAAAATATTTTCTTTATCTGAAGTCTACTCGTGCATCTTCAAGATTTGAGATACTGAATACTGATACTGAAATCCATGACTTCCTGCTGGTTGTACTAAAGTAGCTGGTCCGAGCAACTTGAGGTGATGATCATATGATAATGCTTTGTTGCAGCCCTTCTCCTTTGAGTGTTTACTAGAGAGTGTGTTACCAACAGGTATTGATTTGTATTTAATCGGCTATCAGTTTACAGCGCAGATCTGCTTACAGCGTAGATCTGCTTACAGCGTAGATCTGCTTACAGCGTAGATCTGATTACAGCGCCGATCTGATCACAGCGCAGATCTGATTACATCTGATCACAACAAAGGACACCCACAAAGAAAAAAGTCATTTTTCTAAAAGAACCAAAAAATATATAGCCGGGTTCCCTGTGAAATCTTATTAAATTACAGTGTAATTTCATCGTTAAATATTCATATAATAAAACCATATAATATAATTGATGAATTGCAAGCATTCCCAAGTGAGTCAAGAGACAAAAATATGACGGCCATTGTGGTGCCGTTAACAATGGATGCTAATGAGAAATCTTTTGTTAAATGGCACCAACATGGCCGCGATGACGTAACATGCAATCGACGAATATAGGGGGGTAAGCTTGAGTCGTTTTCAATGTATTATAGTTGCTCGATTCGACCAAAAGTTAATGAATTATACCTCAGTTTTTGAAACCGTTAAATAAACCGAACAGCTTTATCGTTTACGAAACAAGCAAAAACATAGACAGCTTTGAACAACGACGTACTTCAATTTTGCAAAGTAAAGGTCTTATTCATTTATTCGGCTACCTATTCTGGCAGGAGTTTCACTAGTTTACATTAAATATAACCTTTAACATAAAAATAGTCTTTATTAAATGGTGTTTGGAGGAGCTTGAAGCTGGTGTGATAATTAACTATGGTGTGATCGAGTCGAAGCTTACCTTTTCTTTGTAATAGTTGGAACTAATTTTCACCAGACTGTCCAGCATCTTTTCAGCTTCATTCGTCTAACAACAACAAAATATCAAATCAAGGTGTCAATGGGCAGAAAATTGCGAATTATTTCGGCCTACAGCGAATTAATAGTCTGATGTTTAATACGTAGACCACAGGTTACATAAGCTTAAGAAGCTTACTCACGCGCCATTAAATTATTTTCCTTACATCAATTTTAGAATTTTTCATATTAGCCCCGAAGTTCTCCTTGATATGTGCACCAAGGTCTCTCCCACATCTAGTCTTATCGACAGGCCATTGCTCACAAACTTGACGAAATCGTTGGTAAAGTTGAGGAGCCAGAGATCTGCTTCTGCCAGCCATGTTTACTATACTGGTCGTAGTATAAATTCCACCTAACCCGGGGAGGGTGTATGAAATTATGGTAATAGTATTTAAGCCTTCAAATATTGGAGAAAAATATGGGTAATTAAAGTAAAATTAAAATACTATTAAGCATTAAGACAAGAAAAAAGAGAAAACGAAATTGAAGAAAATAAAGAAAATAAAATACTTACCATGAGCGCAGCTAAGACCCAGCACCCTCCCCCCACATACTGCATTTAAAACGTTTGCAATATCTCGTTGGGGTTCCTGTGTAGGCATGCGCAGTGGTTTCCATGTGATCCCTTGCAGCTCCATTGCAGTTGTTTCATGTCATGGTATCCATCGTGTTCAAAGATCGGTGTGGATTTCGAATCAATTTTGATTCAATAGTCAAGTGTATCGAGACAAGGTGAAGGTAAAACCTTACTTTGGTTTAAATTTATGACATCAGAACTAATAGCGAAGCTCCCGCGCACAAATAATGTTGTAAACTATGCAATTCAGTTTTCGTGGTCATCGCAAGAGAACCCTGCGCGAACGCTTTACGAAGTGTCTCCGTGTCCTACAGTTGGACAGGGTTACAAAAAAACTCCGTGTCCTACAGTTAATTATTTTTTGAAAATATTATAAATTCCATTGAATCTTTTACATTGTAAACATAAGAAGTTTGATAAGACGGTGCTAATCTTCAACGTGGTTGCCCCGAATCTCGACCAACAACATATGCTAATAGAGCTCGGCTCTCTATAGCCCGGAGTAGTCAATCGATAAAAATCGATAGAAATCAGCTGATTTGTATCGATTTTTATGGGAAATCGTTTAAAATCGATAAAAAATTGGTGTGAGTTCGATTTTAATCGATTTAATCAATTTTTATTGATCAAGATGAATTCGATCCAATAATGAGTACAATCATACAGTATATTCAGCTTTATTATATAAGTTATTATATATTATTTATTATATGAGATTTACATGTTCGCAAGCTATTTGATAAAGATCATATCACAAAAACGACAAGCCATCCTATTGGCTATACGTTTTTCTTCACTAGTGAAGAACGTCGTATGAGCACTGTGATTGGCTATACGCTATTTTTCACTGGTGAAAAAAATCGTATCGAGTTTTCCCGCGCTTCATGAAGAAAGTTGTCAGCTTGCTTTTGAGTGTTTGTTGTCAAAAGATCTTAAACATGGAAGGTTTTTTCTTAAGATTTGCTCAAATCGACTCAATGAACTGAGTTTATCGAGAGCCAGGAAAACGAAAACTCTAGAAAAAAGACACAGAACGATGTGGCACTCCTAAGGGAATTTTTACAAACAAAAGGAGAGATGATTGCTATAGAACAGATTCCTGCCAAAGGACTCAACGAATACCCTCAGCGAATTAGTCCTCAGTGTCTGTAAGAAAGAACCAGCCAAAGAAAACTACGAACCAAGTTCTCTATGGGCTTTTATAGCTAGTTTTGAACGATATCTAAAGAAGAAAAATTATGAGGTGAGCATCATCAAAGACTCTGACTTTGAACAGACACGAAAAGCTTTGCAATACTTATATTTACAAGTTTAAAGGAGCACTTGGACGAAAACGCCCGAATTTTTGAAAGTCTGGATAATCCAAATATATCACTGCCAAACATATTTAGGTCAGCGGTAACCCACTGCGTGACGTCATTTACTCAACCATTTAGGTTGGACTTTACTTCTACCATACAATATCTTTATATTTGGTCGATATTTACAAGCTCTTTTCAAGCATTGAAAAATATTATATTGCCCTTTGAATTCCAAATTATCATGGAAGAACCTCCTAGTAGTCAGTTAAATTACTCTGAAGGGTTAGAACCCGTCGCAACAGAAGAGGAAATAGAATCTTACGAGCAGCAAGTTCGCGCGGAACAAGAGGAAGAAGAGATGCTCAGAGACAGATTTTCTGAGGTGATTGAACTTCGAAATTGGTAAGAAATACGAATATAATTCCTTTCCAACTACGTGAATATACCTGACACACTTTCCTATTGTCTTTAGGTGGTCATGTGGAAGTTGCTCGTTGGTTCTAGCTACAAAACATGAAGAGTGTTTTTGTTGCAAAGACATTGATCGGTGTCGAGAGAAGCTAGAGGAATTCGAGGAAGATCTCGATTGTATAATAGATCATCCGGGCTTTCGGTCGGTATGTTTGGATGAGTGGGTTTTGGAGGCCGCAGCCATAGTTTTGAAGACAAGAAGAGGCCATAGTTACAGTCTTGAGACACAGAGGGCTAAAATCCGAAGAACAGTAAGTGTTTTGCTTTCACACAATGTCATAATGTGCATTGTCCACTCAACTTATCATTTGTCATTAATCTTTTTTTTCTACCTTTAGATTCTTTCGAGCAGTTCCATATCGGCAGTTTTATCACCTGATATGGGAATATAATGGAAAATGAACTCGACTCCCTCTACCCTGTTGTGTGTATAACGCAGTATGAAATCAGTTACCTTCCCAAGATGGAATATACAGGGGATTCGAAGAAGAGGAAGAAGAGGCAGAAGAATCTGAGACTGACACTGAAAATGAAGAGGAAGAACTGCAGTTTGAGGAAGAAAATGATAAGGCAACGTAAGTCAGTACTCTACTTAAGCAATAGAAAACTTTTTCCGTGTTTACATAGCCTGATAGCAACACGAGGGGAGGTTGGGAGAATTCAAGACAGTTTTGAGGGTTTGCATAACTGTCAAGAATTCTCCCAACCCCCCGAGTGTTGCTATCAGGCTATGTAAACACAGAGAAGAAAAAGAACTTCACCCCCTGAGCAACACCTGGTAGTTAGTGGAGTCGAATTGTGGTATAGGTTTTGAGTTAAGGGGAGGTCTTTATTTTAGACCAAAAACCAAAGGGTACCCAATAATGATTTTTTTTTGAAAAAAAGCTTTTTCATTTAAAATTGCTACAGAAAAGCATCAAACATTACACAGCTACAAATTCTATTGTGGTATCTTTACTTTTAACTAATTTGGAACTATAAGGTATATAAAAAGTTTTCGCTATATGATTTATTTAAACATAAAAATAATCTACAAAATAAAAAAATATTTTTAATCATCCATTTATTGTAGCAGATTTTTGGTATGGAATTTGTAGGACTTTGATGATCTCAAATTTTTTTAAAAGCGTTTTAATTTGAGATATTGTTAGCTGTACCAAGAAATGCAAAGAGCACATGTCCACTTTCATAGAGAAGTGAATCAACACAAACACCATAAGTTTTTGGGATCCCATCACTAAACTCAAAATAAAGACGTTTGAGACAACTTCAAGGAAAGTACAACTCAGAGCAGCAGACGAGCGTTTGATAACCGTGAAAGCTGACAGAGATTTATTTGGAAGATTGCTTATCGTGGCAAATGTCAGACAGATCAATCTTAGAGAAGTTCTGTCGTATGAGTTATCTCCAGTGCCCTGTTCACTAGTACACAACGATGGTAGCATAAGAAAATCTACAAAAAGTGACCTCACATCAGTTCTGGAAGATAGAGTAAATGCTCAAACAACACTTCCAGTATCAGAAGGTGACATCGTTCATATCATTGATGGTATGGCACTTATCCAGATGCACAAATCTTGTGGAACAAGTACATTCGCTGAACTTGCCTTGAAATACTTCACCATTGTTGTAGTGCAGCTTTCAAATAACAATTGCACAGCAGTTCACCTCGTGTTTGATCAATACTGGATGACTTCTATCAAAGCTGGAGAGCGTACCAGAAGAGGGTCTTCAGATGCTCTTGAAGTCAGAATAAGTGGTCCTAATACACCAGTGCCCAAACAGTGGGCAAAGTACATCCAAAACCCAAAGAATAAGATCAACTTGTGTGACTTTCTGACCTCTTTATTGTTCAAGATTGGGCAAGAAAAGCTGAAGCAAGGAAAACACCTTATCATTGGAGGAGGTCTGGCTGATGGAGAGAGAGCTGTGAGGATCACACGCGCAAGACCAACTGGAGACATTGACGCCCTTAAGTCCTATGACGAGGAAGCAGATACATGAATGATCCTTCATGCTGCATATGCTGTGAGAGAGTCTCCTACCTCTGTAATCATCATCCAGTCTCCAGATACCGACATTCTTGTCCTATGTGTATCCCATTTCTCTGAAATTGAATGCAGAAAGTTGTGGTTTCGTACGGGCTTAAGCAACCGTCAGAGATACATTCCAGTGCATACTATCCAGCAAATACTAGGAGAAAGGTTGTGTCAGTGTCTGCCAGCATTCCACGCCCTCACTGGCTGCGATTCGACAAGCAGCATATCCCATCGTGGGAAGAACAAACCGTGGATTGCCCTCAAGTGCAGTGCCACTCACCAGATAACTCTCAGCCTGTTTGGTCAGCAGCCAGATTTAGATGATACGCTTGCTGAAAAGACGGAAGCTTTCATACGTGATCTATATCCCAATACGAAAAGAAGCACAAGTACCATGGACGAGATACGCTACCGCCAACATCAGACAGCTTGAGACAGCACATGAAGCGTGCAAGCTACCAAACATTTATCTGGAGAAGCTCCCTCATAGCGATGCAGGATCTACAGAGTCCAGAAGGCCATGGATGGGAGATCTCTCAAACCAGTCTATATGACTAAGGATCCTGCTCCACGCAGTCTTGTTGAGCTAACTACATGTAACTGTAAGAAGTCTCGGTGTCAAGGTAATTGCTCCTGCTACAATTCAGGACTCTCCTACACGGAGGCGTGCTTTTGCATGCGTGACGAAACATGCAATAACCCACATTCTACAGCTGAGCAATATTACAGTGACTCAGATGAGGGATCTGACGAAGACTTGGAAGATGACAGCCATGAGGAAGAGTGAACAACTTCACTCTGTCATAAGGTTCACCTAACATAAGTATACCTGCATACTCGATACAGAAAACAACTTAATATCATACAAATGGATAACCATATATGGTTGATTCATTATTTCTAGTTAATAATTAACTAAAGTGCTGTAACGAGCCAGCTATCATGTCGTCTTTAGGCTATAAAGTAAGAGACAAAACATTCTGAACCTCTAGTATTAGTGTTGAATATTTTGACATGACTAAAAAAATCAATGTAATGCATTGTTATCGTTCATCTTAAAAATATTTTTTGATGACCAACATCTTTCATAAAACTGGAGATTTTTAGTCAAAAAGAGCAGTTCACAAATGTCAATTCAAGATTTAAGATTTTTTGTCATGCGCAGAAGATATGTTATATTCCTAAGAGGGTTATACTGACATACTATTCTCAAGGAGGTATTGGCTATGGATTGTGTAATGTTTGATGCTTTTCTGTAGCAATTTTAAATGAAAAAGCTTTTTTTCCAAAAAATCATTATTGGGTACCCTGTGGGTTTTGGTCTAAAATAGAGACCTCCCCTTAACTCAAAACCTATACCACAATTCGACTCCACTAACTACCAGGTGTTGTTCAGGGGGTGAAGTTCTTCCGGAATCCGAATTCAAACCTTTTCTAATCTGTGGGTTGAACGAAATCCCCCTTTGCTACCAGACTATAAATCATGAGAAAGCAAGTAGCTAAACAACCGAAGCTGTCCTGACAGAGGACGTGTGTTGTAGCACCTGAGGGAATACTCTTTGCGGTGACCAACGAGAGATTGTCATGATATTACGATCAGAAAGACCAGCATGAGACCATAGAGTTATCCCTGTGGCTCTGACACAAGTCAAAATTTGGAACTTCGTCTTCAGAATATATTTTTGGGAGCGTTTTATTCCTCAAAAGAAACTGTGATTTTTAAAATTTTTGAACTTGTACCTGGAAAACACAAAGCTGTGACGTCACAACTGTGTTTACATAGCCTCATGCAAACATGGCTATCAACCAATCACAGCGTGCGTACTATTTAATTCATTTTATAATTTATAATATGGTTAAGCTTATATATTGCTACTATATATTTGTGCTGTACCATAAAAAGTGATCATAAAACTAACAAGATTTGACACAGGAAAACGTGTCAAATGTGCTGTGCACATTGGATATTTTGAATAGATTACAAGACTATTTGGGATTTAGTCATTGTAAGACAGTTTTATTTTATAGTTGATCATAGCTAGTGACAGTTGATCATAGGTAGGGACGGTTGATCATAGCTAGGAACAAGTAGTCATAGCAAGGGAAAAGTGAGGTATAAGACAGTGTGGAATACCTCTATGGGAGACTATACGTATGAGCGACTATATGACATTCTACCATGAAGTACATCCCTTCCAAGGAAAACAAACACTCGATCGATCGATAACAGTCAATAAAATACACAAACTGGACGACAAACTCGATGGAGATTCAATGTTTTGGCTGATTTCAGGTGGTTTCAAGATGGTTTCAGGTCGTTTCAGGTCGTTTTAGATCGTTCCTTGTTTTAGTAAATACCAATAGTACTATTTTAGATCAATGACGCAGTAGAAATTCCTTGCCCGCCCCCATTCAAGCTTACGACATGAAATACGTTTTTGTCATGAAAATATTCGACTAGAAATAAATATGTTTTGCTAATCAAACCTAATATCATTTTCTTGCTAATAAAATAATATAAAGCTCGTGCGAGTATTATTTTACATCAATGACGCAGTATAAATTCCTGGCCTGTCATTTACAATCTTTTGTTTACGTAACTAATTCGAGTTGTATCAAAAGACAAAAATCGCACTTAAAGTTTCTAATTTAGCTCCAGTTTCTAATTATCTGCTTAGAATACTACCAAATTAAGTTTAAAGTAAGTTGGATTAAGGCACTCTTACCACGAAAACCATATATGTTCAACCTCTTTCACCTCCTCCGTGTCCGGATCTTACAGATCTTTAACATGCATTTTCACCTTGTGTTTTACCAATGTCAATCATGACGAGGTCCACCAATGGCATTCGTAACACTAAATTCCGATCATACCTAACTCAACAAAAACAAATGTACTGTGCCCATAGGCACAGCACAAAAACTAAAAACACAAACAAATAAACAGTACTAAGTTGACACACTACTAAGGAACGGTATCCGGTCTTTTCGAGACACAGTCGTTTCGAGACAGGTCGTTTCGAGACACTTAGATACAAGTTCGAGACAGGCATATATCCGTTTCGAGACACATCATACATCGTTCAAAATATATCATATATAGAGGATATTACAGGTTCAAAACGATCTTATAAAGAAAAGTATTTATTGCTATGTTGAGATATAAGGATACCAGACCAAACGTTACCAAGTTTTCCGTAAATTAATGACTCGAAAACTCGTCAAACTACCTTAATCTACTATCTTAATCAGAACTCTGTGATTTTTTCCAAAACCGTTATCATAAACTTACATCTTCTAAACTTTATGAAGAATTTTAAATAAATATGAAAGGAAGTTTAGAGAGAAACACGCAAACGACTAGCTCAAAAACTTTAGACGCGGACGAGATGTTTTGACTCTACAACAAGAATGTCCGACTCGATCGTCAAACTTCTACATCTTAATCATAACTCTATGATTTTTTCCAAAGCCTTTATCAGAAACTCGCATCTTCTAAACTTTATGAAGAATTTTTAGATAATATGAAATTCAATACTATAAATTCGATAATATGGGGATTCAAGTTTAGAGAGAAACACGCAAACGACTCAAATATTTTCGCCAACACTGCCGGTCGCAATTTTCGCAAAAAATACGATAAGACAAACAATCCTTATAGTTGAAGCAGTGCAGAGTACAGAAAGCGCTTAATATTCCTCGATAAATTTAGACTAGTTTGGCTTCATTAACGGTAGGTAAATTATAGTATTTTTTTGCGAAAGTTTGGACTGCCGGGCATAGTGTATTTGAGACCGCGACCGGCAGTGTTGGTGAAACTATTAGAACTGATATGAACCAAGTGCTCCATATTCTATGCCGAGCGGAATACAGACTATCTTTTTTCAAATCAGACCAGACTACAGGAAACACTTAATATACCATAATAAAGTTAGACTAGTTCGATTCCATTAGCTGTAGCCAGTTCTCGTTTTTTGGTGAAAGTTTGGACTGCCGGGCATTTAGTCAATCTTAAAAGAAGCCAACAAAGTGCTGTGATAGGTAGATTTTGATCTGCATAGAGCTCAAAGCTCGATGAATCTACTCTGGTGGAGTTTTTTTTTGACCTGACGTTGATCAAATTCCTATGCTTTCACCTTGATAAAAATAAAGGTTATACTAGTATATTCTCTAACTTTAATATGTGTTTCTGATAAAGATTTTGGGAAAAATCATAGAGTTCTGATTACGATGTAGAAGTTTGACGAGTCGAACATTCGGATCCGAACATTCTTGTTGTCGAGTCAAAACAACATCTCGTCCGGGTCTAAAGTTTTTGAGCTAGTCGTTTGCGTGTTTCTCTCTAAACTTGAATCCCCTTTCATATTCATCTAAAAATTCTTCATAAAGTTTAGAAGATGCGAGTTTCTGATAAAGGTTTTGGAAAAAATCAAAGAGTTCTGATTAAGATGTAGAAATTTGACGATCGAGTCGAACATTCTTGTTGTAGAGTCAAAACATCTCGTCCGCGTCTAAAGTTTTTGAGCTAATCGTTTGCGTGTTTCTCTCTAAACTTGAATCCCCTTTCATATTTATCAAAAAATTATTCATAAAGTTTAGAAGATGTGAGTTTCTGATTAACGATTTCGGAAAAAATCATAGAATTCTGACTAAGATGTGGTAGTTTGACGAGTCGAACATTCTTGTTGTTGAGTCAAAACAACATCTCGTCCGCATGACGACGTCTAAAGTTTTTGAGCGAGTCGTTTGCGTGTTTCTCTCTAAACTTGAATGAATCCCCTTTCATATTTATCAAAAAAATTATTTATAAAGTTTAGAAGATGTGAGTTTCTGATTAACGATTTCGGAAGAAATCATAGAATTCTGACTAAGATGTGGTAGTTTGACGAGTCGAACATTCTTGTTGTTGAGTCAAAACAACATCTCGTCCGCATGACGACGTCTAAAGTTTTTGAGCGAGTCGTTTGCGTGTTTCTCTCTAAACTTGAATGAATTCCCTTTCATGTTTATATAAAAATTATCCATAAAGTTTAGAAGATGTGATTTTCTGATAAAGGTTTTGGAAATATTCATATAGAGTTCTGACTTATTAAGATCTGGTAGCCTAAGTGTGACGAGTTTTCGAGTCAAAAATTTACGGAAAACTTGGTAACGTTTGGCCTGGTATCCTTGTATCTCAACATTGCAATAAATACTTTTCTTTATAAGATCGTTTTGAACCTGTAATATCCTCTATATATGATATATTTTGAACGATGTATGATGTGTCTCGAAACGGATATATGCCTGTCTCGAACTTGTATCTTAGTGTCTCGAAACGACCTGTCTCGAAACGACTGTGTCTCGAAAAGACTGGCATTCCTAAGGAACTACATTATGCAGAACATTCTCCTTTCTTATGACCCTTCATGGGGTGACCACATTTTCTGCACTCGGGTGCTTTCCTTGTTCCTCTTGCTGAAGGTTGTATCAAACCATGTAGTTCCTCATCTGTTACCAGAAAGATTGATTTGAATTACTGTATTGTTTTCTCATAAGTTTATATTCCGTTAACCCTCCTGTGTATTATTTATTAACACCTTTCCCTTTCTAAAGGTAAATTTTTCTTTTCTTTTGCTTACCTGTACACGTTGGTGGACAAATTGGTGCTTCTTGTGCTTTTCTTTCTTTCTATCTATTCACTGCTTCTTTTCCTTCTTTTTCTAGCATGCTATGCAGTGGGGCAGGCACACTGAGTTCTAATTCTTCTCTGATTTGTTTAAGCTCGTCTTTAGGTGTTTCCATGAGAGTCTTGTATATATCACCTACATAATCTATACAAATGTATTTTTGTCGTTAGGGAATAAACATTGTTGATGTCTCGTGACTAGTGAGCTGTCTAACATGGGTGTATTGGCTCACATGCTCTTTATAGGTAAGTATTTAACATAATTTTGTACTGTTTTCACTTCTTGGACTGTGCCTTCTCCATATTTAAATTTGGTGTATGTTACCCTCAGTTTGACATTTCCCTGATCATCCTTTTTTGACCCTCTTTCCACATTGTAATTAAAGTGCAGTGCAGCTAGTATTGTCCTTAAAATCAAAAGAAAAAATACAATTGTAATTAATAGTTTTTGCTGTAGGCGCAGTGGATTCAAGAGTGTGTTGGAAAGCAGTTTTTGTAAACTCTTATAAAATGATAAGAAATGACTTTCCTATTGAAAGCACTGCCACAGAAATAAAGGACAACATTTGAAAATAAAAGTACTTAATTGTAATTGTAAGTATTACTGGCTAAACATGCCAAGGTATGAATAAGCATACATCTTGGGGGCAAATTGGTTTACGACGGAGTGATATCCTTCAAGGCAGCTTGTCTGGCCATTTGAAGATGCTTGTTTTATAGCTTTGTTCAAACTTTCTTTTGTTAGGACCTCACAAAGTTTTTCATAAGCCTCTGATGCTGTCAAAATAAAATAAAACTATAAATTGGCATATATAACTTGGAATTATAGTTACCATCCTCACATTGTGCTTCAGGATACTAAACGTACCTTTTGTCATCCACACTTTTGGGACAGTGATCAATCCATGGTGGCATTTGTTGAAAATTTTATTGGGAAACTCCTTGTGTTTGTTTATAACATGGCACAGGAATGATTGCAATTTGGCCAGCTTTACTTCACCTAGATGTACAGGCGTTGAAATAACTGACCAATAGAAATGGGCAACGCATGCCTTTCTCCATCCGCCAATTATTTCACAGCCTTTCTCCTTGCTGAGCTTTAAAAGTTTTTCTGTATTTCTGAATAAAAAAAAACAAGGTTACATGGCATTATTATAATTTAAACTGTCAGGTGCATCTTTTTTTCTTCACTTTTTGATACACAGTTGTGACAATACTTCTTCCTTACACCAATGTAGTACAGTTTTATAACTCTAATGTTGGTTGTTTAGTAAGCTAATATCATGATGGTGATGATGAGGAGGATTTGTATTATAATAGTGATCATCATCATAATGTTTTGGCATGTCATTGTAACTTACTCTTAGCAATATGCTAGAGGTCAAAAGAGTGGTCAATTTTGGGTTTCCCCAGCTGTTGGCATATTTGGGGGGCACTGCTCTTTCATCCATTTGGTTATTACGGAGGTGAGGAGAAAAAGGATGGATCTTTCATGGCCAGCAAATTCCATTTCTGTGCTACTGCCAACTTCATTTTCCTGTAAACAAAAGCACAACCACAAAGTAATGAAAAGTTTGTATTTTATATTCATCATTTTCTCTACATCCCTGAAATGCTGATGTTTTCCAGGGGTAGCCAGAAATTTTGTCCTGATACAAACATGTAAACCGATAAAAGTTGAATCATCATTGTTTCCAGCTATTTAACTTAAAAGTGGGCCATGACCATATCGACCCACCCCTAAATCAACCCATACCCAAATCCACCCCTGTTTTCACAGTTACAATGTAAATTCTAGACATATGGTTTCATTTCAACATACCTGAAATAATATTATGTTGATTATGAGGCCTATTGTACAGCAAAATATGGTGTAATGTGCCATACTTTGCTGAATGCCCCATACTATCATGACGGCCATCCCCAGCTAGTGTAACAGCCATCCCATTTAGTTGTTCTAGCAGACATGCCTGGTACTTTCTCCAGAAGCTGACAATAGCAGGGATCAGCAGATTCTTTTGGTGGTAGTAATAGGTGCACTCATTATACACAAGGACGTTGATATGCCTCAGTACCAATAAAACTTTCTTTACTGAAGCTCCAGCACATAATATCCCAAAACTTGGTAAAACGTTAGGAAACCTTCCAAGCATTAGTGGCTGACTTGTCCACATGGTGCACTCTAGACAATTAGGGCATTTTGTCTCCACAATTATCATCGTCCCAGACTGTCTGGTAGTGATGGAAGGCTTTGGGTGGCGACAGATGTTGCAAAATTGGAATAGGAGAAGCAATTTTGAAAAAAAGACAATAGCTTTTGGTTCTTCTCTGCAGTTTTTTCCATCTATGTCCAATCTGAAAAATTGAATGATGTAGAATTTTGCAAAAAGTTATTTTTATTTTTGAGTTATTTTTAGTCTATTAATTTTTTGTATGCAATTACTCATAACATTAAATATTTATAGGGTTTTGCAGCATTATACTGAAAGAAAAGTTTCATGAAACTGGGAGGCACATTTAATTTTTACCTACTTTAATTATCATCTACTTCTCCGTCCTTTCCTTTGGGAGAGGAGAGAAGGTTCATCTTCCATAGGTAAATCGTGGTCACTGTCACAATATTCCAATACTCTGTTGACTTCCTCATCAATTTCTGAGTCGGAAAGCATTTCTTGATCAGAGATTACTTCTTGTTCTGATAAGAGTGGTTGGTCTGGATGCATTTCTTGACTTTCAATTGCCTCAGTTTGACAGCCTAATAAAAAAAGTTTACATAATTGAGAAGCAGCACACAACTGGCATTGGTGAGTGACTGTTAGAATTAAGTAAATTTTCATACCATCAATTTTTAAGTAAAGTTTCCATTACAGGGCTCTTAGTAGCTTCAGTCAGTAAATGTATCATCCTGTCCATCCTGTTCACTTTCAGTTTCAAAGATCTTACACTTGCCTTTAATTGCTGGTTCTCAGTTTTTAAATTAACAAAACTTTCACAGAAATTGTCATCCATTGATAATTCCTAGAAAAGAAAGAGTTGAAATGAGAGTTGGAAGTGAAGAGTGATAATATCTCAATTTAGAGAGATTTAACTGACTGCATACACGCTTTGCAAAACGAAAATGTAAACGAGGAGCCTGGAAACGAGTTTGCACGAAAGCGAGGTCGGTCAGCCCTTGTTTGGGACTGCGGCGGCTTTTCCCTGGAAGGAAGCTCGCGTTTTGATATAAAATGAGCTCTGATTCAAACAATCCAAAGCTTTTAGAAACAGATATCCCCGGATCGTCACTTGGTGGAAGAGCTCCAGCTAATCTGAAAGTAGAGGAACTCAAATTCTGGCTAAAATGTAGAGGAGATCCCGCTAAAGGTCTGAAGACGAAAGCCCAGCTTGTCAAACGGTAAGACAACAACATCTCAACCTACGTTTAATTGAAACAAGCTTGTATTATTGGCAGCGAAAGAAAGAAAATAGACAAATCGTGAATAACATAACAGATCTAAATGAATATTGAATTCAAATTGAAAATTTAAGAAATATCTGGAGTTAATTTGACTCGTTTGACTCGTTTGATTCGATTGAAAGTGCGATATCTCACCTATAGTTGTGTTCGATAGGCGGCCGCTGTCGACTTTTACATGAAATGACACTTTTCATTGATATAAGACTTAATATAAAAACCCTCCGTTTATTTTTAAGGGTGGAAGAGTACATCAAAGCAGGAAAAGACAAAAATATTGTAGATCCGGACGAAAACAAAGTGTATACGAAACGTAAACAAAGACAGGACAAGTTGAATTCGATTCAAACTCCATCTCAACACAGCCCTAAGAAAGCCAAGTTTCCAGATGATGGTTGGTCATCTAGTTTAAAGCGGATGCCACCTTTTAACCGTGCAGAAATGGATGCACATATTACAAAATCTGGCAAAATTATCGATCCTCAAAGTAAAGGGCATTCTCTTCCAACTGGGCTTACAAAAGCGAAAACTTTTTTGGCGGACGAGTATCTGAAAGAGATAAAGGCTGCAAGCGACAATGGGTACTTTTATTTTAAATCGCTATGTCATCATAGCTTTAGAAAAAATGAACCTCCACACAAATTGAAAATAGCTCTTGATCTTATAACCGCTGAAGTCATAGAAGCATGTTGCACTTGTGTAGCTGGCAAAGTGGGACTTTGTAATCATGTTTTAGCTCTGATGCTATAGGTTTGTAAATTTTTTATTATATGCATGCAATGATATTAAGGATCTGGACTCAGAGGATGATGTGAATCCTCATGTTGCCTGCACCTCCAATCTTCAAGTATGGCACAAAACGGGACGAGGTGATAAGATAACACCAAAGCCAATCATGGAAGTCATGGTTAAGAAACCCAAATTAGATGATTCCACAGCAAATAGACCAGGGTTGAAATGTCTTTTATATGAGGCCCGAAGTAACCTAAAATCTCAGTTGAAAGACGAAAAGAATTTAAAAGCTGACCTGATGGCCATTAACCCTAACATGTCTTTAGCTCAAATCCTGGATACAACTGCAACCCCTGAATTGAAAGAAACAAAATTTGGCAAAAGTCCCTCTGGTTCCATTGCAAGCTACCAACTTCAATTCACAGAGTCAAATTTTAAAGTGTTTTGTGATTTGGAATCCATACCAACCATTATACATGAAGATATGAGAGATCTTCCTACAGAATACCCTAAATTCCCACTTAACCCAACTGAGCCATACAAATTACCAGACCACCTTGAACAAAAGGAAGTCAACTTACTTACTTACCTCTTGGTTGATGCAGATAAATTAAATGACATTGAGAAAAAAACTCGTAGCCAATCCACATCAAATGAATGGAAAAATGAGCGAAGATTTAGATTTACTGCATCTAATTTCAAGAAAATCTACATTAGACAAAGAAATCATGAGTCACTTGTAAACAGTTTGATCAATCCCACCCCAATTCATTCATATTACCTTGAACATGGTAAAAGATATGAGCCTATTGCTTTAAGGCAATATCAAAGATATATGTACTCAATTAGAAGACCTGTGGTGTTATTCAAATCAGGCCTAGTTGTAGATATGGATGCACCTTATCTTGGGGCTTCTCCGGATGGCAAAGTAATTGAAGTAACTTGTGGAGATCAGCATGGTTTAGTAGAGATCAAGTGCCCCCACACAAAATTCCATGTGACTCCCCTGGAGGCATGTTCAGACAAAACTTTCTGTTGTGAGGAAGTTGATGGGAAGCCAAGGCTCAAGGAGAACCATGAATATCATTACCAGGTGCAAGGACAAATGGGAGTAAGCAAGGTGAAGTGGTGTGACTTTGTCATATATACTAATGTAGGAATGAGCATTCAAAGAATCCCATTCAATGATCAGTTCTGGGACACAGTTACTTTTTTAACAAGTTTATTAAAACAGCAGCTGAAGAATTTTGCAAATTAAGAAATGATTAGGACTGTAATTGGACATTTCAGTATTGTTCAAATATTTAAAATCAATTTAACATTTCAAGGGCTTTCATATTGTCAATGGTTTATTACTCCAATTATGAATTAGTTTTACTTCAAGTTTAATTTACTGTTCAAATTATGATACTTGAAGAATAGCCCAAATGGGGACCAAAGAAATGAAAGGAAATGCAAAGGAATGAAAGAAACTAGGATGCTGTAATCCCAACAATATGCAACTGTAATAGCATGACTGTTTTGTATTCTATGAACTTACATGGGATACAATAAGTATCAATACCTCATAATTACAATATTTCATTGTAAGTTCATAATAGTAATTTGTTTGTTTCTTTTTGCATCTGGACTTTAATAAAGTATCACAATTAGTAGTTATTATCGTCATCATTTCTATTTAGCTAAATAAAATGAAAGACTAGTTTACTTGACATTGGTACACTCACTGGTGTCATTGGCAAAAGTGAATAGTTATCTCATGATTTTGTGTTGATTACCTACCAGATCAGTACATTTAAAGTGATATCTATTTCACACATATTGTGACTGACACTATTGGCTAAAATATTTTTGTATTATAATCAATGTTATTACACTTTAGGCCTACAGTTACCACCAAAGAAGACAACCTATCATCAGTTTGTGATGCATTTGGCACATATGTCTACATTGGAAATTTGATGTATAAACTATACCCTACTCTTTCTTGATTATGAAACACAGTCTACTAGACTGAAATAAGAGGATTACGGACATTACACAGGAATGCACACACAGTCCACATTTGATTAACCAGTCCTATTAAACTCAGTGGTACTTCGCCATCCCAAATGTGGTAGTTCTTGATCAAGTTAATTGCCCTCTCTATATGGATGCGCACACTAGCAATTTGCTGGGTTTCAATTACATCTTCCTTTGACATTTGAGCCTCTTCTCCAAGAAATGGGGGGTAGTTAATGGTCACTCCAAAGGGAAGAATATCACCAATAGTGAAACCCTTATCTGCCATCACTGAATCTCCATCATCAAACTTTAAATCCAAAAGCCCACTTCTTGTAACAATCTCTCAATCTGATATGCTTCCTGTGTAAAGTTGACTGATGAACGTGATGGCACCATTTGGCGCAATACCAATCAGAGCTTTGAAGGTAACATGATTCTTGTAAGAACTAAATAGTTCAGAGTTAAGCAGCAGTCCACTTGGCATTTGACAACGGATTTCAGTACAGTCAATGATGACCCTTGTCTTAGGGTACTTCTCCTTAAAGATTTCTGGCATTTGTTTATTTACAATTTCCCTGGATGGCCAAATATTAATTTGTGCAAACTTTAAATACATATAATTTATATATGTTCCAAACAATCTATTGACTGTTGACTGGGAGACTCCAAAAAGGTGAGCTAAATGCAGTTCAGCAAATCCCCTTCTCAGTCTACACAGTGCAAGGAAAAATTCATCAATGACTGTCAGTTTTCTTGGCCTGCCAGATTTTGTTTTCGTAGTGTTTTCAGATAACTCATCCTCCTCTTCATCTTCCTGGTTTTCATAGAAGTCAGCAGTAACATCCTTGTTCTTAGTTGAGTAATACCTCACATTTTCCAAATTTTGATGGAATGCTTCCTGGCTTTAGTTTAACAATTCCATTAAGCGATTTCTTCATGTCCGTGGTTTTAAAATTAATGTCTTGAACAGACTTTAGTGCGACTAGTCAGTTGAAAATCCTTTCCTTGGACTCTTCGTATCAAGTGAATCCATTTCTTACGTAAAATTGCATCCTTTGGAAAGTTAAAGAAAGAAATTTTATTTCCTTCTGCATCCCGGTGGCCCTTGAAAGTGCACTTAGGCACACAGCAGTGCAAAGGCATTGAAAACCACACAAAACTTAGCAAAAATGCTGGCGAAATATTACAAGAACACAGTGCTTCGTGCTCTTGCTGTAAACAAACGAGGGCTGACCGACCTCGCTTTCGTGCAAACTCGTTTCCAGGCTCCTCGTTTACATTTTCGTTTTGCAAAGCGTGTATAATCCTATGACTGATTTTACATCAACTAGCTAATATCTCGGGGACATCTTGATCTGCTGAGCCTTCCTGAGCCTGTTGACTTTCTGAGGTAGAGGTTTTTTTGAGCCTGTTGAATTTCTTGGCTAGAGCTTTGTTGAGCCTGTTGACTTTCTGAGGTAGAGGTTTGTTGAGCCTGTTGACTTTCTGAGGTAGAGGTTTGTTGAGCCTGTTGACTTTCAGAGGTAGAGGTTTGTTGAGCCTGTTGACTTTCTGAGGTAGAGGTTTGTTGAGCCTGTTGACTTTCTAAATGGCTAGAGGTTTGTTGAGCCTGTTGACTTTCTGAGGTAGAGGTTTGTTGACCCTGTTGAATTTCTTGGCTAGAGGTTTGTTGAGCCTGTTGTATTTCTGAGGTAGAGGTTTGTTGACCCTGTTGAATTTCTAAATGGCTAGAGGTTTGTTGAGCCTGCTGACTTCCTGGGGTAGAGGTTTGTGGAGCCTGTTTAGCTTGTTCTCGACTTTGTTCTCCAACAGTTAGATTACTTTTGAGCTCCTACAAGAATTTGGGAGTTGATTATCATGTCTTTTTTAATACATAGTTAGCTCTTTAAACATTTCCAGGCAGTAAATGTGATGAATATAATTTTACATAGACTGTGAATACCTCAGCCACATCATTATCAAATTGAGATTGTTGGCTTGATGACTGCAACCCTGAATTGTCCTGTGCCACTTCATCGCTGCTTTCTTGTACCGTTTCAGTCAGAATATTTTTGAGAGCCTACAGGGAAAACCCACAAAATGTCAAAATTTAATTGAGACATAAATAGCGTTCAGTTCATTTTGCTGTTGAATCAACCCTAAATTTAAATTTGGATTTTTGGACTAGCCTAAACATACACATGATTTGAACAAATTTATAAGAAACATGATTGTGTATATGGTTAAATGAACAAAACAGAATGTACCTTAAATTCAGGATCAATATTCTTTATTAAAATATACATTTTTCAGCTTTTACAACATTTTACTTATCATCATGGATTTTGTTATGAAAAAATGTACAACATTCCATTACATTGAGTTTTCCTTTATTACTTTTTTTACTTTTATCGCAATTTTGAACAATTCTTGATAAATATGACAAAACGTCGACATATAATTCATGTTTGTGTTCAAAACATGGGTATTCAACAGAAACAATATTTATATGTGAAAGACCTTCACAGCCTAACATATTTATATGTGAAAGACCTTCACAGTCAAGCATATTTATATGTGAAAGTCCTTCACAGCCTAACATATTTATATGTGATGTACAGTCAAGCATATTTATATGTGAAAGACCTTCACATTCAAGCATATTTATATGTGAAAGACCTTCACAGTCAAGCATATTTATATGTGATGTACAGTCAAGCATATTTATATGTGAAAGACCTTCACTGTCAAGTATATTTATATGTGAACGTCCTTCACAGTCTAATATATTTATATGTGATGTACAGTCAAGCATATTTACATGTGAAAGTCCTTCACAGTCTAACATATTTATATGTGATGTAAATTCAAGCATATTTATATGTGAAAGACCTTCACAGTCAAGCATATTTATATGTGAAAGTCCTTCACAGTCTAACATATTTATATGTGAAAGTCCTTCACAGTCTAAGATATTTATATGTGAAAGTCCTTCACAGTCTAATATACTATAGCTAGTATGTAGAAATTCATGATATTTGAAATCCGAAATCTACGTATTTTACATATATGCGTATTTAACATATATGCGACGTTCTTGGACTTTCTTACCTGCAAAGCATTTCGTAATTAAAAATCTACTTAGGTTTGCTTCTAAAGCAGCAGTAAGGGGGACACACGGTCAATGTCAAAGATTTACGGGTTTTACAGGCAGTTTAAGGAACGGGTCGGCAGCGGGAATAACTCGCTGCTTTCTAAGCATTTAAAATATGTACCATAGTTCATTTTGATTTACTGGTTTGTTCAACTTGAACACGAGATGTTTCTCTCTTTGTCCACATGTTCCACGAGCTCGAGTACATACGACGACGTATTACCACATAAGTAATTTTACGCTTAATTCTTCCGTGAATAACTACAAAATTGTCAAATTTCCCTAATAATCCTTTAGCTCGTTAATTCTCCTTTGGGCTTTACTACTTTCTGCTGTATTTTTTGTCATAATTCTGCTTTCATAAGAGTTTCTTTCTTGAAACGAACAAGCATCAGTTAACATACTGTAACACTATCTTGTTGTGATTTGAATATTCCTTGCAAACGATGACAGGAAATGACCTTTGGACTTTTAATCCAATTATAAGTATCTAAACTGAAGTTATATGAAAGGTTATACAAACTAAATTCCAAACCTAATGTTCCTAGCTCAATAAACAACCGTCAAGCGATTGCATTTCTGGTTCGAAAATTTGTGCTTTGTTTGCGCCCGGCATACAGTATTATATTCAAGGTTGTTTTCATGGTACTGATATTTTTCGTCACACTACCGGTCACATAACTTAAATGACTTATTTAATGGCCGCGACAGTCGGAAATGCTTTATAAAAATCAAGAACCATAATTGATTGGTGTTGATTGGTGCCAGTCATCCGTTTCTAATATTATCCACATGAAAATAAGATTGAAAAAGCAGGGGAATCCCGTGACCCACTATCAGCCCCGTCATAGATTTTTTTGACTTTTTTCATCCAACGAAAATTCCAACGAAATCAAACTTTTTGATCGAGAGGACAGACATCACTAGGGGCTGCTGATAGTTACAAGCACATCTTCTATTGCTATATTATTTTCTCTTTACGAAACTGCTTTCCTTAGCTCATTAAGGTTTTTTACGTAATTTTCTTGCATGTCTTCCGTTCCCTCAGTCCTACCAAACGTGTCCAATGTCTCCTCATCATCTTCTTCCAGTGCCTTTCCCATTCCCTCTTCCTCCTTCTCTTTTAGTTCCTCTTCTTCTTCTAGTTCCTCTTCCTCCTCCTCTTCATCTCCTTTCGTTTTCATGACTTTTCGCGCTTGGCGCACCGTCTTTCGAAGAACTTCCTCTTCACAAATGGAGAGGCAGTTCCTCTCTAGCCCAAGGATAGTGGACATAACTGCGTCTATATCATCCAAATAAAAAAAGAAGACGGTTTACCTAGTCAGGTTTACTGTCTAGTAGGGTGGCATTTCAATATATATGTAAACCACTCTGTCTTGGAACAAGCAAAATATAGATTAGAGCTAGTGTAAATATGTGAGGTTTGTCTCATTAATTTTTTTGATCAGAGTAAAATAGTAACACAATAGTTCACTGTATGAAAAAATTCTTTATACACTACCAGTCGTTATCCTTGAGATGTCCAATATCCACTGTCCCTTAAAAGAGAACAACTCCGTCATCTTTTCGATTGCTTCGTCTTCTTTGAAGACATTCGTTTTCTGGTCACGAATTAGGTTACCGTCGAGTGGCTCACCATATCTGGACCACTGTCCAATGACCATGGGGGAAAACCACGTTATGAAGTAGTGATCTTTCTAAACAACAAAAAAACGTAATCTTAGCGTAATTCGGTATGCCTTATGAAGATAAAGATAACTGTGCTACCGTTTCGTTTTGCCCCACTTCAAGGCGGTTTCTTTTCGGTTTAATACACCCGCTGATAGTTTTTTTGATTATTATTTCTTGAACCACGTAATCAAGACAACTGGCAATCGTATATAATGTCAGATCCGAAAATTCTTAGAACATAAAATGATACAAATATACACCTTATCAATCTCACTTACGTGTTCTTGCCTTGGGTCTAAATTCGCTTCAAAAAAAGCCACTTGAGTAATTGACATCTTTTCAAGATGCTTCAAAAAAAGCCACTTGAGTAATTGACATCTTTTCAAGATGCCTCAAAATTTGAGTCACTTGATTGACACGGACGTCGGCATTCTTCCAATGGAAAATTACATTGTAAAAATCCATACCGACATTTAATGAATGCAATGTTGTCAGAAACCTTTTTAATGAGAGGTCATCTACATCCTAGAGAATCGGAGAAATGCATTAATTTAGATACTCCTGACTCGCTGTCACTCAATTAATGCATCATCGTGATCGTTACCCATTATCACTTTGGTTCTTACCTCATGTAATGTGACCACAGTCAGGGCGAATTATTTAAATTCTGGGATGATTCGCTTTATGAGCTGCGTGTTGAGGCTTGAGAATTCTCCAGCAAGCATGGCCCCGACTGCAATTTCAGCCTTCTCGAAGTAATGCACGCCCCTTGGAAACCGATTCTGTAGCTCTTCCCATGAATTGCAGCCGGTATATCTCATAAACGCTTCGGCCAATTTCTTTTTCATTTTTGTCCTTGCCGCAATTTTCCCAAATTCTTTTAACGATATAGTCTTGTCGACCAGCTTTCGCAATAACTCGATTTTGGAGTCGTCATCGAGACCCTGCAGTGGCATGCCAATCTGTGGATAAATTGTGTATTTTGTTGATTTAACGGCAGATATTTATAAAATTACTGTCAAAAGGCATACGGTCCATTACTTGACATGCCAAGATAGAAAAACTCAGAAACCCTAACTACTAGAGTTTTAGCTGGTAAATGAACGTAAATGGTTTCGAATCTTCCAGTTTATTGTGAAAACTCTAAGTAAATCAACTCAATAGACTAATATAATCAATAACGCTTGAGCTGTTTAGACTATATAAACTAGTAAAAGCGATGCTCGGTTTTATTAGTCAACAGGCTGAATTATTAAACTATAGAATTTGTTCTTTTCTGACAAAACTTTGTTATTTATACTGCAGTGTATATGTAATTTGTTCCGTGCTCTGTTAATACCTGTGTTTGTTTGAGGTCGAGATTTCGCCTTCGAGAGGGCTTGCTTTCGGCCATGTCTTTCAATTCGGATTTTCTGTACATCTCATCCACTTTAACAAACAGCTCCCACACAGGCTTTGGAAGCCGCGCAGCTTGTAAGGTAGGCTCGCAACATCCTATTAAAAAGGACAATATTTTTCATTTTGTTAATTAAACCATAATCTGTTACGATTCTTCGTCCAGCTCATTTATAAAAAATATAAATGAAAGGAAGACACAAAAAACTAAACTCTTGCTGAAAAAATCTTGTGATGGTATTGTCTCCCTGTTCTTATAATTAATATACGTGTTCGAAACCCCCTCAAAAACAGCTACGGCGGAGACTAGTGATAAGGTGCGAAACCTTTATTATTGTATTCAAGAGAATATTCTCTTGTTGTATTACGATCTAAAGGAGAAACAAAATTAAACCATTGTCATAAATTCTTTGCTTGACATTTCCGTTTTGTTGATTATCCAAATACATTTTTCTCCAAACCTTGAAATAATTGACATGTATTACCTTTTCTGAACTCACGAACATTCTTTGGCAAGACTTTCTCCACTCTGTTGTGGAATCTGGGGTCGCCTTGTCCTCGTTCTTTTTGGCAAGGTGATAGACCCATGTACGGCAGCTTTTGACTCGATTGATCCATCTAGTCTTCCGACTTCCTTCATCCAAGGGATTATGGACATGAGCAAGTCGTCTAATTTGTTCTTCGCTTAGTTTGTCGTCATAAATGGACACCCAAACCCTATCAAGCCGTTGAGCCAAGTTGAGGTCGTCTATATCTCGCATCCTCAGCTAAAAACGATTGAAAAAAAATCACCGCAATTAACCCACGCTTTCAAAATTAAGGGTTTAGTTTGGGCTACTCTGCCTAAAAAAGCTTAAAAACCGGAATAATGTTTTCCTTATCGGGTTGCAGGCATAAACTAAAGACCGTAAAGGATCAAAAGAAACATTTTACGAAAAATACTTTTCACATTGTAAAACTAAAACATCACCAAGATATCAGTATGTGAAAAATACTACGGTTATAACCGGTACGGTTGGTGCGGATATAACCGGACAACTTTTACGACCAGAACTACTTTCTTTTTTGATTGAAAGAAAAATATCTATTATATCTATTATCTGTGAAAAAACAGTTTTTTATGATAGATAGATAGTCTGGTGACGAAAGACTAACAATCTGTCAGATAAAGCGAGGGATAAAAATATTTCAGTGAAGTGATACTGTATTTTTTGTGTGACTCTAATTGTGTAGCATGACATCAATTTTGCCACTAGCGTGAATACAAAAATTTGCAGTGAAGAAACTAATATCAAGAGAGAGAGGGAAATCTAAGATTTAGTACTTTCTTTCCATTAATTATTAGATCAATTTTATCCGCAAGTATATAAACCATGCGTCATATTAAAAAAGGAATCGAAAGGATGTCCAGAAATCGTAATGCCAAACTATGGTGAGGGTAGATTTCAAGCGCATTAGATCTATGTCCCAAAAATGCTTGAAAAAAGGGATTATCAACGAAGAAGAAGAAGCGCAGTGGTCGGACTTCCTTGACAGAGAAAAGAAGAAAGGATCTGAGGTAGAAATGGCAGAGCATAATGTGTACACTAAAGAAAATGGTAAATACAGTGGCAAAAACTACACCGTGTGTTTTTATTAATAATACTCAGAACAAATGAAAATGGATGAAAATAAAAATCAACCGAAAGGCTGAAACTATAATAAGGATTTAATTTGAATGACTGTTTTAATAGATCCATCTCGGGCACACAAGCCAAACCTTACATACCTGAAGTGCCAAGACAGTGGGTGGCGGATTGTGGATGAAATAAGGAGCCGATCCCTCCCACAAGTTGATACTACACCTCATCTAAGTGAGGGTACTACAAAAAAGTGAAAAATTGGAACGCGGTAGTGGTCTTCTTCCAGTAAGTTGAACAATAACTGTTTGATGTGTACCAGTAAAAACTTAAAATGATATACTTAAGAATTACATTTTCTGATATAATCCACAATCTATTCCAAAAGCAACTTGATTGAGAAATAGGGTGGCAAACTGGTCTGAAAGAAAACCTCATTTTAGCAATTTTGATGTAATGGGAAAAATAAGATTTTAATAGTAATACAGAAATTACTTAGACTTGACAGCCATTTTTTACATGCTGCTTATTAATGGCCCTGTTCTCATTGTAAGTCTCAACGTCCAGTGCTGTGGGAGCTGCATTCACCAATGTAAGCTACTATTGATATATTTTTTTGACAGTTATACCGTATTTTATCTATTTACAGATATATCTCGGAAGGTACGAGACTCCCGAGCAGAGACTAAAGGAACAAACGGAGGCCACTGGCGTGTATTCCGAAGACGCCATGGAAGGAATATGGTCGACGCCAAGGAGACTATTCAGGTATCATCCGTCAAGCTGTTCGGGGAAGTTGAAACAGGCTGTGAAGGATGAGGTTTATTCCGATGATCCCGACGAGTCTGAGACTAGTGAGATGGATGATTAAAGAATGCACCATCTATTGGTAAGATTTTCCTACAGTGGTTTTCACATTAGGCTTTACCATGACGTGTTGCGAATTGCAGTTGAAATTTTTCTGAATCCAGTAGTTAAGATAAAGAATTCAGACTTTAGAACTATACCTAGTTGCAAAAAGAAAGAACTTTTGTAATTTAGTGAGAAAGGAATATATCATAAAAACAAAAGAAAGAGTTCAACTCCGGTGATTTTCTTATGTCTTTTACTATATTTCTTTCTTACTAAATTACCAATGTTCTTTCTTTCTATGACAACATTCTTGCAACTAGGTGTAAATCTAGATATTTTTTTTTGAAAAACCACTCTGACTTCAAACTTGATAATAGGAAATCTGCCTTATTTTTGACTAGATTCTCCGAGGTAGAAAAAACTCCTAAGAAACCCAGGTAAATGAACGAACAGTGTCAAGTCTTCCAGATTATTTGGAAAACTCGAATTGAATAACCAATTTAATATCTCAATAAGGAAATCATTAACTAAGGGCGAGCTTGAGCCGTTTCGACTAAATGTGCAAGTGCAATATCTGTATATTCTAGTGCATTTTCTGTATATTGTAGATCCAAAGGTCCATTAATAACAAAGAAACCGTGTCAATCATAAAACAAGTCGCTGAGACGCACCATTAGATTTTTTTGGTGGGGGGGGGGGGGTAGGGGGGTTGGGCAAAAACCCCAAAAGACATTCGAGCACGACTTTAAATAAAGAAAAAAACACCGTGCATAGGAAAAATGCACAAAAAAATATTCATGGAAGTTCCAAAAAAAATTCCTGCACAGCAATGAAAGGTAAAAAAATCCTGCACACAATAAATTGCCCAACCCCCCCCCCTCTCAAAAATCTAATGGTCCGTCCCTAAAGCCATGTGAAAACGAAACAAAAATTAAAAGTACCGCCACTCCTGCAGTATTGGCAGAAGTTAATATGGACAATTCTAGTTATGAACTTCTGGTATTGGCTTGTTTATTGAGCCTCTTGGTAAGTGTATAAAGTTTCTTTATAGAACGAACGTTTGTAAATCTGCTTTTTTGTGAAACATTTTAAGAAAATCTGTATTTGGATATAATGCAAATGATCAGCACTCAGTTTAGAAGTCCAAAGGTCATTTCCTGTCATTGTTTGCAAGGAATATTCAAATCACAACAAGATTGTGTTACAGTATGTTAACGGATGCTTGTTCGTTTCAAGAAAGAAACTCTTATGAAAGCAGAATTATGACAAAAAATACAGCAGAAAGTAGTAAAGCCCAAAGGAGAATTAACGAGCTAAAGGATTATTAGGGAAATTTGACAATTTTGGAGTTATTCACGGAAGAATTAAGCGTAATATTACTTATGTGGTAATACGTCGTCGTATGTACTCGAGCTCGTGGAACATGTGGACAAAGAGAGAAACATCTCGTGTTCAAGTTGAAGAAACCAGTAAATCAAAATGAACTATGGTACATATTTTAAATGCTTAGAAAGCAGCGAGTTATTCCCGCTGCCGACCCGTTCCTTAAACCGCCTGTAAAACCCGTAAATCTTTGACATTGACCGTGTGTCCCCCTTACTGCTGCTTTAGAAGCAAACCTAAGTAGATTTTTAATTACGAACTGCTTTGCAGGTAAGAAAGTCCAAGAACGTCGTTATAAATTTAACAGCAAGTGAGGTAAGTATTCTGAAAATGAATACAAAGCATATGTTGTTTCGGAATATTTTTAAAATACGTAGATTTCGGATTTCAAATATTATGAATTTCTACATACTAGCTATAGTATATTAGATTGTAAAGGACTTTCACATATAAATATGCTTGACTGTGAAGGTCTTTCACATATAAATATGTTAGACTGTGAAGGACTTTCACAAATAAATATGTTAGACTGTGAAGGACTTTCACATATAAGTATGCTTTACTGTGAAGGTCTTTCACATATAAATATGTTAGACTGTGAAGGTCTTTCACATATAAATATGCTTGACTGTGAAGGTCTTTCACATATAAATATGCTTGACAGTGAAGGTCTTTCACATATAAATATGCTTGACAGTGAAGGTCTTTCACATATAAATATGCCCAACAGTGAAGGTCTTTCACATATAAATATGCTTGACTGTGAAGGTCTTTTACATATAAATATGTTAGACTGTGAAGGACTTTCACAAATAAATATGTTAGACTGTGAAGGACTTTCACAAATAAATATGTTAGACTGTGAAGGACTTTCACATGTAAGTATGCTTGACAGTGAAGGACTTTCACATGTAAATATGCTTGACAGTGAAGGACTTTCACATATAAATATGTTAGGCTGTGAAGGACTTTCACATATAAATATGTTAGACTGTGAAGGACTTTCACATATAAATATGCTTGACAGTGAAGGTCTTTCACATATAAATATGTTAGGCTGTGAATTAGGTTTTTCACATATAAATATGCTTTACTGTGAAGGTCTTTCACATATAAATATGCTTTACTGTGAAGGTCTTTCACATATAAATATGTTAGGCTGTGAAGGTCTCTGATTCACATTTCAATTTGTGTAGATAATGTACAGAATTCATGAATGAGCTCCAATCACAAAATGATAATTATCATACTCTGATGTTTATGCACATTTTGTTAAACTGAGAGTATTTAAATCACAATAAATGAAAAAATGTCCAATTGCAATTGTTTTGTTTGATGATCTCATTTCTATGGTGTCAAGATCCCAGTTTTTCTTTCTTTTTATCACTTGATGATGGAATTGGATTGAAAATTGGTCATTTTAATGAAATGTATAGAAACTGAAAAAATGAATTATTCTATATGTACATTAAAAAAAAAATTGAGCTGAAAAACGTATCATACAAGAAAAATGTGCAATATGACATGTCAAAATTAAACTTTTGCTTTCATCTTATCCATTTGAGACCAAAACATTATTGAGGTGTAAATTATTGCAATGGTTGGTTTCTAGTATTTTGAACATTTTCACAATGTGGAATTGTACAAGATCTTAATATGGGACATTTCTGTGCTAAGTTTATGATGATTTTGTTCAAATCATGTGTATATTTAGGCTAGTCCAAAAATCCAAATTAAAATTTAGGGTTGTTTTGATGGTCTTTGTATAAAGATCGAAATATTCTAAGCAAAAAATAACAAGATAATGACAAATCTTCTCGTATTTTTGTTCATAATTCATACATGTTTTCAAATTATCTAAGCTCACATTGCCCTTGAGATAGGAATTTATCTATTTCACATGGGCGCCACAAATAAAAAGACTGCGACAAGTTATATTATTGGTTATTCAGGTGGAAAGTCATCCTAATTTTTCTATAAATCGTCAATTACATCGCATATTGTAGAGAAAAGCATAAAGATAACAATTTACTCATCACATTTTACCCACCTGACGGCGACTTCGATCACTGCGAATTTCGCGCGATGGCTCTTTCCAAATTGTTGGAATCGATCCCGGCAGCAATCTCCGTTGAGTTCCACTTGGGTGAATGGCTTTTATAAAGCATTCGTCGTCAAAATGCTTCGAGCAGACCACGAATCTACCCGTGGGTTTGAATTTTTTTTCGACGCAAACTCACGAACCTCTTCCATTTGTCGTACTCTGTCTTCTTATGCGGACGATGATGCAACGATATTCCGGAATTTCTGTTCGAAGTGTTGCTGCATCCGAAGACAACGCAACGGTTTGAAGGCATACTTACTAGTATTTAAAACCTTTTTCATTCATACATTGTAAAACTAAAACTAAGAAGACGTTTTCAGCTGTTTGTTGAAGTTTGCATATAGATTAGCCACGAGTGTTGTGGGTTTAAGTTGAGTAAATGACGTCATGACCCAAACTCGACCCAGTCCTCTAGAGAAGATACATGATTACAAAAAATAATGGCGGACTCGCAATTTCAAAAATCGCAATTTTATTTATTTCTCAGACTTTCAAACATTCGGGCGTTTTCGTCCAAGTGCTTCTTTAACACACTATTGGAAAAAGACATTTTAATTTCAGTTACCCAATTGTTCGAGGTTCAATAAAGTTTTCTCTCAACTTCAATTTCAAAAAATCTTTACTTGTAATATCTCAGTACTTTTAAAATAAATAAATTACGTCATGGTTAGTTGCTTGTACGGTTTTTATTCACTCGTTGTGAAGAATCAAACTCACTCGCTCGAAGACTCGCTCGTTGGTTTGATTGTTCACAAGTAATAATATGTATATCAGGCAGCTAATTATCTAAGTACTGTCTTTTCACTGATCACTTTAACAAAACGAATTGTGCATGGCTGTAACATGCACTATTTAACAACTTGTCTTGAGCAGTTCCCATGAAAATAATAATACTATAAAATAAGAATCAGTAGACTAATTGTTTTCATTTGAATGCAGTCTAACTTGAACACTAAATGTATTTATGATATACCAGGTGTCAAAGTTCAATTTTCCTCAATTTCTATTGGTCGAGATTGTGACACGTGAGCGTGAAGAAATGCAACTGTTTCCTGTCGACCACTCTGGGAGGGGAATATTATGTTATGGACCGGGAATAACAAAACCGGAAGTCACATGATTGAAAAAATATAAAAACCGAAACCAAAAAGCAACACATTTGAGCGCACGTTTGCACAATTCATTCACATGTTTTCTTTTTAGTCATGTATTAAAAACATTAAAAATCTTAATCATTTCTCCATTTTTGTTTCGTTCTCTTTGACACTTAGTATGACAATAAAGCACTTATTTACTGTGACCTCCGAAAAGCAGTATGTTTTGTAGTCCCTAGACCGCTGATGTTTCCCTCGGTCCTAGTAAATAAGTGTTAAATATGTTATGCACTTGATACAAAAAGTAGCAAACGCAGTGAATACCACATTTGCTATCATATTCACTGCAGTTAGTGCATCCAATGCAAAAGTATGTTTTTGCAATCGTATTTACTATTGTGTAAATATGTTCTAAATGTCAAATAAACATTTGGCATTGAGTGTACACTTGCAAATATGAACATTGACATGTGGTAAATCCATGCAATTATGGTGCAAATGTCATGTTTGTCAAGGTTTATCTGCAAGTCTTAATTAAAAATCTTTTTCACTTCATATTTACCACCCATCTCATTTTCTAAATGTAGTATGCAAAAGTGATGCAAATTCAGTTTTCTTTTCAGATTTACACCCATGTTAATTTATTTTTTTCTTTTCAAAACCCCATATACTCATTGTTGAAAAGCATACTCATGATTTGCAAATGTAAAATGTTTTTAATTCTTCATCTCATAATGTACAATGTTAAGCTTATAATTGTATTTATTTAAAACTAAAGTATTAAAAATAGTATAAAAGAAATGATATAAAAAATCATTCATTTTCAAGAAATATGAATCAAAAATGTTCAGAAATATATAAACATATAATATTAACTGCCTAAAAATATATGTATTATTTTTTTAGCATTAATTCTAAATTGAGTAAAATGTCTTTACGCTATCTAGTCTCTTCGTAATTCCCTCTGTACAATTTATGGGATATTTCAATAACAACAACAAGAAATGTTCTCAAATCATATAAATATTCATTTAAAAAGAACTATGAAAGGTATAAAAATACTACATTTTTTTTCTTTTCGGATAGAGTCAATATTATGAAATATCTTTGTAGCAAAATTCTAAATACAACCAAAATGAAGATCATCAATAAGTAAATTCTTTTGGATATATCAATGACAGAATTATTACAATTTTCATATAAAGATTTATTTAAAAAGAAATATGAAATGTCCAAGAAAAAATTGGGGTCCTTGTTGGATCTAGTCAATGTTTTGAATATTGTTTCGTTTATTGACGAAATGTTACAAGCTACGGTTTCAGAACTAATTCTCTTCGCGAGTTATATACGATTTGGTTCGAAATCTAAAAAATGCGAAGCAAAATAAAGCGTTACTTGTGTAGAAAAATATATATAAAGTTTAAGCGATCTGACTTACCCGGTAGCTTGCTCTAAAACTCGACGAACTGAATTTAAATTAGCGTCACTTACTTATATACAAATGCGACTTAATCCGAGGCAAGCTACTCGTGCGTGCGTGCAGAAAGGAATCTATTATTAAATTCATGCTTTTCGCGCATAACGAAACACCCCCCCCCCCCCCCGGCCTAAATAAAGAATCTTATCTTAACCTTAATTCTAACTAAACAAGATGCATATTCAATAAATAATTCTTATCTAAAGTTCAAACTAGGTCTTTCTAGTGTCCTTCTTTTCTTCATTATTCAGTTTCTTCTACAGGAATCAGAACTACCAATTTTTGGACTGCTCTCTCTACAGTGGTGTAGTTTCTTCCTTGGTAGGTTTTCCGCGGCTCCCCTTGCTTGGGTACTTTGTACTGTACTTGCACTCGTCGAACTTTTCCATCTTGATCTGATTCAGCCTTGGATACCTTTCCAAGCTTCCAGTTTCCTCTCACCAAGTTTGAGTCTTGTATCATCACTATATCTCCAACCTTGACATCTCGTCTGGCGGTATGCCACTTCTGTCTAACGAGCAGACTTGGGAGGAAATTCTGAGTCCATTTTTTCCAAAATGCATTCACGATACTTTGAACAAATTCGAAGCGGTATCTTGGATTGGCTGTTTCTTTAAATGGTCCACTTGGAATTCTTGAGGTCGATCTTCCTAAAAGAAGGTCATTTGGACACAAGTACTTGCCATCATCTGGTTGTGTTGGGAGTCTTCCGATCGGTCTTTCATTTACGAAATTCGCAGCTTCATAACAAACTGTCTGCAACTCTGATAATGTTGTTTCCAATGGCAACTGTCAATGCTTTCTTGACCGACTTTATTAGAGCTTCTGATATACCGTTATACCATGGTGCATCAGCTGGAGTAAATTTCCATTGCATTCCTTCGGTGGCTCCAAATTCTGCTAGCTTGTCCCAGTCCCAGGATTGAGTCACGCTCTTTAGTTCTTCATTTGCAGCTACGAGCTGTGTTCCATTATCTGAGATAATTTGCTTGGGATAACCTCTCAGGGCAACAAAACGTCTCAGTACCATCAAGAACTTCTGGGCACTATAATCTGGCGAGACATCCACGTGTACCGCTCTTGACCCAAGACAATTGAAGATTACTCCATAAGCTTTTCCAGTGGATCTTTTCTTTACTTCATCGCGGATGCTAAAGGGCCCAAATAGATCGATGCCAATAGAACTCCAGGCTGGTGCAGGCTTTAACCTTTCTACTGGAAGTTTGCTCATCACTTGCTCCTCAGTCTTCTTTTCCAATTTCTTGCAGGTAACGCAGTGAAACTTTATTGACTTGGCCATCTTGTGAGCACTAATAATCCAAAATCGTGCTCTGACTTTGGCAACAGTAGTCGCGACGCCATAATGTCCTTGATTATGTACGTACGTTACATAAAGACGAGAAAAACGATGATCATAGGGTAGGAGAATGACTTCATTTTGATTGTAGCTCATTTGCATCCATTTATCTACTCGTCCGCCAACTGTTATCATACCATGATCCTTGTTGGTTGTAGGACAAAGGCGTTTTGAGCTCTTGTTGTTCATGTTCTGTTTCAGTTGTACTTGTGCGTTTCTTATCCAAAACAGTTCAGCTTTCTCGATCTCTTCAGAAGATAGAGGTTTTGTGGCATTCTTGAAACTAGGTTTGCTTTTTGGACTTGCGTCCTTTTGATACATAGCCAGTACTCTTGCTGTCACTCTCAGCAATCTGATGTAGGATGAGAATCGCTCGATGTTGATTCTTACTTCTAACGTATCTGATTGGATGTTTTGTGCCATCATAACAGGTTGAACTGTTTCTGGGAGAATTATGCTTGTGGGTTTCTGGGTTATTGGCCATTCACTTACTGGTAACTCCAAGAATTCTGGTCCCTTTTGCCAGGCACTTTCAACATCTAGTTCATCAGGTTTCTTGCCACGTGTCAACCAGTCTGCGATGTTCAGTTCTCCGTCAATCCAATACCGATCAGAGGGATTTGTCTTTTCTTGAATTTCACCTATGCGCGTGCCAGCGAACGTATTGAATCCGTATGATTCTTTCTGGACCATAGCTTGCACAATTTGCGAATCCACAAGATGGTAGAATTTCACAAAGTTGTATCTTGATTCTTTCTCTATGAAGACCTTTAGACGCTTGTTTAGAACTGCTCCACACAATTCAATTCTATCAATTGACATCTTCTTTACTGGGGTCAGGCGATTCTTCGACATGATTAGATTACTCTCAAACGTATTTTCTGGCATTTCCCATCTGGCGTAGGCACATGCACCATAAGCTTCTTGAGATCCATCGCTGAAAATGACTAGGGAAGGATCACCAACAGCATTACTTGGCTTGATACATCTGTTGAACGATATTTTCTCCATACCAAAAAGGTGCTTGAAGATTTGCAACCATTCACTTTGGAACATATCTGGAATAGGATCATCCCAATCAAGTTTTGGATCATTCAGCCATAGCCTTCTCATCAGCATCTTTGCTTTCACAGTAAACGGACCAGCAAGTCCCAGGGGATCATAGATCCCGTTAACTTGTGACAAAATCATTCTCTTTGTCAACGGCTCTGGAACTCTTTCAGGAATCTGCTTGACACTCAAATCGGGTTCTGTTCTTAACTTCTTCTTCTTCGGGGAGAAATTAAGACGCACTTTAAAGTAGAACTGGTCTTTGACGGGACTCCATACCACACCAAGAACTTTCTCTGAACTTGAATTTCTTTCGTCTTGTAAAAGCGGTTTATCGTCACCTTGATTAGATTCACGTAAGAACGTCCAATACTTGACTTGAATTCCTCCTTTCCTCAAGAGAGTCTCTATGGCTGTTGTTAGAGATTTAGCCTCTTCCTTGCTTTTGACGCTGTCAATGATGTCATCCATATAGGTATTGCTTGTGATGGTCTTTGCTGCTTGAGGATACTCTGTTGATGACATCTCTGCGGTTTTTCTCAAGGCTACAGTAGCTATTGTACCAGCGGGTTTGTCTCCAAACGATACTCTCTGAATAACGTAGGTGTCGGGTTCTCTATCCTTCTCCATATTTCTCCACAAGAATCGATGAGTGTTCTGATCTTTGATGCCAATCTTGACTGTGTGGTACATTTTCTTGATGTCTCCAGTAATTGCTGGTTCATTTTCTCTAAATCTGACGAGAACTCCAAGTAAATTATTAAGCAGGTCAGGTCCCTTGGCCCAATACTCATTCAAAACATGACCCATGTAGTTAGCGCTACTGTTAAATACTATTCGTACGGGGGTGGACTTGGAATCTGGACGAAGAACCTCGTGATGCGAAATGTAGTGGACTGGTCCTTTGTAATGTCTTATCTCTTCTGCAGTGAGCTTTCTGGCGACATTTCTGTCTATCATATCATCTATTTGCTCTTGATAGACTTTAGCATGTTCTGGATTCTTGACTAATCTTTTCTCTGTAGACATCAACAATCCCATTGCTGCTTTCCTGTTATCTGGTAATTCAGCTGGATTTCTTATCCAAGGGTAATCTGCGGTCCACGTGTTTTCTTCATTGTTGAATTTCAAGTTTTGTTCAATTAACTTCAGTCCTCGTTCTTCTTTTAGCGTATAGTCCTTCGATCCAGGAGGGCACTTTCCACATTTACAGCCGCCACAACGAGGAGTACACTCGATCCCAAGATTCTCGATCTTGTAGAAATCTTCTAAGTCTACTTTGGGCTTTACCTGACTAACATGATGAACTCCTCCAAGTACGTGTTGGCTACGCGTCTCTTTGACTTCTTTGAGAAGTGGGTGTCTACCTCCAAGACATCGTCCAAATCTGTTTTTCAGTAATATCAAATGTTCCACCTTTTGCTCTGGTTCTGGATGAAATGCAGCATACTCGTAACCAATTAGAACATCTACAGATCCTTCAGGCCTTGCTATGTCATCTCTCTTGATATCTTTGAATAAATGTACTGCTCCTTCGACGTCGATGCTATGGATGTCCGATGTGATTCTGTCTATTCCGAATGCATCTATCTCTACCACACATCTTTGCTTGTCTATCAGATGAAGCTTGTACCTTCTAGAGTCGATCGTCTCCGTCTTACCCCCAACTTTGATGATAGTCAATTGCGCGTTCTTGCTTGGCAATCTTTGTTCTTCAGCTTTGGCGTTGGTAATGAAGCATAATGATGCTCTACTGTCCCACATGACATTTACGTCTCCTTTAGGTGTTGGAATTTTTTGAAAAAGTAGGAGGCAAGTTTCTTCTGCTAAGCTGTCGCAGGACGTGGCACGTTTACCTTTTGGTGTCTCTTCATCTTGTGTTTTGCTGTGTTGGTTACTTACAGGTTCCTCAGTACTGTTCTGACTTTCTTCAGGATTGTGAAGTGTCTTGTGATGTCGTCTGGTACAACCACTTTCTCCACAGTTCTTTTTTCTCTTGCAGTCTCGGAACAAGTGTCCTGGCTTAAGACATGACCAGCAGGCTTTTTTCGTCTTTATTAGATCTTTCTTCTCGCTGTACTGCTTAGATAAGTAAATACGACATTCATCTGTCCAGTGATCCGCGTTGTCATGTAACAAGCACTTCTGGGAAATCTTTCCATCATAATAACGCTGTTGTCTCTCTCCTGGTTGGCGAGTATCTTGTTCTTTAGCTACTACATGATGGGCTGCTGATTTGTATGAAGTGTTGCTTGTACGTAATTCAGCTGCGTCGTATTCTATCGCTCTCTTTTGGCTTAGTAAAAACTGCAACAAACTAGGGAACTTGTTAACTCTTTCAACTTTACTGTTATCATCCGTCACCATCTTAGCCCATTCTTTCCTCACACCTGGCAGGCAGTTTTTTCTCGATTATACTAACAGAACTAGTAGTTGTCATTTCGACTTCAAGGTCAAGTCTCTAAGGTCTCTGAAGCCATCTTCCACGATATCAATAAATTCGATCAATCGCTTACTCTCTCCATCTCTTATCGGTCTTACCTTGCGTATGGTATCTATGATAGCATCAGCGATTTTCGATGGGTCACCATATTTCTCATCTAGGCGTTTCCATATTTGGTGGATGTCATCATCCACGCTTTTAACCACGCCCAAAGGTTCTTTGCCAAGACAGGATCTTAGCGTATATGGAGCGGTTGCTGGTGATAAACTTGTCATAACTTGTTTCTTGAAATCTGCTTTAAATCTCGGATATTCTCTTAATTCTCCTTCAAATCTCGGCATCTTTATTTTTTCCAACCGTAGATTATTCATCTTTGCTGTCTCCTGAATACTTAGTTCTTCTGTCAACTTTGTTTCAACTTCCTCAGCAGCTTGACTGTACATATTCTGTATAGCGACTATCCACGTGATTTCTAGAGTGGCACTTTCTCTGGGTAGCAGGCTGAGATACTCGTTGTTTGCTTTCTTGCAGTCGGCAAAGGCTTCATCTAATTCTTTCTTGGCTACCTTGAGGGCTGTAAGCGACGAATATTTCACAACATTTATAGCTTGTCCAAAGACTGCTTTGGCACTACTCCTTCTCACATACGCTTGATCTAACATTCGTTGAAATTTCTCTTCTTCTCTAAGAACCGCTTGCTTCTTTTCTTCTTGTTCCTTGGCTTCATTATCGGTGGACGTTTTCTTCTTCTCGTATTGATTCTGGCGTTTCATAGCGTCGCTGAACAAATCTTGCAATTCCAGAATCCATGTGTCACCGGCTTCTACCTCTTCATCAGTCAGGAATGTGGTATAAACATCGTGCTTTAACTCAACGGTCTTCCAGGTTTCAACCAATTCGTCGTAATTTCTCTTGACTATTTCTACTCCACAATCTTCGTCGATAGCCTTCTTTAATTCGTTTAATTTTCTGGTAAACTTGCCTTTAGCTGCTCGTCTTTGGTTCTTAACGTTATCGGCCATGTTCCAGTCGTCTTGGTGAGCTCGGATTTCGAATGTTTCGTTTATTGACGAAATGTTACAAGCTACGGTTTCAGAACTAATTCTCTTCGCGAGTTATATACGATTTGGTTCGAAATCTAAAAAATGCGAAGCAAAATAAAGCGTTACTTGTGTAGAAAAAAATATAAAGTTTAAGCGATCTGACTTACCCGGTAGCTTGCTCTAAAACTCGACGAACTGAATTTAAATTAGCGTCACTCACTTATATACAAATGCGACTTAATCCGAGGCAAGCTACTCGTGCGTGCGTGCAGAAAGGAATCTATTATTAAATTCATGCTTTTCGCGCATAACGAAACAAATATTTGTAGTAAAATAATAAATAACAATAAATTTATAAAATTCTAAATTCAATCAAAATTAAACCATAAGTAAATCCTTTGTATTTATTTGAAAAAACTCAGGAAAAAATTCTGATTTTCCTGAATGACTGCCCATTCAGGGGCATCTTCAGCGGACAACCTGGCAGAAGGAGGTCCCATACGTCTAGGTACAACCATATACAAACCTTTTTGAGACCTCCTTTCAATTCGTTTGTCTAGTCTTTTTAGGATGCCATTGCATTCCTCGCCTCTCCATGCAGCCTATTTACCACCAGAACCTTTGCCTTGGCCTTTTCTCTATGTCAGAGTCAGACCCTGCTTCTTCTTCTTCCCTATATGATTCCGACATTCACTGCTCCGATGACATAAAGTCATTTGTCAATATCATCTTCACCCTTTCTTTTTCTTCCTGGGTTATAGTGGTCGAATTTGCCAGAGCTTTTTGGCGTTGCAGTCTCTTTTGTAATAATAAATCATGAGGAAAAAATCAGCTATTATATCTATATATTAATCTGCCAGTATAGAACATTCCCTGTAAATACTGTTACCTGTGATTCCTATATTAGAAAATTGGGATATATGTTGGGACTTGTAACAATAGCTAAAGTGATCATATAACCAGGGCATTATTGGTTCCCTTGCCCTCCCCATCCTACTTGGTGTCCTGGGAATATGAGGAAGCATGAATCAAATAACAAGCTAATTATTCCATACACCATGTTCATTCTGCTACGCAGTCTTTGCTGCTTCAAGCAGTCTTTTTTGGTAGACCTCTTTGCCATGACATATTGTCTTTTCTTTGTTTTAATGTGTACTTTTATAGCCTCTGTAAACAAGCAAAGTAAACATATTCATTGAAATGATATGGTATACATTCCATTTTACAAAAGCATAGGATTTTGTGCACATAAAATGGTAGCAGTAAAATGTCTATATAGCAAGAAATACCTTTTTCACATTCATTAGGACTGTAATGTTAATATGCATGTCAATAAAAAATGTCTCATCAACACAATATAATCCATAACTTAAAGTGCCTATCAACCCTGGCCAAATTCCATTTTTTATCAAAATTTACCTATCAAGTAAAAAGTTTTCGTTGGAAAAATCCACTTTTGAATTTTTTCTTGATTAAAATTCCCATCTAAAATCACGGTCTTCAAACTCAAAAACGAGCAAAAAGAGGACTGGGCACTAATAAGTCTTGTGACGTCGATCCGGTATCACACATTCGCGCGTCTGTACTCTTCACTGTATTGTCTACTAAAACTTCTCTACGCGATCTCTATATTTTTCGATAAAAAAACTTTTTTTTATCAAGCTTAGCTGCAAAATGTCAATCTCCGAAACCGATTCTTCATGTAGTTGTGATTCGGATGATTCCGAGTTTAATTTTTTGCCTGGATACGTGTTGGAAGTCGAAGGTGAACAAGACGCTTCGACATCAACAAACGAGGATCTCACCGAAGTTGATTATAGCGACACTTTCATGACATAAGCAGATGAGCCAATTGCTAACCAGGAATGGCTTGATGAATACGACAAACAGCAAGATCTTCAAAAAGAATTCGAACGAAAACTGCAGAGCCGATACGATGAAGAAGAAGATGTGAGTTTGTGGTAAGTGCGTTTGATCATCATATAAGATTATAAATATAAGCTAAACGTCCTGTTCTAATATTGTATGATAAAGTTCCACAATTTCAATACTTTTATTAAGGTCCTATAGCTTAATTCTATCTATTTTTATTAGGTGTCAGTGCGGATATTGTCAAACCGTGTATCTTCAAAACTCAAATGAATTTCAATGCTTTAAGGAAATTGAAGAATGCGTCGAATCACTATCGAGCGAAATGGTTCTAGAAGAAAGCTTGGAAACTCCAAAGTGCATTACACTTCATCCTGCTTTCGAACAAGTTTGCCAATCCAAATGGAGTTTACGTTTAGCGGCCGACAAATACAAAAGAAAAGATAAAACTAGATATCGTCAGACTGGATCAGAGGAGGGGTGAGTATATATTAGGCTTTTCTTGTAATGAATATCAGGAAATAGACATTTCTTTTGCGAACAAAATATATTCCAGAGAAAGCAAACATTTTCATCTATAAACTTTTTATCTTTTGGCTGTTAGACTCTCCTCTCGATATATAATAATTTGTAATTTGTAAACAATATTGAATAATAAACTTGAACTGGAACTTGTAATCATGAGGGCCAGATAGGTAATAAAATTTATAGGGTTTTGGTCTCATTGATCATATGCATATTTCGCCATCTCAGCCAATCTCACTTTAAAAATATTATTATCATTTTAGGTTCCTGCGTAGTATTGCATATCGAGAATTCACTCGTCTTGTTCATGGCTACTTGGGGGGAAGAAGAATACCTTTGCCAGCATGTGCATATCACAGGATCAGGGAAACATTTAATGACACTGCATACAAGGGATTTGAAGTTGAGGAGACTGATAACAAAATGGCTTCTTGTTTTTTAGTTCCTTTACTTCAAACATATGTCTGCATAGATATATTTAAACTAGCCTTTGTTTTAGGCCCTATTCCCTACTGCCTGATACTTAGGCTATATCCTAACACCAAGTGCAGGCTTTCAGTAGGAACTTCAGATTCTGAGTGTATTATTAGGCAGCTACAGTAGTTTTTAAAAAAGGCTCCCAGAATCCTTGTTTGTTTTAATTTTCTGCTGTTTTCCTCTGGTTTCTTGGGCAATCATTCACCTTTTTATGTCCCTTCATCGGTTTCTTGCATGCTGAACATAGTGGGGTTCTAGTTGACCTTGATGCTTCTTTCTCTTCAACTAAAAGCAATAAAAAGTGTTAAGGGGGAAAATGTTAGTTTTCTGCAGGTTGAATAGGTCTAGCATTGCTTGTTTTTGAATTAGTAATTTAATGTTTTATGCTTTCAATGCCAAATAAATATACCTGATGCTGTTGGAGGGACATCAACAACCTTCATTTTTTCCCTTTGTTCCCTGATTTTTATGGCCTCTTCCTTATTCTGTTTCTCAAGCATGCTGTTCATTGGCTTGGGAGTCATGGTCTTAAGTTCGGCAACAGCAGGTGATAATTGGCCATTATGGTGTGCCACAAGGAAGGACTGGTAGATATCTTCCACATAACCTAATAATTATATCAAAATGAAGGGAAAATATCCAAATAGCTGCTTTAGTGGTTCCTACCTAGAAGTACCTTACACAGCAGTCTTTGTATTAGAGATATTAGTCTAAGACAAGTAAACTATGGTGGTTGAGTTCACTTTCTCAAATTAGTGAATACATAGTAAGATTTGGTTTTCTCCTATTATTCTTTATGATTTAGAGAATCATTTTGACCAGCATACACCTCTTATTGGTACATCTCAGGCAATAAATTAGTACATCCAAAAATATGTGTATTTCATCATATAACAAAAAGTAACTAACCAAAATCTGGTTTTACTCTGATATCACGGACAGTTGCTTCGCCATTCTTGAATTTAGGCCAGATTAATTTGACCTGATCTGACCCGCCTGGATTTTTTTAATGTCTCGCTGTAGGTTAAGGTTAAAATGCATAGCTGCAATGATGTGCCTAAAAGTCAGATGATAAACAATGCAGTCATTATAAGCAAGACTAAAAGTTCAAAATTATTTCTTCTTATTTATAATTTTATATTCCTTCAATATACATAGGAGGCCATTCCTTTTTTAGGTGGGGATGGGAGGAATCCCAAAAAGAACCAGTAAAAAAATGTTCCCCCTATTGCTTTTCAAAATGAAAAAAAATGTCCCACCCCTAAAGCTGTCCAGTAATTGTCCCCCTCCTATAAAATGATTGGTCTCTAATATGATATTTCCTACCTGCAATACATTCCTGCATAGGAATAGGCTATCATCTTTGGTGAGAAGTAATTCACAACTGAATGGAATCCTTCCAGACGAAGCTTGCTTTATGGCATTTACAAGTGAGGTTTTACTTAGTGCTTGGCGCATCTTTTCATAAACTGGAGAATCTGCAACATTAACAAAATAAAAACACTATTATAAGAAAAAACTCCTTATGTGGATAATATTTATATTTCTTGTAACTGACCTTTTGTAAGCCATTTCCTGCCTTCTATTTCACCATAAGCACACTTGTTGAACAATGGTTCATCCAAATTGTCATGTTTGTTGATGACATGACTGAGGAATGATTTAAATTTTGTATATGTAACCTTTCCATTTCCTGACAAAGTGGATGTTGCAGTCCAGTAGAAGCCGTTAATGCAGGGCTTGATTCACTCAACCAATGCAGACCCACCACTCTCTTTACTGATTTTTGTGAGGACTTTGAAGATTTCTATAATAAAAGAAGTTCTATTGATTAATAAATTATGTTAAATAATACAGGCATTTCTATGTTTTTGCAAAAAGTGAACATTAAAAAAATCAACCCAACAATAAAAAAAAAAAGGTCTTACTCTTTTTCAAATGCCAAAGGTCAAAATAGTGTGTGATGTTCGGCTGCTGCTCCTTCATGTACTTTCTTATGGATACATTCTCTAAAATAAAAACATTGTTGAAGTATTAGCCAGAATAGTTTTAATAAGCATTTTGTTTTCCTTTAATGCCCAATTTAAGGAGTAGGGACCTTCATTTTCATATAAACAGAACTCTGCTTCAATTAATCCAAATTAAATTATTGGTAAAAGAAGCATAATTCTAATTAATCCTATTTGCAATACCCTTTCTTTAGCACTGTTATCTTCAGTTGAATGGATACTAATATTATCACCTTACCTGGACAAGTGAAAAGGTGATGATCAGTGGCAGACAACATGAAAACACAGTGTAAGCACCATATTTGGCACTATGGCCCATGCTGTCATGGCGAGCGTCACCAGCAATCACAAGGGGGGCTGCAATGGATTTCAATTTGCACAAAACATTTTCTTGATATGACTTCCAAAAGAGATGAATGGTTGGAATTAGCTTTTCCTGAAAATGAAATGTAATAAACTATTCAGTATCTCGTAAACCAATATAAAAGAGTTGCTTTTATCTACAGTCTCTATATTTTTCTTCATAACAATATCAGGAAATATCAGGGGAAGATCTCCCATTCCTAAATGGGTATGCTCTGCTGGATATCTAATTTCTCTTTTCTCTTATCATGTATAAGATATGGATTTTTCGCTTTGGAAGGTCATAAATAGGGCGAGGTATTTTAGACCTCTGACAGCACATCACTATCCAAATCCAGGTTAAGCATCCCACCTCCTGGCCAGGGTCAAATACTCACATTTTGATGTTTAAAGAAGGTTGTCAATGAAAAGCAGCACAATCCCATATTTTTAAACAGCTGGATAATCTTGGATGCTGATCCACCAGAGAGAAGTATAGAGAATGACAGCAAAAAATTTCCGGCAGGAATTTTTGCTCCTGTCATGTATGGCTGACTTCTCCAGATCACACCTTTGGACTTGCAGTTTTTATTGGCACATGTGGATGTTACCACCACCATGGTCCCTACTTGCTTTGCCTCTACAAGTGGTCCATCAGATTTGCAAGTGTGACAAAAGCGAAACAGGAGAAGAAGTTGCGACAAAAAAACAATAAACTTGGGTTGTGTTCTAAGGTTGTCATCTCTGACATATACTCTGTAGAAAAAAATAGAAAGAAAATGATAATTGAATAAATATGAATTAATATTTTTAGTTTCAACTATAAGTTTACCATCTCAAATGTAAGGTTACCTTCTCCCTTCTTCCTGATCATGTTCATCTTCAGTTTCTGTATCTGTTTCAGACTCCATATCCATATCCATATCATCAATTTCTGATAACTCTGGCTCTTCTTCCATGGTGTCATCAGAATCATCATCGTAATCATCATCACCAGCATCATTGACATCATTTTCTAGAGGAATGGGAGGTGCTGTTTCTGAAGTATAAATAGATTTATATATAATTATAATTATATGATTACAATAATTTATTCTTATAATATTATTATGATATCCCTATCACAGCTTACCAGTATGCTCCCTACCACTGATCACCACAATATCATTACAATTATACCATCACTACCACAGCTTATGCTCACTACCCCTACCCCATGATTCAAAATTGCAAATTTTTGTGAAGATGGTGTTGCTGTACATAACAGATGACAGTTTAAGAAGGAATTTAATATACAATGCAGAAAAAAATATATATAGTAGTACCTGTTTCATGACTGTTATTCATAGCTCTTTTGGTTGATTTATTCTCCGTTCTACACTTGTTGAGTTTAGACCTCACCGTTATGAGCTGGTTTCTGAGCTGCCGGTTTCGACTTTGAAGCTTGGCGCAACTTTGGCATTCATCATTTGCCTCTTCCACAGTTTGAGTAAAAAGGTAGATGTAATATAAATACTACATTTTTGGGGCATAGCATAATACACACATTTAATAAATGATGCTCATCTGTTCCACTTTCGTCTTCAGCTTCGGCTAAGATGTTGTGTCCGCATCATCCAGGCGTTCCACCTCGTTATTACATGTATCTCCATCCTGACGTTCCTCTTCGAGTGATGCCATTCGCGTTTTTGCGTTTTTCAGGGACTAGAGAAAGCAAATATAATTATCAAATCGCGGAGTTATTTTAACAGAAAAAATCAGGATTGTGATAAAAAAGATGAAAACCAATAGGGAGTCAAAAGCAAATCGACTCTTACCATTCTTCGATTTCGGCTCGCCTGAGCCTCCGTAACCTCACTTGTCAAAGTCAAGGATTTTGCATGAACGCTAGGAAAGACCGAAACACCAATATCATCCCTTATCAGTCGAGGAATGATTGGGCGATTTGTCAGGGCATCTGGTATAGTGAAAAGTCTTTGAAAATCCTCTGGTTTGAAGTGGAGAGAGCACAAAGCCGAATTTCTGGTGGGTTCCCATTGAGCTCTCTTCTGCTTCACGAAATCGACCCATTTTCGTCTTCCTTTCTTGGCCTCCAGCCTTTCATCGTTTGAGAAAGGGATGCCATGGAGTACGATCCCTTTCTCCACATTAGCAAAGTTGGAACAGCCGCCAGCAACAAATCTATTTGGCATTTTTTAAAGCTTTGTATAACTCGCACTATAAACAAGAACATGTATGCACAACAACGCGCCAGCAGCAGTGTGATACCGCGTCGACGTCACGAATTCATTTAGTACCCAGTCCTTTATAAGCGCAGTATGAAAATCGAAGCGGGCGTGAATTAGCGATTTTTCAGGAGTTAATCTGCTCGTTTTTCAAAGCAAAAAAAAGTCATTCATTTTTTTTCTTCGGAATATGTTTTAAAAACATGTATATTTTCTAATAATTCATGCTTTGGCCAGGGTTGATAGGCACTTTAATTACCTCTAATAATTGTTGGTGAAACAGTCTTGTCTGTGCTTCGGACTCCCTCTGTCACCTTACTGTTGACTGATGAATTTTCAGGAGATGCAAAGCTGAAAGGAAAAACAAACAAAATTTCAAACCAATTTCAACACCATGTGATTCTCAAATTGATCCATCATTTTGCTTTTCTCCTTATATCACCTCCACACCGAACCCTTATGAAAAACTATTACGTTATCACAGGATATTATTCTGGGTTGCCTGTGGTATTATGCAAATTTATACTGTATAAACAAAGTAAGCATCATAAACTTCCCAAAGGGTAGTCTTATAGAATAAGTCATCAGAGCCTTGCTTGGATTTGAACGGCCTGGAGCTGCTAACACGAACGTTATACTTTTAGAAGAAGGGAGACGCACAGATCTAGTTAATAACGGGAAATAAAATTAGTGTTTCCAGTATTTATTTGGATATTTAAAAAGAAAAAGAACTCCCATGCACACACAGTATTTATTATCCCGCCGCTAGTGGTCACGCAACGCTTTCGCGGTTTTGTGTAGATGGCCGTCAGTACACCTAGAATTCATGATTTGTGAAGCGGTAGGGAGTAAATGCTGCACTTTCTTCATAAAAATCCCTCATATTTGCTAAGTATTGATGTCTCAAACGGCTTATAAAAGATTTAAAAAATTTAATTTAATTTTGGCAGTCATTTACTTGCTAATTTATGCAAAAGCGATCCTTTCTGAACCAACGTATTTAGGCATATTTGATCAATCGTAGAAGCTTGAAAACACATTTACCTAAGAATGTTTTTTCACAGTCTTGAACAATTTCATTTTGACATCACATACAGTGGAAATCCCGCTTTTCCGTTGTATCGGCCATGGTCAAATTCTCAATTGTTTCGAGGGTACTTTTAAGCTCACGAAAACTGTGTCTTGCAAATAATACTTCCAGAAATTCTGCGTTACAGCTACATGTCTTAAAATCATTGTGAGGCATATAGAGATTACCAAGTTTATTACGTTAGAAAGGTCAAGTATTGATTGTATTTCGTACACGAGATCGGTGATTTATTACGAATATATTTCGTTGTTCATTTACCAAAGGATGAGGATGACTTGTCAAGTACTACCTTATGTGGGTTTCTATCGTGTTTTAATTTATTTCCTGCTCTACGACCGAAGAAACAGCCAAAGCAGCATCTAGCCCTTATACTGCTTTATCAATATCAGTGCATAGTTTTAAGAACCTCTTAGGCAAAGGAATACCGATCTTTATTCAATTCATAAGACAAAGAAGAAGTTGAATGATAAACTGGCAGGAAAAAGGGCCCCCAAGCCTAAACTTTGCCCTTGTTTCTAGAGCGTATTAGTCAAACGAAGACTAATTTAATGGACCTTTCGCTCAGTTTATAAATGTTTTCATCATTATTCTTTCATCACATGAAAAATCATAGCGATCCCAGTCGCATTTCGCTTGTTTTGAGTTCATTTATAATCATTGGTAATTTCACTGCGCAGTAAAAAGCCTGATTTTAGCCATGAGAAAGTTTATCTACCTCCACTTCTCTTTTCCTCTTTTGCAAATGGGTTGGCCAAAAAGCCCGCAAAAACTGTCTTCAGAAGCCGGAAGTGTTCGGCTAATCATCGAATAGCTTCGGATTAGGTAGAAAATTAAAGCCGACGAGATATTTTCAGTTGAATTTTTTTTTGGCAGGATACTGGTGCCGGCAGGATACTGGGCCAGACACTGTATCTAACTTCAAAATGTGAACGAAATCGATTTTTTGACTGTTGCCACGAAATTTCGAATTTGTCTGGTTTTTACGGACACCCACTCTTAAGAACACTTATGAGTATGTTTTTGAGCTTAGAAACAAGCTGGGGGACACGCTACACATTGCTCAAGAGGAGTTACAGAAGTCACAGAAGAGGCACAAACGCTACTACGATCGCAAAGCCAAACCACGTACATTTAAAGCTGGTGACAGTGTCTTGGTTCTGCTGCCGTCAGACAACAACAAGCTACTCATGCAATGGAAAGGACCGTTCAAAGTAGAAAGTCTTGTTGGGATGAACGACTATTCTCGGTTTTCACCCACGTGACTTGGTGCATGACAACGGTTGCTAACCGCCATATTGGTGCACAACATAGTGTAAACAAAAGATATTCATCACAATCGAGCGACTAAAAGTCAATATTTTCAGCACATTTTCTATAATGGTTCTTTGTTTAATGGTAAATTGTCATACCAGGAGTGTTCGTGATAAGGGAATTTCCCTCTTTCGTGTTCCATCGGTTAGAAAAAGTCAAGGAGAGGAGGCAGAAGAGCTGTCGATTGAACGACGTAGAAAGTGGTTGGCCGCCATTAGTAGGGTTGGGTTATCCGAAGAAATCATCAACAGTGGGAGAATTTGCAGCCGTCACTTCGTTTCTGGAAAACCTGCTGCCAATTGGGATAAGTTTAACGTCGATTGGGTGCCTACATTAAATTTGGGACACAACAAAACAGTAGTAAGTGAGAAAAACTCTGATCTTCAAGCCGCGCGAAGTGAACGTGCAAAAGTGAGAAGGAAGAGACAACAGGAAAGATCATTGTTCGAGTCAGCTGCAAAGGTAGCGAAACTGGATGAAGAAGGCGCTACAATCGACAATATTTCTTTTGACTCTCCTTCTTTAACTGAGGAAATCAGCCAGATCGCAAATGACCTTCAATCAGCGAGTGATAAATCAAAGTTGCACTGCCAAGATGGCGATTTATTGGACGGGATTACTTCGAAGCTGGAGGAACTTTGTAAGATCACTGACTCTAGCACACAAACAAACGAAGTAAATCCAGAAATGACCGAGTCAAGCACACAAACTGAGGAGTTAGATTATATGTTTTCTCAGCCAAAGAAAGCCCCTTTCGATCGCGAAGATATGCTGGAAGATGGGAAGGTACTATTTTACACTGGATTGCCTTCAGCTACTATTTTACAAGCTGTATATGAACATGTAGCCCCTCATGTGGCAAGAAAGTCGTTGAGCTTAACGAAGTTCCAGGAACTTGTCATGGTCTTGATGAAACTCCGACTTAATGTGCCATACTTGGATCTTGCATACCGTTTTGAAGTGTCTGCACCAACTGTCTCCAGGATATTTTTTACCTGGATAACAATCATGGACATACGACTCTCTCAACTAATATATTGGCCTGAGCGGGATGAACTATGGAGAACAATGCCTCAATGCTTCGAATTTTCGTTTGGAAAGAAGACAACAGTGATTATTGATTGTTTTGAGGTCTTCATAGAAAGGCCTACCAACCTGCTGGCAAGAGCCCAGACCTTCAGCTCCTACAAACACCACAACACTGTAAAGGTATTAATTGGAATCACTCCACAAGGCACCATTTCCTTTGTATCAAAGGCCTGGGGTGGCAGAACATCTGATAAGCTCCTCACTGAAAACTGTGGTATTTTAAATAATGTGCCTGGTGATCTAGTAATGGCCGACAAGGGATTTACAGTTCATGAAAGTGTGGCATTCAAGAGAGCAGAGCTTGTTATACCAGCGTTAACTAAGGGGAAGAGCCAGCTGGACCCCATCGATGTTGAGAACACCCGAGGAATTGCAAATGTCAGAATTCATGTGGAGAGGGTAATCGGTTTGCTGAGGTGCAAGTACACAATTCTGAAAGGGACACTGAGCACTGACTTTCTCATGAGCAATAAGGAACAGGTACCAGTCATTGATATCATTTTAAGGGTGTGTTCTGGTCTTGTTAACCTTTGTCCACCAATCATTCCATTTGACTAGATTATAAACATACTAATTATTACCAAAATTTAAGAATTTGAATTTATTTCTAAAGATAAAAATGAAATACCAGGATATTCTTGTATTCAAAATGTCATAATGTATTGGTGACACAAGAAATATTTTTCTGCTTTGTTCCTGTCAGAGTAGCTATTTTATTTTTGGACATTGCTGATGAAAACTAGTGTATCTTAATTGTTTATTATTAATTCTCAAATTTACTACTATGTTGTTGCATTTAAAGCACAATAGAATATAGTGGTCTTTTGTATCACCTATTTCAAAAAAACAGTTGTCACTGCCAAAGGCAATAGTCGATTTGAAGGTGTAATAAATGAAAATAAATGCAAATAATCAAAGCCTTTAAAGTTCTTTCAGGCTACAAACAACACTGGATATCTCAAAACTCATTAAAAAAAAAAAAGAAAAACAAGTGATTCCAGAAATTGTTGGAACTATGAATAACCTATCACCTTTCTCCTTTAGCGATGACAACCTTTCTTAAATGAAATAGGTGTATAGATATGTTTTTGTGTAATGAATATTCTAGTGGATCGAAACCAACTGTTATTTGCTAAATAGCTACTATGATTATTAACAACTTTGTATTTCTTTCATGGTATTAATGCATTTGCTCTTCTAAAACAACATTACTGTTTCAAATAAAGAGTAGATGATGGCTAGTGAACACTAGCGTGTTCTAAACACATATTCTAAACTGATGGAAACATTGTAATTTTACCAATTTCCAAACACTGAGCCAGATGTGGGCGCATTTTGGGTATGTCAAATGTAAAGTCTTGTGGGCTGAAACCATAAACCAGACACGTAGCAAATGCTATGGCAAAGATTCCACAGTCACTCCCATTCAGTTGTTGCTGGACTGTTACATTTTCTATGCCTACATAGCTGTCTGCCATTAAACTCTCTACCTGTTCTTCAACCTCTTTGGCAATGATATCATGGTAGAGACTATCATAAAGGTTGACCATGCCTGGTCTACATCCAATAGAGCTTATACAGACCCAGTGCATATGTCCTGTATGTAATATTTGAACAAATTCTGAAGTGACAATATCAAAGTTCCTAATGGGTCCAAGGGTTGTTTTTTGAAAGCTCTCTATCAGAGGATTGACTTTCTGTAGATGTACTTGTGCTTTCTGAATTATTGTACAGTCCAGCCATCCAGTAGGTGAATTAATGATGTCAAAATGACTGTCATTGAGGCTACCAAGGGAAGCCCTCTTGTCTAAAACCCCTTTAGTCACTTGTGTTATTTTGACATCCGATTCATCATCACTGGAATCAATAATTGATGAATAACTAGTAGATACAGCACTAGCATTATTACCAAGGATTGTACTTTCCTTTTTGTCCAATTTAGCTGCTTGCATTTGTGGAATACTGTTTTCACATTTTAATTGGCTTGTTGATGCAGCACTAACAGTGTTGGCTTTTGAAGAAGAAGAACAAGTGGTAGGACCAATAGAACTAGATGCAGTTACTTTGGCTGCTTGAGACACCTTGCAATTGCTGCACACCCACGTAGTTTGACTATTGTTAGGCATTCTTTTATAGTCCAGACACTGGAGATGGAAAAAATGTTCACTGTGACATTTGAGAAGCCTTTCATTCATCTTTGGTGATGAGCCACATACACAAATACTGTCCAGTTTCAAAGCTTGATCATTATGTGTGCACTTAGTAGAACTTGCCTTTGATGCCTTTCTTGGCTTTTTGCATTGAAATTCTGCTAGCAAGCGGCAGTTAGGACAGTACCAAACATCAGGGACTGAATCTGATAAATGCAAACATGTCTGGTGAAATTCCTTTATTAGGCACTTTGGGTTACTGCAGTGAATAGTTCTTCCTTGAGAAGGCATTCCACAGTAACAAATACCAGAGGACTTGTTTGCTGGTTTTATTTCAGGTAAGTGCTGTTTTCTTGTATACCATCGAGCAAGAATCTCAGGTAGTATGCATGTCTGCCATACTTTTGTAACTTTGGGAACGATAGCTTCCCAGTGACTTGTTTCTGGGAGAATTGTTTCAATGAAGACTTGAGGTTTGTTTTCGCTGAATGCACACACGACAAAGTCACAAAATTGGCGACCAGTTATAGACAATTGTTGCTGCACTTGGTAATAATACTGGTGCTTTCTCTTTAGTCGAAATATTCCATTCACTTTCTCTAGGCAAGAACTTTTCATAAGCACATAACTTTCAAAGTCCCAGTTTTCAATAATGTAAGGGCACTTTACTTCTCCACACCCATCACCACAACAGGAGCAGGAACAGAGGAAATCAGGTGTCGCATGCATCCAGGGATGTTGCTTATCAATGAAAACTCCACACTTTATCAGTACAAAATCTTTGTGGTTTGCAGACATGAGATGGTTGTAAGTCTCTATGGCTTTGCCTTCATTTTTGATTCCATGATTGATTGCTTTAGATTGCACACTAAACAACTGTGGATAGCAAATGTTTTTAATAAGTGAGATAGATGGTTGGTCAGGATTTGTATTGGCAACAGAATAACTCATTGAAGCCCCAACACGACCAGCTCTATGTTTAAAAAACGCAGTTCCTTTTGATTGATCCCTTGTTTCCTGTTCTATTAATTCTATCTCGGAATCAGAAAGAGATAGTTCGACTTTGCAGCACTTTTGTAACAGCTCTGGGTAGTTCAGCTTCAGATTCTCATGATTGTAAAGGGATGGTATCGTTAGAACACGCCGACTTTTTAGTACAAATTGATCAGCATAAGGAGCCACTAGAGAAAGAATGACAGGCTTTTTTTGGCTCTCATTTAGTTTTGCAAAGAAGGTTTTCATATCCGTTTCTGTAGGGGTGACATTTGGGACGGACTTCGTTTTCCCTACCGGAGTGCTAGTCGAAGGTTGTACACCGTCAATTTTAACGTCTAATTCATCTTTCAACTTTCGAGCTGATTTAAAATTGATGTCTTCAACTTGAGCGTACGGTACTTCGTTTACGTAAGTTGGGAGTAGCCACGTACATTTCACTTCTGTGCAGGCCAACTTTCCATGTATACGATTCCACGCCTCAATATAAAACAGTACGCTCCCTACATGAGAGCAGCACTCTGCTAGACCTGCTTTGCAACCAAGGCAGTGGGCAGATATTATCGTTCCTTCTCCATTAGCGATAATCCAAATTGGTATTGGCGGTTCATTCATTCGCTGCGAATGACGAACTTTTCCTAACACCACGAACGTATTTCCAATGGTTTTTCCTTGAACGCTCGTTATGAAGCCCGATACCATTTGATTGTAACTCTCTAGACTCTTGAAAGCCTGGAACTGCCTTAAAGTATAGAAGCTGGTTTCCAGCACAAGATAAGGGAGAAGATCGGTGGCTTCGATCGGTGGCAGACATTCTGCATCTAACTTCTCGCCTTGTAAACACGCGGGGTCGACTCCAATACCTTCGATTTTTTTTAAATATCTCGTTCGAATGTGATTTTCAAGCTTTTTGGCGTATTCAGATAAGACAATTGACGAGGTATCTTCAATTCTTTTCTGTTCTTGGGTTTCGTTTTTTGAAATATCGACGAGTAAATCCTCGGACATCGCATAATTCGAATCAAAACATAAGCGCACGTGTGTGATTTGACATATGCTAATGAGCTTCCTGTGCACCAATAAGTTTTAATCCGCTCGTGACGTCACGTGAAAACCGAGAATAGAGTGCGCATGAGTGGGAAGCTAAAGACGTTCCACGCTAATCTTCTGAAGCAGTATTTGCATAGAGTTGATGCCTAGTCTTCGTGGGAGTACAGAGTCCTGATGACACAATCGAACATGCAGGAGCGAGTGTTATTCTCGATGAAATGTTAACTGAGGAAGATGACGATGATCTTCTAGACCTTCAAAGTTGTAAGCCTAAAGAGTCTTCTAAAGATGTACAAATTGGTAAAGATATCCCCGCTACAGTAGAACAACAGTTTCAAGAGATGGTTCACAGGTACTCCATGGTATTTACAGATATACCAGGAATGTGTAGCCTTGTAGAGCATCAAATCAACCTGACAAGTGATATACCAGTGAGATCCAAGCCGTATTCTATACCGTATAACTTGCGAGTGTCGCTGAGAGAAGATACAGAGAAAATGCTGTTATAAATTGAAGTGATACGAGAATCAAGCTCACCGTATGCTTCGCCTGTGGTGATAGCGAGGAAGAAAGAGGGCATTAACCGCATTTGCATTGATTACCGAAAGCTGAACAAGATAACCATATTTGATCCTGCACCTATGGTGACGGTGGAGGACATTCTGAGTAAACTTGGTCAGGATAGATGTTTCTCAAAGGTTGATCTCAGAAAAGGTTACTGGCAGATCCCCGTAGCTGAAGAGGACATCGTCAAGACCGCTATTGTCACGCCTGATGGAATGTTAGAATGTTTAAGAATGCCTTTTGGGATGCAGCAGCAACATTGATGAGAGCTATGCGAATGTTGCTTATAGGTATAAACAATATTGACAATTACCTTGATGACATTCTTGTACACACAATTACTTGGGATGGACACATTAATGTTCTTGATGAGCTTTTGCAGAGAATGACCAGAGTTAGCTTGACGGCGCGCCCTACAAAGACCCTACTAGGAAGTACCTCTATAGAGTTCTTGGGCCAAAATATTGCTGCTGGCGAGGTTAGTGTTCATGCAGGGAAGATTGATAAATTTGTGCAAGCTCCAAAACCGACGACAAAGAAGCATCTGAGACCCTTCTTAGGACTTACAGGTTATTATCGCAATTACATTCCTAACTATGCAGCTTTCGCAGTACCACTGACTGATATCGCTAGAAAAGGTTAGCCTAATCAAGTCTTTTGGGAAGAAACGCAAGAAAAAGCCTACGACACACTGAAGTGCCTTATAGCAAGTAAGCTAATACTGAAATAACCTGATCTGGAGAAACCGTTCATCCTACGTACCGATGCGTCTGACCATGGTGTAGGAGCAGTTCTGATGCAAGAACATGATAACCATTTATTCCCCGTTAGTTATGCAAGCAAGCAGTTGACAGACAGCTGTTGACAGATAGCTGTGGTATGGGCCCTAAAGAAATACATGGTCTATTTATATGGGAAACAGTTCATTCTTCGGACCACCAGCCATTGGCCTACCTAAACAAAGCAAAGCTCAAGAACAGCAGAATCATGCGTTGGGCCAAGTTCTTACAGAGTTACAAGTTCAAGATTCAAGTCATAAATGGAACAGAGAATGTTGGAGCAGATTATCTTATCAGAGTATCAAACTAAACACTTAATTATGTTTATGTTGACCAAATTGAATATTAAAAGGAAAGAAGCAAAGCCGGAAACTTGTCCAGATAGATTACTCGTGACAAAAAATATCAAAAGTTAGGAGAGCGAAATCTTGACCTCCATCTTGGTCACTGGTAAGCGGCAAAGGTATAGCCGAAAGGTTTCTTGTTCTATTAGCCATTTCCATACCGGGAGGTTTGGGTTCTAGAGTTTCCTCATGTAGAGACAAATGTTTCGCCGGAAAAAAACATGGCGACTTGTTTACACTGGGGATGCTGAGTTACACAAGATAATTAGCCGAAATTTCTTCCAACAGACATTTTTAATCAAGCTTTTAGACTCCTCTATATGACTCTACTCTATGACAAGTGATTGCTGATGGTGATGTTCTCTAAAAGCGAATGCAGTCATGATAGCAAGGAAAAAATCGATCTAGATTCGAAGGAAAACCAAGTGAGTTGGCTAGCTAAACAAGAACTAGAAATACGAATTAAGCGTTTAAAAGGGTTTCCAAAACTCATAGAAATGCTAAAAGTCCAAAGTCCAAAAAAACATTCACGTTCGATTGCAGTCTTAATGTCAATGACATTCCACCTGCCACAGCTAAGTGGAGAACAACTACTGACAATCGTCAATCTGTAGCATCTAATTTGTTTAATCAGTATGCTTCGAAAAAGCGAGAGGGAATTATGGGTCAACAAAAAAAGACTTTGCAGTTGTTAACCAGCCAGAAAGATCGTCAATGTAAAACCTATCGTCGATGGAAACTTGACTTTTATGAAAGCAATGATAAAGAAATCCTACGGTACTTTACAACGTCCAGCTGTTTTGATGTTTAATGAATGAACCCCAGTTAAAGCTTATTGTTGTTGTCCAGTTGGACGAAGTGGACTATGCTGTCACGTTCTTGCATTACTTCTATTCTTGAAGCACTATCATCAAACAGGAAAGAAAATTCCTGCATTGACTTTGACAGAGCAGCTGCAAAAATAACACCACCGCTCACAGAACAGCTCTATTCCCATGAAGTTGAAAGCTAAATTAGCTGTTAAGAAAAAGGGGGGAGTGTAATGTAGTTACGTCATTGATTATATGATTATTACTTTTAACGCCATCTTGACAACAAGGCAGGCCCTAGATGGGAAAAATGGTTAAAACGACTTGAACGATTCTTCATTGGAATGAGATTAGAAGATAGCAAGCAGAAACGAGCACTTTTACTTCACCATGCGGAACCTGATGTTGATGACATATTTGATACACCTGACACCGGAGGAGATAAAGATTACAAGAAACCAGTTAAGAAGCTAAACGAGAATTTTAATCCTCAGGTTAACACTACCTACGAAATCTACAACTTCAGAACAGCGAAGCAAAAGGGAGAAGAATCGTTTGACACATACCATGCAAGATTGCGCCGGCTCGTGAGTTTGCCGACGTAGACAAAGAGATCGAAGAAAACATTATTTTGACTTGCACATCTCACGCCTTAAGAGTCAATGTCTGTAACGTTTGAGAACCATCGGACAGTTGAGAAAAATCGAAATTGCTCATACTTTGCCTAAATAACCTCCCTGGTAAGACATTTTCAAAAATATAGCTTTAAGTGTTGGGCGCCTTTTATTTTTTGAGAAATCGCCAAAACTTGATTTTTAAGCCGAAACGGGCTTGGACACCCTGTGTCGGATACGAAAAATCGAAGTTTTCTCGGCGTTCGCACGGCTTCGCGTTTTATTTTTTCTAGATTATTGGCGGCCCGCTAATCCTTATTCGCTGAGAATCCCAAATGTGTCGGTAGTTTTCACCCAAGAAATCGTTACGCAACGTGGTATTGATTATGCAAGTATCTCATGCTCGCGGGATTTTAACCTGAAAACAACATCAAACAACCACATTTCACACGCCATGACCTCTAGTGATGCCATTGTATTTCTTCCTTCGCCTATAAAGTTAAAAAGTACGATTATTTTAGTCTTCTATCATCATTAATTCCGGTGGTCACGCAAGGCGATTCAAAACATGCTTCTTTATTATACCAAGAAAGCCGTTAACTATCCAAGAACAAAATATTTGATATTCTCTATAGTTCGTTTAGGCAGTGAACATCCAGAACCTAAAGAAGATAATATGATATCAAGTGATTCGATTACATTTGCAACACTACCACTTGTATATCTAGTTCAAATGGAATGATATATACATACTTTTAGACTGGATCTGAAGTTTAGCGCCGGGTTTAGAGCTCCATTTTTACATGTTATAATGGCAAAAGTCAACTGCAACGGCTATCAAAAAATAAAGAAAAAAAAAATGACGAATTGTTCCCTGTGACGAATTGTTATCAAAGCAACTGTATATTTCACAGCATGGTCCTACCGATGTTATAATTGCGTGACAACTCTATTTATATCGTAACACAGCTAACCCGATTTCTAGGTCATCAGTTGTTTGTTAAAAATATATTTGAAAATTTTAACTAATACCAATCTTAAAGGGCAACTTACCCCCCAAAATGACCCATTTTTAAGAGAAAGTACATCAAATGAGAAACACAAAAATTCAATTTTTAGAGGGGATAGAGCATCCGTGTTCCAAAAAAAATAATTTCAAAACATCGCATATATCGCTCTGGTGGCCGCCATCTTGCACTTTTATCGCGGGCTCAGAAAAACAGGTAATGACGTCACAACGTCATAAGAGTTCACGGCGTCAAGTTGTTTACGAGCGTTTGGTTGACTTCTTCCCTTGTTTCTGAGACGTTTTACTCAATATTTTACGAACGAAATACGGCCTGGTCATTCAATTAAAGGCATGTCAGAGTCTAATTCTTTTTCCGAAGACTCGGACAGCTCGAGAGACGATTTTTGCTCAAGAATTTTTAGAAACGGACGAGTTTGTTTTACGGCCATATCAGTTCGAACCAGAAATAGAAATCTCCTCAGATGAAGAGTTCAGAGAAGGATCTGACAGTGACATTATTGAAGACGATGAACAAGAGAACAATCGACTAACAAATTCAGATTGGTAAGTTTTACTTCTTTCTTATCACGATAAAACTCAACTACGTATCCATTTTTTACAGTCGTGTTTACCACTTTCTTGCACTGTATATTTATGCATTTTAATCTGCCTCACGACCTTTGCAACCAAAAGCAAAACCAACTGTCACAATTAAACATCGCTTGGTTGTCAATAAGTTATATACTGTAGGACACAGATTCAGGGATATAGTTGTGTCACAATTTGTGTATATACTCTCACTTGGGACAATCATTGATAGTGTTCAAAAATACTAAGGGTTGTTTTATTTGTTAATAGGTGTACCTGTGGTAGCTGCCAAATTATGGATACGATAGCTGAATGCATTTGTTGCCAAGAAATCCAAAAAGTAGTTGCAACATGCCAGTCTGTTGTTGAAGATGGAGATGCTGATGAACCACCACCATGCATTACTCAACATCCTGGATTCTTACCTGTTTGTGGCAATAAGTATGTTCTTCGAACCGCATGGGCTCAGTACAAACAGCAATACAGAGATGCTTATGAAGGCCCAGAGCAGAAGCAGTACAGACACATTGCATATAGACAACTAGCAAGATGGTGCTGGGGAGTTCTTGGAAAGGAAGTTCGGGTTGTTCTGCCCTCTTGTGCTGTCATGTGCATCAGAGCACACTTCCCTCCTCCTGGACTAGAGGAGGACTTTCAGTTTGAGGGTTTTCATTATGCAGATGATTAGCTTGATATAATGTTGCATGGAGTGAATATATACATTTTATTTATTCCTTACTTCAGTTACTATACAGAGTGGATTTTTTTCTATCAGGAAAAATTCCTGGAATTGCAATTTTTTGGCATATTTAATTGCAAGATAATTGAAAACAAAAACATAGACTAGAAAAAGCTGAGACCAATATGCATAAGAATCATGTATTCATTTAGGATGCAGTACACGGAAAGGTGTGTTATATAAATTTCTTTTTTATATAAAAAGCTTTTTGTTGGTACAAACATTTTTTGAATGTTTTACATATTTTATTATTAAAAACACACTAAACAAAACACCCAGCTGAATAGTGAACCTAGTGTACAAAGCACTAGTGAACACGATCACTAGCCAACCAAGCAAAATTTGCAGTTATACGAGTCCTGGCAGCAAAAAAGTTAAATTTGCTGAAGCAAATGTCACCATTCAATTGGATATTTTTCTTTAATATATTCATACTGGGGGAGACTCCCATATATAAGGTAGTGTAGATAGGTAAAGAAAAGACCTCTTTTTTACAGTCAATTCTTACCTAAATGGAAATAATATTTTAGTAAAATTTTCATTTGGACATCTAAAAGGTACTGCATACTTATCTGCCCGTTTCATCAGGTCCCCTTGTCATTTTTAAAAATTACATATTTTGTATATAGCATTTATACTTGGGTCTGTCGTGTACCTTTCCATATCTGGGAGCTTCTTTCATTAAGGGATATCTTTTACCAGTATTTTACACGACTGTCCAAAGATAGCCTGCAAAGCAGAGGGGGAGTGGGACTTGAGGGAGGGGAAGAAGGACCAAACAGTGGAGGGTCATATGACCTGCAGGTACACAAAGGCTAATTCTAATTTAGATTATCTTGAAAACCTGGACCGGTGTTTCTGAATCAATTCCTGTTTATCCGGTGCAGGCAAACTTGCAATGTTTGCTGGTAGGTCTACTTCTTCAATTTCCTGGAGGTCAACTTCTGAGCCATCACACAATCCCAGCACTTTCTTTTGAAGCTCAGGAAGGAAAGAATAACTTTTCTTTTCCAACACAGGCTTAACTACCCAACGCTTGTGCATTTTTGGGAAACATGGGGGGTATCTTGCCTCTCCCATCCTCGTCCCCGGCTTTTGAATCACAGCTTGGTTCCTTCCTGTGTTGTGGTTGTTGTCAATGGCTGCCAGTTGTGTTCTAGCAACCATACCCTTGTAGGAGAAGTGCTCTCTCTTTGGGCAGTACTTCAGGATCATGGAGTGGTATACTTCAAGCCCACCTGTGTGACAGAAGTCAGTGAGCTTTGCCAAGTCCTTCAGCAGTTTTGGTTGAAGGACCACTTCTTCAAGGGCTACATGAGCTTCAGATCCTGGTTATAGCCAGCAATTTTTACGAGCTTCTCTCCGGGTTAGTCGAGGATGGTCACATTTTTTGAAGATCTCTGCATCTCTCCAAGAATGCTTGTTTGTCACATGATGCAAGATAGAGACCCACTTCTCTCTCAACAGCTGCACACTACCATTGCATGTTGCTGCACACCACCACAGATGGTTTGAGACCGACTGGATCCAATGTGAAAGGTCAGCACTTTTTTTCAACTTGGCCTTCTTGTTGAGTTTCTTCACAACAGATTTTGACAAATGCCATACGTCATATTGGTGTTTGATGTGGCTGTAATCTTTTTCCATGGTGCTAGTGATTGAGGTATGTCTGTCAGTAGTTATCCTCTTGATGTTAATATCGTCCTCATCCTCAAGACTACCAAGACTCCTAATGAAACCTTCTTTCTCCATAGCATTTGAAGATGTTGTTTCTGTGACCTGAACCACAGAGAAGGAAACTATCTTCCCTGAGTCATTGTCCATAAATGTGTATGTACCATACTTGGCATTATGGCCAGGGCTGTCACACCGTCCATCCCCATTCAAGTATACAAGAGGCTTACTTGACAGTTCTTGTAAAACGGCTCTTCTTTCTCTTTCCCAGGTATCATTTATTACAGGAAATAGATACCTATTCTGATTTTGGTAAAAACCTTTTTCACTGATAAATCGTAACCCAAGACATGAGGTAAAGTTTTGGGCTCTTGTAAAAGTGTTACCAGTTAACAAAATAGATGAGCAGATTAGAAGGTTTCCTACCGGTGCACGATTGATGAGAGGCTGGGAATTCCACAAGCAGTTGTGACCTTTCATACATATGGTTTTAACCGTTACCATGCTTCCTGTGCAGGTAATGTTGGTGTCAGTTACGATGGAACCACAGTTGATATAAAACCTGAACAGTTCACCTAGGCATGCTGCAAATACCAAATACTTTGGCTCTTTGATGTAGGTGTCAAAGTGATACTCAGGTTCAGACTCTTTTGTTTCTTGTGATGAGATAATGTATTCATCCTCTTCATCACTTGAAAAAAGATTCACTTCTTCATCTGACAAAGGAAAAGACCCACAGGACTTTGCAGATTTCTGTGGTGATACATCATTCTTGCAAGACTTTTGTGGTGACACACTCATGGGCACAGAGGGAGCAGTATAGCTGTATGGATGGTCATGCAGGATACTGTTCAATTGCTCAAATGTTGAATTTCCTTCTACTTGAATGCAGGCATCAGAAGTCTCAACACTAACATCCACATTTTCTGTTTGGGTTGAGGTGCTTTTTCGTATTGAAAGCTTTTCATCCAGACAGCACTGGACTCCAAAGTCCCTTTGGAGGTGTTTCATCGAAGGAAACCTCCATATCAGATTCTTCAACCATTTCATCAAGTGCATGTGTAGTTGGAGTCAGTAGGTTATCCAATGTCTTATGGGGAAAAAGAAGTAAACATAATCATTTATAGAACAAATACAAATAACAATGAATGGCAGTTACTGGGGTTTTCACTGATTCCGATAGTTGAGACGACACTCAAGCTTTAATTGTTTATAGGACTTTCATTGACTCCATATGAAAGAGCGTATAACTTATTCATCCGCAATTCATCATAACTAAACCCGCAGCGGTAAACTTAGTATTAAGAATTTAATGCATTGGTTTGGTCTGAGCACAGTCACAGACCAGTCACGAAATAGCTCTAATATATATATAATACTTACATATTACACTGACAATCTAGCAGTGCACGTGCGAACACAAACTACAAATCACCTACCTCTTTATGTCGTTGTCGTCTTATACGGTTTTCTGTCGTAGCTCTTCTTTTACTAGGGATGGTTGAAAAGTTAAAAATACTTGGAATTGCATCAGCCTTTTTTCGCCTGTTAGTTGCTCCATAAGGTCGGATTCGAAGGAACCATCCTCGAAGTGCTCGCTACATACATAGCAATTCTTCAATGGCGGCAGATTTGCTCGTCTTAGACGAGAAATCCAAGCTTTCTGAATTTGTAAATCTTTAGGAATCTTGTGATAGCTAACATCTTTTGTTTTTGTCGAATAGTTAGTGCATTCAGGCACGCAACAATTAACCATTTTGTCGAAAAAGCCACTTCAAACTCTCATGCTTACAGAAAAACTCTACATATCCAAACACACGTTGACGTTGTGACGTCACACCTGAATGCGGTAATGTATCGCGGGCTCAAAGATGGCGGCCACCAGTGCGATATATGCAATGTTTTGAAATTATTTTTTTAGGAACACGGATGCTCTATCCCCTCTAAAAATTGAATTTTTGTGTTTCTCATTTGATGTACTTTCTCTTAAAAATGGGTCATTTTGGGGGGTAAGTTGCCCTTATATTGTTGTATATAAAGCGACTCTTTCTAAAGGAAAATAAAATAAAGAAACTGGAAAACCATATAATAAAGAGAGAAAGAAAAGAATGAAAATTGAACCCGAAGGAAAAGTATAATCCCTTGTAATAAATCCTACAATGCTTTATTTTCCGCGTTCGACGTCAAATTGTTATTATTTTGAAAATTGCTTCTTTGAATGAAATTGAAAAGAATGGATTTGACGTCAAACGCGGAAAAAAAAGCATTGCAAGTTTTATTAAAAGGGTGTATACGAACTAAATAAAAAGAAAAGAAAGGAATAGGAAAAACCTAAAAAAAACAAAATAAAATACTTGAATAAACAAATAAAACGTTTCTAGTGAAAAGAAAGAAATCATATAACAACAAAAAACTACTTATTGCAACTGCAGATTGCAACCACATCTAATAATTGCAAATAGGGTGCTTTCCTCTTAGCTGGCTTTGCCGGTACATCTATGGCAAGCCGTTACTGCCAAAAGGGATCGAGATTTTTTTAAGGGGGGTTGAAATTTTTTTCTTTGTCCAGATTAACTTTTTAGCGATCGAAATATATATATACACTGTTCAATTTTTTTATTCCAGCCTCAGTTGCTGCTAGCGAGTTTTTCTGCTTATTCTCGCTAGCGAGTTTTATCGAGGTGGAAATTCTCGCTAGCGAGTTTTTGAACCGAATTCTCGCTAGCGAGTTTTATCGAGGTGGAAATTCTCGCTAGCGAGTTTTCTTCATGCTTCAATGACACGTGATACTGGCGCGTATGGAGGGCTTGGGTCAGAGTGATATATCAAAGATGGCGGCGCTCTCGCACAAAGAAGAACTAAAGGAGTTTTTCGTTGGTATTGATAAAGTTTTGCAGCAACTGGAAGGTTGTACTGACCTGCTACTACTTGAATATCGCCGTAGGGAATTGGAATACTATTTAGGCATCCTGGCAGGAATTATTTATGATTTGGAGTTTAAGAACAATAACGACAACCAAGATAGCAATACTACCGACAGTGAAAATCTCCGGCTGGTAAAAGAGCTATATGACTTTTCTTACCATAAATGGCTATCCTCAGCCGAGAAAGAAGAGGAAAGCCATGAATCAACCTACCAGCTTCCCACCGAGGAGACCATGGGGCGCCCAAAATTTGTAGTAACAAAGCAACAGCTGGAGAGTCTGAGAGAAACCGGGATGACATGGTCCCAAATAGCTTGTTGCTTGAATATTAGTGAACGAACACTGTACCGACGAGTACAGCAATTTAATTTAAACCGGACGTTCTCACAGATTACAAACTCAGAGTTGGATGAGGTCCTTAAAGAAGTAGCATCACTCACTCCAGGAGCAGGAGAAAGCTATATCCGTGGAAGTCTAAAGAGTAGGGGAGTGTACGTTCAACGTTGGAAGATTAGAGAGCGATTGTACCACCTTGATCCTGTTGGTAGGGCGTTCAGGAGGAACAATTCAATACAACGTCGTGTTTACAATGTCCCAGCACCCAACTGTTTATGGCACATTGACACTAATCATAAATTGATCAGTTGGCGTTTTGTAATTCATGGCTGTGTAGATGGCTACAGTAGAACAATCATCTTCCTGAAATGTGCAAATAACAACTTAGCTGAAACTGCACTCCATTTTTTTCAACAAGGTGTAGACAATTATGGTATTCCTAGTCGAGTTAGAGGTGACTGTGGTGTGGAGAACTGGGATGTAGCAAGGTTCATGGTTGCATGTCGCGGTACAGGGAGAGGCAGTTTTATTACTGGCAGGAGTGTGCACAATACAAGGATTGAAAGGCTATGGAGGGAGGTCAATCGTGTTGTCAACCATTACTATATGGCCATTTTCAGACACATGGAACAACACAGAATACTCAACTCCAATGATGAAATCGACATCTTTGCTCTCCACTATGTTTATCTCCCCCGTATTTCAAGGTCACTTTACGAATTTAATGAACAGTGGAATTATCATGGCATGCGAACAGCAAGTCACTGTTCACCACTTGCTCTCTGGAATTCTGGAATGATAGCAAACCCTAGTGACAGTGTGCTGGACTTTGATATTGACAGCTATGGAATTGATTATGACACTGTAATGCCTCTTGACATTTCTGATGTCAACAACGTTGCTGTCCCTGAGTGTCTCTTTAGTCTTGGAGAGATTGAAATGGCACAATTAGAAAGAACTGTAAATCCATCAACTGATGATGGTGACTCTGGAATTAATCATTTTTGTGCTACACGTTCTTTCATTGATACCTTAGAATAGAATGCCGTTGTGCAAAACAAGTATGAAGGCTAGTAGAAATAATGATTTGTCAAGGTTTGGAATTCTTCAAAGCATAATATTCTTGATTCACGTTATCAACACCATGATTATCGATCTTATTCCCCTTCCTCCTCCCTCCACACGCACGTCCAACCTTAAGTGAATATCTGGATAAACCCTATTCATTGCGTTACACTGTTTTTCAAGATTCAGGCCATGTGTCATTCCCTAAAGAATATGATTCTTTGTTTAGGCTGTGTTCATAACCATGTGCCTTCTGATGCTTGTAAAATAAGGATTGATACTCTAAATAGATATAAAAATTTATTCCCACAAAATGATTACTTACTATTATTAAGTACTGCCAACTATCTTTTCCTTAACAAATAATCTTTTTAAATCTAGTGCTACATGGTGAAACAGCAAAACATATGTCAGCAACAAAATGATAAAATTTAATCTGAAACCCCAAAGTGTTATATGATATTATAAATGTAATGCTTTTTGTTTCTAGACATACAGTAATAATCAATAAAGTGAACTGCTTGATCCGAAAATTCAATGTAAACAAAACAATGTAATTAGGGAAACAATTCTAGCCTATTAATAGGTATTGACACTCAGTGCATTAAGCAATTTAGCCACTTAGCCAAGGCATGGGAATATTTCCATTAACTTGAACACAACATTAATATATAATGATAAATGCTTAAAAGCAAAGTATTAACTATGGCATGAATAGCAAAAAGTCTCTTGTATGAATAAATATCTTTATAATCACATGACACCAAAATGGTTGTTGGCAAAGGCTAGATCATACAGTTCAAACAGCTTCTCTTCAGAAGGTAAAACTTTGAGAAGTGGTCCTCTGGGAAGGACTAAGTTGTTGGTACAGGTGTGAGCTGTTGGTATATAACAGACAGACTTTTCTGATGCCTGAAGTATAATAAAAATGTATGGTATTAGATATCACTGTCTTATCATCATCATCCCAAAGATTTCAAGTAGACATGCATTTCCTTATGCTAACCACATTGCCCTATCCCCCCAACATATGCTAAGATTTTTAGGAAACATTATTTGGCTGAATTATTGGGATCAACGCATCAAAAATACAACCCATTTCTTTCTTTTTCCAATTTTTGGACACCTTAATTGTCATCAAGCACCATTCATCACTTCAAAGTATGAATAGTGTTTAAGAACTCCAAATAATAGAAGCAAATAACAAAGGCCAGATTACCAGGTCGTTTGTCCATCCATGGGCAAATGTGATACTTGGATGCTTGGCAAAACCAAGAACTGGCTCCTCTTCTGCTCCAGTGACGAAGGCCAATATGGAAGTCAACATCACTGGTGCCCGTCTACCACTTGCAACTTGCCTGATGTACTTCACAAAAATTGCATAGACCTCCTTTTCTTTGGAATGTGCAGTAGAACCGTCTGGGGCAAAAACTGGAGATAGCAACTTAATCAACATTTTTGCATTCAACGTTTCACTCCTTGGTTTGAGGAGATAAAGTAACACAGGCTTTCTTTGGAAAATTCTAACCAATCCAAACTTGTTAAGCCCTTTTTGTAGGTTGACAATGCACTTGTTGATGCTTGGGTATATCAGCTGGTTAATCATGTCTTCAGGAATAATAGTTGGCAATTGGCCATTTTGCAGGAGTGCCACTCCCAGCATAATCCCTACATAGTAATATTCATCAGAAAGGTACTCTCTCAGACCCTTGTCAAAGTACTTGTCTTTCATTGCAGCATTTACAAGACGGATCCACTCTTTTCTGGGCCCACCAAAATCTTTGGCCAACTCTCCCATGAAGTCTACTTCAAATGTTAGCAAAAAATTCTCAATGGATTCTAGTTCTGAAAAGGTTGTCTTCAGAATGTTCTCACGGTCTACACAAATGTAATTTGTGGCACCTTCTGAGCTATTGCTTACATCAACAACATCTAGATCTCTTCCCTTAACAAGATGTGTTTGTAGAAGTCTTAAGATTTCTACAGGATCAGTGAGTTCCTTTTTATTGATTTCCTCAATTATTGCATCATAGAAACTGACATCAGTAGGTAATGGGGTAGGGGTCTCTGAGTCATGATGGTAGTGATTTGTGTGTTGGTTGCTGGGCAGTTCACTTTGATCTGAGGAATAAAAAACATTCTTGTCATTTTAAAAAAAATATTATATAGTACATGAGTTTTTTTTTTGCCTGGAATGAAAGAACTTTGATTGTAAATAGATATACTCTCTCGTTTTGACTAAAATATTTTCTTCATATGAAAAGGCTGCAGTTAGGTTTTTACTTTGTTAAGAAGGACAAATTATTCTGGAAACTTAATGGACTTGGACCAAAATCTGCCAAACTTAGTAGTACCTATAGCTCTTTGCTCGTTCTTCGAAAATCCTTTTCCAGTGGATGAAATCTATACAAATACTATACATTTGGATAAAGTTATCTGGTGGATAACTTTATTCAGCCTTTGTACGACTGGCTCCAGTTAGTTAAATAGACTAAAAATTTTATACTTCTGCAATGAGTGCATACAGTACCATTTTTATCAGCGGTTTCATCATTATGCAGTGTAGCTTGATCTGGGAAAAGGAACAAAAAGTAAATTTCTTGTACTGGGCTAAGTTATTTTAAACACAAAGTAACCCCAAGTTTTAATTGTGAAATATTAACAAAAATTCTCAATGCAAGCACTGATCATTACATTTCATACTTATTTAGCTAAGGGTCTAACCTGATTAGAAACCATTCCTGGCGTTAACATTATGAATTTAAATGGATTAACATGAATGGTTACATTACCAGTTACATTTCTTAATTCCTCAACAGCCAATCCAGATTGTTCTGAGGAAAATATAAACTAACCCTAATATTGGTCAAGGATATCTCAACTGAAGTAAATAACGGATTGCACTTAAACTTATTTCAAAGGGTTCTGGAATGATATTTGAGTAAAATTTGAAATAATTACAGTACCACTTGCTGCAATAGATTCACTTATAGGCCTTGCTGATTCAGCTTGATCTGAAGAAAGAAACATTACTTTGCAATTGGTTTTGATAAATTGATAGATAGATAGATGGATGGATATATAGATAGGTAGGTTTATTAAAAACACACCGATTGCAACCGCTAAGGTTGAAGTATAATAAATATTTTCGTTTTCTACATGAGCTGCAGAGGGAAATTTGTATGCATTGCAATTATGAGGAGTAACAATGGCTAATGGAATACAGTAATTATTAAGGACACCTTGAAATGCAGAGTACTTAAATTCATCATCACTTTTTTTATCATCATTTTTTTCATCGCCACTACTGTGAATCTGGTAATCAAAAATGGCAAAAAACATTAGATAATTGTAATTAAGTGCAGAGGGAAGTGAAAAAAATCATTTTGGCAAGGGCAGAGTTTATGTGAGCCCACCCCTCCCCCTATCAAGAAAGTTAGGTATTATACACCAATATTTTCAGCTAAAAATATTTGTGCATGGCTTTTGCTAAATCCACTCCTTTTTATTTGCGGTAGAACGCTGAATTTTTCTCCATTACTAATATAAAGATGCTTTTTCACATCGATGGCCATGTTGAACTCAAGAATAAAGCAGAAATACAAATTCCTTTTTCTATGACTTTTCATGGCTTTAAATTAAGCTTAACTTTACCTCAATTTCCTCGTACTTCTTCTTACTTGGGGGTTCTTCGTAAATCTCCAGTAATTCCTTCGGAGGTCTTACATAGATGGGCTTGTCTTTAAAAACTTTTTGAATTAGCTGGGCACTTAAAGTTTGACCAGGAGAAAGTTGAGGCACCATAAGCTTGTGATGAACAGGCATCAATAACTCTACCTCATCAAATTCACCAAGCTTGTCGGGAAACAAGCCTTTAACCTTATCCACAACAGTCGAATGATCCCAGTTCTTGTCAAACTCCACACTTGAAACTATGTGTTTGTTTTCCATCAAGAGAACTTTGGTGCCTTGCCGTGGTACTACACTATCTTTTGGCCCCCCAAGTAACACAACATCTTTCAAAAACACCTTCTTTGCTTGGACTTTATGTTTTTGTCTTGATTTTGAACCGCCTTTATTTCTCATAAAGTTATAGCCAAGCCTAAATCTCTGGGTTTGACTGGAACTCGCCAATAAAGTGGATCCCTGAGCCAAAGAACTCGAAGCCGCGGCATTGCTAGTTTGCGATGATGGCGATGAAGTAGATTGTGAAGATGACCTCCCGAACGCTTGAGAAACCTCCCGTTCTTGAACAGCTTGTGAACCCGAAGTTGGTTTTTGTAGCTCCTCGCTTAGTTTCGCAATATTTTCCAGCAATTTACGCACAGTTGGATTCATAGCCAACAAAAACAGCAGGGTAAAACACGTAAGAAATAGGCGAAGAAAGCAAAGAAGGATTTTTTTGAATTACAGAACCATGTGCTTAACGAAATGAATCATGGGTAATCTATGATGTCATCAGTGAACTTATTATTGGGCTTCCTGTGTAGCAAATCTTCTCGATAAAACTCGCTAGCGAGAATTTCCACCTCGATAAAACTCGCTAGCGAGAATTCGGTTCAAAAACTCGCTAGCGAGAATTTCCACCTCGATAAAACTCGCTAGCGAGAATAAGCAGAAAAACTCGCTAGCAGCAACTGAGGCTGGAATAAAAAAATTGAACAGTGTATATATATATTTCGATCGCTAAAAAGTTAATCTGGACAAAGAAAAAAATTTCAACCCCCCTTAAAAAAATCTCGATCCCTTTTGGCAGTAACGGCTTGCCATATACATCCAGGTCCAGGTCTTCACACATCATACAAAGCATGTCGACCTTCAACTTATTCAGTTTAGAGCCTTTGACCAACTGACACACATTGTACTGGTCATAAATTACTGGGTGCTGTAGACCAAGGGATGACAACACTGATTCTTTGGCCTGGTGGTACTTTTCTTCTTCTATAGCGGCGCGAGCATCTTCCTCCCTTACATCTGCCGTCTGATTCCGTGCTTTGGATGCAGTTCTCGAAAAAAAGGAGGCTACCTGTTCGACTGAAAGGAACTCTGAGACACCGAACAGTCCTATATCTTTAGATACGCTCTCAGCACTCGCCTTCCGTCCGGTTTGTTGCCTGATGTTAAATTGCTTTATAAGATATGACTTCTGTTTCTCATTAAACCGGTACGTTTTCCGGGCTTCCTTGAGTGCCCATCCCATATCAAGTGTCGTGCTTGAGCTTCTTTGGGTATTATCATTAGAGGAAGAAACCAAAATTGTTGGAATGGCATCAACATCTTCCTTGAGATGACATGCATACCTTTCTTTGGCTAGGTCTAGCATCGATTGCTTCTCTGGAGTGTTTGTGCAGGATTCTAGGGACAGTTGCTTCTCTAGTGCTGAAGATCTTTGGAAAACACGGAGACAACCTTCTTGAGGACATGAGTAGATTGAAGTCGGTTTTTGCTGAGGAATCGCCTCCTCTTCCGCTTCTATGCTCTGGTCTTTGGTTGTCTTTCTAGCTGTAGATATAACAGGTCTAAACCTGCCGGGTGAAAACTCCACTTCAATCCACTTGATGCTCATATCTGGAAAAATGATAGACGAAACTATTAAGAATATAACGACACACCGAACCCTTACGTCACTTCTATACTTACCTTCTTTGATCTTTTCCTTCTTTATCTTCTTGCCTTTGCCAATGTTGTAGCCACGCCATGCAATGATACTTTCTTTCTTATATTCGAAGTTATTCAGCTTGCTTATCCCCGGAAGTTTTCCCAGCTGATCAAGGGAAGGGCTATCAATTCCCGGCACTACAGCAATTCGGACTCCCTCTACTCCTCCATTGGACAGAAGGGCATCTTTCATTTCTAGAGCGTTGGTAACGTCATTGCCCTCATTTACGAACAACCGGATATGGCTTTTGCATCTGGCTGCTAGTCGGTCTGCAGGCCCTTTGCCACCTTGGGGTCGCTGAAGTCAATCCTTGATACTTTGATTTTGGTCGTTCTTTCAATGCACTGGCATGCAAGGATGGTTGCTGCAGAATGGTAGCACCCCATGTTGTCTTGACGGAAAAACGTTTTCTTATATCTGGATTATCAGTCTCCAAGATCTTGAGCACGTTCTGCATGATGACTATGATGGCGGAGCTATCTTGACTGCAGGAATCAATGATGTGAATAAAACCTTGGGACTGAAGTTCGCCATTGAACCGTCTAAACAGCACAGAGATGTGCCAGGATATGCCTCTTTTCCCGCACCAGTCTGATTGGGACTCTCGGTACTGGCGGGGCAGGAATTCCATGGCCCAGTCGTTAACGATCCCCACTGTACCATTATCCAGAAGGTTTATGATATCAAGGCGAGTCTCATCGGTAATTGTTCTCCCTGAGTACATTGTTAATTGCCTTTCTCCAAAAGGCAAGTTTTGTACAATATGGGGGCTGGTTATAAAACTGAGAAAATGTTCCAGCTGGTGATGGCTTATGCGAAGGCGAGGCGTTCTTTTTACAGGAACTGGAGTGCTTCTTCCATATTGAAGACGATGAAGATAAGCCATAGTCAATCGATAACGGGTTAGCTCTGGAATGTATTCTGCCACGCTAAAACTGGCAACGTCAGAGAAGGTAGACAACACTTGTCGGCGAGTATCCCAGCTATCTGCGTTTTTGTAAGCATCTGCAAAAGCATCTAAATATCCACTTTCTGATGGTAAGTGAGTAAGACCAAACGCTTTGCTCATATTTGATATCAAGGTGATATTGCATTAAGGACAGAAACTATGACATCACACGTCCTCTGCACATATCGCCGCTGTGTTCTCTCTGTAACTTCATCCCAATCAAGCATTGGCTTCACAATAGGCTCCAGCTGACATGCTATCAAGAATCTGTTTAATGCAAGGACAGCAGAATGGGTTTCGGGTGCTTCGCCAGAAGAAGATGCAGTACTGATGGTGTCTGGAGAAAATACGCTCAGTGTGTCTAGTGTTCAGTTATTTTAAGTTTTCTCATTGCCTCTGTTATCTCGTCAGAAGTATCCGTACTTTTTTTCTCCTCTTCTTGCTCCTAGTTAAGCAAAAAAAATTTTTTTTAATTTTTAATTTTTGCGCCGACTATACTGCTATATGCAGACTAAAAATATCATGATAAACTTAATTTCTATTTTAGCTGAATAGAGGTTCAAGCCTTAATTAAGCCGAAATTAAAGACATCTCCTTTCGGTGTCGAGATTAGGAGATTGACATATTCCCCACGATGTAACGAGTTAACTACGAACAGTACAAAGAAGCTATCTAGCGCTGCCAAAGGGGTACGAACAGTCCTGCCTCTGTTCCTCCTCTCTCCCGCTATGCATGCCGTTTTACATCAGTATACCTCTAGGTAAAAAGTTACCTGTTCTGTTTCTGATGGTTGGTCTTCAGCATACCATAACGTGGCTCGGTTGTCTCGGCTACATGTAAGTCGAAATGAGTCATTTGTTTATTCAAGAAGGTTTTACATCTCTTGTAAATCACTACAGACAATAATAAAAATCACCGTCGTCAGCATCATTCACGCCGGGTCAGCTGGCATGAAAAATCGTACATTTAGGTACCGCGATCATGCTGCAAACGGTCAGCGGCATTCTTAAAAAGTATAATGGCGGCTTGCAAAAATAATTTTACAGTGGAAAAAGTTTTAGAAGAAGTTTTAGCAGAATCTAGTTCAGAAGGCAGCGAAGAAGAATCACCTAGTCTCGAAGTGGTATTAAGAAGCTCTGTGAAGAATTTTTATCCTCTTGGATCTTCGGTAGATTCATTCAACGCTTTCCAAGACGAAGCTAGCGAAGTACTTAGGGAAGTTTACAGACACCATCAGGTTGAAATGTTAGACGAACAGGACAAACTCTTGAATAAGACTCCAGACTATAATAAGACATTTTATTTTATTTGTTATTATTATTATTAATGTTTTCTTCAAAATACTTCAATTATGCAACATAGATTACATTATTATTGTCATCAGTTTATTTGATTTTCTTAGACCAGCCAAGTACGATAAATATATGATCATGCGTAAACACTAGAGTGCTTGCACTAAACCATGAGCAATAATTGTAATCAAATAATACTAATTAATACCAAGTTTTGCTTTGTTAAATCAGTTCTCTAGCCATTTAGTAGCATCTAGTAATTGTCCATTATATCCTCTATGTATTATATCCTCTATATATGAATATTTTGATATCAAAACCTTAAATAATAAAACACATTTTTATCATATTATATATAAACATCTATCAATCTAAGATATATATTATAATCTCATACCAATGAAATGTTAATAATAATAAACTAGATAAGAAACACATTTCTCATAACATTGTATGCAAATCTAGCAATCTCAGGAATGCACATGGTTAAACAACTGAAAGGTCCTGGCCAGGTTTATAGCTTTTGGCCTTGACACTGTCATGTATAAGAGCCATGAGCTTGTCACCACAGAAAGAACATTCTTTATCACTAGGATCTGCCTTTTCTAGGCCACAATAGCAGAAACTATCATCTTCAAAAACTCTCTAAGGTATGTAAACTTCTTTGCTTTGTGAGTATAGGCATGGTACATGATTGTGCTCGGGCAACCATATTGCCATGATAAACTCATGTCTAAATATGTCTTTCCATCTTGTCTGATATGTGGAATTTTGGCTCAGCCTGTGCAAAGCAACATGTTTAGCTTCTCTACCCTCCATTGTGACTGTAAGGAGCCCTTGTTTGTAGATATCATACACATGCTTTGCATGCACAGGTAAAACATGGCCAATAGTCCAGATTGATGGGGTAAGGAAGAAACAGCTTGTTGGCATGACAGTACACTCTGGCTTTTTTGACTTCAAATCTGTTGAAGATTGAGCAGCAGTCTCTCAACCTGATGCCTATATAAACTAAAGCCAGGACTGTTTGCCTTTGCTTCTTACTATCATCCTCATGACTCGGGTGCCTTATAAGTCTCATGAAATTATGGCAAAACATCCTTGACTCCTTCCCAGTAAACCTGTATTGCATGTCCCCCTTTTTAAATACATTTTGGTGTGATTTAGTAAGATTATCTATTTCCTTTTTTTGGACTTTGTTTATTACATATTCTGTAACTTTCTGGTTACTCAATACATAATCCCCTAGCTCATTAATCTTACACTTCTTTTGCAAGGTGTCAAAGAGTCCATCTAGTTCTGGCCTTTTGTTACTGTTTGTAGCTCCGTATATTTTTGGGCCAAGTTGAATGTTTCTTCATTCCTTCTTTGGAGAGTTTTCTGGTTACAAGCAGTACTGTTTAGCAATGTAGGAGACTTGACTCTTTTTGGAACCTAAAATATCAGAAACTATGTATTATATATATTTTCATTAAATAAAGGTAGAATGCACCAAATCAAATTATCTGAATAAAAAATACCTTAAGAGGAGGTGGTGTTGTACATGCAGATGCTTTCTTAGTTGATTCTCTTAGTTGGTTTTCCTGCATTTGCAAGATGAAGAAAATGTAAAATTTTAATAAGAGTAAGAAAAATAAAACAAAAAACAAAAAAACAAAAACAAAATAAGATTAATAAAAACTGCAAAGTAAAATATAAATAAGACAGAAATTCGATAGTTTATCAAAAGACAAATTCTTATTAACTTTTAACAGTAATTATATCAAAAAGGTAAGGAGAATTTGAATGTTGATCACAACTCGTGTAATATATTTTTTCTATTCCTTATAGCATTTTATTCAAGATAGTCTTGTTCCTAGCCTTTCTTAATAATTCAGAAACTTATCGGCCAATAAGCTTATAAGTTAATTTCTTACATTTATTAAGTTAATGTTTTTCAAGTCCGACACTGCTGTTCTTAACTTTCAATTCAGATTTAAGCTTAACTTAAATTCAAAAATGTTTAAAAACCTTACGTTATTTTTCAATCTCTTGACCTGCTGCTGTAAGGTTTTAATAGAATACAAGGAATTCACTTTTTCTTCCGTCAATTCCTGAAGAACTTCGCGCTTTCTCCTTACAAAGCTGCCCACATCGAAGCATTTATTTCTCTTATAAGGCATTGAGCCACAGTCAGCTGTGAAACAGTACAAACTGTTGTGACTATGCTATAAAGGTGGTCCAGATATATAATTATTTCTCGTTCTGATTAGGTTTGTATGAAAAATAAAAAACATACGATTTTTACCTGATAAACATGGAATCCATTATTTACCTTTGGATTGGAAGCAAAAAAGTTTTTTTGGAAGAGAAGTCTGCCAATTTCACAACTTGTCTTTAAGAAGCCATTTTGACTCGAAATCTGCCATCTGCAATTCGTCGATTCTTAAGTCTTACAGCTCAAGTTTGGTATCAAAATGAAGCTAAATTCGCGTTCTTTGTAAATTCCCGCTCTTTGCTTTGTCAAAGCTATCCCAAGAAGCTCAGCGACCCGTTTTTATATCAAAATAAGTAGTACCCAATCTCTAGGAAAATTATACCGGTCAAGATATCATAATTTGCTTCAAGTATATGTCCGGAAATTCGAGCGAGATGACCCGGCGTGTTATCATAAATAAAGAGCAAGCAAATAATCAGGCCTGGAGAAGAACGATAGTACTGATTGCTAACGTACGGATAGACTTGCGAAATCATTCCCTTCTGGATAGCAACAAGAATAAAACAACAACAAACAAGCGGCAACTAACGAAATAGCGCGAAAAGAGAAATTTCTCGTCCAGGCTTCCGCCCAATACTTTATTTTGGGTTAATTATGGAAGGTTCATTTGATACGACGGGGGAGGGGGGAGCATGATATTTTATGTCCCTCCCGCTCCACCGCCAGTGTAGTGTTAAAAAACTCAAAGCCCTCTCCTCCCAATTACATTAAACATAAAAAACCTTCCCTAAAATATTCATGCATCTATTCGTCATATTAAACTGAATGAAACTACCCTTTTCACGCTAGATTTACGGTGATCGTTCGTTAGTGTACTCACGTCTTCCTACTGGAAGGAGAGTCTCAGTTTGATTAAAAACGTATGAGGAAATAGAAGTTGTCACTCCACACTGGCCTTTAACAGATGACGATTTCTGGGCATCAATGCCGTCTGGTATTGCACATCGAGTTTTATTGCATCTCCAGCGAACACCAAACTTATCACGGTGAAGAGGACAGATCGTCATTTGTGGATGTTTTTCATCAGCATTGAATATTCCTTAAGAAAATAAATTCGTCTTGAATGTCTATATGCACTAGAATGTTAATGAATGGACAATTGTATTTTGATGGAAATGTTCCATTATTTCTTGCATTTATAAACTTTAACTTTAACTTACAACTTTATGCATTGATAATGTGCAACAAACAAATGTAGCGCATCTGTAAGACGTATAATTTATCCTTGGCGTTGTAGAAACATGTTTTGAATCGCCTTGGGTTAATCGTCACCGGAATTAATGATGATAGAAGACTAAAATAATCGTACTTTTTAATTTTATAGGCAAAGGAAGAAATAAAATGGCATCACTAGAGGTCATGGCATGTGAAATGTGGTTGTTTGATGTTGTTTTCAGGTTAAAATCCCGCGAGCATGAGATACTTGCATAATCAATACCACGTTGCGTAACGATTTCTTGGGTGAAAACTACCGACACATTTGGGACTCTCAGCGAATAAGGATTAGCGGGCCGCCAATAATCTTTGGATATGTTGTTTTAGAAGGGTTAGGCTATAACATAGTGGTAATTATAAAGTTCTGGTGAATGTACCACGACCCATTTAGGCATATTGAAAATGACGAAATTTCACGAATTTTCTAAAGCACCAAAATAGGGTCGCTTTAAAAATCTGTAATTTATTTACAATGGGGACTAGCAAAACTATTGTTTCATGAAACTAAAGAAGAAGAACGTACCGTTGCAAGAAAAAAACAATGACCTAGAAAAAATATAACGCGAAGCCGTGCGAACGCCGAGAAAACTTCGATTTTTCTTATCTGACACAGGGTGCCCAAGCCCGTTTCGGCTCAAAAATCAAGTTTTGGCGATTTCTCAAAAAATAAAAGGCGCCCAACACTTAAAGCTATTTTTTTTGAAAATGTCTGAGGTTATTTAGGCAAAGTATGAGCAATTTCGATTTTTCTCAACTGTCCGATGGTTCCCGAACGTTACAGACATTTACTCTTATCTCTACGCCAAATTTTCAGCCTTAAAGATCTACTTCAACACGGAAGGGCAATGGAATGAATATGTTGCCGGTTCCCAGGCAACCTCCAAAATATTCGACTTTGCAAGGGATTATGGGATCGGCATGGCGCAAACAAAGCCGGGAAATTTTCAATATAATACTAACTTACACAGTACGACTATATCTTTCTTAAAATGTGGAATGAAGCTCTTCGAAAGGAAATCGTGGTGTACGGAGATGGAAATTGCTATTATCGATCAGTTTCTTTATGGCATGAAACAACGAGCGACAAAAAATCACGCTAGAATCAGAAGCTTCGTGAATCAGGTAATTGCACACTTTTCTGACAAGTTTGAGCCCTTTCTTTTCCGATGTCCTTCGATTGCTTTTCATCTTGCTAGAAGTACACTCTCAGGAACTTGGGTATGGCTAGCCGATTGTAGCAATATTCAATACTTTTAAAATTCATTGAATCCAATCTTGAATATTCATGTAAAACTCTCAATAAATATATATTCAATTGAATCCTCATGACTATTATATATGCAATCATAAAAATAAATAATCACTTTATTGACAATAATAATTTCTATGATAAAAAAGTTGCTATAATTATAAAACAAAAAAAAGAGAGATTATGAATATAAAATAACAAATATATATAATTATTACTTATTTATCTATGAAAACATATTTGTAAAATAAATTAATAGCTCAAAATCCGAGTCCAGCTCTTCACTCTGATATAATACTATATTAAAACTATACAATATGTGTACAATATGTACACTATATGTATATGCAATCATTGCTCAAAATTATCATTCAATCCAAACCTGCCTCTTTCGTCTTGCTAATTTTTTATAGCTTTTTACTTTTTTAACTTTTTACTTTAAAGCAGTATTTTTATAAACAGCTCTATAGTTTTATCACATTCCTTTATGAACACAATGGCGACGGGAAATAATAGTTCAGACGAACGGATTGAGCGTGTTTCGAAACTACTGGAGGAGACTTCCAAACTCTTACGTGGTGGCTCGAGTGATTCCAACTCTAACGCAGGTTCCTGTAGCTCTGCTCGAGACGTCGTTCAGAACGCTAGAAACATGCTAAGCGCTAGCACATCAGGTGGGGTTTATCGAAGACTAAGTCGATCCCGGGAAAATCGGGAAAATATGTGGAGATAAAACTGATTTTCCTATTAAAGCAGGGACCAGACAAGGTGGTGTGGAAAGTCCTCCAGTATTCAATTGGTTCTTTGACTGGGTACTCAAGGTCGCTGCCCGTGAAATTGACCAACGCTTTCCAAATGGATGGGGAATACCATGTACATATACAATCGCTAATGCCATCAACGGAGTACTGGACGAATGAATGGTGTGGAGATAATTAAATGGCTTTTATATGCTGATGATGTTGTTGTGCTATCAAAGGATCTTACTGATCTACAGGAGATACTGGAAATCATCCATGGAACATGCTTAAGATATGGGCTTGAGTTAAGTTTTAAGAAAACCAAAACACAGGTATTTCATGATGTGCAGCTTATGGAAAAGAAGAGCTTATTAAATATATCAGGACATGATATTGAAAATGTAAAAGAGTCCAAGTATCTTGGTCATATGTTTTATAGTGATCAGAAGGAAAGTTTAGAATACTAAGTGCAACAGGAAAATTCCATGAGCTCAAGAACGTCCTTACAGATCATAAAATATCTATGAATACACGCAAAAAACTCTTGGAATCCTGTATCAGATCCAGACTTACTTACTGTACTGAGGCTGAACTACCAAATGAAGATGAACTAAAAAAGCTTGAATCCTGTTGGTTTGGTCTACTAAGAAGAATGGTACGGAATGGCTGGGAAAGGAAAATGAACAGTGACGGAGAAGAAACGTTTGCCTTTAAATATAGGAGCTCAGACCTGGAGAGAATAGTGGGAACCCTGGCACTTCGTGATTTTATATACATACGCTACTTGAAGTACATTGCACATGTTTGTAGGAGACCAAATTCAAATTTAACGAAACAGTTGCTGTTTGCAATTCCATCTGCTAAATATGTTAGAGATCCATGGATCAAAATTAGTCAACTACTTAATGTTGATAAACACCAAGCTAAGAAATCTACACAAGACAGAAAAGTTCTAAAAGGACTACTACATCAGAACTTTGGCTCTGTGTAGACTATATAGTCCCTGCTGATCAACTTATAGTTGGAAATAGCGGAATAACACTGATACTGATACTGATACTGGAGTCGAAAAATACGCAACCAAAATCCAGGAAAGACAAAGCCAAAGCCAAGGAAGCTGCCTCGATTAAGTGTCACAATTATGAAGAAGAAGAAGAAGAAGACTACAATATAAAGTGGGACTATGTTATTGCCAACGGTATGGTTATGCTTTATAAAGAGGACGACGAAAAATCCATCAGAGAAGCTATCAGGCAGTCCCTTCTCAAGAAATTCCCAATTATAGGCGAGAATGACTTTGATTTCGTCAAAGTCCGACAGAAAAAAGTGTCTGTTTTGGAACTTGGTCCTAAAACCGAGTACAATTTTTCTGTTGTCAAGAAACTAGCAAGACAAGGTTTGTTCTCTTTACTCTGAGAAAATTGATGACTCAAATGATGAAGCCCTAAAGAAGTCTGCCTTAAAGCAAGAAGAGAGCCATAGCAAGACTACTATTCATGTACCTGATAGTCCACCCCCAGTAACAGAAAACAAACCTTCCTCTGAAGCAAAGAATGAAGAGGCTTCCAGTGAAACTGTCAGTGATAACAACACTCTCAATGAGAATGTCCTATTAGATGATACCCTTGATGTCACTTCCTATGATACCTATGATGCCTTGATCAAGGAATCAATGAGAAGTCACTCACTGACCCCACAGAAATGTTGAGGTTTCTACAACATAACATGATTAAAGGAAGGGCCCTTGAGGTGGTTAATGACGCTGAGACCTCAGAGGGTGAGACAAATTACATCTGTGTGGATCGACATAACATCTTATTCACAACATTTGCTGAATTCGAGTCAAGAAATGACTTCTGTAAGACTTTTGAGGTTGACCTTATGGGTGAATTGGCAAAGGACCTTGGCGGGCCAAGAAAAAAATGCATCCGTTTCATGAATTTGGCAATAAAGGAAAAATATTTTGACAACGGTCTGCGTGAGCTCCTCACTGGAGAATACTATTATGTTGGTATAATGATGGGTATTGCCCTCCTGCAAAATGGGCAACTTCCACAATATCTCCCCCTGGATGTCTGGGAAAGACTAGTCATAACTCCCAGCTAAAAGAAATGTATCAGCAACTTGCAAAGAGGGCTCAACATGTTTGGACTTACCAGGATCTTTCAAAGAAAACCAGTGATGCTTCATTTGATGAGACCAAGTAATGGTTCATTAACCGCAAAGATGCTGATTAAGATCCTGGATCCTGTGTTTGCTCCAGAAGCATCCACTGCTCATGCTAAAGAGAAAGAGATCTATGCTGTTTTTGTTAGATATATAAGGATGGTTGCAAGTGGACGAAGGGAACCCCTTAACCCGAGCTGAATCCTAATTTTCATTACTGGAGCTGCTGAAGAACCTGTCCTTGGATTTTCAAAGCAGCCAACGATCACCTTTGAACATGGCCAAATACTTTACCAGGTAATTTGAGATGTCTTTATGTTAACCTTCAATCTTAAAAATTGGAAAGAAGTACAAAAATATGAAAAGCCTTTGAATTTTTTCAATGTAGTTGAACACGTTACTCATTATTTTCAAAATTAATAAAACTATTTAAATTAAACAGACTGAAATGGATATGTAAGTGAATCATGCTTCTAGTTTACTTAATAATCTTTATAACTGGTAAAAACACTTAATATGGACCTAATTTTTATCTCCAGCTAGAACATAATTTTTAATATGCCCAGCTTTCTAACATTTTATCTACTGAAGTTTTATCCTCCAAGATACAATTTACTCTTTTGACTGAAACTTAAAGAGCTGAGACTGGCAAGGGCGCTTGCAAGCAATGACATACCCCTTCTTTTTTAATTTTGAAGCTTGAAATGCTCTACATCATGAATCTTGAGTGAGCATCAAGTATTTCTACAAAACAATTTGTTGCTACTGAAATTATTTCATATGATGTTTCAGCTTTGTGGACATTGCATCTTATTTTATTTATTTCAATGATTAATGCAAATATCTCTGGTTCCGTAAATTTCTTATTAGTTTATTTGTTTGTATTTGCAGCCTTAATCAGGACGACCAACAGTGTCCTTCATACCAACTGCCCATACATGCACTAACAACTTAATTCTGCCAAGGGGACCACTGTTGAGCCATCTTCCTCCAGAAAAGGAGATATTTCAAAAGTTTGAATTGGCATTTGCAAACACCCATTTTGGTGTTTTGTAATTCCTATTTTCAATTGAGATATTCCTTGAAGCTACAATGCCTCAATGCCTAAGTTAAATAAAAGTTTATGTAATATTAAAATAGATAAAAACCATGGAAAGATATTTTATGCAATGTGTTTGTGTTTTCAATTTTCAGTTGCATTGTATTAAATACTGTGATTTAGTTGCTTTTGTTAGGTTTGAGTTCTCTTGCTTTAGACATTTTAGTATTGTAAGACATTTAACAAGTTGACATTTAAATTTGATTTGATTATTTGCCCTTGAATAAGAAGTGTAGTCTTAATGCTTTGCAGGGGACGCAGTTAATCTTAAATCAACTTAAATGCTTTTGAAGTGATGTTTTAAATTAGAAAAAAAGTACTCATTAATAATTCATAAGATTCTGGTCAACTGGACCCATCAAACACGTCAAACATGGATTTTTATAGGCTTCGATACAAAATTGACGTCATGGGCATGCACAACAGATTCAATAGTAGCTCCTACACGTTGGATAGTGTGTGCCAAAGGTAATACAGGCAAGTTGATCAAATATTTTTAGGGTTGATTATGACCTTAATGAGGCTCTAAGTCTTCATCCAAACTTGGAAGCACCTCCAGCCCTGATGAAGTCATCCTCAAAGTATTCGAGTGGTCTTTATATAAAGACCATGTGTCATTGTATAATGGTACATGTGTCTTTATATAAAATCACTTGAATACGATGAAGAGGACTTTATTGGGTATAAAGGTCCATGCACGTATGTGTCTGGTGGCTCCAATTGGACCAGAAGCTTTTGAACAATGAGTGTTTTAAGGGTTTGTAAACTTTCCTTGTTTATGAATAATAATATAATAATAATAATATTTAGTTATAAAGCGCAAATACAAATCTGTTCTAAGCGCTAGTAAACAAACGACAAAGACAACGACAAAATAAAATTATTTACAACGAATATGCTAATTTGAAGAGATAAGTTTTAAGTTCAGTTTTGAATGAGGCTAGACTTGATGCATTTCGGAGAGATATTGGAAGTGAGTTCCAGAGTTCAGGAGCAGCCACAGAGAAGGAGCGATGACCATAAGATTTAAGATTATAAGAGTGTGCTGATAGAAGAACTTGTGATGCAGAACGAAGATTACGGTTCGGTTTATACACTGAAATGAGTTCCCGGATATAGATAGGAGATTGCCCATGCAGAGCTTTAAAAGTAAGTAATAGGATTTTATATTTAATTCTAGATTCAATTGGTAGCCAATGCAGATTAACGAGGATTAGTGTAATGTGGTCATGTTTATGGGAAAGAGTGATTATTCTGGCAGCAGCATTCTGTACAGATTGTAGTTTATCTAAGAGTTTGTTTGGTAAGCCAAAGTGCAGAGAGTTACAGTTGTCGAGTTTGGAGGATATGAACGCGTGGACGAGAGTTTCAGTTGTTTTCAAAGAGATGTATTTTCTTATTTTAGCAATGTTTCTGAGATGATAAAAAGAAGAGTTGAAAATATTATTTACTTGACGAACCAAAGTAAGATGCGTATCAAATATAACACCAATGTTCCGAGCATGCATGGAGGGCATTATCACATCAGAACCAAATTGAAGAGAAGGAAGAGTTAACTGTGGGCTGTGCTTTGAAGAAAATAACAGGAATTCAGTTTTGCCTTTATTTAGTTTCAATTTATTTGTAGTCATCCAAGCATCAATATCAGATAGACAGTATTCAATCAGTTTCATGGAATCATTAAGAGACAAATCATCATTACAGGAGAAAGGAATATATAATTGAGTGTCATCGGCATAAAGGTGGGAAGACATTCTGTGTATTCGGAGGATATCAGCTACTGGATAAGTATAAAGGAGATACAACAAAGGACCAAGTACGGAACCTGAGGTACGCCACAATCAAGTTGAAGGGCTTCGGAAGAAAAATCATCAATGGAAACAAATTGAAAGCGATCAGTGAGGTAGGACTTAAACCATTGAAGAGCTATGCCAGAAATGACACATTTTGTATGGAGACGATCTAGAAGAATTTGATGATCAACTGTGTCAAATGCAGCAGATAGGTCCAAGAGTAGCATGCAACACAAGAACGATTGTCAATGGAGTGGAGGATATCATTTTGTACTCGAAGAAGAGCAGTTTCACAGCTATGAAATGTTTTGTATGCAGACTGCAATGGTTCATGGAGATTGTTCAGAGACAGATAATCATTTAGCAGAAGGGAAACGACTTTTCCAATAATCTTAGAGATATTCTTTAAATTAGAGATAATTTCCAAAAATTTCATGATCAAGAGATGGTTTTTTCAGTAACGGTTTTAAAACAGCAATTTTAAGAGAAGATGGAACAACACCAGTTTGAAGTGACAGGTTAACGATTTCACATATAGTAGGCAGTAATGCACCAAAATGTCCAAGTAGGAGACTTGCAGGAAAAGGATCAAGACTACAGGATGTAGATGACATCTTTTTCGCAATGGCTGATAAATCATCAATAGAGATAGGCGAAAATGAATTAATTTTACAATCCAGTTTAGGTGAATCCAGATAAGAGAAATCATTTGAAAGATGTGACGTAGGAACGAAGCCATTTCTGATGTTAACGATTTTGTTTTTAAAGAAGTAAACGAAATTGTTAGCTAGATCTGTGGATGAAGTTGAGGTTGGTAGTTTTTTCTCAGGTATACGGTGTAGCAATCGATCAATAGAACGGAATAAATCATTACTGTTAGAACCAGCATCAGTAATCAATTTAGAATAATAATTCATTTTTGCATCAAAAATCAGTTTTTTAACATTACATTGATCAACATATAATTCACGGTCGACCTCTGATTTGGAACGTCGCCAACGTCTTTCTAGATTACGACGCTTTGTTTTATTAATTTGAATTCATCAGTATACCATGGAGCTCTTGGGCGAAGGGAGATGGATCGAGAACGTAAAGGAGCATGTATATTTAAAATAGACGATAAAACAGAGTCATATTGAGTACACAAATCAGATAGTTCAGTAGCAGGACATTGATATAGTGCAGAGTTCATAATATCTTGTTGGAGACAATCAGCATCTATTGCACGAAGCTTGCGATAAGAAATGCTTTTTGATTGAAGTAGAGGCTTGTTTATAGATAACATACAATGAACAGCATAATGATCAGATAAAACAGGATCGTGTACAGTAAGGTTGGTCACAGATTTTTCATCAGATCTTGTAATGATTAGATCCAAAACGTGATTACTTTTATGTGTAGGTGAAACAGGGTCAAGGACAATAATAATGTTAGTTAGGCTTAAAAGTTTATGGTGAATAGCCCACAATTAATATTTATAAGGCTCTGGGGAAACTTGTTTGTGCTCACTAGACAAGAATATTGAAAATGGCCTATTTGTAAACTTGCAGCTCATATTATTATCATGACCAAGTGTGACAGTAAATGTATAAATTTTATCTAGGCTTTGAACCATTTGTGGCATCTACTGCCAAATTTTTCTTATGAAAACATTTTTTATTCCTGGACTGCTGTTTGAACTTATTAAGGGGGGTTATAGATTCATATTCGCCAGCAATTGTTCCTAGGGATAAGATTTGAGATAGGTATCTAGAAGGTTTTTCCTATGTTTTGACCTGGCTGGTTTTGAGTCCCTTGCTGACATAAAGTGTTGAACTTTTCACATATCTCAAAAAATGCTTAAAATTCAGGGCATGTATGAAATCAGAAAAATCTTCTAGAGATTCAAAATTCTTTCCTTGGGAAAAATGACAGGGACATTCGAATGACATCATAAAGATGAGCATGCCTGCATAAATTTCATGCGTAGAAAGCGTACGCACAAACAATGCCCATGAACGTCCTTAATAAAACTGCAGCTTTTCAACCATTATAAAATATTGCTTTTTCAATTAATCACTCAGCTCACTGAGTTTCAGCTGTATCAGACCTAAAGCTTCAATATATACATCAACCCCCATCTCAGTTGATGGTTTCAAGGGGTCTACTCTTCCAAGGACAAATGACTCTAATATATCAGCATAGGCCAAATTCAATGGTTCCACAACAACTTCATTATCCTTATCGACTGTGGCAGACCCTTGAGCATCATAGCCATAGGTTTCAATATCATTAGGGGTTTCATCAAGACGTCTACATGACATTGGATTTTCTGGATGCATCATGCCATTTGTCCAAAGTTGATAAGGTGTCCAATTCCCCTCTGTTCGTACTTTGTGCTTATTGAAAGCCTGCATAAACTCGCCAAGAGCTTTATTGATTCTTGGTAGAAATACTAAATGCAGTGTGAAAAGATGGACAGGGTTTTCAATGTTTATCAAGCCTGTAGACTCCATTGCATAAAAAGTATAGTAGTACAGATGACAGACACATCTAAAGACATCTCTCCAAAGTCTTTCAATTCTTTGATTGTGGGTGGATGAGCAGAAACTGCCCCTTCCTTCTCCCCTGACTTGTACCATAGCATCACAGACTAATACATTCTCGACACCTTTGTCAACACGAATTCTTGATGACCAAAGGTCTCCATCTTTCTGTACTGCATCAAGAAAAAGCTCTAGTACTGTTGCAGCAAGGTTATTTGAGCTGCATTTTAAAAACATTATACGTCTAGAAAACCCATCCGACAGGCCTCCGACAAGGCAGCACTAGATTCTGTTGCCTTTTCAAAAGTACTGCCTTTGCAAAGGCATCACATTGCTACAAGGGGAATATCTCCCACAGTAGTAACTGAGAGTGGTGCAATAGTAAATAAGATAACAAGAGAAACTCCGGGGCGACCTTGTTTTGAAATTCCTGCTGAAATGCTGGAAGAACTTAGAGCATTGGGATTTAGTTGGACTAAGATTGGGACAATGCTTGGAGTATTAAGATGGACAATACATAGGAGGGTAGCAGAATATGGTTTGCAAAATTCAGCTGGCTTTCATTGTTTACCAAACGAAGAGTTGGATAATATAATTAAAACTTATATGGCAAATCATGGGACAACCTCTGGGCAGGCAGTCCACCTAAGGTCACTGGGGTTCAGAATTCAGAGAAGGAGAATAAGAGAAAGCATGCAGCCAGAGTTGACCCACAAAATACTGCTTTAAGATGGAATGCAGTAGTTTCTAGAAGGAAGTATGAAGTATGGTTTGCAAAATTCAGCTGGCTTTCATTGTTTACCAAACGAAGAGTTGGATAATATAATTAAAACTTATATGGCAAAGTATGAAGTGCCCTGGCCAGATTCTCTTTGGCATTTGGATGGCCACAATTCATTGATACGATGGAAACTTGTCATACATGGTTTTATAAAATAAATTAAATAGTACGCACGCTGTGATTGGTTGATAGCTCGGGGGGTTGGGAGAATTTTCGACAGCTATGTAAACCCTCGACTACGTCTCGGGTGCACTATTGAGTGCACTATTGGACAGAGGAGAAACAAAAAATGGATGGAAATGAGACATTTGATGGTAACTGCAACAAAAATTAAATCAATTTATACAAGACAGAAAAACTTTGGAAAAGTATCCAGATACCGGTGTATCGACCACTGTGCATAATTTCTTGTCTGAGCCAAAGTGTTTTGTTTGATATTTTGTACTTCATGAGATATTAGTTCTACGTATTTCCAGTGTAATCTAATACTTTAGCGTCATCTTTTAACTCGTGTTAAGGAGCAGATCAGATGTGTCTTGTTATTTAGCCCTTTTATTTATTTTCTTATAGCAGTCTATTTGAGTTTACCATCGTAATTAATTGTATATTTCTTGTAGTTTTCACCGTGTGATTTATAGTAAATAAATAGTGGAGATAGAGCCTGTTTCGTTTACGAATCTCATACGGTTGACACTCAGCGCAAGATCACAACGTCCCGCACTGTCTTCGAGCGCTACAGTGAAAAATCTGCTTCCCAAGGAGTCATAAATCTTCGAAAGGAGTCAAGGAGAAATACAAGACGACTTTATCGTCGCCTCCACGCACCCAACGCTTGGAGTTTCTGGAGTTTTGAAGGTTGTTTCCTCGATCTAAGGTCAGAACTTTGTTTTTCCTTAACCATCGCCGTCCTTGACATCGAGTATCTTGTTAGTATATTATTCAAGTCATCTGAAGCTATAGTTTCACAAGCATTTATCGACTTCTTGCCAATCTTTACTGTTGGACAAGTTATTAAAGTTTATACGTTTGGGCTCCCTGTGTCAAAATGAGCCTCCATCCTGATTGGTCAGCGGGGGCACAAGGAACCCTACAAAAACGGCCATTTTTCACCACGGAAAAGGCTCTGGAAGCTGAAATTGATAAATCAAAGTAAAACCTCGCAGAACAGGGCCGAAAATTACAAGAAAAGATTGACATTGTTTTGAAAAGTGAGAAAGGTCCAGACAAAACTATTATCGAGTCGCTAAAGGAGAGGGTCGAGATTTATCGTGAAGCACTCATTCATCTCACTGAGCTTTATGAAAACGATAAGTGGGGGAACCTAAAAGAGAACCTGGAAGACGAGTATGAGCTTCTTGGAAAAGCGAGAGCAATTCTGCAAAAACAACTAGTCAATCTAGCACCAACTTTCACTAGCCAGCGCTCGCCTAAACGTTCCCCCAGTCGTCTGAACATCGTCGAGCCTGAAAAAGCACCAAGCTTCATTAGTCAACGATTACTCACACACTCTCGCGCCTCGCAAATGTCGTCATCAAGTTCAAGTAGCTCGAGAAGAAAAGCAATTGCCGAGCTTGCTGCTGCTCAAAAGCAAGCCGAGTACGACCGGCTGATCGCAGAAAAGGAGAACCAAAGGAGAATGCGCGAAGCAGATAAAAGGAGACGGAGAGAGGAAGAGGAGGCTAAACATGAGCTCCACATGGCGCTCCTCGCAGCAGATCGCGCAAAAGCAATAGCTAGCGCTCGACTCGATGCAATCGAAAAGTGCCTTAACGAAAAAGAGGAAGAACAAGCTAGAACAGGCTTGGACGACCTTCTGGTTGAACTCGACGGACGACCCCGTACCGACCCTCAAGAAAAATGTATCACCTGGATGGATGATAGAAAGCCGTTAGCAGCATCCAAACCGGCACCCAAACAAGACTATACTCTGGAAATGCTGGAGACATTTACAACCACCAACCAGCGACTTGTCTCAGGTCTCACGAAGCAAAGCCTACCGAAGTGTCGCCCCGATGTGTTCGATGGCGAAGTTCCTCTCTTCCACCCCTGGAAGAGGGCCTTCAAGGCCATGATGGATGACGCTGACGTCACCCCAGCTCAAGAAATGAACTACTTGCGAAGCTTCACAAAATGGGATGTGCAGACGCTAGTAGACAATTGCCGCAAAAGACATCACACCGACCAAGCCGCAGTACTCAGCGAGCTCTGGAAAGAATTAGAGCAGAGATTTGGAAACACGGCAGCCATAACGAACTCGCTTCTCCAGCGCCTCAAGGAAAAGGCATTCTTCACTGAAAAAGACTTCGAAAGCCTCCAAACGTTTGCCGACCTCTGCATGGCCATTTCTAGCCAACTCGACTACCTACCTGGTTCTGTTGTGCTTAAGTTACCCTAACGTCATGCGGCCTATCGTCGAAAAACTGCCTAGTTTCCTACGATCGAGATGGGAGAAAGATATAGTTGATTATGTGGATAGACACGACGGTAGTTACCCCGGCTTCAAAGAGTTCGCTTCAATGGTCCGTCGGCAAGCCGAGAAAAAGAACAACCCCAATGTTAAAGCCAGTGGAGTGCAGAGTTATGATAACGCCGAAAGATCCGGAAGAAGAGTCAACATAGACCAACCCAACGTGAAACGCGTTTTAAAGACAACTAAGCAAACAGAGCAGAGTTACTGCAAGTTCAACAACCGTTCAGGCCACACCTTAGTTGACTGCAAGGCCATCAACGAGAAGACTTTTGATTAGAAGAACGCTTGGATACTCGAGCGAAAACTGTGTTTTCGCTGTTTTGAATCCGGTCACATTTCTAAAAACTACAAAGAAAGCATCGTTTGCGCAAAGTGTGACAGCAAACTGCATCCAACTACGCTCCACAAAGACAAAGAGAAGGGCGTCAAGACAGCCTGCACTTAGGTGTGCCAGGTGGGAGGGATGTCGTGCGCAAAGATTGTGCTCGTCGACGTCTTCTCTTCAAATGATCCTGTCAACGCGTCTACGCAACCATAGATAATCAAAGTAACGCTTCCATGATCTCGCCTCAACTCGCAGACAAGCTTAAGGTCAAAGGTCCTGCCGAAAAGGACTTTCTCTCAACCTGTAGTTGAGAAAAGATGGAGAAGCACGGACGGAGAGCGAGCGGTATTTCTATAAGATCCCATAGCAGGACATTTAAGCTTCCTAATCTCGTCGAATGCCATCAAATCCCACAAGACAAAAGCGAAATCCCAACTCCGGAAATTGCTAAGCGCTTCGAGCACCTGAAAAGCATCGCCTCGGAAATACCTCCACTTGATCAGCATGAAAAGGTCCACTTGCTCATTGGAAGAGATGCACCAGAGTTTCTTAAAGTTAGAGAGTCAAAGAACGGTCCCAAGGGAGCTCCGTGGGCCCAGAAACTAGATCTCGGATGGATTATCTCCGGACAGGTGTGCGTGGATCGAATCGGAAGACCCGTTCATCTATCGACCAAACGCACGGCTTTGAATATGGCGTCTAACGAACCCGTTCAAATTCAGGCCACTCACTGCCCCAACATGTTCAAAGTAAAAGAAACCCTCACCCAAGAAAACAAAATAAAGGAGGACATTTCTACACAAGCCCTCTTGACAACGAAGTGGACATGTCAATAGAAGACAGAAGATTTATGTCAATAATGGAGACGGCAGCACCTAAAGACCAACTAGGAGCTTCCCCTCCCATTCCGCAGCAGCAATGTATGTTTGCCTAACAACCGGGAACAAGCCAAAAACCGACTCGCTGGGCTTCTAAAGTCACTGAGACGAAAGCCCAAGATGCAGAGCGACTACCTTGGTTTCATGGGCAAGATACTGACAAAAGGTCACGCAGTTGAGCTTCCTGCCTCACGGGCCAAGTGTCGCGACGACGACGGTCACGTGTGGTACCTTCCACACTTCGGAGGATCACATAAAAAGCCCGATAAAATCCGGGTAGTCTTCGACTCCTCGGCGGAATTCCAATTGTTTCGCTGAACAAACAGCTGCTAACCGGCCTCGACCTTGCCAACAGTCTGTATGGAGTACTTCTTCGGTTCCGCGAGCACGCCACTGCTGCCATGTGCGACATCGAGCAGATGTTCCACTCCTTCAAAGTGGAACCAAAGCACAGAGACTTCCTGCGCTTGTGGTACAAGAACAACGACCCAGACAAGGAAATAATCGAATACCACATGACTGTGCATCTTTTTGGTAACGGGCCAAGTCCTGCGATTGCGGCCTACGGCCTACGGAAAACAGCAGACGATGGAGTGGAAATTCACGGCGAGGAGGCTAGAGCCTTCATTCACGAAAATTTCTATGTGGATGATTGTCTTGTATCGCGAGAGAAACCCGAAGATGTCATCAAGCTGATCAAAGCAGCTCAAGGATTTCTTATGACGGCCAACATAAGGCTGCACAAGGTCATCTCAAACTCAACGGAAGTAGTGAAGGCATTTCCCGCAGACGACAGAGCCTCCAGTGTACAAGGTCTTGATCTCAGCCATGATGTCCTCCCAGCACAACGCTCCCTCGGAGTCATCTGGAACCTAAAGAACGACTCATTTGCATTCAAGGTTCAAACCGAAGAGAAGCCATTCACTCGTCGAGGCGTCTTGTCAGTCGTTAACTCCATTTACGACCCAATCGGCCTAGCAGTACCTGTCACTCTTAAAGGGAAGCTACTTCTCCAAAGACTTGTATCTCTTGGAAAGGAAAAGAACGGGAAAGCTTTGGGCTGGGACGATCCCATTCCAGACGATCTGGCTCTTACATGGCAACAATGGAGATCATCTCTTCCAAATCTTGAGGAGGTCGAAGTACCCAGGTGTCATCACAGCATTGGTTTCGGCGATACGACCAGAGCCGAAGTACACGCATTCTCAGATGCGAGCCAGGAGGCTGTGGGAGCAGTTGTTTTCTTGCGACTTCTAAACGGAAGAGGAGAGACCAGCGTGTCTTTACTGTACGGCCAGTCTAAGGTAGCTAGCAAAGTAACCAGCATCCCACGATTGGAGTTATGCGCCGCCGTTATGGCCACACAAGTCGTCCGCAAAATCTTGAAAGAGATTCGTCTGAAGATCGACGAAGTAGCCTACTACACGGACTCGAAGGTAGTACTCGGCTACATAGAGAATGAAAGTAGAAGATTTTATGTTTACGTTGCCAACAGAGTGCAGCTTATTCGAGGCCTCTCTACGCCGCAACAATGGAGATACGTTGAAACCGACCAGAACCCAGCAGACCTTGCTACCAGAGGCATTGACGCAACCGACTAGCTGACAGCACCTGGCTGTCCGGTCCTGAGTTCCTGCGACAAAGAAACCTGCCAAAACCGGAGAAGAACGACGCAACGGAATTGTCTGGAGACGACCCGGAAGTAAGACAAGTTTCAGCAAAGTCATCGAAGGTCATAAGAATTGACTCTTCACGTTTTAACCGCTTCTCATCTTGGATTTCACTTGTTCGTGCCATAGCTTTGCTATTAAAGAAACTCAGGAGCAGAAAAGGTGCCCAAGACGAATCCCGAAGCGCAACCCTAAACCACGGCGAGGAGGGCCTACTTCGAGCTGGTGTCACCAAGCGCCGCGAAGCTGAGACAGCTGTAATTAACATCGTACAAGCCGAAGTCTTCCCTGAAGAGACCGCGATGCCGAACCTCACCGAACAGCCAGCCACCATCAATCGGAGCCCCTCGAGAGCCAAGAAGGAGTCCCTCAAGAGGTCAAAACTCTGCGACCTAGACCCCTTCAAGGATGAAGATGGTACCCTTCGCGTTGGCGGAAGATTGAGACGCTCATCATTACCCATGGCAGAAAAGCATCCAGTCATCCTGCCTAAAGATCACCACATCTCGGAGCTGATAATCCGACATTATCACCATAAAGTCCATCACCAAGGCAGGAGCATCACCCATGGAGCTGTGAGGCAAGCAGGATATTGGATAATTTCCGGCCAAAGCGCAGTTACCAAGGTCTTGGAGAAATGCGTAACCTGAAAAAGAGCACGAGGCAGACTACTGTCACAGAAAATGTCCGACTTACCAGAAGATCGTGTGGAACCAGCTCCTCCTTTCACCAACGTTGGTATAGACGTATTCGGGCCATGGCTGATAACTACTCTCAAGCTTCGAGGTGGTGCCGCAAACCCAAAGCGGTGGGGTCTACTATTCACGTGCCTCAGTTCCCGTGCGATCCACATCGAACTGCTGGAGACGATGGACGCCTGTTCCTTCATTTGTGCCCTTCGGAGATTCACAGCAATAAGAGGGCCTGTTGCAAGAATCCCCTGTGACAGAGGATCCAACTTCGTCGGCGGAAAGTCGGAACTGTCAGATTCCCTATCTGAACTTGATGTCAGGAAGATCCAAGAGCACGCATTGGATCAAGGGTGTGAATTGGTCTTCAACCCACCACATGCGTCCCACTTTGGTAGGGTTTGGGAACGGCATATCCGCACCATCCGCAGTGTTCTCAATGGAAGGTTAGCACAGATCGGGAGCTCTCAGCTCACACATGAGCTCCTATCAACACTGCATGAAATATCGGATTCACTATAGAATTAATATGATGTAAATATTAAGCAAATACCATATTTGCTTGTATTTGCCCATATTTGCGACAGTGCAAATACGATGTTCACTTTATATTTGCTATAGGTTGTGAAGATGGTGAATACCACATTTACTACACATTTCCCTTAGGGAGAAAATGTGAGGGAAATGATATATTAGCACTATATTTAACATCCATAGAAATATGTAGCAAATGTCAAATTCACTTCAGATTTGATGAGCCTCACAATGAAGTAAATGTCATATTCACTTCAGATTTGATGAGCCTAATAATGCAGCAAATGTCATATTCACTTCAGATTTGATGAGCCTAATAATACAGCAAATGTCATATTCACTTCAGATTTGATGAGCCTTATAATGCAGCAAATGTCATATTCACTTCAGATTTGATGAGCCTAATAATGCAGCAAAAGTCATATTCACTTCAGATTTGATGAGCCTCATAATGCAGCAAATGTCATATTCACTTCAGATTTGATGAGCCTCATAATGCAGCAAATGTCATATTCACTTCAGATTTGATGAGCCTCATAATGCAGCAAATGTCATATTCACTCTAGATTTGATGAGCCTTATAATGCAGCAAATTTCATATTCACTTTAGATTTGATGAGCCTAATAATGCAGCAAATTTCATATTCACTCTAGATTTGATAAGCCTTATAATGCAGCAAATTTCATATTCACTTTAGATTTGATGAGCCTCATAATGCAGCAAATTTCATATTAACCTTTGATTTGATGAGCCATGTATTGCAGCAAAAATCATATTTCATTCGAATTTGAAATGATAACATTGATAACTGATAAGGATTGAAAAAAAATTATTTAAACTTCTATGAGAAAATGTATCAGCACTCAATGAAATTCCATGTTAAACTAACTGGATTATCATAACTAAGTTTAAACTTTCGTTCATTACATAAATCCAGTTTCAGAATTCTTCTAAAATCATAAAATATTTATTATATTTATAAATATTTATATAGTATTTTATTTTTCACAGCGCCTAGAGCAGAACTGGATAAGCGCTTTATAAATTGTGAAAAATATTAATATTATTATTATTATAAAAATACCTACATTGGAACCAGCCCATTTTTTAAACCTCAAAAATTTGAAATGCCTTAAAAATTTTAATTTTAGAAAAAAAATACTATTAAAATATCAGGTACTCATTTACTGAGTGGGATAACCAGAGAGGAAAATATTTGGCTTGAGGCCAAGTCAGGTAAATGACAGATATAAATATTTTCCTTCTCTGGCCATCGTAATTTGTCATACATCAAGTATGAACTCTATTATATATAATATAGACACCCACATCTGAACAGGGCTGTACAGGTCATATCAAATGATATAATCACTTTTTCTTTAAAGTGCTACTACGACGAAAATCGCTCAAACTTGGATTCAGCTGAAACTTCCTAAAAGATACTCTTTAAAGGTCCAATAATCACTGTATGAAGTGTTTTCTCGATATTCAGGACGAAAGTATGATATTTTTACGATTATTTTTTTGGAGTCTGTGACGTCATACACTCAACATCAAACATTGCTACATATATTTCTTTGTATATAAATCCTTAATTTATTTTATTCCTGTGAAGCCCAAAGGGTAGCTAATGTGCTTATTTCACATTACGTGTGACTATAATTTATATTTTGGGGTGTTTGGGTATTTCTTTCTCCCTTTACTACTGATATTTTGATCATAAACTACAAAGAAATGTATGGAGCGATGTTCGATATTGAGTGTATGACGTCACAGACTCCAAAAAATAATCGTGAAAATATCATACTTTCGTCCTGAATATCGAGAAAACACTTCATACAGTGATTATTGGACCTTTAAAGAGTATTCTTAGGAAGTTTCAGCTGAATCCAAGTTTGAGCGATTTTCGTCGTAGTAGCACTTTAAATAATATATACAGTATGAGTGGCCGTGTTGTATCCGATATACAAACACGAGGCGTAGCCGAGTGATTGTATATCGGATACAACACGGCCACTCATACTGTAGATTGCGTATCAAACGTCTAGGTTAGTTCCTTTGTGTTTCACTAAAATTTTCAAAATTGAAGTGAATCTGGCCAAGAAAATCCAAGTTCAAGTTTATGCAAATGAAGACGAATCTATATCAGATATAAAACCTCCTTCATGTTCGTGATTTCTATTGTGTTTTCCTCATGAATTATTTATGAATTTGATAAAAATGTTTAAAAAATCACTCCACATTTTCATTGTTTAAGACCCAAGCTGGGACATTTTCTGGGGCTTTTCTGGAGGAGGTTGGGCCTTGCTTCCTTTGCATCAACATAGATTTCCCCTTTGGGGTTCTTTTCTTTGCAATTCTCCTATCCATTTTATGAAAAATATTAGAGAGCTCTGTGCTTCTCCAGTTTAATTTTTTAACTATGAGCACTTTGGATTTGGAGTGCTCATGTGGCTCATCATCTTCACTGCCAGAAGAATTTTCTACATCAGATGGATCTGACATTGATTCTTCTGATGACATATAGTCATTTGATAAAACAACTCTTATTCTGTACTTTTTTTCCTCTGGTATGGACGTGGAAGAATTCAAAGCCTTTTGCCGTTGCAGCCGTTTCTGAAAGGTAAAAGACATTTTTTCTTCATTAAAAGAGATCAACTGAGGGAGATGGGATGGGGAACACATGTCAACTAACATATCAGGGTTCCTGATCATCCAGTAAAATAAAATTTCCTGACTTTTCTCTGACCAAACACCATTTTTCAATGACCTCAGTGGACACTTATTTTATGAAAAATAATATACCGTAATTAATATCTTCTTATGGTAGCTAGACCAAAGAAGCCTAACTAAAAATTCTCAATTTAAAATGATTCATGAAATTCCTGACTTTTCACTGACTTTTAGGTAAAATGCAAAAATTCACTTATCAGAGTCAAATTTCCCTGACTTTGAACAATTTTTTTTTTGGATTTCACTGTCTTTTCCCTGACAGTGGAAACCCTGCATATCTAGTTATATAGACTGAAGACATTACACCCATAAAAAAATAGTGTCATAGTCAAATAGACACAAAAGAAAATGATTAGTGTCCACTAAGGGCAGGCAGTCTGATATCTTTTGCAAAGGTTTAATGGATTTACTCTAAATCAGGGACAATATATATAAAACCTTGAATTTGCAATTATCCAGGATAAAACTCCATGAAAAATGTGTCAAGCATGAACTAAGCAGATACACTTACTGTGTTGAGTCTGCTTCGTGTTCTTTGGGCCTTTAAATATTGCTGTGAAAGCATCTTTTTCTACATTCCGTACCTCCGTTTTTTTGTTTTAAAATGTGTCCTTATTGCAGCTGAAATCCAAAAGGAATCATTGGAGATTACTGAATCCCTGAAAGGTGCTCTTTCTGTGGGGTTTGCTTGAACAGCACTGGTTTTGAAGGAGGTATCTAAAGAAACCAGTGAAAACCTCTTGTGGCAAGGGAGTTATAACTAATCTAAATTTAAATTACATGCTTGAGACAGTTCTGTAGCAGCACATGCTAGTCCGAACATGCCACACCAGCCTCCCCCCCCCCCCCCCCCCAATGAAATCAAACAAACCTCTTAACTGTGCTGGTGGATAGTTTTTCTCTGTGCTTTGAACACCTCTTGAAATGGCATCATTCACAGATGCATTTTCTTTGGAGTCAAAGCTGAAAGATACAATGATATAAGATAATTTATAAAACCCAGTTACTAAAAGTCCACTTTCAATAATAACAAAATCAATGGGGATTTTGCACACCTTGCGTGACATTTCAAATATTGCTTCTCTGGTCATTGCTGGAAAGAGCATCCTAAAATTAGTAAATTTTGAAATTTTGAAGGAAATACAATAAATACGGATGAAGTTATGAATTTTTAAAATTGACTTTTTTAATAAGTGTATGTGGTGGGCAACAGCTTGTACACCAAGACGATTTTCCATACATTTCTTTATAGAAAAGGTTATCTTTTTTCTGAAAAAGGGATGAAGGATCAATGATATTACACAATGAAAACTATAAAAAAAAGATTATTCCTCTACCGTTTTTCAAAATCCAAAAGTTTTACGCTGCCATTTCCGTTCTCCACTGACGTAGCTTCCTCCATGCTCTTGTAAACTGATCTTACAGATTCCTAAAAGGCGGGAAATAAAACAAACAACCCTAGCACGATTACAGAAGTTTGATTTAATTTATTAACATGCATACAATAAAGGAAAACCATTGAAGGACATTTGTGGTGATACATTTTTCAAGAATAATTTCAACTAGCTGTTTTCAGCTTGCAACTCAAGTTTCATAATCTCAAATACATAATCTACGTCATGTAGCTTGGTACTAGAAGGCGGGAAATAAAACAAACAGACCCTCTTTGTATAAGCCAGCGATACCACATGGCTAATTGAGAAGCGAAAACTTAACTTTGAGGTTATATATCATTACCTTACCGTCCGTTTTAGAGGCAAACGCTGTTTTTTAGCCTTTTCCGCTTCGTTGCAATTGTTTGCTAAGTTGTTCGATAGCAATCTTAGAACACGTTCATTAAATGCCCGTTGCTCCGTGATGAAGGAATCCATGGCCATTGCATTCGTAGCGCTGGTGCTCCTGGATTCCTCCATGTCTTGTTCTTCATTCCGCTGTCTTTCCACTTCCTGGTTCTCTACAACTTGCCCACTTCTGTTCGGCGTTTATTTTGGAATCGGAGAAGAACTATTCGAGCTACTGGGACTGGTCTGGTTAGAAGGCGGTGTGATTCCAATCGGTACCGGTAGCCTTCTACGAACCGACTGCGGTGTTTCTTGGTTCACACCCCCTGTAGTAGCATTTTCTCGTGCTACTGAAGCATCTCTGATTCTTCGTTGAGATTTATTCAATCCTCGAGCCATGATTTTTCTTTGATGTAGAGTTGCATACACACCAACTGTAACAGCATCCAAAGAGAATTCTATGTGAGCCTACTTTTTAAAATCGCCTCTGTTTACTTTTTATCACATGATTACACCTTATAAGGATTGCCCATCCTCAGTAAGGCGTGGGATGGCATTCCAATGTAGGCAAAATGTAGCCTCTGCTTAGTATTAAATTTTGAAGCGTAAATAATACTTATTATGAACAGAAAGCGACGATTTTGTGGTCATTGTAATGAATATCTCACTCAAAGAACATATAGGTTACATCTTTCATTATATTACGACGAAAAGAATGAAGAATGGCGTAGCCAAGGGCATCAAAGTTCTTCGGACGACGACTCCAGCACTTGTTATGACGTTGGTGAAATTCAAAGGTGTGATGATGTTTCTCCCGGTGTTCCAGAAATTCAAGACCCTAATCAAGAAAGCAATAAAGGTTTGTTTTTCGAATAAGCTTATATCGAGTGGCTGGCAACCGAAAACCATGTAAACCATGCTTCACCTTAAAATCGTTGTAAACAATTAAATATATTTTTATTTACTTATGATTATGATTATGATTATGATTATGATTATGATTATGATTATTATTATTATTATTATTATTATTATTATTATTATTTCCTCTGTATATATATTAATTTATAGCTTTTATATATCTCCCTGTTTATTTATATTTGCCCAAGTCTTGCAGTGATGGGTACCCCCCTTGCAGGACCCCCCATATGTACATGTAGAAACAATAATCACCCAGAAAAGCCATAAACTAACACACGAAACACGCTACGTGGGCCGAGGGACCTGCAATATGCACTTGTGTGTGGTGTAATCTTTGTTTGTTTTGACTGTGTCTATGTCTACTATCTCGCCATTAAAAAAATGGATATAACTAGCTAAAAACTAGTGTGAGCTGCGTTGGTGTTTCTAATGAGTACTCCGACGAAGGACTAGCGTCCGAAACGTCAGTAAGTTTTTTCATCTTTTCACGGTGTATAATTTACCTTTTCATCATTACTGTTTCATTAAAAAAATAGTTCTTTGCTGTTGCTGTCTGAGGATAGGTTGACTTCTCATTCAGCTTTGCGTGCTGTGGTCTTGCTTAGACTGCAAGCTATAGCCCAATGTCCTTTCTTGGAACATTTTGAATCCTTGTGGTGGGGGAGGGGGTGGGGGAGTGGGGGCGATTATTTGAGTAAGGGCTGTACATAATAAAATGTTTAATAAATCTTTTATTTGGTCTACCAAATAAAATTAATTGAAATTCAGCAATATTTTTTCTATAGGAGTAGTTATCAATGGGGAGTGGGGGCGATTATTTGAGTAAGGGCTGTACATAATAAAATGTTTGATAAATCTTCCATTTGGTCTACCAAATAAAAATAATTGAAATTCAGCAATATTTTTTCTATAGGAGCAGTTATCAATGAGCTTGAAGATGAAGACAAAAGTCTAACAGGATGTATTTTTGAAAAAGATCATAGTGAAGATTGGATGTACATGGAAAGACCTCCTGATTTTGACCTACAACCTGAGTTATGGAACTTGAATGAGCAAGATATGAATCAAGACTTTACAGAGGAGTCATTTGTCAGATCTCCCACCTTTTATCATGATGTCAGAGAGGGAAGTTCAATGCCGATCATCAAATGGATGATGATATTCTTATGCATCTGGTCATCATACTGCTGTATTTCAGATAATGCCCTGGATCTTCTGATTAGCTTCATAAGTGTTGTTCTAAAATCCATTGGTTCACTTTTCCCAGCAGCGGCTGGTTTGGCTTGCCTTTTCCCAAAATCACTGAATTTACTAAGAAGTAGCCTTGGTTTAAACAATGATCAATTTGTAAAGTATGTTGTTTGTACAAAATGTGAAACTCTTTACAAATTTGAGGAATGTTATAAAGAAAGACTTGGAAGACCTGAAATAACGAAATGTTCATTTCAACGTCAAGAAAATCATAGACAGTTGTTTCGCCGAACTCCCTGTGGTCAACCTCTCTTAAAAGAAGTGATTCTAACAAATGGTAAAAAAAGATTTTATCCATTCAAAGTGTTTTGCTACAATAGTGTCATTGAAAACTTGAAAAGGTTAATTGACAGGACAAATTTTTTAGCTAACTGTGAGCTTTGGCGAAACGAAATGTACCTCAAGTATTTTTGGCTGACATTTTTGATGGTCAAATCTGGAAAGACTTTATGTACGTTGTTGGAGAACCATTTTGGCAGCACCAAATAACTTTGCCTTTATGTTAAATGTTGATTGGTTTCAGCCATTTAAACATTCTATCTATAGTGTTGGAGCTATTTACATGGTTTTTATGAATTTACCGAGAGAAATAAGATTTAAACCTGAAAATGTAATGCTGGTGGGTGTCATACCTGGTCCACATGAACCAAGATTGACAATAAACACTTATCTCAAGCCACTTGTGGAAGAACTTAATATATTGTGGAAAGGCATACAATATAAACCCTCAGGAAGTGATGGTTCACACACATTCCGAGCTGCATTGTTATGTGTAGGTTGTGATGTACCTGCTGCTAGAAAAGTATGTGGATTCACAGGTCATGCATCAAATAATGGTTGCTCAAAGTGCAAAAAATTTTTTAGTGGTAATGTATCTGAGAGTTAACTTTTCATGCTTTGATCCTTGCCCACTTCGAACCAATGAGGAACATCGACAACAGGCAGAGGAGATTCTTAATCAAACATCATTAACTGACAGGGCTTCAAAGGAACAGCAGTATGGCACTAGATTTACAGAACTAATGATGCTACCATATTTCGATTGTGTAAGGTTTCACATCATTGATCCTATGCACAATCTCTTTACTGGAACAGCCAAACACATTATGAAAAATATTTTGTTGGATAACTCTTCTCCACTGATTGAACGAAAAACACTAGAAGAAATACAGAAGAAAATTGACAAAGTGACAGTCCCTTTTACTGTTGGCAGATTACCCAAGAAAATTCTCAACAGCTATGGTGGTTTTACAGCAGATCAATGGAAAGCATGGACAATCATTTACTCCATCTTTGCTCTTTGGGATGTTTTGCCTGAGGATGATTTAGAAGTGTGGCGGCATTTTGTTTTAGCTTGTAGCATTTTGTGTACTCCTGTCATAACTGAAACCAAAGCAAAATTGGGACACCTCTACCTCATGAATTTTTGCACAGAATATGAAAAGTTGTATGGTAAGGACAAGGTTACTCCCAATATGCATTTACATACACATATACTTCAGTGCATATTAGACTATGGTCCAGTATATTCATTTTGGCTTTTTAGTTTTGAAAGATATAATGGTATTCTTGGAGAATTTTCGACCAATCAGTGATCCGTTGAAATCCAGTTAATGAGGAAGTTTTTATCTGAACAATTTGTGAAAGCCATACCTCTACCAACATTATACAGTGATCTCATCAAACCAATTATGAGTAAAATGAATCCCATTAATACAGGAACTCTCTATTCAGCAACATGTGGTAACTCCTCAAGTTTGATCATTGAGGAAAGTCTTCTTTCACTTGGCCCAGTAAGGAAGGGATTATCTTGGACAATTGTACAACAGAAACAACATATCACTTGCTTGCCACCCATGTTTAAACACAGTATTGACATACACTATCTTCCTTATCTCAAAAAATCCTACAGCACATTTCTAGATAAAGTGAATGAATCTTCTATCACAGTCCATTGTGAAAGGATTTCTGGTATAAATGTAGCTGGTGAGCTATTTGGGTCAAGTGGAACAAGAAAGAGCAGGTCTGGGTTTATTTTAGCAGCATGGTGTGGAGTAAATGGAAGGATAGATACCTCTGGTACTAAAGTCCGACCTGGAGTAGTAACACACTTTAAAAGGCAGAATGTAGAGGTTGATGGTTGTATGGAAACCTGTATCTTGGCTGAAGTCAGATGGTTCCAAGAACACCCAAGAAGAGATGCTTTGGGAGCACCATTGCAAGTGTGGTGCAATAACCACTATGAAATAGAAGGCCCTGCAGATTTTATACCATTGCAAAGAATTCATGCTCAATTTGTACCTGCGATTCAGGTGCTTAATAATGAAAATGTTTTAGTTGTTTGCCCCTTGCCACGCAAATTGCAATGCTGATATTTTCATATCTTGTTTTAGTTACCATTAAATTTAAACATAAGGGGGGATTTTGAGGGTTCATAAAAAAATCATGCCTAATGTCAATAGATCCAATGCAGCACTTTGGGGGGAAGCTTATTGTGGGGGACAAAACAATAGAGTTCCAAATGTCATGAGATTTAATTTTTTTTCTTTTCCTTCATATCGAATTGCTTTGACTTGGCATAAAGGGGTTCATTATAACACCTAAGAATAGAGTACTTGGTGTGATGTACCATTCAGTTTTGAAATATTCATATTAGAGGAGAACACAACAATGTCTCCCTTTCTGCCAGTTTTAGGCTGTTTTGAGCAGCAGAAATGAAGGTATTTGATATTATAGCTTGGAAAAGACATATACTTTGAATTAATGATTCATTATTCTGAAAGGTATAAGAACAGTTTAGACACTTTCCTAATGTTCTTCTTTTTTCTCTTCATATTTTTGTACTCAAATTGCTAGACGATATCTGACATTGATAGGAGCTTAATCAATAGTCGTCATTATTATACCAAAAAAACAAGCATCACCATTAGAAAGAACTAACAAATTTTTATAACACTGGAAAAATGTAGTACTATCAACAGTATTCCAATATAGTTTATTAGCAATCAATATGTGTTCAGTCTGTGATGTCTGACTAGCCCAATTCAAACTTTGTAAACATATGATTGTGTAATCTACAGTATTATAACCATTATCTTTGAAGTGTGACCCTTAAATTTCAAGTGCCATTCGCCCCGACTAGCATTTCACCGACGGTGAATTCAATAACTGAAATTGAAAAGCAACAATAAATTCTCATTCTGAGGGAGATTTTAATTTTTCTTCTAATATTCAAAAGTTTTTATTATTGTTATCATTTTTATTAAAAAATAACATTATTCTAAAATTATTAATTCAGTTTCATATTTTGTATCAAGCAAGGAATGTATTGTTTATTTTTAATTTCAGTTCAATATTGACTGTTGTTGAAACTAGTCAGCGAACGACACTTCAAACTTTGAGGGTTGCACTTCAACGATAATGGTTGCAACATACTGTTCAATAAAGCTAATAACAACCAACATTTAAAATCATTGGAGCACCAACAAGCCCCCACTTAATATCTGCTCGATATTTATATTATATAGCTGAAAAAAGATAATTATGAGAAAAGCATCAAAAATATTCTTTTCATGTCTTAACTTTCAAATTGGAGGGTATTGTCCAGTCCCTCTTTTCCTAGTCTCCATTACCTAAGTTGTAAGTTGTGCACAACAAAGGAAAAACAGTCTCAGCAGTTTGAAGGAACAAGTTAAAAGTTAAAAATTGAGTAAAGAAGGGTTGTTGACAGTCTACTGTTATGTTCAAGGACTTAATTGTTCGGTGGTATTTTTTAGGAAATTCTTAGTAGCGGCCCTACATGTGACCCAGGTGTAATAGGATTTGAGAGGTATTTTTTGGCCAGGGAAGCATTGGGTGGTGTAGTTCATGATAAAAGCACTCACTGCTTTCTAATGCAACTCAGCTTCAGATCTCATAGGATTGGTTCTTCCACACCTAAAACAACAGCCAAAACTTAATACATATTTTAAATTTACAATATATTTTATGACTCCAGTATCAAGAAAACCTTGGCAAATGAAGCACGATAATTCCATCCCTTTACTTTATAGCATTCTTTGGCTATTCTCTTCAGTTTGAATGAAGTCTTGCATGTGGTTTTGTATATGTTATACACTAAATAACCAAAAGAGTATATATCATATTACAATGAATGGTCTGTACCTAGGTGAATGGATATTTTTCGAAGTAACAATATTTCTCGAAGAGATAAAATTTATGTTATGATCATCCGGGTGGATGTAATCCTTAGAAGGACTGTTTGATGTGACTGACGTTTCGACAACCTGTGCGGAAGTCATCTTGACTCACACACTTACTCTGACTCAGATGAGATGTGGTAATAAAAACTTGTTTTTCAAGAGCTTTGTCCTTTGCCTTTCGCTCAGCTTTCCATTGTTCATAGTAATTATTAGCAACATGTTCTGCAAATTTCCTTTTTTTGATTTCTCTTTCGTGCACTTTCGTGATATCTTCGTTTCTGTCTTCCAATTCATGTTTGATTTACTAGGTATCCTTTATTCGAACTCCACAGTATATACTTTTTCGTCCTTTTCCTTTTCGTTTTCGTACTAATCGCTTGAAAACGTTACTTACTGTAAATCCTTGTTCATTGTAGCTGACATTACCAAACGAGGAAACTAGCTCGTCCCGAACCAAGTCAGTAAAAACACAATCTTTGTGGTGGATATCAGTGCATTTAAACTCTTCAAACTTCAAAGATAACCTGAAGATAATCATGAACAAAAATATAAAAGGGGATTATACATATGAACAGCATATTTTTCGAAAATATTCCATTGAAGTGCAAAGAATAAGCTATATATTATAAGTTACATAATCTTTTATACCATGGTATGGCATGCATGTTAGCTTACATGTTTTAATAATATTTTCTGATATCCATTTTAAATATAGATCAACTTACCGTTCAGTTATTTTAATAATTTTCTGAATTAAAATTCAGAACGTCTCAAAACTTGCGTGTCATTAGAGGAATTTATTTAAATTCGTAAAAAGACACTCCGCGTGCTAGTTGTAGTCGACTCGGGATCGGACAATATAAAAACGATCGCAAAGGACCATGGGCAGTGGACAAACGTACCCGGACCAGGATGCTTTGCCGGCTTAGAAGCTTAAAACCTCTTGGCAGAAACAATTCAGTAAGATTTTTAACGAAAACATATCCACCAGTACGTGCTTCTGGTCCCTAAAATGTCTTGTGATATTCCTATTATATAACTTCACCTTCAGTGAATAATTGTTTTAAAATATATGATTATGCACACAAGATCGTAAAAACGTCTTTGGGTGGTTTTTTGGGTGGTGGTGAGGGGGATACTAAATCAATTATGCTTTTCATTGGTATTTATATCAAATATCATAATATTCTCTTCCTTTTCTTTTAAAAAATAAGTGCGAATTTGGAGCGAAGTTATGTATAGCTGTGTGGCAAAGGTTACGAAACATAATGGATACATATGCAAAGATATCAATTTGCATCAGTTTTACATTAAATTCACATGGACATCAAACATCATTTTTGAGTCACTTTTTCGATGAGCGCGAATTTGAGGCAAAGTTATGTGAAACTGTGAAAAACATAATCTTGGCAAAAGCTATGAAACATGATGCGAAGATATATATTTGCATCAGTTTTAAATTAAATTCACATCGACATCAAATATCATATTTAAGCCACTTTTTCAAAGAGCGCGAATTTAGAGCAAAGTTGTGTGAAACTGTGAAAAACCTGATATTAGCAAAGGCTATGAAACATGACGAAAAATGATGCAAAGATATATATTTGCATCAGTTTTTCCTTAAATTCACATTCACATCAAACATCATTTTTGAGTCACTTTTTCGATGAGCGCGAATTTGAAGCAAATATAGACCGCGAAATTCACTTCATATTTGCACCTATGGTGAATCCATTATTTCATACAGTGCAACCCTCATGGCGGAATGGACGTCTATCGTCAATTCCCGTCCTATTACAGCCATACCAACAGAAGCAGATCAGCCCCAACCCCTCAATCCATCAATGCTATTGACGGCGAAGGAGCGACCCCTCAAGCCACCGCCCGGGGACTTCACTCAAGAAGATCTGTATTCCAGAAGACGTTGGAGAAGAAGCCAGTACTTGGCCGACCAATTCTGGACCAGATGGCGCAAGGAGTACTTGCAGAATCTCCAGCGCCGAACCAAGTGGCAAGCCCTCAAGCCAAACCTGGAGGTTGATGACTTATTGATCATTAAGAATGAGGACAGCCGTAGGAACCACTGGCCACTTGGAAGGGTGACGAAAGCCATCAAGAGTGCTGATGGCCAAGCCCGAAAAGCTGAGGTACGCCGACCTGATAGAAAGATGATGCTGAGACCAATCATTGAACTGGTCTTCCTGATGTCTACCAAGCAGGACTGAGGACTGAACTCAAGATATGAACATTATCAGATGGAGTAGATAGTTTAGTTGCAGCTCATTATATACCCATCTATCCTTTTTAAATGTGCATATTTAGCGATTATGATTCTTTAGTGATTCATATTGATTTTCAGCAAGGCGTCGTATCCTTGGGCGAGGAGTGTTGTGTTTGATATTTTGTACTTCATGAGATATTAGTTCTACGTATTTCCGGTGTAATCTAATACTTTAGCGTCCTCTTTTAACTCGTGTTTAGGAGCAGATCAGATGTAAGTGTCTTGTTATTTAGCCCTCTTATTTATTTTCTTATAGCAGTCTTTTTGAGTTTACCATCGTAATTAATTGTATATTTCTTGTAGTTTTCACCGTGTGATTTATAGTAAATAAATAGTGGAGTTGGAGCCTGTTTCGTTTACGAATCTCTTACGGTCGACACTCAGCGGAAGATCACAACGGCCCGCACTGTCTTCGAGCGCTACACAAAGGATTTTAAAAAACCTCCCAAACAAATTCAGCATGGCATAGAAAAAAAAGTGTGAAGCAAAACTCAGTTACAAAAAAATATCACAAAGAACTCATCATGAATTGACATTGGAGGAAACTGGATTCTCGTAAGCGAAAATCAAAGCTGGCTTGGGGCAAGCCCTGATGGGATCAGAAAATGCAAATGTTCTGATCCCCGAGTTGTGGAAATTAAATGTCCATTTCTTGGAAGTGAGGTAGACCCGAAAGCAGCTTTTCTAACAGATAATGTAGGGGGAACCTACAATGCTGATGGTAAAATGGAGCTGAAGACGTCACATCCATACTACTTTCAAGTCCAAACTAAAATGGCTGTATCGGGACTTAAAACATGTGACTTTGTAACTTACACCAATAAACGCATACACATTGTTGAAATTGAGTTCAACAAAAAAAATTGGGATGACATAATCACTAAAGTTTCTATCTTTTATAAAAGCCTTATTGCTGCAGTTGTCATCACAATTATTGCAAGCTTCCTTCATAGAAAATGAACAAAGCAATGTGTCAGGTGATTCTAAAAAACAAACCTTTGAAAGAAGCACATCTTTCATAAAGGATGACGACAGTGGTGATGACAGTAATGATTACCAGGATGATTCAGTTAACAAAGTTCAGGAAGTTGAAATGGATGATTCAAATGTGTTGGGTGATTCAGAAAGATTCACATCTTTTATAGAAGATGATAAAGGTGGTGATGACAGCAATGATGACCAAGATGATTCAGTTAATGAAGTTCAGGATCTTGGAATGGATGATTCAAATGAGAAATCAAAGAGTGACAAATTCAACTCATCAAAATTGATAGAGTTTATGAAGAGATTAGAATCGAGAAAGACATTAGAGAATTTTATCCTTAATGGATGTGGAGAAACAAAAGTGTTTTCATTGAAAAATGTTACTTTTTAAACCATAAACACTTTGAAAAAAACTGATTAATGATGACAAAGCACAAAGTGAAATACTGGTGAGGTATACAAATGGCAGTCGATGTCATTGATGTTTTCTGCAATAAAGGAAATACCAAATGATATCTAAAGAGCAATGTAACTGATCATTATATAAATCTTACCTACCAATTTACACAGACTTATGTAATAATAAATAATAATCTCTAATTTACCTGGTCAACAATGACATTGACAATCATGTTTTCCTTATAAATAAAGTTAACTTACTTAATTCCTTTTGCCTGCAAATTACATAATTTTAATAATTACAGAATTACCTAATTTATTGTAAATTACAAAGTGCGGCACATACGAAAACAATTCTGTCCAACATGGGTTTCAAGACTAGTGGAATAACTCCTGACAGTATACGGAATTGTTTTAGTTTTAAAATGTACCTTTCAACATGTGAACGGAGTGAAGCAATTCCTCGAGTATGTGTTGTTCCCCTGACAGACAGTCTAGGCCCAAGACAAAATGCTGGAGAAATTAGCTCAATCTTGAAAGTCAGGAGGTCACGAATTAAAAAAACCTTTGTCTGCCATTACATCATCTCCTTCTTCTTAAATGTTGATTAGACCAGTGGCCTTGTAAATTTCTTTATCAGATATCATGCCAGTCCACAGAGGAGAAACAAAGGAAATGATACCATTTGGTGTGATTCCAATCAGCAATTTAGCTGTGTTCCTGTGCTTATTATTACTCCAGGTGATTTTTTGACTGGATGGCAGTTTAGGGTTCCATATATAAAGTTCAATGATTACTCTTAACTTAGGGTACCTTTTGTACCTTTGTCGCATTGCTTTTTTTATTTTATCTTTGGTTGGCCATGGTACTAAAAATGAAAGTTCCTCAGAAAGAAAAATAATCCAAGTAGGGTATATTCTGGAAACTTGAACCTCAGTAACACCAAATGTGTCTGCCAAGAATCGAACATGGAACTTTTTTCTCGTTCTGACCAATGTCAGGACAAACTCTTTCCACACTGGAAGAATCCTTTGAACACCTCGAGACTTCAGACTTCAACAGACTTCTTCCAGTACCTCAATTTTTGGGCTTTCTCTACAACAAGCTGAAAAACCAAATCAAGCCTTTCTCTTGCCAAACCTGTATATCTGTAGCAATTTTCCTTTCTGGTTGCCTGTTAAATGAATAACTTCCTTTTGAGATAACGAGTATCGTTTGTTTGGCAACCTCTATCTTCTACTCCCACATGTAATTCTTCTGGATCGACTAAACATTCACTTACACAAGGATCTTCTTCGGTCGAAAGACTCTTCAGATTCTGCCGTTTTAAGGGTAGGCCTTCGTCTGGCATTGAAGTGGACTTTCTTTTGCTATTCAACTTTCTTCCTATCGTTGTTCTTTCCTTTGGAGGAGGCCTCTTTTTGACATTTTTGTCTGGATAGCCTTTCATGTGTAGCGTTGGATTCCAACGAGTATTACAACGGTGTCCTGCCTCAAAGTGGTTTGAACACACTTTTGTAGTTGTTTTGACTTTGTAATTACCTCTTTGGATTTGGTTTTCCCAAGCGGCGATCTCTTTTTTGTTTCGAGAGAATAGATCCGTAAGACACCGACATGAGGGAGCTTTATTTGTCTCTCTGGATATAGACGGTCGTTATTACATCCAAATACTGCACAGCGATCTCCGCCAACCATAGATGCATCTCAAACCAAACTTGTGATAAATTTCTCAAAATCGTCTTACGGAATTACAACAATTTCAGTATGAGAAACTAGAAGATGATATGTAGTAGCACTTTAATACGTATATCATAAAGGCCCATTGTTTGCGCCCTGCCGATCCCATAAGCCCTTGCAAAAGTTAAACATTGTGAAGGAGGCCTGGGAACCAGCAACCTATTCATTAAGCGAATCTCAAGCAACCTAAGCAGAAAAAAACAGAATCCCAGGTCAATACAGTGAAAGATAACTGGAAAGATGCCCAAAGATACGATCAAAGGCCCCTGCAAAATGCCGGCAAATTCCGATCACGTGCTAGGCAACCATAACCACAGTCACGCAACAGATCGACGTCACGCACTAGCGAAAACAAGCAACAGAAACCCAACTCCAAGAAGTTAACATGCTGCCATTGCGAAGGAGACTTCCCTCATCGAAATGAATGACCTGCCAAAGGCCAAGAATGCCGTTCGTGCGGAAAGATAGGTCATTTTTCACGCATTTGCAAAACAAATCTGCCGAGAAACAACTGTGTACGAAATGTCACGCAAGACAACGAAGTCGACGAATACTCTGCCGAAGAAGAAGAAGAAGAAGAGGAAGAATACTCGTACACAGTCAAGCCCAAGACAAATTCAAAACTACCATCATGCAACGTTCTAATCGGAGAAACCCAAGTCAAGGTGATGATAGATTCCGGAGCTACAGTCAACCTGATTAACGAATCGACGCTCAATGCTATAAAACAGAACGTTCCACTAGAAAATGCAAAGCACAAGATATACCCTTATGACTCAAAGATTCCAATACCTGTCAAAGGCCAGATAAAGACAGATATCCAATTTCAATGCAAAAGCACAGCAACCACAGCGTTTGTAGTTCAAGGAGATGCAGAAAACCTGTTGGGTTATGACACAGCGAAGGAACTGGGTATTATTCAGATAACGGTGAATACCGTAACAAATGGCAAAGGATACAACTTAGACTCAATACTCAAGGAATTCCACTGCCTGTTCGGACCAATCAAGAAAGTCAAAGGGAAGACCATCAAGCTGCACATCGACGAACATGTCTCTCCAAAGCACCAGCCTCATCGCAGACTGCCATTTCACGTTAGAGCACATGTAGAGAAGGAACTTGAACGCCTCGAAAAGTTAGAAATCATCGAAGAAGTTCCTGGCCCCAACCTTACGAATATCAACGGATCAACTCACTTCAGAAAACTTGATCTGTCTTCGGGATATCATCAATTCGAACTAGACCCTGAAAGCAGACACATCACAACCTTCACAACGCACAAGGGTCTGAGAAGGTTCAAGCGACTTATCTTCGGAGTGAATGCAGCTTTAGAGATCTTCTAGGATTCAGATCTCGGGATTAAAAGGATGCAGAAACTTGTCTGATGACATCACCGTTTATGGAAAGGACCAGGAAAGACACGACTAGAACCTCCACGCTACACTCACCAGGCTTAAAGAAATGGATGTACGTCTTAACAAAGCAAAGTGCAAGTTCTCCCAAGCAGAAAATTCTTCTATGGTCACGTAGAAGGCATGAAACCCGATCCACTAAAGGTCGAAGCAATAACGAATGCCAACCCATCACAGAACGCAAGTGAAGTGAATCTTTCCTTGGAATGGCTCAATATGTTTCCAGATACATACAGAACTATGCTGACATCACAGCGCCTCTAGCCAAACTTACAAAGCAAGAGAAAAGATCAAAGTAGCCCTGGCTGGAAACGAAGTAATGTCCTACTTTGACCCTGACAAGAAAACCGAAGTCATCGTCAATGCAAGCCGTATAGGACTCGGAGCTATCCTTCTACAGTAAGACAAAGTTATCAGCTACGTAAGTAGAACACTGAGTGATACCGAGACACGATACTCTCAAACTGAAAGAGAAATGCTTGCTGCAGTCCGGGGAGTTGAGAAATTCCATCTATAAGTGTATGGTTCAACATTCGACATCGTCACCGACCATAAAACTCTACTAGGCATATTCCCAAGCAATATAGCAGCTTCATCTCGAATGGAAAGATGGAAAACACTTGCTCCATACAATTGCAATCTTGTTTACAGACCAGGGAGAGACAACAAAAATCCCGATAACTTCCTATGCAGGCAACCAAACACGAAGGAGCCGGATGATGACCATATCGCAGAAGACTATGTCAATTACGTTTGCAGAAACGCCATTCCAAAGGCAATGACATTACAAGAGGTCAAAGTAGAGACCAAGATCGACACAACCATGCAGACTTTGGCTCGAGCCATAGGTATAAGGAGCCAGAGCCACTTGGATACCGATACAAATACAGGAACTTTTAACGCATTCCTCGAATTCCTATTGACGGTTACAAGATTGTTAACCACCAGAGGCGACAAAATTATGGCAAGTGGCTGTCAACGAATTGTATTTTTAATCCTATATTTTGAAGGCAATTCAAAACAATATGCCTTTTCATTACGCGATATTTAATATATATAAACATTTATCGATCAATTTATAACAGTAACATTAATAATATATTCGTTATTTGTTTAAAATAGTAATGATGAAAAGGTAAATTATTTGTTTAAAATAATTTGACAAACTCGTATAGTTTATTCCTTCGAACAGGAATTTTTAAAAACATGTGCACTCAGACTGATTGTATAGAATTCGTCTGAACTGCTAAAAAAATGTTTGCTAGCTTTCAATTAATTGAAAAATTTACAGTTTCCGATATGATTTCAATGACTTAAAAACGTCCTTTCCTGCAGGTCTTCTGTCTGGACTCTTTTCTCTGCACTTTCTATAGAGAGATTGGAATTCACAAATTTGAAGTTCTTTGATTACGTATGCATTTTTGAAGATACAACCAAGAGAGGAAATGTCACTGGCCTTAATATTTTCTGACTCTGGGGCAAGATGTTTTGGTTTGCTGGCGTTGTTGGAGGTCTTGGGGCTATCGGTAACAAACGAAGCCTTGCCGAAATCAATAACAATAGGTCTGATACCCTCATCAGTTTTATGTAATACAACATTATTTGATTTCAAATCATTGTGTATTACACCGACTGCATGCATATAGCAAATCGCCTTCGTCACCTGGTCCAAGATTTCAATCCATCTGTTGCGAATATTGGTCGTAACAAATCGCTTGTCAAATGCCTCTAAAAGATTAATGGCGAACCATCAACACTATAGAGAGGCAATACGATTTTATATGGATGCCTGGTAAAGTCAGTTCCAACTAGGTAAGGCAGATTTGGATGTCTGAGGAAGTGCAGGAAATGTGCCTCAGTTTGTGCCATTTGTAGAGTTGTCTTTTTGTCAAGCTCTTTCATCACGACGTCTTGGCAGCCAAATTTTCCTGTAAAAACTGTACCATAGGACCCTTTGCCTATTTTCCGGCCGACCTTAAGTTCCCACGGTCGAACAGAGGGCAACCGTTCAAGTGACTTTTTGCGGAGATCCCTTTCTTTTTCCAATAAAACTTCTAAGTGTTCTATTTTGTTCTTCATTTTTTCTCTTCATCTCCTCTTTAAGTTGTTCAAGCTCTTGTTTGGCATTCGTCGTTTCATCAGCGGATGATTGAACGCGGTCGGCTTCCTTTTTTTTTGTCTTGTCATTCGCCTTTCTTCTCTTCTTCTTTTTCTTCTTTCGTGCACACGTCTTCGTGCTCCTCTTCTTTTAGCATCCTCCTCTAGATTTTGATCGCTATCCATGTGTGTTTCCTAAGTAATAAAGTGTAAGCCGGCCGGTTTCCACTGCTGCAAATTTAGAATAAATTAACTTTTAAACTTTGTGCTCTTACTAAGAAGTGTCAGAATACAGGAAATCACACTAAAGGTATAATTACGCCCTGTGCACTGAAGATAATATAACCTCTGGTCCGCCGCATAGATGAATCCCTTCATCCAGAACTCCCAGGTACGTTGAATAGCGCAGTCAGTGTTTTATCATTTGGGACATTAAGGGGGAAAAACACTTAGTTTTTAGTCGAATTCAGTCGGCTTATCGAACTGCCGGAAAAGGCAATCGCAAATATCAAGCAATTAAACCAGAGTTAGGTTTTTAAATTTTTGAAAGTTTTTGAAAAACTTATTTTTCTTATTTCATTAGGAAAATGGATTACTTTAAACATCTGGCAAGTGAAGCCAGCTTTTCTAAGCCAATTGATAACAGACATGAAGGCACTACCAGACAATGTAAGAAACGCATCCCACAAGAAAAAACCCTTCTATAGGAAATCTGCGCGAAGAATTTCTTATAAAGTTTACGACCTTGGCATGGTTCAGGCAGCACTCGCACAGCAAAATGCCACCGCTTTGAAGGCCGAAGTTCGCTATGCTTCTGATAAGGAACTCATTCGTCAGCCAGCAAGTGATGCAGCTTCATTGCTCGCAGCTGCAGAACAACGAGCATTTGTGAGATCAGTTCAAGCCGTTGCCAATGAAACACCTTCGCAAAAGTGCTCTATTGTAGTGAAAGGATCATGTGGGAGGATCTCTAGAGAGTTCGAACTGATTTGGTGGCCAGATTTATATAGGCTCAGTGGTTTAGGAAAACTAGATATTAGGTTTTACCTAGAAAAAACATCATTATAGTTTTTGCATTACTTCTTTTCGTTAAAGCATTTGGCTGACCCTCATTATCCTATATACACGTTATTGTAGTTATACACCCGATACCAAAGAAATTCCTTACATCTTTCAACTTTGGTTTTTCGTAAGATCAAATGAATAAATTAAAGATGTGAAAAATTATTTTCAGTCTCCGATGCATTTTGTGTTTATTATCATAATAAAATACATACCTAATCCAGTTGCCTAACACTTACAATATTTACTCACATACTTTCAAGCAAAGATTTGAGAAACGGTTTACTAACGGCTTTTGCCTATCAATGCATTCAAGAGCAACCCGATATGTAATACGGCTCAAGAATACTAACATCAAACTACTAGTGGCTACACTGCACCCTATTGTCGAACCAAAGCTTACGGTTTTAAACTTGTATATGTGGAAAATCAGTTTGCTTTATATAGAATGTCCAATTAAAGCCGCTTGAATTCGGTTCGGACTACACCGTTCGAACACTTAGTTATATTTGTCACTATGTCCCGCAAGCTTAGAGACTTGCTAAAGCATCTCGGAACAAAAAAAACATTCAATGTAAATGAAATTGAGTTATATTAGTGTGGAAGTATGTAGGTTTCATTTTATATAATAGGCCTAATTTGTTTCTTCTACGATTTGCCGATTAAATTTCAAAGCTTTCGAGCCTCTCCATCACCCCGTTCTTCTTGTAACTGAAGTTTGTACTCATTATTATGTGATGATTAGCCGAAGTCTCAAAGTTGAGTCTGGAAAATGAAATGACGAAACGTAGAAGAAACAAATCCTTTTTATGTGAATGTAAATTTGGTGTAAACAGGGCCGTAGCCACCGGAACGGTTGGTCCGGTTTCAATCGGACCAACTTTTGGTGAAAAAATATAAGAAAATATTTTTAAAATGTAAGAAAAACTCAAAAACTTAGAAAACCGAACCAATCACAAATTTGTAGCTAAGGCCCTGGTAAAAGCCGTGAGGTAAAACATTTACACCATGGATTTTATACCACGAAAATGACGTCGACTTGGTTATCACGTCATAACCACGCGTCAGGTGGTATGAACTAACCAATCACAAAATCAGAATTTGTACAATGTATGAAAATTGAATATTAAAATCCCGTACGTCACACTTTCTATGAAGTTATCTCTATATATGCTATAACCTGATTGTGTTTGACCACTCTACAATTTGAAGCATTAACCTCTTACGGTAGAGTCTTGAGTCTTTGAAACTCCAACACTTCTTTGGGAAATTTCCTGATCCTGAGTCTTCTACGAAATGTTTGGCAGCCAATATAACCCCTATCCCACAGCTGCCACATCCTGAGGAACCATCCATCGGCTGGCGAGGCATGCCAAATCGGCGGAACGGACGATTGAAGTTGTGACTCCAGGAAAACAAAAGCGATTCTCCTGGAAATGTTCGCTGTAAGGCTTCCAAAATAGCTTTAACTAAGCTACTCGGTGGTGGACGGTACTTCAGCCCATCGTCAAAGTAACAAATTCTAGAGGAGATATCAATCACTAACAAACCCCAGTGACATCCAGACATATGAATGGGGAGAAGTACATAACACAGTTCACTTGGTACACAATCAGTTGCACACTTCTTTATGACCTTATCAACTTGCTTCTGATTGTTTGCTCGACGAACAATATCATTAAAGTAAGAAGGAATAGAAATAACATACTTGGCTTTGCCTAAAGTATCTCTGTATTTTGACAGCATGTAATCAATAGTGAAATTATCAATGTATCTTTCTTCTGCAAAATAAGTCAGTGATGTTACGGTGACTGCAAATTCGTCAAATACGGCGATGTGTTTTTCTGGCGAGTTATTGACAAGAATATTGAACAATTCAGCTTTTTCACTGGGTTTTAAGCCATCGTTATTTTGTTCCAGTCACCTTTTCTCTGCTTCAACTTCTTGTCTTGTCTGCGAAATCAGACTCAGCCTTTCTAGAGTTCGGAGACCGTGTTCGTTAAACACTCCTAGATGTCCAATGGTAACACCTTTCTGGCCTACTGATATTGTTAAATTCGATGCTCCGTTCCGCAATATCTGCAAAGCTTTCCTTACTATGTTCTCAGACGGTCGGCTACGCAAATTCAGTGGGTTTGTTGCTGTATATGGAGGGCAAGTAATTGATAAACAGGACTCGTTTATGGCTGTGTCGACTCGTTGTACCCTACATGCTGCCATGTCTGCACGAGTTGCACAGTTTCTTAAAGCTTTTCTGAGTTCATCAGCGTCGTTCCTGTTAGACATAAGGAACCATTGATGGTGGACTCGAGAAGCTAGTGTTAGACGCAGGAGTACTGGGCGTTGATGGTGGACTCGAGAAGCTAGTGTTAGACGCAGGAGTACTGGGCGTTGATGGTGGACTCGAGGAGCTAGTGTTGGACGCAGGAGTACTGGGCGTTGATGGTGGACTCGAGAAGATAGTGTTAGACGCAGGAGTACTGGGCGTTGATGGTGGACTCGAGAAGCTAGTGTTAGACGCAGGAGTACTGGGCGTTGATGGTGGACTCGAGGAGCTAGTGTTAGACGCAGGAGTACTGGGCGTTGATGGTGGACTCGAGGAGACAAACTAAACACCGAGTTGAGAGCCGAGTTGAGAGCCGAGTTGGGAGCCGAGTTGGGAGCCGAGTTAGGAGCCGAGTTATTTAAAAATTTAAATTAATTTTTTTGGGAATTATTTAGTATAATCATCATCTTTATTGAAATTAATTTTTGAAAAACTATAATTATAATCTTTTTAGGAACATAAACAAATTATTTGAAAAAAAATGTTTGTTTGCGTTATCACTATGGTTCGGCAACTGCTGCAACTGCTGATCAGTAATTATGCATAGAAAAATACAGTACAGCTAGATGCATGCACAAACATTAACTCGATGTGTATATCTTATAAAACAATAATGTCAATAAAAAACGCGATAAAGTTCTATACAGTAGTAAAGATCACATTATATGACTTTATACGCCTTAAGTGCAGAATTTCGAGAACTTGCTGTCATTATTACTAGTTTATAATGTATAAATTCCGCACTTAAGGAGTATACATGTTGATGTCCATGAGGAACTCCTCTTGAAATGCATCTAACATTAACCCAGGAGCACAGTGTATCATAGATGGAGATATGTAAGGATGACGTGCTCTTACACACTCTCACAGACAGTGGTAGTAGCGGTTGCTTTCTGTGGATATATGCTTCACTCCATTCTTCATATAAACATCCTTCTCCAAGTGTTGGATTACTAATCCAAGAAAAGGTGGTCCCATTGGATCCCGGAAGTAATACGGGCAACCTGCACACTTCTTAACTCGGTTTGTGATGCTGGTTATCATAAAAGGATGGCTATTATGCCATGGCTGACGATAACCACCAGTGCTTTGAAAGCTGGAAACAGGCTGTCCTTGGTTAGAGGTACTGGGACCAAGAGTTCGTGAGACCATGTTGATGCCATGGTTGGAGGAACTGAGTCCATTAGAGGTACTGGGACCAAGAGTTCGTGAGACCATGTTGATGCCATGGTTGGAGGAGCTGAGTCCATTAGAGGTACTTGGACCAAGAGTTCGTGAGACCATGTTGATGCCATGGTTGGAGGAGCTGAGTCCATTAGAGGTACTTGGACCAAGAGTCTGTGTGACCATGTTGACGTCATTGCTGGAGGAACTGAGTCCATTAGAGGTACTGGGACCAAGAGTTCGTGAGACCATGTTGATGCCATGGTTGGAGGAGCTGAGTCCATTAGAGGTACTTGGACCAAGAGTCTGTGTGACCATGTTGACGTCATGGCTGGAGGAGCTGAGTCCATTAGAGGTACTGGGACCAAGAGTTCGTGAGGCCATGTTGATGCCATGGTTGGAGGAGCTGAGTCCATTAGAGGTACTGGGACCAAGAGTTTGTGTGACCATGTTGACGTCATGGTTGGAGGAGCTGAGTCCATCAGAGGTACTGGGACTGTGGGTGGTGGTAGGATTTTGGTTGCTGCACATGTGGTGCAACAATTGTTTAAGACTTGCCTTTGTATGCACCTTTTGATGTAGAGTTGTGTCCTGCTCTTGTACATTCAGTACTTTCAGCATCACCCACACCACATGGTGGCAGATGTCCCCTCCTGCGGCAAAAGAGCAATCACACTCAACAGTTTCTCCGATGTGGACAAGTCTGGTCTTGTGACTTTGCTCAACCTCGAACACTTTATGGTAATCACTAATGTGGTGAACATTCTTTAACATGATATTGGCATATTTTGCCTTCTTAAGCGATTCATGAAATGCTTTACTACGCGTCTTCCTTTTTCGGTGGGTGCTGCGAATATGGGGTGTCTGTCCACCCCCATCATCATTGTCATCATCAGAGCCACTCAGATCGTCAACAATGCTTTGCATACTAACAGCCCTTTGTTTGACTCTATGGGATGACCTTTCTTCAATGTGTGTCCCTGCTTTGTATGCTTCTGTATTCAAATTGTTACTGCCGAGATCCTTGGCGAACTGGCTTGCTCTATCCAATTGCCTTCTCAATGTGGCCATGTCTTTTTGCCTTTGGTTATGGCAATTACCCCCAGAGTAGGACCCTTCCTCAAACCTTTCAAACAAAAACAAAAGCACAACATTATTTACTTACTTCAACTGCATTGAGGTGAGTTGGGATCTTAAAACAAGTAATGTACAATGTTTTACAAAACCTTCAATGTTACGAAGCTCAATTTCATAAAAATTAGATTTTGGTATTTTTCAGTATAAACCAAAGAACCAAAATTTTATCATTGATTTGTTTTGACAGTTATAATATCACATATAATAAGCTCAACAGCCCTCATCTGCCACGCCCACCATACTATCATACATTTTGGAATCTTTTTATGATAAGCTTTAATTTGATATATGATAGCTTTTGTCCCCCATTCCCCCAAGTGATACTAATATGTCCACTGGTTCATGCACTTATAAAAAAGTAAATAAAACTCATGGAAACTCATGATCAGTGAGTTTGGCACACTATAGTCACTAGTGCTTATATCACTCAACCACACTTTATTTATGTCCATACCTTTTTAACTTTGCCTTCAAAAGGGCACTCTCAACAATGTGATCCTCTGCTACTCTTGACAGCGAATCCCTCTTGGCTCCACGCACTGCATTGCGTGAATGGCCCACTTCTGCCATGTTGGTATTTGGTGCATCTGGTCCTTTAAATGCTCTGAACACATGGAATCTGCAATAGAAATATTACCAAAGTATTTAACATATATCAAAACATGTGTATATCCACAAAAAATGTGTGCAGTTTCATGACTTTTTCAGATCATTACTCGCTAAGCTTAGCTATGCTCAAGGTGGACATCTCAATTAAAAAAAGCACATTACAGAGACATCAATAAAAGTCTATGTACCTTCTTGCATGCCAGAAGTTGTTAAACCAATTCTTAATATGCTTTCTCTTATCTTTTTCCTTGGCCCAGTCCATCAGAGTGCGGCGCTTCACTTCATATGCAGTTGGTGTTTCTGCACAGTAAATAGCATGAACCATTTCCAGAAATTCCGCTTTTGATCGTGGACTCCAAGTACCCTTAGAAACCTTGTGAGCACAATCATACAAGTGAACCTCACAAGACTTTGACCTCTCAAGCAATTCTTCCTTGAGCATTATCTGAATACTTGCACGATTTCCACCATGCTCATCGCTGACAATTCCATGCGGATCGAAAATATACTGAGCATTGCCAGTGAATTCTGTTAAGGCCTAAAACAAAGAAAACAAAATCCCTTAATAAACAATCATTTCACAAAAATTATTCTACATTATTAAACTCATCAACAATGCATAAGCTACCAGTCCAAGCAGGATTTCCCAATTTGGTCACATGCATGACCTTTATACCCCGACAATTAATTCCAGATATAAACAGAATGATTAAGGGTCATAGTACTTTAAAGGGTTAGAAGATAATGTGTGGCCTTTCGTGAAGGGGTCCAAATTAGTGTCACTATAAAAACTCAAATTATGCAGGAATGTTTGGGCAGGTTGTATAAGTTTGAAGAAAATGGTAGATTGCGCTGAACAATATGCAGTTTGTGTTAAAAAACTTACACTATTCAGGTGACTCCAAAATTCACAAAGGGTTTCTTTACTTTCTGTGTCGCAATCCATACTTGCAAGAGTTACCATCTCTTTAAGTGTAGGATGTTGCACACTTAGATTGATGGTTTTCATTCCTAACACTTTATCATGCTCTGCATCCAAATAGCAAAACTCCTTAGCAAGGGGATGCATACCATCTCGTTGCATTAATGCAGCAACTTCAATACGCTCCTTGCTAGTGCGAAACACATACGTCAATTTGTTTTTGCTCAATCGGCCATCTTGGACAGCCCACAATAAATATTTATCATGTTTGTCACTTTCTGATTTGATTTTTGCTAGTGCCTCAAATGAATGACCAGCTGGATTAATTTCCTTCATAACTTGCTGCTTTACATTTTGGATATCTTTGAGCTTTGCCATCTTTGATGCATTGTCATACACTTCAGTAACAGACTTGCCCTCTTTTAGCATTTTACGTAGACTTTCATAAGGAAACTGACATGGTTTAGCTGAATTATTTGCTTTGAAGAACTCTGCAGCTTCTTTCCTGATTGATGGGGTTATCTTCTTTGCGATACATGTATGGTTTCCATAATGGTATACATTGACAAAGGCATCATTAAACTCCCAAACCTTCTTGGCAAGACACGGAATTCTATTGGCTACATACCCACAACATGCACAATTCACATTTTCTCCTTGTCTTTCAAAGTTAACTTTGTTGTTCTTTGTAAATGAGTGCTTGTATGGGCATTTCTCGTTGACACATTCATATGTTCCGCTGCATGATGCTATACGACGTACTCCTTGAAAGTTGGATCTGTTAGATGTTATCCAAGAACACCAGGGTCTGCCATCAACTGTGCTTTTCATCATGGCATTTTTGTCGTACTGGAGTTTATAGCAACAAGTCCCATCAATGTCATGTGGCAATGTAGTAACTTCCTGCATATCACAACCTGCCCAAATTTCTGGGGTCAACTTTTTTCGTGTCCTGTAATGTAAATATAAATTATTATTACACTAGCTTTTTATTGATACCAGTTGTATAGACTTTCCTGTGGTTAAATTAAAAACAGTCTTTTCACTCCTACTACAGTAATTTTCCAATTGGCACTACTGTGTATGCACGTCTGTCAAAGAATCAGTTCCAGAAATGTACAAGTCAAAATAGATAATGGTCCAATCACATTGAAGTATCATGTGAAAGTGATTGTAAAGTTAAAAAAAAAAGCTACATAATAGAGTACATAATGTAATATTTATGTAAGATGCAATTGATACTTACATATCCTTAGTTGAAGTGCTTTCGCCAGTATTTCGTTTAGTTGATTTCACTGTTGACATCCTAAATACATATTATTAATAGCTTCATTATACAAGTATATTGTAAACTATGTTTACCATGTAATATTAGTAATATTAGCAAAGTTTATAAGTTTTGTTACAGCTGCAAGTAAATGGCAGTGACCAGCACGCCCGGGGATGGGGGGAAGAGGGGAGGGGGGGGGGGGGGGGGGGGGCGGTGGTGGAATCCTGTACAAAACTACGAGGGATGCTTGTCATATCTCTTAGGGGTAAAAATTTGTGATTTGGTATCTTTTAGGGTCTTTTAGGGAATTTTTGAAGATCAGCATTTTCTGGTATCTCATAGGGTGCCAGAAAATAAGAGAAAGAGCGCATCCATATTTCTTAACCTGGGCGCTTTTATAAGTAAAAGTAAAATTATTTGATCTGGTAGATCGAAACTTTCGGTATATTTTAGGGGTCTTTTTGAAAATTTTCAACGAGCATCCCTGGTATTTAATATAAGCATATACATACCTTTTTTGTTTAAATTTGCACAGTTTTCTTTTTACATGCCTGTTTCTGTTGCTTATTTTTGAGAAGACAGTTTTACAATCAGGACACTGTTTGGGATCACCTTGAGAAAATAGTAATTTTCACATTAACAATGTTCATCACATTTGCATGGATTGACATTATAACTATTTATATACATGTAATGGATTTTAATGTAACATTTTTACAGCTGTCAAGATAACATTCAATAGCTAAGCTTACTTATATCATCCTCTGAATCAGATTGAGACAACTCCATATACTTTGATTCTGATAATTCTTCTAAATCTGCTAAATAATGTAAATATCAATTTTTGGTTTTTGACAACAAGAACACTTTCATTGTAAGCATTATGCTATATAATTATGTACCATTATACAGTGGATTTAATATATGTATTGTTAAACATCAACTTAAAAATAAAGCAATCAGTAGCTTACCTATATTGTCCTCTGAATCAGATTGAGGCATGCCAATATACTTTGATTCTGCTAATCCTTCTAACACTGCTATAATTATATAAATAAATATATCAATAATATATAAATATCAATTATTGGAAGACCTTATATGCAATCTAAAATATTACATACCTAAAACTTGCTTTGGCTTTTCATCCTCTTTAAATCTGCAATCATCAAGCCAATGGAACCATTTCATCAAATGGAAGTTATAGTTAATAGAGCTAAATATTAATTATATCAAATAGAGTGCACAAACTAAATCTTTGAAACCAATAGTCAAAACAAAAGCATTTAGCACAGCTAACTATGTGCTAATTGCTACTAAAGTAGCCTTGACAAGTTTATTGCAAGCACTCTATCTCAATGAAACATTTAATCCACAAAGAGAAGTTCAGAAAGAAGTGAGTCATGAAAGGCATCAATCGAATAATGTTTATATAATAATGCTATAAACAACCTATAAAGTACATCATTTTCTATAATCATTAGTCATATGTAGTATTGCCTTGTATAATAGGATTTTGTTTGAGGTTTAAATTTTGCACCGAGACAACCAACAACAACAATAAAGTGTGTTTTTCTTACCTTTGTGGATAATCTTTGATTGGAGAGTCTAGGGCACAAATTCACAAACCAATTATTAAATATATTAATATGACTCTATTAATATTTGTGCTGGGAGTACTATTATTATCATGAATATAAAAAAGGACAAGCAAAAAACAAAGGACAAGCAAAAACATGCACGAAACGATATAAACAAAACACTATACCTCATATTATAACACATTAAGAACCTACAATCAACAGCAAAATCAAATAAGAAAGTAAGAGAAGTTATTTATACTTGCCTGATATTGTGATGTACCGTGTAGATATAGGCGTTTTCACTGGAGAATCTATAAAATGGAATGACAGAATTATAAATAGCAAAATCGAATAAGAAAGTTTTCAGAAGTAGCAAGAGAAGTTATGATTTATTCTTGCCTGATATTGTGATGCACTGTGCAGCTATAGGCGTTTTCACTGGAGAATCTAAATGGAATGACAGTTTCGAGATGACAACGTGGACGCACATGACAAACATAATCAGTAAAAAGAAGGTAAAAAATCAGCAAATACACCACATAAAATAGGTTTAAAATACCTTCGATAATTATCCATTCTTCTTTCCTAAAAAAAAAGAATATAATACATTTCAATATTGTTTTTTATAAACGTTTTATCGTTGAAACATACGTGCCGTCCATGCCGTGAGATTTCGAAGCTTTCCGCTTACGATTCTCTTACACCCGAACATCTTTTTCACGAAAAAGAAATGAGCACTTACAACCTATACAGTCTTGGGACTTATTTGTAAACTTAATATATTCACGATGGCAAGTATTTTGCATGATAAAAGCAGATTCCTGAATAATTTATTTTCTTACCTCACACAGTCGCTGTCCTCCATTTTGAAACTTCGAGCCTGCGGTACACTGATCAGCAGTTAAATAACTCGGCTCCTATCGATGCTGATGAACAATAAAACCATTATTTATAAAACCATCATTCTTTCGTGTCTTGGTGGTTCTTTATGCCTCAGTGAATTCTTAGGTTTGAGATAACTAAATAGTTTCTAATTAAATACTATTAGGCACTAAATAGTTAGCAGTTGTTTCACGGATTCATAGCTTGCACTCTACTGGTCAGTCACCTAAAAGCGACAGGCATTTTTACCGGTTTCAATGTTTTTCTTGGCTTTCCTAAAGCTGTATCGCAAGGACAACATCTTTTCTGCAAAAATGTGAGTAAGAATTTGTTCACCTAGAAGAGAATGTTAGCAATATGTTACTTAAGCTGCTTTCTTACAATGAAGAATTTATCCATATAGAATCGCGGCTTGATTGTCTTCAATTTTTTTTCCCTCTCTCTTGGCCAATTCTTCGATTGCACGTTACGTCATCGCGGCCATGTTGGTGCCATTTAACAAAGGATTTCTCATTAGCACCCATTGTAAACGGCACCCCATTGGCCGCCATGCTTTTGTCTTTTTCCTCTCTTGGGAATGCTTGCAGTCCATCAATATGATAGTTCACGCTTCATAATAAATACGTATTCAACTCATTTGAGGTAGATTCTCCAGGAGAATCATGGTTAGTCGCTTTGGAGAATAACGAGCCTTGAAGCTTGTGGCAAGACTCAAATCCCTGATTTGAGTATTCTTTCATTGACCTAAACCTTCTCATAAGCATGGGAGCATGTTCGATTGAAAGATGACCATAATATCCTGTGCCAAGCGAATTTCCAAATAATTCCTGTAACATGAATCCCCATTCTTTGCACTGGAATGATAGAAAAATAAGACTGTCAATTCCTAGTTTATTCAACTGTTTTTATTGTGCCGGGTTTCAGCAAATCATGTAACTTGATTCTCAATGGGAAAAAAACTCGTAATTTTACTTTAATTTTGACCATTGCAATCTTGAGATTCTGTAATATATCTCCGCTGATCTCAGCCATTGTCCAATATGACTATACCTTGAAATCACAGTATTCACAGTATTCTTGGTTTGCAACCATTCCCTAGCCTGCACTGCATCCGGAATTTTCTGTCGTAAAGTCCGAGGACAGTAAATTGAACAAAAACACAGCAACCATTGCTGGTAGAGTAGTATAGGGAATGGGGGTTCTAGCGCAGTGACCACACGAGGATTTCCCGTTTAAAGTCACTAACCCGTGTTTGCGTAGCCCTCATTCCCTATGAGACCCCCAGGATTACCCGTGGGGGTAACAGCGCACTCGAAATATGTTTGACAACTGTTTCATAATGCCCGTAGCAACAGCTGAAACGATACCACAGGCTGCCCCAACGCCGGCTAAAGGAACCCCAACAACTATTCCAGGGCCTGTAAGCGAAGTAGCAACGCGAGTGCCCTTTAATGCTACGGACATGGATCCCGTAGTTATCGCAATTTTATGTAGCGTACTCCGGGCCCTGACGTATTTCATTCTGACGTTTTCATAGTGTTTTGCCTGCCCTTCCAAGTAAGCCAGGATTAAATTTGCTTTATTCAAGCGGAAGTTCTCGGCATTCATCTCATTGGGGCCTGTGTCCTTAGTGGTAGTGTGGTAGTTTGGAACATCTGGATACAACTGAGTTGCTGATGGTATAACATCCATTGTATATACTAATGTACGACGCTTTTGGGAATGATATTGAGGAGCAGCCACATCACGATAATCGGGATTACTGGAATTGGAGGGCCTTTAGGAAGATGTTTCCGGGTGCTGACGCCAGTAAGTTTGAAAGAAGACCCGATAGGATTTACTACAACGGCTCTAGAATGTACAGCAACGCGGACTTAACCCCTAAGCTGGTCGATCAAATAGACGATAAGCCGAAGCCTCCGAAGCCTGTTACGCCCAGTTGGTCAAATGAATTATTATTTAGTACCAGTACTTATCCGATACCTGCGGTTTCCTTTGACAAACGCCCAAGCTTGGACCAAACGTTAAACATGCGGGTTTCTAATAGTAATTCCTTTCAGTTAAAGGTGCGAGATATCTTCAAGGAAGTTCCTATAAATCACACCACAGCTAAGGAATCTCATGAATGGTTAAGTGGACCAAACATGCGATACTGGCCACAGCAATTGAACTTTGCCGTCTGGTGTGCTACTAGCGGTTGTGGTGTAAGTGCAAACCTAATAAAGAATTAAATATTTATGTTCCATTTTCACTTTACAGTACGAAGAATATTGCATGAGATGGGTGTTATTGCCCTACCAGGAGATTCTGCGTTTGATCCCAGAGATAACAAATACGACTCACCTGCCTACGACAGACTTTGTAAGGAGTTTGGAGTAGTGGGAAAAGACTTCCGATGTACTGCCGGTGACAACAATGGTCTGGGGCATATTTGGGCTTATTGGGGTATTGGAGGGCATGAACTAACCAATAAGGAAGTCCATGCATTGCGGCTACAATGGAACACAGGCTATCATAAAGTTACTTACGACAGTAGCACCTTCTTCGAACCAAATACCCAAACCACCAAGGAAGTCAGAGACGGACCTCTGTTCAAAGACGAGGGTGGTAATTACGCAGGGGCTAATCCATTGATTATCCGCATAACCAACGACGAACACACAAAGCAGTATTTAAATTTCATACCCACAAAAGGTAAATGACTAACTAAAGCCGGCCTTGCCCGTTTGAACCGCAGCATAGAGGCTTACGTGTATTCTATCCTTGGAGCTCAGGTAAACACCCGATCAAGCATAATTAGGATTACTGGCGCCGCAGAAGAAACCAGAGCCGAAGCCTTGATCTTATTCGAAAGTTCAATTTTGGAGGGCGACATTAGCAAAGGCGTGCAGCGCTACCAGCTAGCCATACAAAATTCTAAAGCAAGGTTAGACTATGCAGTAGCCCCGGGTTGTTGGCTAATGCCCAGTAACTTATCCATGAATGCTGGCTTCGTAGTAGGATACAACAACAAGCTCCGAAAGGCTACTAAGGATATGAAGTTTGGGGTGAATGACGTGAACTCTGACACTTTTGAAGGAGCTCCACACTTCGTAGAGAAGCTAAAAAAGGTACATGCAGAAAAGCCACCCGTAGAGAAACCATCAAAAAAGGTTCACGTCATGTCTGCGATACCCGAGGAATATGACCATAACTTACTCAAGGCAGGTTTAACCGCCGCAAGCATTGGTCTGAGTTATTATATATGGCGATGAACAACCCCTACGTATCCGGAATGGATTGTGTTTACACGACTTACACAGGCGAGAAAAAATACACCCAAGCATCTTGGGTTGATGTCACTGGAATGTCCGTAGATTTTAACTACTCAGGAAAGAAGCTAATCATATGTAGCATTTGTATTGGTACGGATAGTCACGCCAACGTCGGCTTTCGGTTCCTGGATGAGTATGGTATACTACAGCCCATGCGCACGAAAACGAATAACAGGGAGCCCGTACATTTTTCTGTAGAGCCCAACCCCAGTAGCGTTGAGAATCTCTCGGTTTGGACTTTTCATATGGTCGCCGATTGCCATGGGAAAGTAAAGCTGCAAATACGCGTAGACGATATGGGAAAGGTTACGGTAAATAGCATAGAGGATCAAAGAGATCAACCTTATAATCACGCTTCCATTAGCACTTTGACGGTAATGAGTTTCTAGAGGCATATTTGCTGAAATATATGAATCCACACGTAAAGGAAGATTGGTTTCCTCATTACCTGGAGGAAAAGGAGTACGTAAATGATGAATGGCAAAACACCGGATTGTGGGTAGAAGTTGGAGGATTAGGAATGATCATGTGCACCATTTGCATTTCGACGGATTATGACTGTAATGCCGGGTTTAGGATCGTTGATGAGAATAACCGCCCATTACCACCCTACAGAACAAAAAATAATACTAGGAACCCAGCTCATTTCTCGTCGGAGCTCCATACAGGGGGTATAGAAGATCAAACGCCAGTAACTTTTCACATGATAGCCAATTGTCAATATGCAAAGCTTCAAATTCGCCCCAGCGATGCTAGAAGTAGTAGTGGTAGTAATCCTTGCCCCGGTCGCCTTCGAATAAATGCTGCTCCAACGATATATACTTCGACGGATGCTATTTGGAATCATAAGCCCATCAGCACTATGAGCGCCCTGCCCTTGGTACCAAATTATCAAGGCGGCGCGAATACTATTTTTACTTATCCCCAGTCGAGGATGCCTCGAATGTCCGATAAGCCTCCAGTAATACATAAGGACAAGGTTACACCTTCATCTTCTTCAGGAGTACCACGCCGATAGCGACGACTAAGATCCAAATGTTATTCCCCTCGAACTTTAATAGTTCTCCACCGGTCCTTAGTACCAAAGAGAGAACACTACCCAGCAGCCCTGGTAAAGCGGCTGCCATCTTTTCCCCCAAGTCCGTTAGTCCTTTGCCTACTGCCCTTACGCCCGCGCCCGTAGCCTTAAGGGAGCTAAGGATCACACCTACTACGGAGGAAATGGCGACCGCGAATGCCAGCGGGATGCCATATTTCACTAGGGTTCTTTTTACCTTTTCCTTGGTGGTAAGCCCCAATTCTCTTTCCAGGTTGTCCTTTTGCGCCTGTAATTCCGTAACTTTCACCTCGAGGGCTTCTACTTCCTTTTGAGCAGCCTCCCTTTCCACTTCGGGGCGAGTTTGGTCATTGATTATTTCCTGCTGCCGCTCTATTTGCCCCTCCAAGTCTTCAATGGCTTGATTTCTTTGCCGGATTTGCTCTTCTTTAGTATTGATTTCGGTAACCAACTGCCGCCGTTCCTCCAAAGAGCCAGCTATGGTAACATGCAAGTTTTTTGCTTCTTCCTTGCTTATGCCCAGCTCTTCTCTGGCCAGATTGAAGGTCCTTTGAGCTTGGTCCCTATCGCGTAGGGCATTGTCTCTTTGTTCTCTCATTTCCATTATTTGCCGATTTTTGTCGCCCATTTCTCTTTCTTGAGCATCGAGAAGTAGTCGGTTTTGCCTCATGTAATCTGCTTCCCTTTCTGCCAACGTTTCTTGCAGCTCCTTGGCCCCTTTTTTTAACGCAGTCTTTGTGTTTAACGTCTCCAGCCGGTCTAATAGGCTTCTGGTGGCATTCTGGAAGCCTTTTAATCTCGCCACGTCACCCTTAACTTCACCATTTTCATCAAAGAGGGCCTGTGGTTTGGTCCAGCGGTTTTTGTCGGGAAATCTCAGGTCATGGACGCTTATGAGGACTTTGTTTCCGCGTTCTGTGAGCTTTATTTCGTCGGTATCAAAGCGGGAATAGCGCTGCCTTAGCTCTTGCGTTGCCAACTCTACGGTTTCCCGCGCGGCTGCTCCTTGTTCGTCTATGTTTCCAAGTTCCAAGTACTCAGGAACGGGGCCGCGGTTCTTTGATTGCCACATGCGATTTAAGGCTGCCTTGAAGCTTTTCCACCTACTGCCATACTCGTTTGCTAAGGCCGCGTCGTATATTAGGGGGTCGGTCTCCGCGCCTTTAGTCCATTCATCGAATTCTTCGTCGTTAATATCGACTTGACCTTCTTCGGTAAGGGGGTCAAAGTCTTCGACTTCCATTATATATGATAAGCTCAAAGTTAAATCCCAACGTATTACCTAAGCAGGTTGGCGGACTAAAGGCAGAACGCACCTTTCACCGGGTCACCTTTACTCCTTCTAGCGCCAAACCAGGAGAAACCCTGTACGTAGGCGTTCCCCGTCTAACGGATAACTTGGTATTGGTGCCCGGCACGTTAGCACTAAGGTTTGACCTAATGATACAGCCAGATACCGCAGACACGCGTTATGTTGTCAATAATGTGGGTAGGAACCTTGTCTATAAGATGAGAATCAAGTTCGCTGGTGAGTCCCTTTTGGACTTGAACAGATACGACCTGTACACCACGTACAAGGACTTATGGTTAACGGCGTTCGACCGTGCGCAAAGAATAGAGCAGGGAATAGCAAGCGCAGCCATACGTAATGTAAGAAGCGCAGCTTCCGGCGCCTCCGGAGAAGATGAAATAAAGGCAGCCTACGGCACCAAATATGTCATCCCATTGGACTTTGAGGTGATAACAAACCACGGTGCGTATTACCCAAGACAACTAAGTGAACTGCAGTTCGAAGTGACCTTAGCAGATACGACCAACATCCTGCAAGGAAAGGACGTAAGTTCAGCAGCCGTGCATCCATACGCTATTACCAACCTAGAGCTGCAGTACCAGACTGTGTACTCTGAAGAGATTGCTCGTAGCGCAGGCATGGAATACAGTGCTGGTAAGGCATTTCTTTACGACCACGTAGTGATGTACAAAACGTTTAGCTTTACAAGCAACGTCGAAGAGGTCATCAACCAAAGCATTAATATACCACGACGCAGTTTCACAGGACTAATGTTGCTGTTCGCAAAGACATACACCGCAGGATTGCGTGACTCCGAGTCGTTCTTTAATCCCAACATTACCAATGTCGGCGTGAATATCAACGGAGTACCCAACAAGGTTTACTCCCAAGGGATAAGACCTGAAGACATGTACCGGGAGGCAATGCAGAAGTTTGGCGATCAAATTGCCCCAAAGAAGTTCTTCACGGATAAATATGCGTTATGGATTGACATGCGCACTACTAACGATGAATCCATGCATGGTCAGGGCTTACGTCTAGTAAATACGCAGGATGGTATAACATTGGAGATCAAACGCACCAAGCATGCCAGCGACACTACTAAAATAAACTGCTACATCTTCGTGGTGTCTGACGCACAACTAAGCGTAGAAATGAATCAGCTAAAGAGCGTTGCATATTAAAATATTTCTTACGTATACCATGTTACGCATATTCGAAAACAACAATACCAAACTGCAATGCATAGTGCAAGGCGATCAACTGTACTTCAAAGCGAAGGAAGTGACTTTGGCGTTGGGCTATGAGAGCTCCAGAGATGCAATTAGGGTACACGTATCCGAAAAATACCAGAAAAAATGGATCGATCTGCAGGGGGCTGCGAATCACCGCTCCCTTACTATGCAGCCACATTTCGTGTTCATTTCTGAGCCTGGGTTGTATGAACTGATATTCAGCTCCAAACTACCCAGGGCCGTAGAGTTTCGCGATTGGGTCTTTGAGGAAGTCTTGCCAGCATTAAGGAAGACAGGTAAGTATGAAATTGAACGGCGCTTTGACAGTCCAAACAAATTGGTATTCAAGATCGAAAATGAATTTGACTTGCATAAAAAGGTGGTTGACTACATCCGTAGATTCTACCCCCAAATGCTCGTGACCCCTGGTCTAGGTGAACTGCAGGATTCAGACGGCAAACGCATAAAGTGCTGGCAGAAAGGTTACCAACGAGGACAGCCTGATCTGCTCATCTTGAATGCACACGTGCGATACCGTGGTTTCTGCGTCGAGCTGAAGAATCCAAAAGGCAGCAGGGTATTATCTGGGGATCAACGTCTACTATTAGAAAGGTATGAGCAGAATGGTTACAAGGTGTTAGTGAGTAACGACTACGACGATATCTGCAGAGCCATCGCGGAGTATGCACGAGGCATTCGCCTACCTTGTGCATATTGCTGCAAGCGCTTCAAGGCCGCGGACACTTTAAGGACGCATTACAAGATATTCCATAGGATATATGGACCAGGACAAATTCAATGAGATAAAGTTCATCCAGACACACTGGAAGGATTTGACCGTAGGGGAAATCTACGAGGTAAAGAATTACGTGGTCTTCGAAGACAACGACCGCATGCGTTTGGTGTTGAAGAATAAAAAAAGGACGTACACCCTTTGGGCGCCTGATAGGATAAGGTACGCCATAGAAGGGCAGGATGTCACGCATGTTATGAGTCGTGGTAAAAAGGATGGTAGGTGGATATTTGATATAGTTACTTGGGAGCCTGGGTCTCCTCTTCACTCGTAATTGCGTCCACTAGCGTCCGTTGGGCCTTAGGATCGGCGGCGCACCAGTGCCCCACAAAGGATGCTTCGGACAATGCACTGCCGCAATGAAGGCAGGCGTATTTTTTTCTCGTTTTAGGTTTGGGTGTTATTAAGCAGTCGTTGGACATCTCGCACGTAATACAGTACATATGTACCAATACTGATAAGGAAACCCCCAAGGAATGCTGCTGCGTAGGCTATCATATATTTAAAAAGTGTTCTCATAATGTTGAGGATAAGGTTAAATATTGGTTAAATGACCAGGAAACTATTTAAAAAGTGTTCTCATAATGTTGAGGATAAGGTTAAATATTGGTTAAACAGTTAAAGATGTGTTCCTCTTCTCTGACACATCCACAGCGGTCGCACTCTCCTCTCCATTATTCCCTTTTAGTCCATGGAACACCTTCTAAGGTATCAAAGGAAGGGAAGGCACGGCTTATCTTCCTATGGTAGTCTATTCTATTCCTTAGGTAATCATCTTAATGTTTGCAGCGACTGATAAGATCACCGCACTGGTAACAATCCACTCCTTCTAGGTCGTACTTCTTTGAAAGACATCGGTATGCTTCCTCATGTTTATTCCTATGCGTTTGTAAACGCCGACGACTACTAAGTATCTTATTACAGAAACTACACTGTCTTACTTTACAGCAAACCCCTCTCTTAAGGTGTTGCTGCATTGAGGTATTGAATTCCTTATTACAGTCCTTACAGACGATTCTACAAACGCGTTTTTCTCGATGTTGCTGCATCTTTTGAACAGTACTGAATTCCTTACCACAATCCTCACAAACCTTACTAACAGGCTTCTTTGTACAAACACCGCGATAAACGTGGTATTGCAGCTTTTGTTTGCTACTAAACACCCTCTTACACACCAAGCAGTCCATATATACTTAACCGTATCTTAGCCTCCATTTAACATCCACTTAACCAATATTTAACCTAATCCTCAACATTCTGAGGGGGGTTTTGAAATAGTTTCCAGGTCATTTAACCAATATTTAACCTTATCTTCAACATTCTACGAGGGATTTTGAAATAGTTTCCACCTTCCTTAACAACATTCTACATGGGATATTTCATAAAGTCAACTACGGACTCCTTAGCCCACGTTGCCATCGTTATCAAAGCGCCAAACCGTTCTGCGCGCTTTAGGCCAGACATTTCATCGTACAATTCCTGCACGTGCTCCTTCAGTCGTTCTATCTCCTCCCTTTGCGCCTCTATCGTGTCTGACCTCTTTTGGAGAAGGTTGACCATCTTTCCTACTGCTTCCACGGGCTCCATTATATATGAACCCAGATCACATGCCTTGTAACGCTCTGATAGTAGGACCTACCGGCTGCGGAAAGACGCAGTTCGTAGTAGAGCAGCTATTAGGGCCATTTAGATACCAATTCGACTACATAGTGCTGCTTTGCCCCACCTACGTGAATAACCGCACCTGGGAAGGCATAGGAGTAAAAGACGACTACTTCTTCGTGGATATCTTAGACCCCAACGAGTTATCTGGACATTTGAAGTTCTGGCACAAACAATTCCCTAAGAATACGCAAACCTTGCTCATATTGGATGACATCGCCTGCGGGGACGACGTAAAAAAGCGCACCTCCGAGTTGGTGAAGCTTGCCTTTAGCGGCAGACATAACAATATCAGCGTTTGGTTGCTCTCGCAGCAGCTTACCAGCGTCTCTAAGCCTTTTAGGGAAAATATAGGATCTCTCGTGGTATTTTATACTCCAAGCAAGTCCGATTTGGAAACCATCCTCTCTGACTACGGCGGTGAGATATCCAAGGAACAGTTGCACGAATACATGCGGCATCTAAAGACACACCAACATTCTAAAATGATCTTCTCTTTGAGGTTTCCGTATTCCATACAAACTTCCGATCTTTAACTCCTAATGTATATGGAGATTGAGCAGTGGTTAGATGAAGTCCCTGCGCAATTGGATGAGGGTAACCTTAAGGAGCAACTTAACATCCTAGTGTCTTCTGGGAAGTGTAAGGAAATGATAGGCAAGGAGTTGACGCATGAGCAGGTCAATAAGTTGTCAGAAGAGGAGGTAAAGAAGTTCCATAAGAGATACGAGGCCGCCCTTGGAAGTAAGACCACGAACGCAGTAGCAGACTCCGCTATTAAGCTGGCCACTAAACTGCTTCGACTTGCACTACCCATAGACGACGTGGAGGCACTTCAGAAGGACATAAGTGAGGACTATGTCATCGCCCAAGAACTTAAGATAACTTGTGGGTGGTTGTTTTTGAAGTGTGGTAAGTTAATGGCAGTCGCATCTTTGGGACTTCACGTAGCTCAGCACGTCGACTTGAAGGAGGTACTGGTGTCTTGGAAGGACTTCAAGAAGGACAGAGACGTTGAAAAGGTCTTTCAGGCAGCACTTGCCGAGGTCGACATCAAGTCACCCCAAGAACCTGGTCAAGTCACTCCAAGTACTTAGTCAAGTCACCTCAAGTACTTAGTTAAGTCGTCGTCAAGTCATCCGCAAGTCATTATCAAGTCGTCATCAAGTTACTTGTCAAGTCCTTCAAGTTCCTAATATAAGATGAGTGACACCCGAAACAAAGGCGGAGGAAACCCCTAAAATCACCCAGCCCAAAGCTCCGGGCAGAGTCGCTGCGGGGAAGAAGCTTGCTGAGATGAATAGAAAGAACAAAGCCAAAAAGGAAAAGAAGGAAGAGGAGGACGAAGGCGCATTCTCCATTAATCCTGGGTACGTCATCACGCTGGGGAATTTGGCTACCAAAAGTGGCCAAATTGAGCCCACAATATGTTGGTCAGCTGTAATACCCCACACCTAGCATAGTACTTCATGAGTTGGGAATTTGAAATGCGATGTACGTGTCGGCACTCAATTTGTGTAGGAATGAAGTATTAACATTCCTGATTCGATCAAATTCAAAATGGCTACCGTCTTCAAGAATACAGTCCTTGGTGCTCTAACTGTTGCTCAGTCTGAGCTATTGTCTCAGAGCAGTTCAGATGCTGCAAGTGTGGAGGAGGCCTTGAAAGAGCTCAAAAGTCTTTTGGAGCCCATTGCTGAGAGCCATTTCGGGGAATTGAGGTCAAAACATAAGCATCACGTTGGCCGATACTTCCCGATGCTTCAACGAATGGCTGAGCGATGGTACAAGCAATTTATGCGCCGAATGTCTTTTAGATGTGCGCCCAGAAATCCTTGGAAAGTTATTTTGGAAGTTAATCTGCCTAATGAATTATTTGCTTTGATGAGAACAGTAACTTCCAGAACAAATTACGGCTTGTACACCGGCGAGACAAAAAGAAAGAAGAAGGTTGTCCTAGCTTTTACTTCTTTTGCAAGAGTAAGAAGTCTTTTTAACAAAATAATGAACACTTCTTACTCAGATGAGGAGTTCCTCAAGAAGAATGATTTCCTCTTGAATGATTACTACAGTTGGTGACAATTCTTTCACAGTTTAAATACGACCACTCTATATCATGAAAAATTACTATAAGCAGAATATTCAGAACTATTATAGCAGTATAGATATATAGTCTTCATACAGATTGATTATCACTGAAATGTGAAATAGTTTCTAAGCTAATAAAGATGCTAATATACCTTAGCCAAATCCATTGTTTTCTACTGTTGATTTATGACTATTGCACCAAATATATCTAGTTTTGATTTCATTTGGAGATGAAAATCACTCTACTATTTATATTCTCCCACAATAATAAAGTTCAAGATCATTTTGTTTAGAAATTATGTTTTCTAATAAGATCTAAACACTGTCTATTTTTATGAATGATATTCACAAAAATTATCAAATCAGGAAGGTTAATACTTCATTCCTACACCTACTGAGTGCCCCCTACTACCTTCAAGAGCTTTTTAGTTATTTTCTTACTGGCTACAGATGAAATACTTTCTACCATTAATTCATGTTTACAATAAAAACATTTTTCATCATCAGGCATTTTCTCAAAACCACAATAGCATACCTTCTCTGTGTCTTTATGAATTCTATCTGGAATTACACTATCATTTGTTTTGTGGTATTGAAGGATTGATGGTTTTTGGAGGGGGAGCCACATTTTACTGATGTAATCATGCCTTAATACTTGAAACCACCTGAGGTTGTAGTTAGTTTGTTTAGCATAACTTGCTATTTGCATGTGCTTAGCCTCCCTGCCCTGCATAGAATTCATCCCCAGACCTGTCCCATATTTCTCAAACATCCACTGAGCATGAACTGAAACCACCTTACCAATACTCCACTCACTAGGGGATGGTGTACCTGGCTGAAAAAGAACTAGGGCAATAAAATAGTCAGAGGAACTAGACTGAAGCTTGAGAAGTTTCTCTTGATTGAAATTATACATTGAGAAGAGAGAAACTGAATCTCTTAATTTAATAGCAATAAAGACAAGTGTCAACAATCTAGCAACCAGTGCAGGGCTAGGACTATTACCTCTGATAGCATCAATTAGGTACATAAAACCATGCAAGATCAGCTGCGAGTCCTTACCGGTAAAACGATAAGAGAAATTCTTATCTTTGGGCCTGTCTTCTACCAGCCATTTTAATAGCTGTTTCTTAAGCCTTGTAGCCTTTACTTTATGTTCCATTGCATGGATGTATCTACTAATGCTACTCTGTGGAAGTTCACCTGAAAGGGAAAGCTTAGTAGGGAGGTTGCTAGTACTTAGGGCAAGTTCTAACATGTAACTATGGAGTTTTTGGACAGCATTGTTTTTTAGATGCAAAGGCTCCAGTACTGCCTTCTCACACAGTTTACCTATAGGAGGCTCAAACTCTTGCCTTGAATTATTTTCAGCAATAAACTGTGTTATTTTATTTCGAAGAGTTGAGGCAGCATATTTCTTTTTTCTAAGAGTATTTTTAAAATTAGCGACTTTTTCTACCATGTCAACCCGGTCTCTGTATTACCAGGGTTTCCACTTGTTGCCATCAGTGGTTCCAAAAGAGCCATGCAAGCTATCAAGATCATCAGTGGAAGCATTGGCAAAGCTAGAAAAAAACTTAGAAGAGTTAGATAGCTCACCATTTAGAAAAGCTAAAAACTTCATATCTGAAGGTAAAAGCTCAAAGGTAAAGGTTACATTGATCCCACATACAGAATAGCTTTTTTGTTCAATAGCAGAACATTGGGTCCCTAGCATCTTAGTATACTTAATAACTGCATCGTGGGTTTCATTGCAATTTGCCCCAAACAACAAGAAATTGTCATTTGGGCTAGCAACCCTAGGTCCTACATTCAAAAAGCTAACAAGCCATGCCATTGATTCATCCCATTTTCCAAATGGGGCCCCATCTCCACCAAGAGCAACCTTAAAGGTTCCTGGGCTCCCCCCAAACCATGTCAATTTATCTTCCTGTTTCCTATCTGAATCTGTTTTTAAATAAAATTTAGCTAACGAAAGAAGCAAATCCTCAATATCTCTATACACCCCATTTACCTTTTTATCTTGTGGCATATTCCTGCACAACATTTCATTAACAGAGAAAAGCTCGCCCACATTTATATTATTAATAATAGAGATAAGCTTTTTGTAAGGTATAATTTTAGGTATGATGTACCCAAAGCCAACATTAATTCTCTTTCTCTTTAAAAACCCTTTCTCAGTTTTTTCCCCAGTGTATGATGTGCTTAGACTTGATCGGGTTTGCTCGTACTTTCTCTTGCTCATCACACCACCGGCATACAGAAGGGCACAGGAACGTATATTGTTATCTTGGCTTTTTTCAAAGCCCTTAACAGCTGCCTTCATCTCATCACAGCACACATTTCGTAGTTTTGGTGATGAGCTGATATACCTTTTTATCTGGTCAGCTGTTCCATATTTCTCTAAGGTAGAAAACATTCCATCTAGAGCAGGTTCTCTGTTCTCGTCAGAGCCTCCATGAATTTCAGCACAAGCTAATAGTGTCTCTAATTGCCTTCTGTACCTACTTCTTTGGGGTATGTTGAGGTTTCCTTCTGCTGACAACTCTGACGGTGACTTCTTACGTGAAAATGCTGTCTTTTTAGAGAGAGAAAAAGCTGCCTCTGGGGTGGAAGGTGGTGTTGGCAACTGTAGAGAGCTTAATCTTTCTATCTTTAATGGAAGAAGGATAAAAAGATAACATATATTAGTGAATATTGTTTAGTAAATAGATCTAAAGTTAAATAGAGTAAGAGTAGAGTGCAAACACCAAAAGTGTGCAACATAACTAGTACAAAATAATACAAAGTTTTTTTCTTTTTTATTGTTTTATTGGCACTACATAGAAATTGAAAGTAGTAGTATTTGTACTCCTCAATACTAGTGTATGCATTACACATTTTTAGAAGCGCTGCTAAAAAGCAATATAAATTTGAATACAAATTTTTAAGAGCATCCTAAGCCTGATTTAATAAGAACCATTACCGTGGGACTTTGTAATATAGTGGATCTTTAATGGAGTTTTTATTGTAGTAAAAGATATTATGCAACGAAGCAAAAATCTCCATGAATATAACAATATAATAGGGCAATACTGCACCAGATAGAACTTGTCAGTGTTACATGTCAAGACAATAAGCTTACTTGCTCGTTAATTCGCCTGGCTTTATTCCTTAAAGCATTTAGTTGCTTTGATTTTGCTAAAAACTCTTCTTTTAATTCAGACCTCCTTCTAGCAAGATCACCTAAGGGAAATCGCGATTTTTGTGTAGTTATGGCCGGTCTTCGCGGTGCTCTTCGCTTCTTGCTCCCCAGCAGCCGCAGCAGCAGTGGATGTCACCTAAAAATTCACCAATTTTGTGACAAATTTTCAGTTCCAAATAAGTAACAGTCAATGTTCTCGAGGTTTGAAAAATATTAAATGGAGTCAAAAGTGTGGTTCTATGGTTTTAGTTTGTTCAAAAATCTAATAACAAAGGCAAAAAAAAAAGGACAATAAGAAGATACTCACCCTTCACATTGATGCTAGCTCCTTAGCTTTCTCTTCAAACTTTGTTCAAGGATAAAAATGCGAAAAAAACGCAAAGATATAGCAAATTTGGTACCAAATAAAAGCTCAGGAAGCGAAGAATCGATTCGCTTTTGGCGCGAACTCAGCCATACTAACTACCAGGCCTCTATGGGCCATTAAAACTACAGACATACCAGCTTTGGAATTATTTGACAATGGCCGAGGTCAATTATCTCTTCGAAAGACTGGGATCTAGTGTATATTGTTTTGGCTGATTCAGGCGTATCGATTTCCCAGCGTGCATTGGCGCATTAGGTGCTATCTTCGCAGCAGGCAGCCTCTACTTACAATGGCGGGCTGCGAAACCAAAAGTGGAACCAAGGGTAGAATTAAGGTCTGTGGAGCCTCCGCGAAGCAAAATACCCGAGATGGAATAAAACCTCCTCTCCTTGTAATATAATGTCGTCCGCATTAATGAAAACCGTCGAAGATGCAGCTATTATTACTTCTATTGTCGCAGGTATTGGTTGGGTAGGTAAGAAAGTGCTCAAAGAAAACTTTACTGAAGACCCAAACAAGAGCATTGCAGGCTTTGCTAAGATGACTGCTGCAGTAGCAGGCAGCATTGCCCTTAAGGACTACCTACAGAAGGAAAAGTACATCCCTAAGATATAAATGGCTACCTTGGTCGCAGGCGGAGTTATTGCAGCGTTAGCATTCACGGGAGCTAATTATGGTGGTCAATATTTGGATAGATTAGTTAGAGGCAACAAAAGCGATGATGAAAGAAAAAGACACGACTTGGCGCTGGAGAAATATCAGCGAGACGTGGCAGCTTGGAATGAAAAAAGACAAGCTTACAGGGATTGGTTGGATAAGAACTACCAAGACAAGATGCAGGCGGATAAGAACTTTGAAAACACAGACTACGCCTTTAAACTTTATGCGCAGGCGCACCCCGACTTTAGGATTAGCAAGCCTCAATTTAAGAATTACTACCAGCCTTCTAAGAAACAAAAAGACAATGAGCTGGTCTTCGTAGGAGTCGCAGGGCTGGCAGGAGGTGCCGCCTTAGCGTATTTAATATAATGATCGTCTTTTTGGGAAGCGATAAGATGACTTTACCACTTATTGGAATCCCCCCATCAAAGCCCATACGGTTCGGTTGGTCAGTTGCTCTTTGTACAATTCTTGGTATAATTTAATCAATGGCATGGTCACCGTGCATAAGGGGTCTAACAATTACCAAGGCGAAATGCTTCCAGATGGGCATTACACCCCTATAACGCTAGCTAAGGAGCTTTCCAAGCGCGGTTATACTCTCACCACAGGATTGCCCCATGAAATGACCCTCAAACACAATCTACCTAACGGTTTCTCAGTAACCCCAGGAAAACGTGACGCATTTGGATCTCTACTTGGAATTCAGGGTAAGGCAATTACCAACACAGCCATACCTGTGAATTGGAAAGTTGCATCCTCTTATGAAGTCTATTGCGATTTGGTCCACAGTTACAGCAATGGAAAGAAGTCTTCTCTTATGTCTAAGTTTTCACCAAAAGGTAATCCATTTGACCTGGTAGAATACACACCCATTTCTTTAAACTATGACTTGCCTTCCGATTTGGTAGAAAGCACAAATATCACCATTAAAGTGGATGGAAAGACTGTGGACTTCAACCGGACGTAAGATCAATCTCGTCTTGGAATTCATATAATGGGTCGAACTGAGGACAAACTTAAGAGGATTTACTACGGGCCTGAGGGCTATTGGAAAGGAGTGTCGGCTATCAAGAAACTCGCAGTCGCAGCCAGGGTATCCGAAGAAACGGCTAAGAATTGGTTAAAAAAACAAACACTCTGGCAGATTTATCTTCCCGTGCCCAAGTACATTCCCAGACCCAGCTTCACCGTAAATACCCCTAATGAAGTTCATCAGGCAGATTTGCTTTTCTTACCACATGACACGGTGAGAAGAAAGACCTATAGATACGCTTTGATCGTGGTTGATATCGCAAGCAGATACAAGGACGCCGAACCCATAACCAGCAAGGATTCTGGGGAAGTCGCAGAAGCCCTAAGTAGGATTTATAAGCGCGTCTTGAAATGGCCAAAGCTGCTGCAAGTGGATGCGGGGAAGGAGTTCATGGGCATGGTTACCAAAACCCTAAAAGACCACAGCACCAAGATAAGAAGAGCTGAAGCAGAGTACCACAGGGGCCAGAGCATCGTCGAAAGATTCAATAAGACCCTGGCCGAGCGTCTCTTTGGATACCAGTATTGGAAAGAGTTGGAAGATCCCTCCAAACGCAACAAGGAATGGACTCAGAGGCTTCCCCAAGTCGTCGCGGCTTTGAACAACGAGGCGGCCAGGGCTACGGGAATGAAACCCAAGGACGCCATAAAAAAGAAGCACGTGGAACACAAGTCCTACGTCAGAAGTTCGAGGGCGGTCTTCCCCCATGAAAAGAAATTAGGTAATGTCACGGTCCGATATCTCTACGGACCGGGTGAATTAGAAGGAGGCAGTAAGAGAGCTACGGATCCTAATTGGTCTTTGGAAACTTACCAGATCCGAAGCGTAATAGCTAAGAAGGGTCAGCCAATCTTGTATTATCTTCACGATGGTCCCACGCGCGGGTTCGTCAAAGAAGAGCTGCTTATTGTGTGATGTCCGAATGCTATCGTATGCACGCCGTCATCACACATCCATCGCTTACCGTCAAACGTGGACAGTGACACCTTCTCCTGCGTGACGTTATGTATCTGATGACCATAGCTGCGCAGGCTGTTCATCTTGTGCCGCTGTTCCTTGCGTGTTCGTAATACGTTCAAGTAGGACTCGTGGGTTATGTCCTTCTTAACCACGTATGTTTTTACGCCTTTGGCTTTCTTTTCTACACCGTCCAGCTTTAGCACGCTGTACATCTTTGGCTTCAAACCCACGTACTCTACTATGGGTTTTCCTAACATCTCGTCTTTCATTTTCCCTATCAGCTTTTTATTCTTTGCGCTGTAAAGGAAGTGCTCCTTTGGGTAACCGCTGGTGTCGTACTCGTCTATGTCTTCGACGCAATCCTGGTAGACGTCTTCCGTTTGCACTTCTAGAATTAGGGAGTCGGTGTCTGTGTACAAAAGGTGACACTTATCACCGTACTTTGGCTTTAGTTTGTCGTAGTAAAACTCATACATGAGCAACTTGGACAAATCCAGCACCGCAAACCCTGTGTATACGGGTTTGTTTAGAAGCAGGTTCGCCTTCTTCATATGAATCACGTAGAAGTTCAGCATTTCTACGTATCTAACGAATCCAGGCTGTGACACGTATGCTTCTGCTTCCTCTCTGGTGCTTGCTATTTTTACGCTTACGCGCTTGCGGATGTTCTCCATTGTCTTTCCAAACACGCTGTTGTTCATCAGTTTGAAGAGGTTTTTCTCGAAGTCATTCTTCGCTGCGGTACGCTTTTGCGTGTTAAAGTCAATGTAGGGGCGCATCCAGGGCTCCTGCGTGAATTTTAGGACTCTGTGGATCTTCTTTACACGCATTCCGTGTCGCACGTAAAACTGCAGGTTGCGGTAGTGGACAACGTACTTCGTTTTATCCATAAGGTTCATCGTCAGCTTCCTGTACGGTTTGTATCCAGGACACATTTGCTTCTGCAGTGGGCTTAATTGTTTAAAGGGTATCTCTATCACTTCTGGTGCTAACGGGAACTCATCGTTTGCGTCGTGCAGGTGCTCTGGGTACTCCAGATGCACTTCTAAAACGTAACCCTTGTCTTCCTCCTTTCCTACCTGCATGTAGAAGTCTATCGGCTTTACTGGATCCCATTCGAAGTCTCTCACAGGTAGGTACTGTGACATTGCCCAACCCAATTTTTGCATCCAGGTAGTAAATGTATGTAGTTGGTTTCTCGGGGTCGTGCTCTACTAAGGGGTTGTTTGCGCGGGCATAACGTCTGCTGGGTCCGCAAACGCCGCCGCGGATGCCGTCTTCCATAAACCTGTACATGTCGTACTCCGTTAGCAAATCCAGTTGCGCGTTTGTCTTCTTTAACAAAGCACTCCAGCTGAGTCCGGGAGCTGTGTAGAAATTAGCGGGATCCAATCCGTAATATTCCATTGCCATCTTTCTGAAGCTTTGGAAAACATCTGCGAGCAGCACTACGTCTGAACGTAGGTAAATGTCGTGGTAATCCCCCATGTTCTCACAGGAGTACTTTTCCCACACATTTAAGGCGTGCTGGTACTCTTCGTCCTTTATTCCAAACTCATTTAAACTGCTGTAGAATCTCTGTTTGGGTGGTAGGGGCTCTTTGAATGGATCCCAGGAATCCATGTATTCGTATGGGTAGACTCCTTTCCTTTCCGCGCCGTATTGACTGGAAATGGGAAAGTTGGTGTTATACTTTACGAGGTTTGCTAAAGAGTCAGCCATAAACTGCTGCGAATCTAATAACTTTAGCTTACCCACAGTTACGGACATGTAACGCTCTTTGTTGTTGGGTATGCATTTGACGTCGGATCCGTCTGTTCCTTGTAGTAGCAAATGGGAGTCGTACCCGCGGAGGTTGTGAAAGAACCATTTCTGGATTTACTTTGAAGTTTATATTGCATTTCCAATGAGCCGCTCCTCTGTATTTACCCGTGATGTGGCAGTGATCTCTAACCTTATCCACATAGAAGTCTTCAACGAATGCTTTATGACAATGAATGCAGTGTGTGACGGGCTTTCCCGGCTTTTCACCTTTCTTAGTATACTTCCCGCATTTAAAATGAGCTTCTCCTAGATACTTTCCATCTTCATCCCACGCTTTCTTTGCTTGTCTTCCAAACTGAAGAAGCGTATGTTGGCAAATGTGGCATTTCTTTGCCTTGTTAAAAGCCTCCTGGTTCTCTTTGGTAAATTCCATCTTCTTTGGACGTCTTAATTGTTCTCTTATCTCTTTCTCCTCTTCTCGCAATGCTTCTAGAAACTTATTAGCTGCGTTCTTACCTCGGTAAATCACAGGAGGGTTTGCTTTACCATCTGATCTGACTACTATGTAACCAAAGGAGCAGATCTCGTGTAATCCTACCTTATTCGTGGCACAACGTTTCTGCTCTTCCTTAGTTATTAACGCTTCGAAGTCTGCATATATTACGTAAGGCACCTGCATCTGCTTTTGGTGGTCTGCGTATGAGAGCTCTTTGTTGGCGGGCATCTGGATCCGTTGTGCCACTTCTTCGACTCCTCGGCATATCTCGTCATGGTTCTTTAAGGCTTTTAGGGAGGTAAATGACAGTAAACAACAGTCACAGAAGTACTTTTTACCTTTGTGCTTGGTATGTCTGTAAAAGAGTCTGCTTAGATGTTTAACCCATGAGTAGTGTCCGCCGTGGTAAAACAGGTGTACGCGTTCTCCTTTGCTCTTTGACAGGACTAACGGTACTATTGTCTGCTCTCTGACCCCGTAAACGTTAATTGCTAGATCGTTTATCTCCTCAAATATGGGAATGTCCGTCAACTGCATTGGAAACTCCACACCATCCCACTCCAAGTCATCTGTGGGATACTTACTTGTTCTACAGGGATCCTTCTCTGCTGGGTACAGCGCGGATCTTATTGCCCACATAAAGCATCGATTGTATTCATTTTTAACGTTTACAATAGCCTTCTTCCTTTCTACCCACACTGGTAGTGGTACGTAACTTCCCCCTCGTATGGGTACGTGCCTAGCCATACTTATCTCTATACCTTCAACCTCCTCCACTGTCCAACCTGATCCTTCTTTCGTGTAGTTAGACAGCGACTCCATTATTGCTTCTAAGGCTTCACTGATTGACCTATCCAAATTCGTGGATTCTAATATCACCAGTGACTTCGATCGCAGCATTGCTGTCGTCATTGCCTCGTCCTTTGATAAACTCACTTCTATCATTATACTTACTTTCAGGGCTCCTAAGTCTTCTATACCTTTTCGGAGCGTCCTTTTAACCTTCTTTTCTGACTTTCGCCAAAACTGTCTAACGTCAATCTCACCGTTCCCGGGTATTGACACCGTTTCGAAGTTGCTTTGGGATTCCATCTATATAATAGGAAATATTTTATGCTTAATTAAAAGCACTTTTTAGGTCGTCATAGTCGTACTCACAATCCTGACAATGCCAATACAATTTAACTTTTGTCTTGAACTTCTTACCACATCCGCAATCATAGCTGCTCATACATTTCTTTCTCATCTTTAAATGCTTCTTTAAGTCTGCTTCTTTCTTAAAAGTTCTCTTACAATCTTCACACTCCATATATAGACTAACATATTTAAGTGCGCTGTTACCCTCACGGGTAATCCTGGGGGGTGCGGTGCGTAAACTAACATTTTTCGAGTGCGCTGTTACCCCCACGGGTAATCCTGGGGGTCTCATAGGGAATGAGGGCTACGCAAACACGGGTTAGTGACTTTAAACGGGAAATCCTCGTGTGGTCACTGCGCTAGAACCCCCATTCCCTATACTACTGGTAGTCTTGACAAAAGAAAACCACCTTGATCATTCATGTTGCACTCTTTTATTACTCTATTGTACTCTATTCGAAAATATTAATCTTTTACATGTTAATAATAATGAATAATTATTAGGTGTAGGGGTGAGGGTAGATCAGCGGAGGTGTATCGTTTAATGATGTGATTACCTGAATATCAAACTTATCGATTTTGTCTTCCTCATCATCATCAAACTCTTCGTCACGCATTACTAACGCAATATTCTCCCAATGTTTGAAAACCTAAAACATTATGAAAAGTGTATATGTTTTATTGAAATAGCAGGAGTAAGTGATAATATGTTTGTGAACGAAAATTAAAAAAAATTCGGAATTATAAACACCAAAGAGAAGCCGCCAAAGTACCACGGAAATTCTACTATGTTAACGCCCCAACAAACGCAAGTGCCTCCAATTAACATGACATGTATGTGCTATGTGTAAAGTATAACAGGGCCTTTGTGTATGTGTATAACGTACTTCAAGATAAAAGTTAAGTTGACAGTTGGCAACAAATGCTGATACTTCATGATCAGAGACTGTGGTGTTCTTCGTAAAACTTTCCATGACGAACTTCTCCAGGTCAGATTGTCTTGACTTCCACATCGCTAATTTATCCCTGACTGTTTTCCTAACATCTAAAGAAAAAAAGAAGGCCGTGAGAGAGACAGTGCTTGCCACCCATGCCAATAGGCACATGAAGCGTTGATGTCATAACAACTTTAAGATCAACTTAAACTTTTTATAACAACACATACCTGATCGATCTAGTGGAATTTTGTCCAAGTGTGAACCAAAATCACGTACGAACACATTGCTGGTAAGGAGCTTTGAATAATACTATTGAGAGGTCAAAAAAAGGAGGGAAAATGTTAAGAGAATGCAATTTAAAAGAAAAAAATATAGCTCAAAACCCCACATCACATAAGCATCCTCCACAAAGGCCCCATTTTTCTCCAATCTCCACTCACCCCACCCCCTTCAAACCTTACACAACTCTTCTAAATAATTATACTATTTCCGACACAACAAAACAAACCCTTTTGCAATGTTGTTTGACAATGGGTGTCGTTGTCCTCTGGCCTAAAGTCCATTACATTACCGAAGCCACACGACAACTGTCTGACTGCATCTACTATCGGTTCAATATATAAGCTTGGCAAACCCCAAATTCGTCAATCGAGCATTGCATACCGTCTCATAACCACTGGTCACTCGACAAATCATAACGCAAGAAACTCTACATTCAGTCTAAAAATTATAATAATTATCATAAATACAGTATTCAGTACTTACATATACTATTATGCAGATAAAAAAATGACAAATATCATCTCCTCAGTCGGTCAGAATTTGTCTTTTAGACAATGATTAGCAAGACCTATAAAATTAAAAACGATCTTTACTGTGTTTATGACAGCACTGATTTATCAGGGTTAACTGATTCCCAGTTCAAGATCTAAGGTTATGCAATCCCCCCCCTATCCTGACCTGCATTACACAGATCAGGTGCTGATTTATCAGTCCATGAAATGGCGGATTCCCAGCTTATAAGGAAGGATATGAACAGTAAAATGTTTCTAACCAATACTTCTTTTGTAAATAATCATTACACCTCTTGTATATAAATATCACAGTAATAGGAATATGTTTCATTAAAGTCTGTCTGATGAGTGCGTTACAGTGAACATGTCTCGTTTTTAATCCAATCTTTACTATATATATATACTTATATATATATACCTGTCTTCTTCACAGTTACAGATAGCAAGGGGCAAAACACTTTTGGCACTTTGACTTGACCTATATCCCATTCGCAATAGAACGACTCCAACCATGACTTGGCATCTTCCTATAACATGATTTAAAAATAATAATTTAGTGATTTTCCAACCTGTATGTTTTTGTTTTTATTTGTTTGTTTGTATATGAGATACTCGGCTTCACCTGCTAACGGTCTGCCATCGATTTTAATGTTGAGCTCCATATCTGTATTGGCTGGATCATGCAACCTCATTTCCCTGATTGTCCACGCAACGGCAGAATCGAGATCAACTTAAAAACCTTTCAAAGGATTAGGAAGTCTCTCAATTCCCATCGCCTTTCTTGTGATAGAAAATATCATTTTTCTGATAGCCTTGATTTGATTTTTGTTGAGAAGAATCTGTGCATCGCTAAGTGTCTTTATTCGTATAAGAAAAAAATATAAAAAATATTAACAAGGCGTTCCTGGACAATTTTACGTACATATTATTTATGCAAATTATACCCATAATTTTTATAATAAAATTATATTTTTACCTTCGTCCTTCCAAGGCATGTAAGATTCAACATGGATTGCCATCCTTCATCAGGGATTCTCGCTTGAAGCTTGAAGTACAGTAGTACCCAATCAGGTACTCGTAGTGAAGCCAAGTACTTCTGATATGCTTCATCAGAAAGAAGAGTGGACAGTGCGTCCTTAACTCCTTGACTATCTATCAATGCATCAGAAATCTCAGTGATCGTATTCTGAGCTAAAGTATTGTTTTTTAAGGCTTGATTTGCTAAAACATTAGCTAATGGTTTTTGGTACTTCGTGGCAACATTCATAACTTCTTCTAGTAGCTTTCCCTCGATGCTATCGATCTTTCTTTTCTTTGTTGGTGGCTCCTTACTAGCTAATTTGTCCTCTCTAGATGCAGGGTCGGTCGCATTGTTGGAAGGGGAAATTGGCGGGAAACTCTTGTTTAAGTCCACACCATTTATAACTTCTACGATGCTTCTAATCTCCTCTTCAAGCAGCAAAGTCTTGGGGTTTTGCCTTAGTATCCCAGCAAGGACACAAAAACGTGTCCCAACTTAGACTTCTTCCTTTCTATATCCTCCTCTTTGTTGGCCTCCGTAAAAGCAGCCCCCTCAAACCTTTTTGGTGACTGACCACATATCCTGGTATTTAGTGCCCACCAGTTTTTACGAGGTTCGAGCAATATACTATAAACTCTCGTAATCAATGGTGGACGAAGCACTCTCTGATCTGAAGTCATTACAGTCATATGACTCAAGTTCCAAGACAGTATACGATTATATATTTTCAAAAATTGCGCACTTGTCAAACTTTGCTTGACACTAAGCATATATACACGGTAAAGAATATAAAACAGCAAACAACTTTATTGAATTTCAAAGTCCTGTTGACATAACCTAATGGGATGATAATTTGATCCATAGCAACGGCTTCATCATCCTGAGGTGAAAGAAAAGTAGTTCTGGTTCCTTATGAACGAAGACTGGTCAGATCCAGACAAAAATCTCAAGGAAAAACTGTCTATTTACAACGGAATCATTCTCAGAGGAAACAGAATTGTGATCCCAAGCTCACTTCAAGCAAAAGCAGTTGATCTCGCACATATCGGACACCAAGAAATTGTCAAGACTAAAGGACTGATACGAGAAAAGGTATGGTTCCCAGGAATTGATAGAATGGTTGAGAACAAAGTAAGAAACTGTCTAGCCTGTCAAGCTACAACACAAGGAAAGGTAGCATCGGAGCCAACCAAGGCAACGAAACTACCAAGACCACCTTGGAAAGAGGTCGCAATCGACTTTTGCGGACCATTCCCTTTAGGAGAATACCTAATGGTAGTCATAGATGAGTCGCTTCCTGGAAGTTGAAATACTGACATCTACCACAGCAAGAGCAGTTATTCCAAAGCTTGATGCAATCTTTTCAAGACAAGGAATTCCGGATGTTGTCAAAAATGATAACGGCCCCCCTTTTAACGGCACAGGGTTTAAAGCCTATGCAGGACACTCTGGATCCCATCACAGAAATGTCACACCCTGCTAACCAAGAGGTAATGGAGAAACTGAACGATTTATGAACGCACTTGAGAAGTGCATCAGATCTGCTCATTTGGAGAGAAAGAATTGGAAACAGGAGATGTACAGATTCCTTCGGTAATACCGAGCTACGCCACAATCTTCAACCTACACCTCCCCTAGTGAAGCGCTCAATCAGAGAAAGCCAAGGACTGAACTTCCTCAAATTACATCAACGATCATGCCAACGAGCAAGCTACAACAGAAGGATGCAGAGTCCAAATTTAAGATGACTGAGTATGCAGATAAAAGAAAACATGCAAAGGAGAACGGTGTAAAGCCGGGAGACACAGTGCTAGTACGCCTACCCAAACGAAACAAGTTGAGCACACCTTACAACCCAACACGTTCATCGTTGAAGAAAGAAAAGGGACGGTGATAGCGGCATCCAACGGCAACAAATCAATAACAAGAAACTCATCTCAGTTCAAATTAATACCCAAGTCATCTTCCACAGTACCAGCCCAATGACGAAGACGGCGAATCCATCCCTGGATCACCGGAAATGACGCACGAGAAGATAGCGCCCCTACGAGACCACCAACACCTGTGCAGAGACGTTCCAGCATTCGTTAAGTGAGACCACCTTTCAGGTTCTCAGACTAAATCGTCTACAAGTGAACATTAAGCACTGAGATGACGCAAGAACATTGTTGACATTTATTACTAATTACTAACGCAACACGTTCATGGGGATAATTAGTTGTTTGATTCAAGATAGCATTGGTTTGATAGGATGTAAGCTTTTTCCACGTAGAGAGGGATGTAATGTAGTTACGTCATTGATTATAGTCGTAATTATGTATATACATAAATTAGACACTTAAATAAATGCACGAGGAGATACAACAGGGAGAATATTGAAGCAGCTGATCCTCAAAATAGTGGGTCAAAAAGAAATGATGGAAGGATAAAGGAGGTAAAAGGAAATATTGAGTCAAGCTTCAAGCCCGTTGAACACCATGTATACTCTGTTCTTTCGATTTCAACAATTGGCCCTACGTCACTGTCCCAGCACTTGGAATACAGGTTTTCATTAAGAACAAGCCAAGCTTTAGCTGATCATGATTACTGCTAGTATTCAGTTCCTATGACAACAGATAATTGCTTAAAAGCCAAAAGGGATGAAATAACCAACAACATTCAGAGGGCAATGAGATCTAAATGCGTTACTAATAAGGACACTATGAAAAATTCATGTAAGAACGATCCAAAAGTTTATACAGCAACTATAATGAAGTTAATCAAAACACTGTTGAGTGGATGGCTATTCGCAAACATCGAATGACAGGAAGTAGATTGCCTGCTTAACTTGGACTATATGGTGAAGATAAGTTCACAAAATATTGGAAAGTGGTAAAAGAGGGATTAGATGAATTTGATGTCATGAATACGAACCTGACAAATTTCAAGCGAGGAAATAAAAATGAGAAAGAAGCCATATCTCTATTTAGCCAAATATCTAACAGTGAAACAGAAACTTGTGGTTTCTTTGAAGATCCAGATGGCAGTAATTATGGTTCTAGCCCTGATGCCCTGGCAGCTTCTCCATTTGTTTTTGGAGTCAAGACAAGAGCTGAAATAGGAGTTGGCCTACTAACAACCAAGCTTCTACATTCAACCACAATTACAGACGGAGTGTACTGGAGCTAGCTACTGTATTCTAGAATCGTATCATCCTGAAACACAGTCAGCATCATTTTTTTCTAATTAAGAAGGATGATGTTTTGATGTCTGTTATCAAAGACATCACAAACAGCATATTAAATGATAAGCCTATAAATGAATGGCCTCACACAGAAAACAAGCACTTCAAAACTTTAGGAGGAAAGGTTCTTTGTCGTATTCCAGAGTTTTCAAAGTTCATTCCAAGAGTTGAATTCTTGAAGGAAAATTAATTTGAAAATACTAACAATTATATGAACTGTACTGAAATACATTTATTTACAGCTATTTGTTTCATTAAAACAAACTCCAATGCAAAAGTTCAAATCCTTATAGATTTTTCCACTCAATAGTATTTAAGCAATAGAAAACTTTTTCCGTGTTTACATAGCCTGATAGCAACACGAGGGGAGGTTGGGAGAATTCGAGACAGTTATGCAAACCCGAGACGTAGTCGAGGGTTTGCATAACTGTCGAGAATTCTCCCAACCCCCCGAGTGTTGCTATCAGGCTATGTAAACACAGAGAAAAAAGTTTTCTATTGCTTTTATAAAATAAATACTAAGGGAAAACATTACCGCTTGCAACGAATCTTTATTTGAATTTGAATCTCAAATCAAAATACAAATTCTCCATACATCACGAACTTCGATCGTTAGCCAATCAAATTTCGTGTAATAAACGTCAAAGAGACAAATGTGAAGCGAGAAAGAATCGCTAGCTATTTTAAACATTTATCACTTCTAAAGCCTTAAAACAAAAACAAAGAAATAATCAAAGATTGAAAAGAAATCTTAATAAAATATTTCGGAATTGATTATCTTCACGAAAGTGATCAAAAGTGGATAACAAGTGTCACTGTGAAGGGAATTCTCGGTTGAAAGAAACGTGGTTTTGCTCAATTTGACAGCGAGAAAAATAAAAAGGTATAACTAGCTAAAACTAGTGTGAGCTGCGTCGGTGTTTCTAATGAAACAGTAATGATGAAAAGGTAAATTATTTTCCTCTTTTTCTTTTACTCCGACGAAGGACTAGCGTCCGAAACGTCAGTAAGTTTTTTCATCTTTTCACGGTGTATAATTTACCTTTTCATCATTACTGTAGCGAGAAAAATATGGCAGCGAAGTTGATTGTTTCGCCTTGCCTCGAGAACATATTTTGTGGAGCTGAAGAGCTATCGCTGGAAAACGTTTGAAGCTGCTGACTGTTTCCTTGAAATACTTGTATTCTTTATCGGGCGGTGCACTTAAATCATGAGAAAGCACGTCGCTAAACAACCGAAGCTGTCCTGACGGAGGACGTGTGTTGTAGCACCTGAGGGAATTCTCTTTGCGGTGACCAACGAGAGATTGTCATGATATTACGATCAGAAAGACCAGCATGAGACCATAGGGTTATCCCTGTGGCCCTGACACAAGCCAAAATTTGGAACTTCGTCTTCAGAATATATTTTTGGGGGCGTTTTATTCCTCAAAAGAAACTGTAATTTTTTTAATTTTTGAACTCGTACCGGGAAAACACGAAAGTTGTGACGTCACAACTGTGTTTACATAGCCTCATGCAAACATGGCTATCAACCAATCACAGCGTGCGTACTATTTAATTTATTTTATAAATAGCAGCAGTCTATGAAAGTTAAAATGCTATGAAATGAATACTTCTTTTGATATGACTTCACTTGTTTTTAATACAGAATTGTAAGAATGTAGTCACTAAATATATAAACTATTAGTTAGGACTGCAAGACGAGCCCCGGCCCGTTCAATCTGGTTTTGCAAGGACTTGAAGGCCTCGCCAATCGACCGCAAGTTCGCATTCTTGTGGTTTGAAGGTGTTGCAAACTTAATAATGTCCGACAGGGTATGTCAGTGAAATATGTTTATTAAATGTCAGCACTTAAATATCTTTTTGTGAACTCTATACTAAACCCGGCATATAAACATTGATTAAACAATGTACTTACAAACGAATAACGAAATGAGTACTCAGTATCTAGAATTACTCCTATTCTGTAAGACTGCCCAGCGAAACATTTATTTCTTCCGTTGAGGGTCTTTCATTTGGGTTATTTGATGTTATTTTTGTCACTGGGTTTTCAAAGGACGCTCTCAAACTTCGGCAAGAAACAGCTAACTGCAGCATTTTAGCAAACGAAAAAATATCGCTTGCAATGGTTTCTTTGACTTCTGATACGTTTCTCATCCTGCTCAATTAGCTTACGTTTACCGAAATCAATTAAAATTGGTTGATATGTTTCACCAATGGGCTGGAGAAGAACATTGTGAGAGTTGATATCGTTGTGTAGGTAGTCCCGTGCACATAGTGGAGAGGGCGACAAATATCGCGAAACACTTGAACAACTTGAGTTTTATTCATAAGTATGTTATAAATGGCTTTCTCCAGAGTTAGGTTTTCCGTGAAATTGCAGTACCAGGCAATAAGGCTCTTTGACCGAGCAAATTCGAATGATCCCCAAGTGCATGTAGTACTTTGGCCTCATGCAGCACTTCCTTTCTGCACCGCTATATTTCCGTTAAAGAATCGTTTCGCATTTTCATTTCTTTTACTGCCACTTTTATGTTGCGATAATGAGCACGATTACAGGTTCCAAAACTTCCACTTCCTACAGGGATGTCTGAACATTTCGAGAGCAATCGATAATCAACTTTTCTTACTGGTATTGACACTGAAATATTGTCATTCCTAAGGCGTTTATTATACGAAGGGCAATACTGTCGCGCTAAGTATATACGGCCTTGAAGGTTTTTGAAAGGCAGTAGATTCAATAGATGAGTTTTCCCCCTTTTTTGCCAGCGACACCATTTGTTTTCCTCTGCTGCTTTCCAAACTTTGATGATAATCTCGATCTCTCGCTTTCTGCTCTACCTGTACTATCTTTCTTGGAATTTGTATTTGAGCACGTGTTGGCTTGATATGACGTTTTTGGTCTATCGACCTTTCCTTGTTTATGATCATTATCATCATGACTTTCATTAACGTTGGCAATCAATGTGGGTATAGAAGTGGCTTTTCACGACGGTTTGTAATAAATACCAATATGCAATCAATTCATAAAAATCAAATAGAATTATATGCTAAAAGAGAGAAAAGTTCTTGAAAAAGTAGGTTTGCTCCACAAATTTTAAATCAAACGTAATGATAAACATTGGCCTACCCCTCCTCCACTCAGAAAAATTGTGTGGCGGATATGACGGAAAGTGACATGATACACAATTGCCATTGCATTTTGGTGATTTGTAATCACTGTACAAGTTATGGCCACAACGTATGTGTATAATCCAAACTTGGTTATCTATCTTTTATTGATCTCTCGTCTTACACGAAGGTCTACTTTGACCGAAACAATATTACTAATCTACTCTACACTTCTTGCACTACAACTTTTTTAAATATTCAACATGTGTTAAGAGCGACTGTCTGTAAGGATCGACCAAAATCGAATTTTCATGGCACAAGTCAAAAAATCGATTTCGCTCATATTTTGTTTTTAGATAGCCCATAGTGTGAAATAAATCAAGGTGTTGTTAGTTTCTAAAAAGAAAAATTTTCCCCCACGAAATTTACGAAAATAGATTTCGCCCAAATGCACGGGAAAATTGACCGACGAGGTCAAGGAATTTAGTACAAAAATAAGCGCATCCTACGGCTAAACTACTTACCAATTTCTTCGTTTGGCACTTTATACCGAAGGAATAGGTATTCCTCTTGCCTTTCGTTGTATTTATTCTAGAATATTTGGCGATTTTAGATTCGAAATAATTTTTCTACCGTGTACACTTTTTCTAAAGTTTAAAAATTCAAATTAAAGGCTTAAAATACTGCTTATAAAAACTATGTGCGGAGATACCAAATTATTCAAAACCTACACCCAGAGGATTATCTAATGTATTTCTATCAGATTCAAAAGAAAAATCTTTGGGCAAATCATTTTTAGCTTTCCGTTGAGGTCTCTTTACGAACACTATTTCGCCGATATTTCAACCGTAAACAACTTGTTGCGTTACCTCCACCGACGTGACTATTATTTTAATTGCATTCATTCCATCGCTGAATTTTGCAAAAACTAGGGGATAAACCAAGAAAAAGACATCATAGTAATAACCAACACATTTCAATTGCGATATATTGACATATTTTATCACATACGTTTTAAACTCATTCTATTGTTTGACACAAAGGATGCTTTGTCGGTAAAAAGTTTATCAGTGAACTAAACCTGCTCCAATCTCACATTTTTGCGATTGATATATGTTTTCGCAAGATCTTCAGCGTGACTTTGAACCAGCTGAACTGTCTTCATTTAGATGCCGAACATTTTCAAACATTCAACATACATTAACATGAAAAAGATTTAGTTCTGAAAAAAATGGTGCGTGTTGGCAGCCAGCGAAATTCACTCGTGTAAAAAATTAGGCTGTGTTCATAATGTATGGGGGGGGGGGGGGGGAGGTGAAATTGAAGGGGGATCGTTAAAATTTTGGTAGGAGAAAGGGGGATGCACATTTTTTGTAAGAAGCTAAAAGTCTTGCTCAGGGTAGTCTCCCCCACAGCCGCTTTCAGTGTCGTCACGCAACGCTTTCTACCATGAGTAACTGAGACTACTTAGGGTGGATCGTATTTTTTTGCATGACTTTAGTTAAGGGGGATTTTGAGAATTTTTCTGGGCATTTCAAATTTTTACCTATGTTTTTAGTTAGCGTTATCTTCCAAATGTCAAGGGTAGTACGTAGGAGAACTACCACAATGTGCGTATTTTCATCAGAATGCAATTTTCAAATATCTTCTTCACTAGAAGCCGGGAAGCAATTGCATCTATACCAGCTTTCTCAAGAGCAGGAACAGGACTTGACTAGTTGTTCAAGCTTGTCTGCATATGGTTTCTTGCGTTTGACGGTTACATCAGCAATTTCAAGATCAAAATGTACACACATGTTTCTCAGAGCGGTGACACTGAATTTTTTGCAAAGACTCTTTTTTGCCACAAGTTCACAGATATCGTGTGTGTCGTACATGATAGGGTGATGAAGCTCGACCTCGCTAGTGACAAGCACCATAATCTCTTCAAAGACTTCCTCTTCTAATGCATTAATGTCATCCTCGTCTTCTTCATTCACCTCTTGAGCATTGCTTTTCCGACTTTTTGCTAATCTAGAAAAAAAACTTGTTATTTGTTGTGCTGTGAGGAATTCATCTACACTGAAGAGGCGACCTCCGTTACAGTCTTTAGAGGTTCTCATATCTTTTGCCACAGTAGAAGGATCAAGTTTACGTCCCGTGATCTGTCCAATATCAAATTTCTTGCAAAGGTATTCCTTCTGAAGTGGATTGAACCTTTTTCGTTTACCTGATAACTTTAGGGCCCAACCCATAGACAAAGAGGCCCCTGAATTTTGGTGTAAGCTGTCATTAATTTTTGTACAAGATTCGTTTGCGACTTTTTTGAGCTTACCGCCATTTCCTTCGAGTCTTTCTGCGTACTCGACTACAGCTTGGTCTAGCATAGTTTCGCGTTCTAAAGCCCGTTTATGGTTTCCGCAATCGAGATGATATTCTAAGTTAGAATACCTCTGGAAGTACTTTATGCAGCTGTCTTCGGGGCAGGAAAAAAGCTTTGAGCCTTGCACCAGTTCCTGTGCCTCTTCCTCCTCCACCATATCCCCGTCGCGCTCGTCAGATCCGTCTTCACTCTGTAGCTGTTGTACATCATCTCGTGATGCTTTGCTCGCCACACGAGACTTTCTACATTTTGGTGCAGCAAATTCAACCATTTTTGAGCTTCGTTCAAGAATCGTAATCGATGGGATCTCGACTTTAGAAGAACTAGAAATCTTGCATTGACAGTGCTTTTCACCTTTTCCGACATTATACGCTCTCCACACTTGTATACTATCGTTATCATATTCAACATTGTTTAATAAACTGACTCCGTCCCACTTATCGGTAGCTGTCGACGAATAAACTGGTGCAGCTGAAAGGGTTACTGTGACATTAGGTACTCCGCCTGATGATTCAATTGCGGTTTTCATTTGCGCAGCTGTCTCTATATCATGGCCTGCATTCAGATATAGCCTCATGTGGGATTTTATTGCCGCGGCTTTTCTATCACACGACCCTTTGCCCCCTTGAGGATCAGTGAAGTCCATTCTGGTTATGTTGACACCTGATGAATCTCCGACAATTCCAGCAGCAGTGATGGTCCTTGCTGAATGATAGCAGCCTGCATTATCTTGCATGTAAGTAGCTGATTCAAGGCTCGGCATGGTGGCTTTTAGCTGTCCCAATACATCTTTCATGATCGCCAAAACGATCTCGCTATCTTGAGTACAAGATTGAAAAATATGGACAAATGTTGTCATCTCAACCTGGTCTTCGTGGTTTCTTCTAAACACTACGGTAATATGCCATGGTATACCACGTTTGGCAAACCAGTCTCTTTGACTCTCGCGAAATTTTCTTGGAAGATATTTCATGGCCCAATCTTGAACCATGAAAACCGATTTTTCATCTAATTTTTCGATTGCATCATGTCTAGCTTCGTCTTGGTTTATTGATCGCAGAATGTGAGCTTTCCACGCGCTGATATTTCGCTTTGCTTGGTCAAAGGTAAACTGTAGCTCGTCAACTTCCTCTCTTTTTCCCTTTAGCTTGTGGGTTGCCTCTTCGATTTCCCTAAACACCAAAGCCATTGCAATACAACGTTCACATCTTGCATCATGATCGTGGTCACATTTTGCTTTGAATTTATCGTTCTTTGGATCACTGAGTGCATAGTTACGACAATGATCTGGTACGCTTGAAGCATTTGAGACGTGAACCTTAAAAAGATGGTTGTACACATAAGAATGAAAGTTATTTTTGTGAATTGTTGGATTACAGCCTTACCTTATAGTCACCTTTCAAATATGTTTTGACTTCTTTTAACTGCTGTTTCACTCGCTTTGCCCATGACATTCCCATTCCAAGTTCCCCTTGCTTGTCAACTATCTCCCCCAAATCATCGAATCCTTGAGCACCAGAAGCTGTTATGTAATCGATTCCTTGTAACGATTTTCTGATGGATGCGGAACAAACTTGTAGAATTCGAAGTAGTGAGCTTCGACTTAATGGATCGAAATCAACTTCAGAGCAATATTGATGGTACTGTTTTACAATGCGCTCTGGAACTAAGATTCTAACAACATTAGGCACTGTAATGACCTCCCTTGATGACAACGTGAGCTTTTTCTCACCAAAGGGAAGGTCTTGAACGATATGCTGGCTTGTTATATAGCATATGAAGTGCTCTACCTTTTCTTTAGAGACACGCATTCTTGAATGGCGTTGCTTGGGAACTGGAGCACCTTTGCCGTGAAGTAACGAGTGCTGCTTAGCGACTTTGTAACGATAACGAGTCAAATCTGGGATCCATCTGTTAAGAGTCTCAAAACTGATGTTTTCTACCATAATGGACAATATTTGGCGCCGAGTGTCCCACTGACTAGCTTCATTATAACATTGGGCGAGCGTATCAAGTAACGTTTCATCTAGTGTACTTTCAGTTGAATAAGGTCCTAACTCTTTCTGAATGCTACGCGAACTAAGAAGAGACTGCCACAAGAGACCAGGATCATTAGGAGCTAATACATTCAAACCCGCAGTCACAACCTCACTAGCTTTTTTCACATAGTACCGCTTTGTCCTTTCTTCAGCATCATCCCAAGGAATAGAAAGGCTGGATCTGACAGGACTAATGTCTCTTGTCTTAAGAAATGAATTAAGGTGCGATCGTGCGTTGTAATTATCAAACGTTTTTGGTGTTTCTGGTGGCACGTATAGGCTCCAATCAGAAGATAGATCAGCTTGTGAAATTTCTTGCAGTACTGATTTTGAGAATGGAGTGCTTGTCACACCATCATCCTTTAAAAAGGATAATTATTTTAGAATTCCGATTATAGTATACTAATTTAAATATTTCTAATATTTCACCGCGGAGGGTGTTGGGCGGCGGGAGTTACAGTCCCCCACTTTTTCCATTTTCCCATACAAGTCTCTTATATTTTTCAATCTTCCCCCTTATCCTTTACTAGTCTCATATATATATGTATATATTTATAATCGATACACACTGCAGCACCATCATCAAGGAATTATTACTCACTTGTCGGCATACGAAGTGTCTTCCATGGCGGAATCTACCTGTCTACCAGTTCCAAATAGTTCGAAAAATATGAAAACTGACAGGTGTTTTGGCGAAGGGATCTCCCCCCCTCCCCCAAGCGTTTATACATGTATAACGGGACACACGCACGATCTGAGTTATAAATTATACATTACCAAAGTTAAATCTCGGACTGCACCAACAACTGACTGTTCTAGATCTTGTACTGAAATATTAGTTTTCTGCATTTCCTTAAGCTTTTCTCTACATGAGCGGCAATATCCTATTCCAGAAAAATAATTATATTAATATATGGTGTAGATAGCTTCGATCTATTTAGAAAATTTAATTTCCCTCACCTGCGCCTGGGTGGACAAGGATTCCCGAATGTTTCATTATGTATTCTGATAGCTTCTTGGAAATTCCTCTATCTGCGATAAGCCGTTTTTCTTTTGCATGGCAGGCCAACTGTTCGGGAACACTGCATTTTACACTGAATCTCTGCCATCCAGTTCCCAGTTTAAGACGATGAGCAGGACAAATATTCAATAACTCTGGCCTTAGTGGAATTTCAAATATTCCAGCTCGAGCAAGGATGAGTTCTACCTCGCTTTCAACATCATTTATCCCAAAAATAGACTTATGACTGGAGATGTCTTTTGTGCATTTGGACAAGGGTAACGATTCGACTGACTTATTTCTGTCTCTTCGATCATAGCCACACGGACCTCCAACTATAGAACTAAATGAACAAACCACTTCCATGTTTATACAGTGCTTGCTGAACTTTCCCATGGAAAGATTGCACGTGATTTTAATCATTGCAGTCAACTCAATGTTAGTTTCATGCATAATCAAAACAATGTTTATTGAAGGAAATTGCTCATATTAAATGTTACTGGATTAGTAAAACCATATTGTGAAAATCCAATGAAAGAGCTGCTAAATAAAGTTAGTTCACTGATAAATTTAGTTTTAAAATATTGTTGTTCGATTTTCATCTGCGTTCATTTTACCGACAAAGCATCCTTTGTGTCAAGCAATAGAATGAGTTTAAAACGTATGTGATAAAATATGTCAATATATCGCAATTGAAATGTGTTGGTTATTACTATGATGTCTTTTTCTTGGTTTATCCCCTAGTTTTTGCAAAATTCAGCGATGGAATGAATGCAATTAAAATAATAGTCACGTCGGTGGAGGTAACGCAACAAGTTGTTTACGGTTGAAATATCGGCGAAATAGTGTTCGTAAAGAGACCTCAACGGAAAGCTAAAAATGATTTGCCCAAAGATTTTTCTTTTGAATCTGATAGAAATACATTAGATAATCCTCTGGGTGTAGGTTTTGAATAATTTGGTATCTCCGCACATAGTTTTTATAAGCAGTATTTTAAGCCCTTAATTTGAATTTTTAAACTTTAGAAAAAGTGTACACGGTAGAAAAATTATTTCGAATCTAAAATCGCCAAATATTCTAGAATAAATACAACGAAAGGCAAGAGGAATACCTATTCCTTCGGTATAAAGTGCCAAACGAAGAAATTGGTAAGTAGTTTAGCCGTAGGATGCGCTTATTTTTGTACTAAATTCCTTGACCTCGTCGGTCAATTTTCCCGTGCATTTGGCGAAATCTAGTTTCGTAAATTTCGTGGGGAAAAAAATTTTTTTTCGAAACTAACAACACCTTGATTTATTTCACACTATGGGCTATCTAAAAACAAAATATGAGCGAAATCGATTTTTTGACTTGTGCCGATGTTTGGTCGACTCTTACTGAAAGTCGCTCTTAATTCCTTTTTTCTCACAGATTTGTTATTTGAATTATAGATGTATTGTTTATTTTCTGCACGGGCGGCGACTCACTCTTCCCGACCGTGTCCGGTATTCTACAGTATGTAATTGAGGGTGGTTTTTGCCTTAACAATTTCAAGAGTTTCTCTACCTTAAAAAAACACTTCGTACTTAAACACCCAGGAACCGAGTGGGAAAACATCGTGCCAGTATTCAAAGACAGCAAGGATTCCACGATTGCTTCACTTCCGGAGTCCAAAGATTTGTCGGCAAGTGGTAATTTTGAAATCTACAAAGTTGGGCTTGCTGGTTTAGAGGAAACAATCAACTCCTTATTTCATCTCCGTCTACCAGGTAGGCTCTACTTTTCTTAATTTCAAAGGTTATTACCTAAAGTGTAAAAGGTCACTAAGCAAAACGGGATTGTATCGATAAAATATGTTTAAATTAAAAAAAAAACCGGAATTGTCAACGACGACGTCACGGTTTCGCTAATAGGCTTATTTTGATATCAAATATAGCTATATATATATATAGTCTTGGGTTGTCTCAGTAAAGCCCAAAGGTTATTCAGATTCAATAAAACCACCCATACATTGAATAAGTATTTACTTGCTTCTGTTGGAAATCTGATAGCACAATGACGCGCATGCTGCACGGTGGTTTTATTAGTTTCATATTTCAAATTTCCCGATTTCTTAATAGCCACCATACCTTCGCTATATTACTATAAAACATATAAACTCATTTATTATTGTTAGTTTTTGCTGATTTACACTTATCTTTAATTTCAGGGCGATGGGTCAGAATCGACTCGCATCAAGTTCCAACGCCTTTCTTACAGCAATTGATTTTCAACACAGGTCAACTCTGTTCAGGTTGCACTGTGGACAGCCCGCATACAAGACAGCCTCTCAGAAAATTTCATACAAGCTCCTCGATTCATATTCTGTTTTATTGCATTGGAAGAACAAGGCCTTGTTGAGGTTAAAGGGCAACTTACCCCCCAAAATGACCCATTTTTAAGAGAAAGTACATCAAATGAGAAACACAAAAATTCAATTTTTAGAGGGGATAGAGCATCCGTGTTCCTAAAAAAATAATTTCAAAACATCGCATATATCGCACTGGTGGCCGCCATCTTTGAGCCCGCGATAAATTACCGCATTCAGGTGTGACGTCACAACGTCAACGTGTGTTTGGATATGTAGAGTTTTTCTGTAAGCATGAGAGTTTGAAGTGGCTTTTTCGAAAAAATGGTTAATTGTTGCGTGCCTGAATGCACTAACTATTCGACAAAAACAAAAGATGTTAGCTATCACAAGATTCCTAAAGATTTACAAATTCAGAAAGCTTGGATTTCTCGTCTAAGACGAGCAAATCTGCCGCCATTGAAGAATTGCTATGTATGTAGCGAGCACTTCGAGGATGGTTGCTTCGAATCCGACCTTATGGAGCAACTAACAGGCGAAAAAAGAAAAAGGAGGTTAAAGGCTGATGCAATTCCAAGTATTTTTAACTTTTCAACCATCCCTAGTAAAAGAAGAGCTACGACAGAAAACCGTATAAGACGACAACGACAAAAAGAGGTAGGTGATTTGTAGTTTGTGTTCGCACTTGCACTGCTAGATTGTCAGTGTAATATGTAAGTATTATATATATATTAGAGCTATTTCGTGACTGGTCTGTGACTGTGCTCAGACCAAACCAATGCATTAAATTCTTAATACTAAGTTTACCGCTGCGGGTTTAGTTATGATGAATTGCGGATGAATAAGTTATACGCTCTTTCATATAGAGTCAATGAAAGTCCTATAAACAATTAAAGCTTGAGTGTCGTCTCAACTATCGGAATCAGTGAAAACCCCAGTAACTGCCATTCATTGTTATTTGTATTTGTTCTATAAATGATTATGTTTACTTCTTTTTCCCCATAAGACATTGGATAACCTACTGACTCCAACTACACATGCACTTGATGAAATGGTTGAAGAATCTGATATGGAGGTTTCCTTCGATGAAACACCTTCCAACAAAAGGAACTTTGGAGTCCAGTGCTGTCTGGATGAAAAGCTTTCAATACGAAAAAGCACCTCAACCCAAACAGAAAATGTGGATGTTAGTGTTGAGACTTCTGATGCCTGCATTCAAGTAGAAGGAAATTCAACATTTGAGCAATTGAACAGTATCCTGCATGACCATCCATACAGCTATACTGCTCCCTCTGTGCCCATGAGTGTGTCACCACAAAAGTCTTGCAAGAATGATGTATCACCACAGAAATCTGCAAAGTCCTGTGGGTCTTTTCCTTTGTCAGATGAAGAAGTGAATCTTTTTTCAAGTGATGAAGAGGATGAATACATTATCTCATCACAAGAAACAAATTCTTCAACAGACAAAGAGTCTGAACCTGAGTATCACTTTGACACCTACATCAAAGAGCCAAAGTATTTGGTATTTGCAGCATGCCTAGGTGAACTGTTCAGGTTTTGTATCAACTGTGGTTCCATCGTAACTGACACCAACATTACCTGCACAGGAAGCATGGTAACGGTTAAAACCATATGTATGAAAGGTCACAACTGCTTGTGGAATTCCCAGCCTCTCATCAATCGTGCACCGGTAGGAAACCTTCTAATCTGCTCATCTATTTTGTTAACTGGTAACACTTTTACAAGAATCCAAAACTTTGCCTCATGTCTTGGGTTACGATTTATCAGTGAAAAAGGTTTTTACCAAAATCAGAATAGGTATCTATTTCCTGTAATAAATGATACCTGGGAAAGAGAAAGAAGAGCCGTTTTACAAGAACTGTCAAGTAAGCCTCTTGTATACTTGAATGGGGATGGACGGTGTGACAGCCCTGGCCATAATGCCAAGTATGGTACATACACATTTATGGACAATGACTCAGGGAAGATAGTTTCCTTCTCTGTGGTTCAGGTCACAGAAACAACATCTTCAAATGCTATGGAGAAAGAAGGTTTCATTAGGAGTCTTGGTAGTCTTGAGGATGAGGACGATATTAACATCAAGAGGATAACTACTGACAGACATACCTCAATCACTAGCACCATGGAAAAAGATTACAGCCACATCAAACACCAATATGACGTATGGCATTTGTCAAAATCTGTTGTGAAGAAACTCAACAAGAAGGCCAAGTTGAAAAAAAGTGCTGACCTTTCACATTGGATCCAGTCGGTCTCAAACCATCTGTGGTGGTGTGCAGCAACATGCAATGGTAGTGTGCAGCTGTTGAGAGAGAAGTGGGTCTCTATCTTGCATCATGTGACAAACAAGCATTCTTGGAGAGATGCAGAGATCTTCAAAAAATGTGACCATCCTCGACTAACCCGGAGAGAAGCTCGTAAAAATTGCTGGCTATAACCAGGATCTGAAGCTCATGTAGCCCTTGAAGAAGTGGTCCTTCAACCAAAACTGCTGAAGGACTTGGCAAAGCTCACTGACTTCTGTCACACAGGTGGGCTTGAAGTATACCACTCCATGATCCTGAAGTACTGCCCAAAGAGAGAGCACTTCTCCTACAAGGGTATGGTTGCTAGAACACAACTGGCAGCCATTGACAACAACCACAACACAGGAAGGAACCAAGCTGTGATTCAAAAGCCGGGGACGAGGATGGGAGAGGCAAGATACCCCCCATGTTTCCCAAAAATGCACAAGCGTTGGGTAGTTAAGCCTGTGTTGGAAAAGAAAAGTTATTCTTTCCTTCCTGAGCTTCAAAAGAAAGTGCTGGGATTGTGTGATGGCTCAGAAGTTGACCTCCAGGAAATTGAAGAAGTAGACCTACCAGCAAACATTGCAAGTTTGCCTGCACCGGATAAACAGGAATTGATTCAGAAACACCGGTCCAGGTTTTCAAGATAATCTAAATTAGAATTAGCCTTTGTGTACCTGCAGGTCATATGACCCTCCACTGTTTGGTCCTTCTTCCCCTCCCTCAAGTCCCACTCCCCCTCTGCTTTGCAGGCTATCTTTGGACAGTCGTGTAAAATACTGGTAAAAGATATCCCTTAATGAAAGAAGCTCCCAGATATGGAAAGGTACACGACAGACCCAAGTATAAATGCTATATACAAAATATGTAATTTTTAAAAATGACAAGGGGACCTGATGAAACGGGCAGATAAGTATGCAGTACCTTTTAGATGTCCAAATGAAAATTTTACTAAAATATTATTTCCATTTAGGTAAGAATTGACTGTAAAAAAGAGGTCTTTTCTTTACCTATCTACACTACCTTATATATGGGAGTCTCCCCCAGTATGAATATATTAAAGAAAAATATCCAATTGAATGGTGACATTTGCTTCAGCAAATTTAACTTTTTTGCTGCCAGGACTCGTATAACTGCAAATTTTGCTTGGTTGGCTAGTGATCGTGTTCACTAGTGCTTTGTACACTAGGTTCACTATTCAGCTGGGTGTTTTGTTTAGTGTGTTTTTAATAATAAAATATGTAAAACATTCAAAAAATGTTTGTACCAACAAAAAGCTTTTTATATAAAAAAGAAATTTATATAACACACCTTTCCGTGTACTGCATCCTAAATGAATACATGATTCTTATGCATATTGGTCTCAGCTTTTTCTAGTCTATGTTTTTGTTTTCAATTATCTTGCAATTAAATATGCCAAAAAATTGCAATTCCAGGAATTTTTCCTGATAGAAAAAAATCCACTCTGTATAGTAACTGAAGTAAGGAATAAATAAAATGTATATATTCACTCCATGCAACATTATATCAAGCTAATCATCTGCATAATGAAAACCCTCAAACTGAAAGTCCTCCTCTAGTCCAGGAGGAGGGAAGTGTGCTCTGATGCACATGACAGCACAAGAGGGCAGAACAACCCGAACTTCCTTTCCAAGAACTCCCCAGCACCATCTTGCTAGTTGTCTATATGCAATGTGTCTGTACTGCTTCTGCTCTGGGCCTTCATAAGCATCTCTGTATTGCTGTTTGTACTGAGCCCATGCGGTTCGAAGAACATACTTATTGCCACAAACAGGTAAGAATCCAGGATGTTGAGTAATGCATGGTGGTGGTTCATCAGCATCTCCATCTTCAACAACAGACTGGCATGTTGCAACTACTTTTTGGATTTCTTGGCAACAAATGCATTCAGCTATCGTATCCATAATTTGGCAGCTACCACAGGTACACCTATTAACAAATAAAACAACCCTTAGTATTTTTGAACACTATCAATGATTGTCCCAAGTGAGAGTATATACACAAATTGTGACACAACTATATCCCTGAATCTGTGTCCTACAGTATATAACTTATTGACAACCAAGCGATGTTTAATTGTGACAGTTGGTTTTGCTTTTGGTTGCAAAGGTCGTGAGGCAGATTAAAATGCATAAATATACAGTGCAAGAAAGTGGTAAACACGACTGTAAAAAATGGATACGTAGTTGAGTTTTATCGTGATAAGAAAGAAGTAAAACTTACCAATCTGAATTTGTTAGTCGATTGTTCTCTTGTTCATCGTCTTCAATAATGTCACTGTCAGATCCTTCTCTGAACTCTTCATCTGAGGAGATTTCTATTTCTGGTTCGAACTGATATGGCCGTAAAACAAACTCGTCCGTTTCTAAAAATTCTTGAGCAAAAATCGTCTCTCGAGCTGTCCGAGTCTTCGGAAAAAGAATTAGACTCTGACATGCCTTTAATTGAATGACCAGGCCGTATTTCGTTCGTAAAATATTGAGTAAAACGTCTCAGAAACAAGGGAAGAAGTCAACCAAACGCTCGTAAACAACTTGACGCCGTGAACTCTTATGACGTTGTGACGTCATTACCTGTTTTTCTGAGCCCGCGATAAAAGTGCAAGATGGCGGCCACCAGAGCGATATATGCGATGTTTTGAAATTATTTTTTTTGGAACACGGATGCTCTATCCCCTCTAAAAATTGAATTTTTGTGTTTCTCATTTGATGTACTTTCTCTTAAAAATGGGTCATTTTGGGGGGTAAGTTGCCCTTTAAAGACAAAGTGATTTTTTCTGGGAACAGTGAATGTCATGAAAGCAGTATTGAGCTCACTGCTGACGATTTAAACAGGCAAGCTCAAGCGAAAGCAAGTATTCCAAGAGTACTAAGTCGTCTCTGGTGGTCGGATATGGTCAGGGCAGAGCCACCAGAGAAATAGAATTAATCTGGTGGCCAAATCTGTCCAGTTTTACGATCCACGGAAGACTAATTGTCAGAATGTTCATTGAAAAAATTGACTCTTAAAATACATAATTGCTTCATATGTTTGGAACCCACATGAAAGTACTACCTTTTTTCAATTCGAGCTAAAATGGTTCTTGTACATGTAAGGTCGTCTGGTCTGAAGCCCTGGCAACTGAGATTATGTGGTTGTCAGATTTTTACTTTTGGCAATGGCAAAATTTATTGAAATTATTATAATAAATTATTTAGTATCCACTGAGAAATCATGCTCAGTAGGTTATTATTTATAAGTCTAAATTGACTAAATATTTAGTCTTGTGGCTCTTGTTGCTGCACCCATAAATTGCTGTATATGTCTACTTCCTATGCGGTGGTTGGTAGATATATCCTGAAGGCCCTTTTTTCATAATCAGTTAAAAAATATTATTTCATGAAATCACAGAATTACAGGCGTGTCACCCAAGTGTTTCTGTTGACAAACAGCACTTAGGACAACAGGATCATGACAATGTTTACAATGACAAATATTTATCACATAATTTAGGCTTTGAAAAAGCTGAGATACTATTTCATCAAAGCATGTCATGAAATCTGTATCACAGAATTACCGGCGTGTCACCCAAGTGTTTCTGTTGCCAAACAGCACTTAGGAAAACAGGATCATGAAAATGTTTTCTATATTCTATTGACCACTGGCATGAACTCTTGCAGAAATCAGTTCATTAATGATTCTCTTCCTGAGTTCCACGGAGACGATTCTACAAGCAAAGAATTAAGTTCTACAGTAACCACGACGCTAGTTTTCAACTGGAGCTTCGTATACTATCTTGTGGAGACATTCATCCTAACCCTGGCCACGACGACAGAAACAATAACAATGTAGACACAAAAAATAAGGTGACAAATCAAACCTCGAAGTTATCAGTATTCTACTCGAATGCCAGGAGTATCGTAAACAAAATCGCAAAATTGCAACTAGAATTAGCCAAAAGCCAAGTTGACATCATAGTCCTTACTGAGACCCATCTAGACGCTTCGATAACGGACGCCAAAGTATTCGGCAACGACTATAGTGTTTATAGAAGAGACCGTCCTGGAAATGCGGGAAGACATGGCGGAGGAGTGTTGATTGCCACGAGAAATTGTATTATAACTTCTTTAAGAGAAGATTTAAATTGTCAATCAGAAATACTCTTTATTGATATAACTACCGGGAACAACAACAAGAAGTTAACCATTGGAGTGTTTTACAGACCACCAAACAGCAATCTCAAACCCTTAGAAGACCTTCAGAATTGTCTCACTAACATTTCAACTACGGATTTATTAATACTTGGTGACTTTAATCTTAGCGAGTTTGACTGGGCTACCAACCAACCTACAAAAACCTCTGAACATCACACTCTTCTCTCAGAAATAATTCATGATAACTTTTTACAACAATCAGTTGATGAACCTACTCGCGAGAAGAATATTTTAGATCTTGTACTAACTACAAATGCTGATTTGATTAAAGACCTCGAAGTCGGAGAACCCTTCTCCGACCACAATTCAATAACTTTCAAAGTGGACACCCATCCTTATCAAAACCGTGTGTCAAAAAAAGAAGTCTACGCATTTAGCAAAGCCGATTGGAATCATCTTAGAGCTCTGTTTAATAAAACACCGTGGGATTGTATTTTGGAAGACGAAGATATAAACACCAATTGGGAAACCTGGAAAGACCTTTACTTTGCAGCAGTCAACGATAGTATACCAAAATACCGTCAAAAAAGGAAAATTAGTGCACCATGGATTACCAAAGATCTAATAAAACTGTGCAGGAAAAAGAAAAACCTCTATAAAGAAGCCAAAAAATCGAACAACGAGGAACAGTGGACTGCGTACCGTAATCTAAACAACTCTTTGAAAAAGCAATGCAATTCAGCAAAATGGAACCATCTGAAAGATCTAGCAAACAAACTAAAATCCGAGAACAATTCAAAGCCATTCTGGAACTACATGAAATCAAAACGAAAAGGTACCAACGACTTAGTGTTGCTGAAAGAAGGAAGTCAAGAAGTGACAAGTGATCAAGACATAGCACAACACATGAATGAATACTTTTCATCTGTATTTACACGAGAACAATGCATCCTTCCAGAATTTGGCTTTGTTGTTACTGAAAAGTTACGCAACGTTCAAGTCCCCTGGGCCCGATCAAGTACTACCGCGTATCTTGAAAGAATGTGCAAAGGAATTATCCACATCTCTGTGCAAGATGTTTAACAAGTCGTTTTATTCTGGTACACTTCCATCGGACTGGAAAATTGCAAATATAACTCCAATCCACAAAAAAGGTCCAAAACACAACAAGGAAAATTACCGTCAAATCTCGTTGACATCTATCATTTGTAAAGTGGCAGAGAAAATAGTACGATCAAGAGTCATAGCCTTCTGGACAGAACATCAACTATTAAACCAAAATCAATTTGGATACTTAAAAGGCAGATCAACGGTAGCCCAACTTCTAAGTAGCTATAATGACTGGTGTTTATCAAGAAATACCTCAAAAGCGACAGATGTTATATTTTTAGACCTGTCAAAGGCGTTTGACAGCGTTCCACATGAACGCCTACTCTTCAAGCTTAACAGGTATGGCATTGACGATCAATTACTATTGTGGTTCAGGAATTTTCTAACTAATAGAAAACAAAGAGTGCAAATACGTGGATCCTTTTCTGATTGGTCTCCAGTAACATCGGGTGTCCCGCAGGTTCAATTCTGGGGCCGATCTTGTTTCTGTTATACGTAAATGACATTCCAAATGTAGCCACATCAAGCATCAAATTGTTTGCTGATGATACTAAGATCTATCGACGACTAACCGACGTTGGGGATGTAACAGCTCTACAGTCGGACCTTGCTTCTTTAGAAGACTGGGCGGCGGATTGGCAAGTCAAGTTTAACCCTAAAAAGTGTGAAGCCATGAGGATAACTCATAAGGGTGATAAGAATAGAACACAATATCACATATCCGACACAGCATTAAAGAACGTACATGACTACAAAGACCTTGGAGTTATAATGTCGAGCGATCTAAGTTGGTTCAAACATGTAGAAGCAATTGTACATAAAGCAAATAAAGTCCTTGGTTTAGTTAAACGTACCACGGGTAGTAGAAATAAGGAAATCTTTTCCATACTCTATAAATCACTGGTCCGTCCCATTCTGGAATATGCATGCCCAGTTTGGGCACCACACCTAGTAAAGGATATCCGTGCAATTGAATCTATACAACGAAGAGCGTCACGCATCGCACTAGGTCAAAAACGACAAGAGATGGCATATGAAGACAGATGTAAGATACTCAAATGGAACTCTTTGCAACTTAGAAGGGAATTCCTCTCTCTAGTTGAGTGCTATAAGATTGTACACAAGATGAACGGTCTAGATTTCAGTGACTATTTTGAACTTTGTAAAAGTACGAAAACGAGAGCTAATCACCAATTTAAAATACAGACCAAATCTGCTAAAATAAATTGTTACAAATATTCTTTTTTTGTGCGAATAATCAAATCTTGGAATGATCTTCCTAATAACGTAGTAAATCATACAGATGAACCCAACGTAAATAAATTTAAAACAAGACTTAAGAAACACATGAACATTTTTTGAAGTTAGTATTGTACATATATATATATATATATATATATAATTAGTTTTTAAAATAATTTATTTATTTTTAAATTAGGGGACTTATATAGGGCTAACCTCAATGTCTTCCTTTTCAAAATATGTAATCTACATTTTTTGAATAAAGTATTTTTTATTTTTTATTTTTGAGCTTTCGCTAAAAGACCAACTAAAACTAGTAATACCTGGCCAGCTGTATTCAAATGATATCTTTGGTTGCAAAGATGACTCCTATGCCACAACTTGAGCTGCATTCCACAGGGCTTGGCTGCTTTGGCATTCCAAATTTTGGAATGGCACTTTTCCACCAGACCATATAATGGATGACATAGAAGGCCTAAGACATGTTAGAACCTTCATTATCTTTGTCACAACAGCTGATATGTTGGTTGGTGGTTCCATGTGCATGCCATCATCATAGTAAAATCATTTTCTCAAGTTTACTTTTGCTCTGGAAAATGATAACTGGAGTCAACTTCTTAAAGTGTTTATGAAACCAAATGTTCGACCTCTACGTTATTTTAAAACAACAAAATTTAACATTTTCCGAGTATCGTGATGCTTTTTTTTTTTTTTTGAATTTAGTGTAACTAAATATTTTTTTCGCCTTCGAAAATCGGCCATTTGCACCAAAAACTGTCCGGGGTCTGGGACCTAGTTTACAACCACGATGACGTCAGTGCAAGGACTCGTTCGTGTGTTTATCCGTTGAAGTCATATATCGTGGAAGTTTTATAGTTCTTGTGCCTCATTTGCTCGAATCTACTAGTATCATGTCTGTCTTAGAATCAGAGTTATCCACGAACGAAAGTATCGAAAATGAAGACAGTAATGAGGACGAAATCAATTTTAATTTTGAAAGTGTGTTCAGACCGTACGAAGGCGAACCACTCGCCTTGGGTAATGACCTGCAGAAGAACAAGTCGGTTATGAGGTCGATGGAGATGGCCTTACAGCAGATACTTTAAGACAGAGATTTGAGAAGCTAGTGCCTCTACAAAATTGGTAAGTTTATAGTGAATAAGTGTTCATTCGTAAGTGTCATGTCTTTGTAATCGACAATCTATCTCTTGCTTTCAAATTATGCAGGTGTTCTTGTGGCAATTGCCACGACAATCATCTGGTCCTGAGGGCAGAATTTCGGTGTTGCAAAGAAATAACTAGTTGCTTGGGTCGCTTCACTTTCGAAGGTTTAAATGCTCAATGTATTATACCACACCCGGATTACAAAGCGATGACCAACAAAGCAGTATTAAATTGAATGGGCAGAACTGTGGTGGAATAATGATAGATGTGTTGATCATCACAGTGAATGAGCGATCTAAGCGAACGCTGTAAAGAAAGACTTGAAAAAGTGATTTCAAGCTTCAACGGGAATCGAACCCATGACCTCCGGTGCGATGCTGTCAACACTGCTAAAAGCGCCCTTTCCGCTTACGTGTTACTGGAAGATGGCTCAGACGTAGGTGAAAACAAAATAGTCTGTCGCTTAGTGAAAGGGATCTACCAGTCTAGGTCTCCTAGGCCTAGATATGTTCGACAGAGAGGAAAAACCGGACGCATGCGCATTAGAGACTATTTTCATGAGCAATTCAATATGGCGGACGAGAGGCGGTAAAATATGTCTCTAGGAAAATTGCTCTGAAAACGGACAAAAACGCAGCAATCTACGGTGGCCGACAACGGTCATCCAAAGTCAAAACTACAAAATTGCTAAAATTGGTAAAGTCTAAATTCGTTTATACGCAAAAGTCAAAGTCAGTTCTTCTTTTCTCTATTTTCGCTTTATTGATTTTCGCCTTTGTCAATATTAGTCTTTCTGACTTTCGCTTACACGTGACTTTTCCTTTTGTGCATTTTCACTTTTTGGAAAAAAAACCCGGCAGGCGTTACTTGCTCAATACCTAAGGACTGGCTACTTGTTCTCAGTCCCCCTCGTTTTAGTATGAACAAAATGGCGGATACAGAAGGTGATTTGGAAGGTAAGCTTTGATTGTTCTGAGGGATTATTGTGTATCGTTTTCTCATTAAAGAAAATAAGTAGTAGTGGTAGTAGTAGTAGTTTATAGTTCATAGTTGATGTATTGCTTTGTTTTGTCCGCCAGATATTGTACAATTTTTGGAAAGGCAAATCCAGTTGAATAAACCCATGAAGACGTTGTTAAAAATTCTTCAGATCAAATACAATATCACTAATTAAGATTTAAGCCCTGAGGTTTGAGAGTGTAATCGGTCAGAACGATTTAAGATGGCGAGCTCTGTCCTTCTTTAATACCACAGGGATCCCGTGCACACAGGTAGCCCATGACATCTCCCCCTATTGGTTACAAACAATATAATCTCGAAATACCCTATAAGGCTATGGCTACCATACAATGTACATGTGGTTAGCATGCTCGAAAAGCAAAGGTAATAAACGTTTTAACAGTGTCCAATTGTCTTTATCTCGCAACAAAAACGGACAAGTGTTTGTGGCTAAATTTCAAGTTTAACTGGGGGCTTTAACAAGCCTTCCAGATCTTGTCCTTGTTTCTTCAGGTGTGGAGTTAGGTTGGCTTTCATCAGCGACGACTGTGGGTTCTTTAACAGCTTCTTGGGAACCTCTCTTCTAGGACTGGTTGTTTGATCTTCTGTAGATGCTTTCTGTTTCTGCGAACTATTCCTCTTTGGGTCTTGATGTTGTAGGACCTTGGTGTTTCTGCCTTCCCAACCACTACTGCGGGTTCACTCCACTCATCGTCCTTCTCAGTCTTAATTCTCACGGTGTCACCATCACGAAGATCTGGCAGTGGGACACAACCATGCCTTGTGTTGTAGTAGTATGCATTATTCTGCTGAGACTGTAGATGCCTCACCTTCAGTTTAACCTCGTCTTAATCTCTTTGTTCCTGTCTAGGAAGACTTGGAAGCATGGTTCTCATCGGTCTCTTGTACATGACTTCTGCTGGGCTGTCGAGGACTGGGGTGTTGATCTGTATGCCATCAAGGCTAAGAATGGATCTTTTTGTTTCAAGATATCCTTTGCTCTCTTGACAGAGCTTTCTGCTAGCCCGTTAGACTGCTGATAGTATGGACTCGAAGTTGTGTGCTTGAACCCATACTCCTTCGCAAAACTTGCAAAGTGTTCTGCTGGACACTGTGGACCATTGTCGCTGACTAGCTCTTTCGGTATACCCCACCTGGCGAACATGCAATTTAACTTGGCAACCACGACTTTGGATGTCGTTCTGGGTAAGTGCACAAGCTCTATGTACCGCGAATAGTAATCCATCAGGACTAGGTATTCTTTTCCATCAAACGTTAGTAAATCAGCTCCAACTCGGCTCCATGGACTGTCTGGCAAAGGGATGTTATCAACGGTTCTCTCTTCTGAGCAGGTTTCTTTTACTGACAGAGATGACAACGGCTTACCTTTTCTTTGATGTCTGAGTTTATGCCAAACCACCATACAGATGTGCTTGCTCTCTCTTTACACTTGGAGATACCCTGATGGCCTTGGTGGATTAACTCGATAATCCTTGGTTGCATTGCTTGGCACGACAATTCTTCCATCAAATATTAGCAGTCTGTCGGCCATGGACAAGTGGGATTGGACGGAGAACAAGTCGCACGCCGGGTCATCTGGCTCGGATTTCCGGACATATACTTGAAGCAAAATATCATAATCTTGACCGGGGTACTACTTATTTTGACATACAAACGGGTCGCTGAGCTTCTCGGGATAGCTTTGACAAAGCAAAGAGCGGGAAATTGACAAAGAACGCGAACTAAGCTTCATTGTGATACCAAACTTGGGATCGTTACTCGGTACATTAATAGTTGTTTACAAAAGAAGACTCTAGATGTCAAACGCTTTGAGCAAAAAAATGAAAGATTTTATCATCGATGAAAACGATATTCCTGGTGCAAAATTACCTAAACCTATTGAAGAATGTACTTGTGCGGTTTTACGGCGATGGCTTCTTTGTAGAGGAGCAAAAACCTCTGGTAAACTCGCTGATTTACGAGTAAGGTCAGTAAGCTAATTCGAACTTATGTTGTATTTAGCTCAAAGTTTTATATTAGACTTATTTCTTTTTTGAAACTGTTTGAGATTTATTAAAAGGCTAAATTTATTGTGTTTTATTGTTTCTTAGAGTCAACATTATGTCGACCATAACTTGGATGCAAAGTATTTACGTGACCCGGACGGTTGGATCAATATCTTGAAAAAGAAAGCAGAAGCTGGTCTGCTCGATCAGACTTCGCCTACTAAAGATCAAATGAACAATTTTCCAACGGAAGGCTACAGCACCAACTTGTCAAAGATCCCTAAAGTTACCTTTGGTACAGTGTGGAAATTCATGATAGACAGCATGGAATTCAAAAGACAACTGTCCACTGCTAAGCCCTTAGTGAAATGCTACAACTTCTTCATGTCTAATCATGTCCTTTCTGCGTACCATCTGAGCAAAGACTTAAAACATTATATAAAGAGCAAGGTTTTGCCTTCAATGAAGAAGAAAATGGTGTATTCTTGCTTCATTAAACTGTCTTCATTTGGATTTGTGTTTTCAGCAAAGTGTGGATGCCCAGCAGGTGTTGATGGAAGATGCAACCATGTTTGTGCCACTCTCTTTTACCTTGAATCTGTTTTCAAAACAATTTCAAAATTATCTGCAGATGAAGTGTCATGTACATCAATGCCTTGTAAGTGGAATATCCCAAGCAAGAGACAGGGTAAAGTTCAACCAATTTCAGCAATGAAGTTCAGAAAGCATGACTACAACAAGAGAAAAAAGAGACCATTGCTAACTAAAGAAGAGAAAGAAAATAAATCTAACTCCAATGAAAGTGCAGATAAAGAATTCAACAGCAACAGCATTGATCCATCTACCACTAAAGTTCTGAATGATGAGAAACTAAAGGGACTTTTTAACAAGCTTAAAGACTTAGAAAAAGATGTTGGCAAGGCTATTGGATGCATGGTGCCATATTTTACCACAAGATGTGCCAGTAGAGACTGTGAGTGAGAATGGACTTATATCTCCTATAAAGATAGAAGAAAGTCCCATTTCCATGAATGGAATTCAAGAAAGAGTTAAGAAGATTAAGTCCAAGCTGTTTGTAGATACTGCACAGGTGGCTCAGATTGAAGAAGAGACAAAAGAACAGTCATCAAGTAAGAGTTGGCACTGGCATCGTCAGCATCGTATAACAGCTTCTAAATGTTATAGAGCAGCTGTTCTCAAAAGCACAACTTCACCATCAAAGGCAGTTAATGACATTTTGTACGCAAAAGTTTTTGCTACAAAGCAAATGAAAAAGGGAATTGAAATGGAGTCAGAACATTACCAGAAATAGGAGACATTTCGATGCACTCGCATGCGTAATGTAGCCGGAATGGCGAATATATCTTACTAGAAAATGTATAGAAATATACAGTTTTCTCTAAAAATTTAGTGAACAATCTTTGTTTTTACTTTTGCCGGACTAAAAGTCGATAGTCTTTAGAATAACACATATATTTATTGCATTAATTTTGTCTACAATTCTGTTTTACCTGGTTCCACAAGCGGCATAAACTTTGCATTCTTTTTCAGCAAGATCGCCATACTTCTCTTGTAAAATTCCCGAAGTACTGCTCCCTCAATCGTTTTTCATGAAATTTCTGTCAGTCCAATATTAAGTGCCGGACTTCTTCTCAAAACACCAAGGTTTTCTGCATCAAAAACACATGTAAAATCATCCACTAGTCTTAACCAGTTGGTTCCCAGAACGTTTAGATTCCCCTGAGTATCCATGGTTGATCTCCTCCTGGAGAAGCCATATTAAAAGGGTCCTTCGTCCAAAAACAATCCGAAAACACGAAAAACTTCTCGATTTCGTCCGCCATCTTTACTTTTTTATAAGCTACAGATGCTTCTTGGGATATATTTTAGTCTCCAGGACTGCTCAGTCTCAAAAAAGAGAGATTTCCTGGGCAGTTTTAGCGGGAATTTCGCAAATCTGCGAAACAAAATCCTGAAAATGATTACTAAAAATTCTCTTAACTGCCGCCCCCTCCTAGTTAAGACTAGTGGATGATTTTACATGTGTTTTTGATGCAGAAAACCTTGGTGTTTTGTAATTACTACAACGATGTCAGACATTTTATCGGCATATAAGAAGGCAAAAATAGAATGGCAACTGAAAATAACAACAGAACTGGCATCTCATTATGGAAATAAGATAGAGGCTCAAGAACACGAATTTGCATTTTGTGCAGCAATACCTTACCCTCTTCTTCAGATGTGGGGAAATCTTCTTGATCAATATCCAAACAGTGAAGTAAACTTTGTGGAACTTTTTAATCTCACTGTGTCTGGTGCATGGTATGCTTAAAACAAGACTGTATTCGCCTAAATGAATTGCTCAGGAAAAATGCAAGTAGAGTAAAGGCTCTTTTTTTGAATACGAATGGGAGGAAATATTATAACTTGAAGAAGCAGGTTTATCTAATAAATGTCAGAGAGGAAGAAGTTGAGTCAATAAGTGAATTAGAATCTGATGTAGAGATGTACCAACAAGAGATAAAAGAATGGAGGCAGAAATATTCTAATTTAGAGGAAGAAAAGGAAAAATTATATGAGGAAATGAAGAAGGAAATGAAAGATATGAAAGAGGAAATCAAGGAAATTAATGAAATCAATGACCAGCTAAAGGAATATATGGACATTATTGAGAAAAATGAAAGTCTTAAATGCCAAGGCAAAAAAATTAATGAAGTTGGAAGCAAACAGAAGGGTAGAAAGCTTAAGCACCTCAAAAACAAGGCCAAGTGTGCTCTTTGGTTCAGCAAAACCTTTGGACTTGAAATTGACAAAATAACATTTAGAGATGGTGATAATAACATCCACAGTTTTGATTATAACAATGATTTGGGAACCGGTTACAATAATCTCAGTGATGAAGACAAAACTAAAATGGAGCAAGTTTTATTTCTCCTGGATAAATTTTGTGTTGGAGATGAAGTTTACCATGAGCTCTCCCTAACATCTTATGGTAGTCTACCCAAATCCTACCTTATCAAGCAGCTAAGAAGTGACCTTAACAAAACTTGTCATATTGAAAGAACACCTGGTAAATACACTGGGGCAAAACTAGATTTTTCTTCTACACTCTCCAGTCACATTAAGGAATTATTGACTGTGAATCCTGAACTCGAAGACCAAGCTATTGATGTCAAACTCAGTGGAGATGGGGCAAGAATGTCAAGGACTACTAACTTAATGATGTTCTCATTTGCTCTACTGCAGAAAAATGAAAGTGTTATGTCCTCCAAGAGCAACAGAACTGTAGCAATTGTTAATGGTGCTGAAGAATATAAAACTCTTAAAACATCTCTCTCAACCCTTTTTGATGAAATCAATGGCCTAATTGATCAAGGCTTTCTAACAATAGATGGAAAAAACATCAAACTAAACTTTTTACTTGGAGGTGACATGAAATTTTTGCTTATGATCATGGGTATGAATGCTGCATCATCATATTATGCATGTTTGTGGTGTAAAATACACAAGGATGACAGGTGGGATGTCTCAAAGCCCTCTGACTTTTACCAAAGTGAGTCTATGAAAAGAACACTAAAGGACATTCAAGAATTATGTCAATTAAAGGAAGACAACTATGGTTAAAATTGACCTCAGTCATGTGATTCCAGATGAGTTGCATCTACTTCTAATAGTGACTGATGTCCTTTTGAAAAATGTTGTTGATGAAGCAATGGAAAGAGATGCAGCTGAAGATCATCTAAAAATAAGGGGAGAAAGAAAAGGCATCCATCTTGAAACCCTTATAAGATCAGTAAATGACCTGGGCATTTCATTTTCTATTTGGAATAAAAAAAATGCTGATGGTTCAGAGAGCAAACTCAAAGAATTTACAAGCCTGCTAGGATCCCAAAAAAAGAAACTTCTTCATGAACTCCCATCAAAGCTACATCTATTTCTTAATCCTCACACCTGTGCAACAGTGAAGAAAATTTGGACTGACTTTGGCAACATTTATGATATGCTTTCTGACTTTAGCCTCACTAGAGAGGCCTCCGCAGAACTGTTTTCCAAAGGCAAATCATGGATTGAATTATTTTGTTCGCTACGAGGGATTCAACCAGGTTATACGAGGGAAAGAGTGACACCATACATGCACTTATTACCATACCATATCCCATACTTTGTCCAGTTACATGGGTGTTTAAAGAAATTTACTGGACAAGGTGTAGAGAAAAACAATGCTGATGCCAAAACAATTTTATTTCAAAAGTCCAATAAATGGGATGCTGCCAGTGATATTCTCTGCACTGAAAGCCGGCAGTGGGATCTGAGACACCACGAAAGAGTTAAAGCGCAATATGTCAAGTGTAAACTACATTACTGGGGACATGAAATTAGTGAGAAGAGGAAGGAGAGAAGAGTGTTTTCTCAGGTTGAAGAACTTGAAGAACAAGAAAGTGTTGCGGTTATCAATTATAACCAATACAATATGAAGCAGCTGAAACATAATTTTTGAAAGAAATATAGCAGTAAAAGCCATCTCAAAGCTTAAGAAAAAAGAACTAATAACATTGCTGAAAAACCACTGAAGTAAAGTGCTACATACAACATGATGTTTTTATTGTGCTCTGGTAAGCGCATGAGGAACAATAGCTAGTTTTGGTCAACCTATTTATGCAATATATTATTTCATCAGATTATGAATCACCAAAGCTTCTTGGACTTACATTGACAAGTTTCAAGATTTTTATGCTGATAATGTGTTCATGAATTAACATATTTATACAATCTATATACTATTTATTCACAAAAGCTATGCAAAGGACTCTAGATAAAGTAGGCGGGTTAGATCTAGGATTTCTTGTAAAAAGATTCTCTATGGATCACTATATTTAATCAAAAAAATAAGGAATTAAATGGTTATAAATCACAAAAATGTAACAATTTTCATTAAGTATTAACATTATCTTTCTTCATTTCTACACGTAGCTGTTATCCTAACAAATTTTATGGACAGTTTCTCAGTATGGAGTCTTGGCATCTCCACCAAATTATTATTACTGCAGTAAAATCCTTTGGGTGACATTCCTAAGAAAATTCTCATTTTTACTGGGAACATCATTTTCACTCCATCCCCATGTTTACCATATATGCAGTTCCAGCCTTTTGGTAGTTTGCAACGGGAAAAGTCTTCCCTACCATAAATTATCCAATTTCTAATGCCTTTTTTCTTTTCCCCTTTATCATGAAAAAAAAAACTTGAAAACATCATGCCTAAACTCTAACGTAATTGTTTGTTCAGGTAATTTATGTGTTAGAGCTTCCAGCAATTCTCTCCTCATTCTGTCTACAAAATGTTGAATGATCTCCTCACTTGGCTTTGGATTTTGGAAATAACTGATGAAGTAATAAAAACAATTTAAATAGGTTTAAATAAAACTTAGAGAAAGCAGCCGGTTAGTAATTTGAAGACCCTGACCGGCTGCCGGCCATATGGACACAGCGTAAAAAAAAAACAAGAAATCAAGAAGCCTCAGCTTACATGAATTTATATTTAATACTCCACTAAAATAAAAATAAAAAAAGAAATTACAAACCTTAACAGAGGCTGTGAAAGATGTTCTTCGGGTTCCCAAGTGTTTTCAAATTCACTAAAGCCCTTCCACTTCACAAGGTAAATGTTTTCCTACGATTGACATTAAAATTGTTTTAAAAAGTTAGCTTATATAAGTAAAAGATTACTTCTTTTATCTTAATCAAATCCTTACTAGCTTATATAAGTAAAAGATTACTTCTTTTATCTTAATCAAATCCTTACTAGCTTATTTAAGTAAAATATTACTTCTTTTATCTTAATCAAATCCTTACTATATAAGTAAAAGATTAAAAACATATTCCGCGAGCTTTTAACTTAATACACTCACCATTGGTTTTTTTCGTTGTGCAATCACACGTCCTGCCTCGTAGACTCCAAGATCTTTCGTTTTTCTTCTCCGTTTTGTTTTAATTTCATCATATTGATAGTCAACTGAGCACAAATTATGTAATAATTAAGCAATAGAAAACTTTTTCCGTGTTTACATAGCCTGATAGCAACACGAGGGGAGGTTGGGAGAATTCGAGACAGTTATGCAAACCCGAGACGTAGTCGAGGGTTTGCATAACTGTCGAGAATTCTCCCAACCCCCCGAGTGTTGCTATCAGGCTATGTAAACACAGAGAAAAAAGTTTTCTATTGCTTTTATAAAATAAATACTAAGGGAAAACATTACCGCTTGCAACGAAAATAAATCTTTATCTGAATTTTAATCTCATATCAAAATATAAATTCTCCATACATCACGAACTTCGATCGTTAGCCAATCAAATTTCGTGTAATAAACGTCAAAGAGACAAATGTGAAGCGAGAAAGAATCGCTAGCTATTTTAAACATTTATCACTTCTAAAGCCTTAAAACAAAAACAAAGAAATGTTCAAAGATTGAAAAGAAATCTTAATAAAAGATTTCAGAATTGATTATCTTCACGAAAGTGATCAAAAGTGGATAACAAGTGTCACTGTGAAGGGAATTCTCGGTTGAAAGAAACGTGGTTTTGCTCAATTTGACAGCGAGAAAAATATGGCAGCGAAGTTGATTGTTTCGTCTTGCCTCGAGAACATATTTTGTGGAGCTGAAGAGCTATCGCTGGAAAACGTTTGAAGCTGCTGACTGTTTCCTTGAAATACTTGTATTCTTTATCGGGCGGTGCACTTAAATCATGAGAAAGCACGTCGCTAAACAACCGAAGCTGTCCTGACGGAGGACGTGTGTTGTAGCACCTGAGGGAATTCTCTTTGCGGTGACCAACGAGAGATTGTCATGATATTACGATCAGAAAGACCAGCATGAGACCATAGGGTTATCCCTGTGGCCCTAACACAAGTCAAAATTTGGAACTTCGTCTTCAGAATATATTTTTGGGGGCGTTTTATTCCTCAAAAGAAACTGTAATTTTTTTAATTTTTGAACTTGTACCAAGAAAGCACGAAAGTTGTGACGTCACAACTGTGTTTACATAGCCTCATGCAAACATGGCTATCAACCAATCACAGCGTGCGTACTATTTAATTCATTTTATAAATCATATTGTACACGGTTTCCTCTATTCGTTTCCGCCATATTGAAATTACTGTGAAACGCAAGACCGCTGACTAAATAACGCAGGCTAACGCACGACCGCTGGCAAATAACGCAGGCTCGAAATGTCCAATATTTCTGGCAATGAATACTGAAAATGTATGTTAAGGAGCAGCATAAATGTGGACATGACAATCTTGTCTGATTGTTGGCAAGCATGAGGATGGTTTCCTAGGAGCTAGCCCTGATGGTTTAGTGTGTGACCCCTCAGACACTGATGACCCTCAAGGTATTCTAGAAATAAAGTACATTGAAACAGATGAACGTGAAGCACATATGTATCAGATCTGACAGCAGTGGTGTTACAATCAATAGAAACCACAAATACTTTTACCAAGTACAGCAAGGGATGCATTTATCAGAAAGAAAGTGGTCAGACTTTGTAGTAGTTGGATCATGAAGCCTTGGTATTTATATTGAGAGAGCACCCTTTGATTCTGAATGGTGGGACAAAACTAAGGCAAGACTTAAGTCTTTCTATGTACAATATATTCTTCCTGAACTGGCATACCCAAAGATCAAGTATGGACTACCAAGAAATGATTTCACAAGAAGTGAATAGAACAATATACTTGCAAAAGAGACATAATTTAGGTTGATCATGAATCATAGTGAAACAATGATCAAACCTGTCATTTCTGTGTTTTAAATTTCTAAATTGGCTGACATTTGTACTCAGATAGTTATGGTATACATGTAATAAACAAATATTTTATAAAAGCTTTTGTCTTGTGTCCCTTTATGAAATTTTAAATATAACATCCAACATCAGTAATATACAGTATTTAACCCATGAAAGACTTGTATATTATTGTTTTGTATCTTTTGTTATTTGTCAACTGTTTTTCAAGGGTTAATAATATTTTAGTATAAACATAATAATGGTCTATCACAAATCCTGTGTTCTGATTGGCTACTCTCTACTAATGGTCTAATTTGTGATAAGCCATCAGTAGAGAAAATGGCATGTTTTAAGCAAGCACAATTCAAAATTCTTTATTTTATATTCTTATTTGACTGATTCAATGTTATATTTATACTAAAACAATTAGACCTCTCGGCCTTGTGGACATAATCCACTCGTCTTCGAGGTCTAATTGTTAAATATACACAGCAAATAAGATTCAAAACAGCAATTTTATTATCATTCAAGTAGTTGATGTTTCATCTTCTTTATTAAACAAAGCATAAAAACTGGTAGAGTACAAACACTAGAGTGAGGACATTAAGCCACCAAATACTGCTAAATATTATTATGCTTATTATATTGTTTTCTACTGTTTAATTTGTTTAATTAGTTCAACTTGGTAGTAAATAGTACAAAGTGTCAAATGTGAGGAACAAGGGGAGGTAAAAAATTTGCTAATGCTGATATGATGACCACTATATCAGTTGCATAAGGAGCCATAGTAATGGGAATACTTCGATCCAATATGTGCCAGTTTTTAATTCTGTCCATCTGTCGTTCCACATGAATGCAAAGACTGGCTAATGCATTGTTCTTGTTAATTTCCTCTTCAGTAAACTGAGTGCCCTTCTTGAGGAATGAAGGGATTTCAAGAACTGCTCCTACTAATTTTAAAGCCCTTATCTGCCATAACACCATCACCAGGGGCAAGGATATCTTAAAAATTGCTTTTTAAGATTATCTCCTGATCTGAGGTGCTTCCTGGGAATAAGTCGCTGACATATGACAGAACCCCACTCGGTGTAATTCCAACTAGAACCTTCATTGTTGTCCTACTCTTGTAAGAGGAATAGCAGGCAGACTGAATGTTTAATGCATATGGTCTTTCCATCTCAATCTCTGTGCAGTCACTGACAATAACCACGTTGGGGAATAGCTGTTTGAATGCAGGTGGACTGTAATATCTAATAATATCTCTCTCTGGCATTCTGATTAGGGGACCAAGTTCTGCACGTAGCAACTTATACCATTTCCTTAAAATGTTTGACACAGTTCCTATGGCAATACCAAATCTGTGTGCTAGGTCCTTCTCAAAAAGGCCAAGTCTTAATCGCATAAGCACCAGAATATATTCTTGGAAAGGAGTCAGTGCTCTTGGCCTTCCAATCTTAGGTGTCCTTTGATTCATTTCGCCTTCTGTCGCACCAGTTTCATTTAGTGCTTCTTGTAGTTCGGAAGGCCTGTGTAAAACTCAATGTCAAAATCGTTCGATTTGTATTTGTCAATATTGAACTTCGTTTGCTGCTGTTGATGCCTTGACAAGTTCGTTCGTTTTAACAGTATTTAGCTCGTCCGTTATTCTCTTCAGTTCGCTTTTTATAAACATGTTCTCTTCTTCGAGTTGCTCTTTTCATCTGGAAGTCGCTTGACTTCGATTTTTGCATTGCAGAGACAAGGCAAATATGTCTGAGTTGAACATTCAAGATGTGTAGCCGTTTCTTCAAGTTCGATTTCCATGGACACTTCATCGTTGTTGATAATATTTGAGTTCTTTCTCTTGTGTTTATGTTTGTCAATGGCTTCCTGGCTGGCTTTGGAAATCACTCTACGTGGTTCTTTGCTTTCAGTCCACGGAAAGATAGATGGCAGATGAGTTCGGCTCAATTTTTGCCCGCCTTCCCAATGCTCACAACAGACCCTTGTGTGTCTCGATTCCACTTTTAGATTGTCGTTTCTTAATAGAACATCGTATTTTTTACGAAGTTCTAAGTCCGATGGCAAGCAATAAAACTTGAATCCGGGAACCTTATTTCTATGACTGTTGGTACATCCAGGCAGACAGCAGTTATACTTTGGCATTTTAGCTAGATTTCAAAGAACAGTTGGATAAACAGGTCGATTTCACTTCGTTTCTTGTCGAGAGGGTAAACATGACGAGACCCGGCCCGTTCAATCTGGTTTTGCAAGGATTTGAAGACCTCGCAAATCGACCGCAAGTTCGCATTCTTGTGGTTTGAAGGTGTTGCAAACTTAATAAAGCCCGACAGGGTATCTCAATGAAATATGTTTATTAAATGTCAGCACTTACATATCTTTTTGTGAACCCGATACTACATCCTGCATATAAACCACCATATAATATTGATTAAACATTGTACTTACAAACGAATAACGAAATGAGTACTCAGTATCTAGAATTACTCCTATTCTGTAAGACTGCCCAGCGAAACATTTATTTCTTCCGTTGAGGGTCTTTCATTTGGGTTATTTGATGTTATTTTTGTCACTAGGTTTTCAAAGGACGCTCTAAAACTTCGGCGAGAGACAGCTAACTGCAGCATTTTACCAAATGAAAAAATATCTCTTGCAATGGTTTCTCTTTGTCCTTGCACAACTTCCGGTGCCAAATAACTTGCATTTTGACTTCTCATACGTTTCTCTCCCTGCTCAATTAGCTTACTTTTACCGAAGTCAATTAAAATTGGTTGATACGTTGCACCAATGGGCTGGAGAAGAACATTGTTAGATTTGATATCGTTGTGGAGGTATTCCCTTCCGTGCACATATTGAAGAGCGCGACAAATATCGCGAAACACTTGAACAACTTGAGTCTTCTTCATAAGTTTGTTATAAATTACCTTCTCCAGAGTTAGGTTTTCCCTCTCGGTTCCGTGAAATTGCAGTACCAGGCAGTAAGGCTCTTTGACCGAGCAAATTCCCAAAAGAAGAGGCAAATTGGGATGATCCCCAAGTGCATGTAGGACTTTGGCCTCATGCAGCACTTCTTTTCTGCACCGCTCTTTTTCTGTTAAAGAATGGTTTCGCATTTTCATTTCTTTTACTGCCACTTTTATGTTGTGATAATGAGCAAGATAACAGGTTCCAAAACTTCCACCTCCTACAGGGATATCTGAACATTTCGAGATCAATCGATAATCAACTTCTTTTACTGGTATTGTCACCGAAATATTGTCCTTCCTAAGGCGTTTTTTATAGGAATTTAGGAATGACTTCACAGCAAGAAAGGTATCAAGTCACCATCGCATTGTTGCTTATATAAGACAGTTTGGAAATGCTGCCTTTGTGAAAAACTACAAAAAGAAAGAGCTGCTAACATTGTGTCAAGCATATGATGTGAAATGCAAGACCAGTATGAAAAAAGCAGACTTGGGTAGGATTCTCATCCCAGCCATTAACAACAGCAACTCATTCCTTACCCATCCTATTTCCACAACCTACAGTCCACTGTTTACATTGATAACGAAAACCGAAACATTATTTTAAGGATCAGTAGACTATAGTTTAATTTACTTAATTGTTGGCCAAAATGTGTGACTGTGATGTTTTATGAATGCAGGCTGACCAATATATTCAGTGTTGTACGTAACATACGTGAGCCAGTTACTAAATATGGTCCCCTTAAATTATATATCTTAAAATGCAACAAATATTTTATATTCTTAGACTATTTTGCGCTTATGTTATATACTTTAATTATGCCTTTTTTTAGGCCAGTTAGACCAGCATTACTCTTACGGCTAATAGTTGTTTGTCCATAACGGATTGTGTTCTGTGATATTTCTTGTAGCCTCCATGTTGGGTTATTATTTTGTCCATTACAGGCTCGTACCTGACGAAAGTGATTTTCTACAACGTCATGATTAATGATAGCAGGTTTTAAGACTGCATTTGGGAAAAAACTTTAATTTACTTGCAACAATTGCTTGAAATCCATATATCATAGATTGCAAATCAAGCATTAATTTTGATGAGATGAACTTTTTCCCATCATCTCCAGCACTTTCTTTCCACTTCTTTAGAAATGCCAAAAATCCATCAAGGTCTTTCAATCTTGTGTCTTTTGTGCTTGTAATGGTATACTTGTCTTGGAACAATTGTATGGTTTTTGATGTTAGAGCAAGAAGTGAGATTGTACCATCTAACTTTCTTCCATCTTGTCCAACCCTCTTAAGGTGTTCTTGGTATGCCTGTAAATTGTTAGTTTTAAATAACATTTAAATAAATATTATTGTGCTTCATGCGCCCCCTCCCCCATTAGTTAAGTGTAAAAAAAGTAGTGCATGTTTCAGTGCAAAATTTTACCTTCATGAGATTTAGGATGTTTTTGTCAAACACTTCTTCTGCAAGATGGTTTCTCATTTTGCTGGCTGGGTTTAGGTCAAAATGCTCCATTGTTAACTTGTTATGAAGAGAGAATGAGAATTCTTGCTGATCATATCTGAATGCATTCACCAAATGCTCCCATAATATTTGCTTGTTTTCATCAACTGTCAAACACTTTCTTGTGCTTCCATCCAGCGAGCTTTTGAGAATATTGTTTCTTATCTTCTTAAAGTTGTGCTTCAAGAGATTCAAATTAGTACATTTGATTCCAGGAAGCAATGATTTGTATATTTATAAATATATATTTAAAAACCACTAATGTTATTGTTGACTACATATTGCAAAAAATATACATAACAAAAGTTATAACAGGGGTGGATTTAGGAAGATTAGAAGGGCCAAGGTGACTATTTATGAAGGATTTACCAGGAATTTAAGGACAAGGGGGTGACTGTTACTAACGATATACTGACAAATGTGAGCACAATGAGGGACTGGACTAGTCACCTATGTTACTACCTATAGATTTGTCCCAGGATCATTTAATGACCATGGTATTTGTGCCATGACTTTTTGTAAATACTTTTCATAAATGAAATACCTTTGGGTCCATAAGAAAAACCATGGGAGTACCTCCTTTAGAGGGGTTATTACAGACAAACGTTTTGTCAATCATTTCTTTCTCATCTGCAAAATGAAGCCTGATAAACTGGCGGTTCACTTCAGCCCCATCCAATATGCAGTAATACACCCTGTGTTCACAAAATTGGATATTAACATTTCCATAAACTTAATTTGCATAACTTTTTAATTTCATAACGTTGTAATTAAGGTCATATTAATGAATATTTGTTGGAGGGCCACTGTAGGGTATAAGTTTGATATATTAATTATTATTGTAATATGGTTGTGTGCAATGTGATCACAAAAATAAATATATTTAATTCCACTGGGGACAGCCCCTCTCCTCGACAACCGTAGGTGCTACAATCCTGCTCTCTTAAAATGGTTACTAGTGTTCAGTGTTTAAAAAAATACAGGTAATATGTAATTATCTTACGTGAATCCGGTTTCCCACATTTTCCTGACTCCTTCCCAGAAAATGAAGTGTAATGAACTTGCTGTGCATCCTCCAGAAGGAAATTGTGCAACAGTAAATCTGAATCCAGAATCTCCAAGGAAGATTATTTGTAATACCTGGGAGGCTAATTTTGGCTCTTCAATTTTCCCTGTCAAAATGGAAATTATAACACTTTATCATTTTGTGTAATAGAACAAATATTGAAAGATATATTGCATGCAGCAATAATGTTATTTTGATAAATACCAGAAAAACGATTGTATTATATAAAATCCTAGGTTTTTACAAATCACTCTGAATAGTTTCAAATATATTTCAGGGCTGCTTATAATGGGAAATCATGCTGTTTCATAATGCAAAGGTTTAAACTGTTTGCTTCACATAAGCACTTATAACCCTGATTTTTCAGTGTTACTTAACATTAACACACATACGGTTAATTGTTTACTGTGGACTTAAAGTTTGTCATTGACAATAACTTAATAGTGTGAATTACAAACTTCAAGTCTACAGTAAACGATACTTGATTTGTATATCTGTTACTGCACGTGTGTAAAATACTGTTAAAAACACTATCAAAATCAATAGCATTTCATTCTGAAGGACTTTTTTTGCACTTTTTGGGCCACATTATTACCTGCAGCTGTTAGGAGATCCATATCTTCAGGAATTTCACCTAAATCTACAAAACCAACCAAATGGCGCTTGCCCCCTTTGACCACCATTTCAATATCCTCCTTAACAAGAGAAATAAAAACTTAATTAGACGTGAAAAAGAAATGAACTGTGGATAACTTATGCAATATATTTTTAAAAAATGGTACCTGTATTTTCATTTCATCGATGATGAACCCTCTCCAGTAATCATAATCCCTTAGCCTGTTTTCTTTGACTTCATTAAGACACCACTTTAAAATTTCAGGTTGCCATCCAGGTCTTTGTTCAACTTTATTCTTGAAGTGGCTGGAATACAGGAAACGTGATTGAAATATTAATGATATAGGTGCAATTGACATTTTAAAAATTTGCTGTTGTTGGGGTGGCCTTGGTTGATGTATTCACCCTATAATATTGCAAATGATATTGGCAGTCAAGAAGTATCATTATATAATAACATATAACATACCGAATTGTCCTATTGCTTGGTAAGTAAATCAGTTTACGTAAAGGGTCTAACACATGTGGGTTTTTGGCATATAGCTTAACACAGAGCTTCATAATCCTATGAAAAGAAAAAATGACATTCAAAATTTATAATTCTCAAACAAAGAATTTTTTACATATTTCTAATTATTTGGGATAAATACCTAGGATGCCATCTATATCTTGATCTGTGTTCAAGCTTCAGTATTTTTTCTTGTTCTTCCCACAGTAGTTGCATTTCTTCTGGTATGTAATTTTTCTTTACAGAATTCATCATTTTTTTCAAATCAGTGTGGTCTTCTTCTTCCATTTCTAACATATCTTTCTGTATTTTCTTCCTTAATCGCTGTTCTTTAATTCTTTTTGCTTTTTCTTCCTCAAGTTTTTTTTATTATTTCATCTCTGGTCTTATAACAGTGATTTGTTTGGGGTGCTATTTTATCCCTTCCAAGTTTTCGTTCATTTTTAAAGTTCAACGATTTCTTTGTAAGAATGCAGTTGCTACAATGTTCCCTAGAGGCATTTGCAAGAACCTGACATTGTGGGGAAAACCCTCGCACCTTCTCCTCTCCATCGATGCCATTAACAATGGTGTGTTTTGTTATATGGACTTTATATAGCTCATCAGAATCTTTGATATCGAAGCCATGACAAGCGTCACATTTTTCCAAAAATTCCATCAGATGCAGGGCTTTACTTGCATAGAAGATGTTTCCAAACCAACTATTGTTTTCATTTCGTTTAGTTTCAATGTTCTATCATGATATCTTACTTCAATTACAGTGTTTTGGTTTTCAGTATCAAAAGAAAACATAATTTCCCACAAGGCTCTCTGACCATTGAATTTTACATCAGTCAAACGGACAGAGGAAATGAAAAAATTACTTTCCTTGAATACCTTCCAGTTTGTCCTGTCTTTAGACGGTTCTTCCGAATGGTTGAGGAAACGGCTCCATTCCAAGTTCGGGTCTTCCTTAGAATTTTTTATACGTAAAGTCTTCTTTCTTAGGTTGCGGAGTAATTGGCCTTCCCTTTTTCCTACATACTCTAAGGTTATCAATTTGACCATCAAATACTATTTCTATTGCTTTGTGAAGAGTTTTAAAGGAACCACTGTCAACTTGTTTTTCCTCACAGTGTAGCATTAACTCATTTAAAAGTACGTAGTCACCTTTACTGACCTCATAATTCAATAAAAGCCTAGCAAAATATAACAAATAATTATAAATAAAACGGTTTTACTTTAGTAGGATAAAGTCAATAGAAACTACCTCAAATTTGAGAGCAGTAAAGAAAATTATATGGCTCTCCAAGTACATCGTATCAACAAAAACAAAATGTTCTTACCAAGCGCTGATACAAGCATACGAAGATACTCCAACTGCTCGAAACTTTTTTCCGGGAGGAATATTTTCTTTATCTTCTACTAACTGACGTTTCAAAGACATTTTAAAACAGAACAGGGTTTATACATAAAAGTACAGGTGGACAATTTACAATTATCGCATTTCCCCTGAGCAGTTGACTGATTGGTTAACAAGAACAATGCTGAACAACAAAAATGGCCGGTCCGGGCTATAGTCGGTAGGTAGGATCATGCGCCGTATTTTGTTGACCCCCCTCCCGAGTGGTGAAATTTTGTATGGTTTTCAGTCCTTGGCCGTGAAAGGAGGACGAACGGATTTCCAAGCGTTCGTTGGAGTAACTTTTTAAAGTTTAAGGGAAGACTGCAAGTAGGTAACTACAGCTAGATCCAATTGAATCACACAGATTTATTGGTAAACTATTCCCTCGTGCTCATGTGAAGCCAATTCCTCATCGGATTCGTATTTACTGAGAAAAACGGTTGGAAGTGTCCACCAGTGACATCGAATTCGGGTCGGCAGCTTCCTACCTTGTCATTTATTATAAGTGTTGGAATTATTTTCTTAAATACCCTTCAAAACTAGCTGAAACTACATACAGGAGTTCCAAATAAACAATTGACACAACCTTGATCTTTGTAGTTTTTTTAAAGCTCATCGTCGACTTGACGCCTAAATAAGGAATTCTACGACTTGATTCAGAAGGACTTTGATCGCATCTCCTAGTGTTCTATGACAAGTGGAAAATCTTCAAATATAAGGACGGACGTGGATATATAATCTTCATACTTCGGCAAAAGAGCAATAAGTTAATGAACTTAAACATACCAAATAGCATCCGAAAAAGTTTGATACCATTTTTCAAACGAGGCATTTGAACTCACGACACGTGGGCCCGAACAAGCGTAAGTTTACCTACTCTGCTTTGCTTGTTCAGTCGTAACCTGCAGATTAATACTCGGCGATTAATTCGAAATATCCGAGTTATTCGTTACTTCCTACCAATTGATGATCACTCTTCTGAAATTCTCTGACGAAAACGCCGGTCAAGTGATTCACGAAACTGTTGAGTTGAGTAGTAAGCATTCTCTCTTGGAGGGTTTGCGTCGTCGTCGTTATCGTCATTATCATCGTCATCTTCGTCGTCGTCGCTTTCGGCATCATCATCATCATCGGCCTTTAATAATCCAGCATTGAAAGTGCTAGCCAGAGTCTGGACTTTGAGTAGAAGACGAGGATGGCATATGGGGCAGTTGCGAGGAGTGCGATCAGGCATGCAGAGGACGTGGAAGGAATGCCCACAAGTCAGGGTTAGAGTGTTGTCGTCTTCGGTTCCGCATTCTGCTAAATCATATGCCTCTTGTGAGTCGGGTTCTTCTTCTCCCCAAGCATATCCAAGTGGAAGAATTCTTAGGTCCACGGTGGCATCAAAGGAAGGTAGGTAATATGGCTGTTAAAGTTCATGAAAATAACGTAATTAATTGTTTGTGTTTGTAATTTAAATACTTAAACACAAACTCGTCTTACCTGGAATTTTTTTCTCCCTTTGGGTAGCTTGACTGTACCATCTCCACTGTTCCAAATATCCCCAAACAGGTCAATGATGTGCTCTGCAGCAAGGCAACAGAGAACTGAATAGTCCTTGTGCCCTTGTGTGAATGAAGGAACTTTATTTACATAGAAATACCAGTACAAATAACTGATAACCCACTCGCCTCCTAAGCAATAAAAATACCTAAATTGTAATACCTTGCCCCCTTTTGTATCGTGGCAATCATTGTTGAACCGCAGGGTGTTCAAGATATGAGCTGTTGTTTGTATCTGGTCAGGTGTATACCAGGGCTGTATTTCACTGTCAATTACAAATTTCAAAAATTATGTTAATTTACTTTCGATTGGAAATATGTACATATATATATATATTTAACAGTCTGTAGTAATTATTGCATTTAATATGTGATTACACTTTTTATTTCATTACAGTACCTTCTTAACAATGAATGAAATATTTCCACTTTTTTCTCAGAGAGCACATTCGTCGACCTTTGTACATTATGGATTGATGCCAGATTTTCATTTTAATGACGACAACGGTGAATAATAAACGAAATTGCAACTCGAACCAGTGCTTCTTTGTAAGACTCAAAACTTCCACTGCGAAAGATAACTGGATAGAAGTGGAAGACCAAAGGAACAACTTCATCCAATAAGTGTAACAACAAAGCATATTCTGTACTCTTGTATCGTTGGCCAAAGTGTTGCAATACAGTGCATTTGCAATCATCTTTACGATATTCGCAATAACGATCCCACCAAACCAGTTTCTCGCCATTTTATTCTAGCTAACCATTCTCTTTCTGACTTCATGGCTTTCGGTCTTTCTTTGCTTAACGGCAACAATGATTGTCGCAAGACCAAAGAAATGCGGCTTATTCACCTATTGGGCACTCTTAGTCCCAACGGGATTAATGAACGCTTTATTTTCAACTAACCTTTCCTTTTGTCTTTTGATTGTTTGTTTTTGTTTCCTTGCCTACCTTGCTCTCATTGGTTTCTTTTGTCCTATTCTATCATATATACACTCCTTTCTACCACTTCTTTCTCTTTTACTCCGACGAAGGACTAGCGTCCGAAACGTCAGTAAGTTTTTTCATCTTTTCACGGTGTATAATTTACCTTTTCATCATTACTGTTTCATTAGAAACACCGACGCAGCTCACACTAGTTTTTAGCTAGTTATATCTTAGAAATAGGTAGATATAAGTATATTCTACGAATCATGCTACACAAACAAGTATCTTTTTTAATGGAACATGTTCTTAAAATAACCATTTCTGACTTTAAAGTAGAGTATATAATTACAAACAAAATATTAAGTAAAAATCTCAACATTACAAGAAATGTTACAAACAGTCATCTTGAATTAAAACAATAACATTTACAACCTATAAGTAGTGCAAACCTCAGTTGTACAGTGCAATTCAGCAATAAGAAAAACAGCAAAAAAATTACATATTTGAAAAACTGTTCTTGGTAAAATGACTTGATCATGTTTCTAACAATATGTATTTTATTAATCATGTATAAATTTTGTAGCTGACCATACCAGTAAATGCAACTGAAGATTGTTGTGCACTTGAAGGCTTAAGGGGGTCTTTTACCACTCTTACAACCTATAAGTAGTGCAAACCTCAGTTGTACAGTGCAATTCAGCAATAAGAAAAACAGCAAAAAAATTACATATTTGAAAAACTGTTCTTGGTAAAATGACTTGATCATGTTTCTAACAATATGTATTTTATTAATCATGTATAAATTTTGTAGCTGACCATACCAGTAAATGCAACTTAAGATTGTTGTGCACTTGAAGGCTTAAGGGGGTCTTTTACCACTATAGGTTGCTAGGGAAATGGACTCCAACGAAGGACTAACGTGCGAAACGTCAGTTTCTACTTTCACTACGGTGTTCAACTTATAATTCTACGATAACTTGTTTCATTAGAAACACCGACGCAGTCCACGCTAGTGTTCACTTGCCATCATCTGCTAGGGAAATGATTTAAAATCTTAATTTTTTGAGCTAATAAAACCATTTTTTGAAATGGAACATTTTCTGACATGTTTGATGACATCATCACTCCTATATAATGTCATAATTCATGTGTTGGGTAGGTTTGACCCAAAAATAGGCACATTCGATTAAAGCTGACAAGACTTGCAATAGTGTTAAATCGTTGAGTGATAATTCCAAATATATTAAATCTGAAATTTTAACATGCATTTTCTCTGTTTTCAAAAATGATGCTTTTAAAATTTTGATTCACTTCTTCTCATCAATCATTTAGCTCATTTTTGGGTCAAACCGACTAAACACAGGAATTTTTTTTAATGAAATATGATATCATTTATTATTTATGAGTGATGACACCATCATCACATCAGAAAATAATATATTTTACAAATTGGTTTTATATATGACTATAGAACATTAGTAAGACTCCCATTAACTCAAATCCTTTTTTTTTGGAAATCAATGTCTGCCTACTTGATAAAGCCACTTTAACAAAAGGTTGTCATATAGCTCTACTATGTAATTTTTTTTCTTAAAAACTAACAATCAAATGCTCTTTCAATATAAACAGCATGACAGTTCAAAGATCTTGTTTGCAATGTAGTACACTTACAGCACTTCCATTTCAAATGAGGTGTCTTCTGTCAAAACAATGTTGAATTCCTTCTAAAACTCTGCGTACCATAAGTAGGATGTTGACAGATGCAGGGAACTTGAACAGGTTGATGATGAAGGAAACCTGCGCACACCTGTTGTGGAACTGAAGTCAACCTGAATTGGCTTTTGAGGGGCTGAGGGAGAACCCGCGACAAATCTACAAAATTTGTCAAGATGATTGTTATCCAAAGTTCCTATGTAAGTGCGTAGATAAGACAAAACTCGACTCTCTTCTGCTCTAAGATCTTCAGGGTAGGTCATATTTGCTAGAACCTTCTGTCTGGATGGAATTAGTGCCTGATATAACTTCTTTATCTTATGTATAGGCAGAAGACTCTGGAGAGTAGTGATTTTGTCTCCTGCTATCCCTTATTTTCATCCACATTTGGGTTGACATGGGTTTGTACACAAATTGGCATCTTGCCATGGTGATCACATCGTTCCGTAGCTGTTCAGGAGTTTTTGCTGGGAGTAAGGTCATATCATCATGTTGGTATATCCCAAGAATGGCATCTTGTTGGAAAAAAGCAAGTTCACTTGTTGACAATGCTTGCGTTAAAACATACCTTTGAAATTGGCTCAAATAATGTAGAAAGGATGTTTCTAGTGTACCTTCATCTCCTCCTTCTTCTTTACGAACCAAGCTAACAATACTCGCCTCACAGAAGCGAACTGGAATTTGATTTGTTAGCATCTAACCATGGTAGAGTATCTTTCTCAATTTCTAAAAATATGGCCTACTTTCTATGGCGTTATATTCCCGACAAAATTCAACATTAGGTTTTCAACATTCTAATAAAGAATTCAGTGTTTCACTTGCAATGCAATATTGTTAGTTGCTTTTCCGACATTGAAGATTTCGATTTCAAATTAGCTGTAATCTCGTCCAACATTCGAGTTCCACGATTCAACATTCGTTAATAGCTTTCCGTGTCTGGACAAAATTCAACATTGCTCATTTCGCAATACCTATCAAGATGAAAAATGGAATACAGTTTGTGTAGTTCGACCAGCACTAAAGCACGCGTGATGAGCCCACGTCATCACTGTACAGCGGCTTACTATGACATAAGTCAAACGCACTCGTGCGTGAAGTTCAATGGTAGAACTTGAATGTTGGATTGTAATCCAACAATGACGGAAAGATTATGTGTTTGTATCTAAATACTTTAAAACCTTAGTCCTTGAACGAGAAACTCTAATGGTTCATTTTAATATACTGTTTAGAAAGTGACGTTGTCAAAGTTGAATGCTGAAATTGATGTATTTCAAAAGAGCAATGTTGAATTTTGTCCAGACACGGAAAGCTATTAACGAATGTTGAATCGTGGAACTCGAATGTTGGACGAGATTACAGCTAAGTTGAAATCGAAATCTTCAATGTCGGAAAAGCAACTAACAATATTGCATTGCAAGTGAAACACTGAATTCTTTATTAGAATGTTGAAAACCTAATGTTGAATTTTGTCGGGAATATAACGCCATAACTTTCCAGCTGCTGATGAGGACGAACAAAAGGAACCGTGACAGTATCCCCTTCAAAATAAGTCCCAAAAGCTGCATCCCAAAAAGATGTAAACAAATCTTTGGTCAGGCTTCCAAAGTCCAGTCCAGTTTCTCCACCAAATTGAACATTTAGTTTACAATCCAATTTTGCCGGGTCACCATATAGTTTCAACATGTCATGGAGAATGTTGTGTATGTTGACAGTAACACACTTGACATCCTTCAGGGGGCTTTCATAGGTTTCTGATGAAAAAATATAGAATAAAATAAGAAAAATAAAAAATGCGACCTTCATTTAAATATATATAAATATATATATATATATTTATATATATATAGTAAAGATTGGATTAAAGACTGTAACTCCGAGTTTCGTGTAAGCGTAGGTCTGTCTGATGAGTGCGTAAGCACGAAACTCGGAGTTACAGTGAACATGTCTCGTCTTTAATCCAATCTTTACTATATATCTATTGCCCTGCATCCCTACGCATCGAACACTGTTTCACCAGTATAGACCACAGTACATACTTTGTTTTATCTATCTATCTATCTGTCTATCTGGTTCAACGAGTGCACATCTCAAACACGAAGCTCTTGCAAATTTGCTAGTTTTTGTTAGTTTAACACTCCAAATTATGGATAATTCGAATTTTAAGAAGTATTCAACCTACGATAGTGATTCTAGCTATTTTTTGTGGTCCAAAGATGTTAATTCCTTGAAGAAATTAGTTTCTGATCTTTTGGATGATGAATCGATTTTGGCAGCCGAAGTCAACGAGGACAAACACAATAAAATGCAGTATTTTAAGGTAGCAGATTGTACTGTTAAGCTATATCAGACTACAAGAAAAATCCTTCTTCAAGGATCCGGCAGCCTAGGACTAAACAGGGGTTTTTCTGAGTAAAAATCTTAAAGCAGACGATAAAGCTGAATCTGACTCGACTTCCAATTATGGCGGTCAGGCGGAAAGATAAGCTTCCAAAGATGTCGAAGATAATTCTTCGTATGACACATTAAATGGCAACATAGATGTTTCTATAGATTCGTCTGCTAATCCCTGTGAGTGCTTACAATTCAAAACTGACCTAGAGTCAATCGTACAAGACATAAACAAGATTTAAGATGATATTCGTTTACTTTCAAAAAATGGCGGGAAAGATAAAGAAGATGACAACAACAACAAGGATGTTCATGATTTGAATTGCAAATTACAAGAAGAAAATTATCGCCTTACTGAAGATGTGGGTCAATTAAGAGAAAGCATAACTGGCTTAAGGAGAACAGTGAAAACGTGAGTGTGAAAAAACAAGTTAAGTCACAGCGTTAAGGATTTTACAACGTCCTGAACCTTTTCCTCAATGTTTTCCTTTTCCGGCACAAGGTTTTGGTCCCACAGGTTTTGGTCCTGGTCCTATGCCGTTTAATCAATCTCGTGACTCGAATATTGTCGCAGCAACAGAAGAAAATAATTTCATACAGCATGAGGAAGCAACAACGACTATGTCCGACCTGGATCACCAATCAAAAAATGTAAAGAAAAATAAAAAGAAGAAAAACAAAATGAATCAAAAGCCAAAGCAGAACAGCACATATATGATTAATAACGTTAATGTTACACTCCCCAAGGAGTCTGCTAATTCCCAGGCTGATACCGTTGACTTGACAAAAGAGAACTCTAAGTCTGTGTATATAGTTGGTGAACGGTCCCTAGTTGCCGAAAGTATTGTCAACCTAACAGAAAATATATCCCAGAATTCTAAAGCAAGAATGACCATATCTGGGATTGTTACACCATCGGACGATGAATGTCTAAAAAGCAAAGTAACTGAGGGCAACAAGATCCTTAAAGCCTTTACAGGTAACCGCAGCTGGAGCTTTATAGATAATGGTAAGATCAATAACTCTTTACTCCACAAAAGCGGCCTTCTTCTTAATGAAAAGGCAATGCAGCTTTAGCTAAGAACATTATGAATTATCTTTATTCCGATTGAATTTTACATAACAGTACCTCCAGCAATCTTGATCATAAACTATTACCCAAATTGAGGGGTTTTAATGTTGCAAGTTTGAATATTATCAGCTTGCCACTGCATTTAGATGAAATTAAATTACTTCTTGAAGATCAAGTGCTGGATGTACTTGCCTAGAATGAAACTAGACTCGACAACTCTATTTCTGATCATAACTTGTCTATTGATAATTGTGGAAATTGAATGGGCAGAACTGTGGTGGAAAAATGATAGATGTGTTGATCATCACAGTGAATGAGCGATCTAAGCGAACGCTGTAAAGAAAGACTTGAAAAAGTGATTTCAAGCTTCAACGGGAATCGAACCCATGACCTCCGCGATGCCGGTGCGATGCTCTGCCAACTGAGCTATGAAGCCAATCATGTTGGCGAGCGGTCATTTTTGTTAGGTTCCTCAAGCCCCCATAGATAATAGGTGTGGAAATTGAATGGGCAGAACTGTGGTGGAATAATGATAGATGTGTTGATCATCACAGTGAATGAGCGATCTAAGCGAACGCTGTAAAGAAAGACTTGAAAAAGTGATTTCAAGCTTCAAAGGGAATCGAACCCATGACCTCCGCGATGCCGGTGCGATGCTCTGCCAACTGAGCTATGAAGCCAATCATGTTGGCGAGCGGTCATTTTTGTTAGGTTCTTCAAGACCCCATAGATAATAAGTGTGGAAATTGAAAGGGCAGAACTGTGGTGGAATAATGATAGATGGGCTGTGAGTAGATTGGATTGTTGAAGTATCAAGAGGATGCTTTGTGCTGCTGTCTTTCTAGCTAACAGTCCTTTCCTATATACATTTAATATATTTAGGCACTGCCTAAAAGCGGAGCTCCCGATACGGAAGTCACAGGGAGAACAATTTGAATGAAACTGAAAGTTAAAAATAAGATAGGGGGAAAAATCTTCAATTATTTTTTATTCGAGATGAAGATAATTTCTCCCATAATAAAAACCATGCAGTGAAATCAAATCGAAATGCACTACATTGTTTTTTTTGTTGTTGTTTTGTTTAGCGCGAGTACATACTCTCACACTTAGGAATTTTGTACACAACTCACCACCACCCTCAGGGGCTAGTTTTGCTCTTGGAAGATTTTTCGACAAATTTTTGCAAAAAAAACCGACATTTTTAGGCTTTGAATCTCTCTTACTTAAAAAAAAAACGAAAGATAACTACAGATAATCCAATATAATATTAAGTTCAGTGAAATTTACCTCGGATGTCTTTCATTGAAATCGAAAATCTGGAGATTTAGGACAAATCAAGACCAAAAAAAAACAGACTTGGAGCAAAATATAAGCTTACTTTAAATAATTACGTCTTTTACAAAACGAGACGTTTTACATTCAGTTAAACTTGACAAGAGCAACTGAGAGAAAATAGAAAATAAAAGCAATGCAAAAAGGCAATGCAAAATGACGAATTTCTTTGTCAGTAAATTGGCGTTTGTAAATGTTTTTGAATATTTTTTACGGCTTTTTTAAGTGAAAGTCTAGGTCTTTCTACAACAACATCTCTCAACAACACAAATTTAAGCTCATTTTTATAATCAGACTTGCTCGAATAGCTTAATAAACAGTTGAATATTTGGTCAGTGTAAATTTATATTTCATTCAATACTTAAATTATCTGTAGAAATAAAAGTATTAAATGAAAGTCTTCGTTGTTTTGAAGATGGGAACCCGCGATAGGAGGCGAATATTTCTAGAACAAAAAACATACGATAGTTGGTTAAAAACAACGTTTTACAACGTTGTCTGAATTGCTAAAGATTTACAAAGCTAAATAAAGGACGAATATTTGTTGTAATATGCTCTTCATGTTATATTTACTCCAACATTAAAATAAATTAAGCTTATCTACAGAAATATTAAAAGTTTTGAGGGAAAGTATTTGCGAATGATTTGTCGATTCGTCGAGAAAAAATGCTTGTCAAAAAATAATAAACGATTGTTTGCTAAACCACACACCTGAATTCTTGAAGAACACTTCTTAATCCATCTTTCAATACATGAAAGTTTTTTTATTGTCTTTGGTCTATAACTTGCCTTAAAGCGATTTTTTTCTGTGCATTTGAGAGTCGCCTTAGCTAGTAGTTCTGCTTCAAATTCCTTTGTCTTTCACGCTCATTTTCTCTTTGTTCATTCGTGAAGTTTTGACTCAAATTCCTTTGTATTTCACGTTCATTTTCTCTTTGTTCATCCGTCAAGTTTTGCCTCATATTTCATTTTCTTTCACGATCATATTCTCCTTGTTTATAATCGAAGTCCCGCCTGGATTTGCGTTCTCTATCTCTCTCTCTGCTTGCCGCTTTTCTTTGGTGAGTCCTTCGTCTTTGCCTTCCTTTTTCAAGCCACCAGAGTTTTTCCTCTTTCGAAAAAACTCTTGATTCTGGCCTTTCTTTTTTGGCTTCATTCTCCTCTGAGCTTTCTTTCGACATATCGATTTCGGAAAGGGGTTCCATCGTAAATAGAGTAAATATAAATATAAGCTTGTGTTGTTATCTTTCGGTATTTCTATACGTGTGTAAAATGTTCTTTTTACAAAAGATTAATAGCCGGATTTACCTTTCTTTATGTGTACCCGGATGTTGCAACGCGTCGATATTCCCGCCAAAAAAAAATCTAACCAGCCAATCGGAATGCTTGTGTACACGCCCGGACGGACGGACGTACGGACGGAAGTGACGTCAACCAATCCATGAAAAATCAACTCGATAGTTTACCATTTTTTCTTAGGTATGGTGCTCCGCTATTAAAGTTATACTTTTTTAAGCTACTGTAACAGCCAATCCAGTTCTAGATATATCTGGCACTGTACATGCCTAATTAACAAATATATCCGGTTATTTTCTTTAGACCGGTTCTCGTAAACGCTGGCATTTTTGATCAGCTGCGAGTCGATATGGGTAAAGAGTGGATTCTAATACTATTTATTCAAGAACTTCTTAAAAGGCAACGACAGAACCAAGACAGAGCTGCACACATGAAAACTACTTCAAAAAGGGACTTAACCATTGAAAGGGTGTGGCCAGAAGTAAATACAAGAGTGAACTACCCTATAAAAAGGATTCTTGTAGATTTGAAGGAAATAGGTGTTTTTGACATGACTAACGAACATGTGATGTTTGTGTGTCGTGTTTAACTGCGAGGTTGCCAAAGTAGGAATTGAGAGATTCGTAGCGTCATGGAACTCGCATAAGATTAAGGGTACTTAGTTTACACTCGATTTTTTTCTATAAATATCGTGTGGTTTTTATAGTAACTATATGTCTTTTCCTTACGGGTAAAGCTGGAAATGGGATTCACAGAAGACAGCAGACCAATTTTTTGAGTCCACTTCAAGAGTGTCATGTTCCTAACGAAGACACTGGCGTGGCATTGTTTGAAGCTCAAGGTGGAAATCTTCAGCGACAGTGGAGAGTTGGCGTTGATCAATTGTCCAGTAACAAACCTCAACAACAGATGAGGGAACGACTTTTCAACCGAAAGTACTCATTTGAGAATATCTTCACAGAAGTTGTTAGGGGAAATCCCAGGCCATTCAAAGGAGGACTAAAATATTTCATGAAACTTACATCGGCCTTAGCTTCGTAGACCACTGAGAATAATTATATTTCTCAGTATATTTTTTCTGCCCTTAACACCATGACCATCTTTAAAAACATTGCAAGGTCAAATCCGGTTTGAATAGCGCTTTCTAGTCAAACTACAAAGACTCAGATGCCCGTGCTGTGAAGTTAAAAAGTCCTCTATATACAGAAATAGGATGGACATTTGATGCGCCTTCAATGGTTTGGATGAAATTGATGCCTCCCCTAAAAAAAAACATAAATTATGAACGGTCCCTAGTTCATAAATTAATACATATTTTGACAACATATTTTGTGAAAATCTTAATCATGAAGGCTTTTATTCCAGCTACATAACAAATCTTACCCTGCACTATAACTGATGACCATTATCGGCCTATCAAGCAATGCCGGATACCAGAAAATAACCAATCTCGTTCAGTCTGAACTCGGTGTCGACTCAGACCTGTGTTTGTCTCTTCACATAAACAAATGTTTATGTAAGTGTTCAATAGTCTTGGTCTTACGTTCTTATAGGCATCACATAACATTCCCAAATATATAGAGATATTTTACAGTGAATGTATTAGAAATACAACTACTTATTTCAAACTAAACTCAAGTAGTAGACAAGACGAACGTTCCATCAATGCGTTTCTGTGTTTTCCGACAAAACCTACTGCACCGAGACAGAAAAATCATTAGAAAACACGGGGTTTAAGAGCGGCTAGAAATAATAGCTAAGCAAAGGGATTCGCAATACAACTTTTATCTCCTTTTAAACACAAAAAAATCAAAAGTTTGAATGTTTCAATCGCTGTCTTGTTGCCCTGGTTCTTCCGGAATTATAGCTACTGCCAATTTCCTCCTTGACTGTTGAACATGTAGTTGTAGAATAACATTTAATCAAAATGTTTTTCAGCGGTACGATTTGTTGTTTTATCAACTCTCCCACGGTTATTTAAAAAAAACAGGAATCGATTCCCGAAGGGCCTGGTTTAGGCTGGGTTCCGGGAACAGCTCTGGGACCTTTTCCCCTAGAGGATCTCTCCCACCTCCACGACGTAGAAGCTGCAGCTTTCGAGAGTTGGAAAAGTTCCATTCTCGTCAGGGAAAATGTGAGTGTCTGTGGGATCTCTAGGCCAACATGGGCACGCGGAATTTATACCAAATATTGAATATAAAGCTGAAAGTGTGACGTTTGTCGTAGCTACTGTTTTGTATTCTGCTTTGTATTTTAAATCACAGTTATCCATGATCGCTACTACTCTAAAATTGCACCACCCACTGTAGCAGTCGTAACAAACGAAGGCGACAAAAAGTATTTGAACTTTTTTATGTGGTTGGTAATCACGTGACATATATTCCTCTCTGGGGGTGGGGTGGGGTGATAATGATACCGGAAGTAAGAGTATTTTCGAGTGGTCACCCCTCCCCCACACGTGGTGTTTTGTCGTATGTCAGCGAGACTGTGATTTTTGATTCGTGATTCAGAAAACAGAAATGCCAAAAAAAAAAAAAATCCAGATTCTCTCCTACCAACTTGTATTTTCGCCCATGCAATAAACCTAGACAGTGCCGAAAAGTAAGATTTGTGATTTCTGAAACAGGAATCTAAAATAACTCTGCTACAATTCCTGATTTCTGATTCCAATAATCGGATTGGCCGCAAAGCATCCTGATTGTTGGGAACTAAGGAAAAAGACAGCGGATACTAACGTGATTGTTAAATCTTTCTTTGGGTCCACAACCAACGACATGGAATCCTACATTTTATCAACTATTCCCAAGGAGCCCGACCAGATTTACCCACATGTAGGTACCAACGATCTACGCTCGACGCAAACTTCTGCTTTCTGCTAATGAAAAGATTATGACTGACAGACAGGTGAATTCGTTTTCTCCTGACATATCTGATACTCTGATTCTAAGGTAAGAGGTCTTAAACTTGTTTCACTTAATATTACTAGTTTAACCAAACATATTGACGAAGTCAAAGCGATATCTCTAACATTAATTGCTGATATCCTTGCTATAAATGAAACAAGGCTTGATGAAAAGATATCTGACTCTGTAGTTAGAAAACTTAGAAAACTATACAATCATTAGGAATGACAGGAATAGGAATGGAGGTGGCATTTGCATTTGCATTAAGAATTATATCTCCTTTTCACGTTGTACAAATATTACAAAAGATCTCGAATTGCTCTGCATCGCCAGAAAAAACGAACCATTATGGGCGGAGCTTCTGTTTTGCACTCAACCATGGCTAATTTGCTGTCAATCCGCACTCGCCCTTTTCATTGGTCGAGAGCTTGAGAGGTTAATTAGTATTCACAAAAACAAAATGGCGTCTGTTAAGCGAGAAAGAAGAGAGAAAGGGTTTTATTCGTCATTACACAACACTACGTCGGATGATATCTTACCGATTTGTAAGAAAGTTAGGAGGGAACAGGCCGCTTATGGGAAGTGGAGCGATTGATATCGCGGAGATCTACTAAAGGAGTAAGTTTACGTTGTAACTTTGATGAGTTTACATATTGTATAAAGTTCGTCCAACTCCATTTTTCAATGCGATGTGCTATATTGTTTTTAAAAAACCGAGTTTCTTGTTCAGTGGAAAGGTTTCTCTCCTTATGAAGCTAGCTGGCAGGACGAAAGCGAAATAACTACGGAATGTCTACGGTAAATTATTTGATGTAATTAGTATTTAACTAACTTATATATAAGACCAGCTTACTTTTAAGATATTACAACAATTAGTTTAGCGCTTAACTTTATAACTCAAATAGATATAACTCTTTTAAATTGTCATTGTTTGTTTGTACGATTTCTATAAATTCTAATCTATAATCACCGTTTTGTATATAATAATAAGAAGGTTGACTTTTGTTTACTATTTAAACATTTTAGGTTGTTCTTTAATCCATCCCTAGAACAAAGGACTATATACAACGAGGTGGCAACAGTGAGGGCGGCAGTAGAGGGGCACCTGTTATCCAAATCCAGACTGCCAGTTACTGTTACTTTTCGTGGTGATTTATTTAGGTGGCTATTTGAAAACAAGGGAAACAAAGAAAAGGGGTGGCTATATCTTTACAAAAGACATTTTCATAAAAACATATTTCTCTTTCTTTTTCTTTTTGGACAACAGTTATCCTGGTTTAGATTTTGGATTTCTGCTAAATGGGGATCTTCTTCAACAGGTTTATCATGGCTTACATATTTTTTAGATTTTCGATTTATTCTGATGGTAGTTTCCCAGAACTGCAAATTTCTTTTTGTATAGGGGTTTGGCTTTCGCTCCCTGTGTTTCAGAACCCTCATACGGTACTCGGCACGGAGAATCTCTGCAGGATCGTCAGTGTGATTTGTCTTCCTTTGAATTATTTTGTGTGCATCATCATAGTATTTTTTCCACACCTTAAAGCAAAATAAATTACATTTTATCAAGTTATATATTCAATGTAACTATATAATATAATTTTGTTTTGTTTGATACCTGACAAAAGATTGATGTAGTGTATTAATATGAATTATTAAATTACCTTGTCCACTAAATGGCTTCAGGCTGTCGTGCATCTTAACCATATTAGGGATGTGATAGGCCGTCATGTGCATATAGCAAGTAACACGCTCAGTTTTGTATCCAACCATTTTATGTCCTAATGATGTAAAATCATCTATCCTTTGTTTAATCTGAATTTTGTACAAAAGAAAAAAATACTGAGTGTATAAATGGGATTTGATCATTTTCTCTGGCATTTGTAATATATAAATGTAAGCAGCATTTAACAATATTTACCTGAGCACGGTATTGATCAATATTGTATGGTTTGAGAGATGAAATGAAGCCAAAGTACATGTAAGCAAATTTCTACAAAACAAAACAAAACAAAAAATAAATAAGTAAATGACATTGTTTCTTGGCAATAACAAATTAACAAAAAATATACACCTTCCACAAATCTGCCACTGCCTGAGCAGTGTCTGGATAGCTTCACCAAGCTTTTGGGGGAGCTCATTGAGTAGTCTCTTTCTGTCGTCTCCCATTAGACTAGTCCAGTCCATGGTCCCGCTACCCCTCCCATCTGCATTGTTCTTTTCCCACACAGAAAAGGAGACTCCACAACTGCCTATGGTCTCTACAAGTTTCTTTAGGTGGGTTCTTAAGTTTTTCCCTCTGTTTCTAAATTGATCATTTTCATCCCACTGTAATGCATCCTCGATCAGATTGCCAATCAGGATGTCAGACACTCTGAGCATAAGATGGAGCTCATCTGGGATGATTTTGTTTAGAGCTATCGACAGGAGAGGTTTAGAGGTGCAGCAGAAGTCTCCAGTCTCTGCCATTTTTTTAAAAGTTCATCTAGCGTTCGCTGCATAGTACCACTGTCGTAGTATTCGTCAGGTTTGATCATATCACCTCTGGCATTATGAAAAGTAAAATTAAGTGACATTTGTGTAGGGTAGGGAAGTTTCATGTGACTGTATGTGATTTACTGTTATTGGTTTAAAAAATAAAGATAATGCAATTGGGGATGCATTAAATACCTCTCATTCTTGTGAACCTTGCACCATATGCATGCATAAATTGAATTAGCAGCACTGAGACCCATGACAAGCAGTAAAAACTAAAAAAAGGAATATTATTAATACTATTTCATTTTTGTCAATAAAGAAAAATTGCATGCTCATTTACCTTGTAATCACCACCAAGAAAGAAATCCACCTCTACCTTTGAACCATCCACCATAATGTATCCATTTTCCTTTACCAAGTTTATTTCATTGAATACATCTCTAAAGCTATTCTCCAATGTTCCCCTAAATTCAGACCCATTAACTACAGCAATTGTATGTGTTCCTAACAGCAAATTGTTTAAATAAACTTTGTTTGGTTATGAAATATCACTTAAACAATATAGAAGCTTATACATTTACTTTTCTTATCACTAAATTATATTTGATTCATATGTATGTTTTTTATAGATTGTAATTTAATGCTAATCAATCCTAAACCCATAGACAGAGGCATCGTGTTTTTTGCATGTGTATGCAGTGGATATCCAATCTAGTCAATGGGCTAGGGAAGTTTGCTACAAGGTAGGATAACAAGTCATCTTCTTGAACTTCCCATGCTTATACACCGTGACTTATTTTAGTTTTATCCAAACGGTTTCATCGATATTTTCTACACTTCATACGAACTGTTGTTGTCCATCTTGGAGACCAAACTGGATTGACTATGGGCTGTGATATTCTGCTGTACCGTCAAATAATTGGCTATTTCTATAATTGCTTCTGTAATATCAAGAATAAGAGCTTGAATTCCTCCATCTCTGTGCTTCAGGACGTTCGTGCTGACATGTTAACGATCACCACCTTATGCTTACTGTTATCCTCGGTAGTTATTATGAATTCAGCCAAGATACAACCACATTTTCAGTCTACTGAGCAACTTTACAATCTTAATGCCTGCCCTAGACGAACTCTTCTGGTTGGTGACAATAAAGTGGTGCACAGTATGAATGGAAACATCTCTCCTCCGCATTTGTGTGGTGACTTACCTTGTGGACCCAAGATCACACATTGGAATATTCGCAGTTTGGCTCCGAGGATAAACAACAACAAACTGGATGAAATAAAGTCCATTCTGAATCAAACTAAAATTGAAACCCACATTTTGTGTATTTCTGAATCCTGGTTAGATAACACCTTCAAGGACTCACATATAAGGATAGATGGATACAAGCAGGAAAGAGTTGACAGAGAAGAAAGGAAACTTCCAACAAATAAAGCTCACGGCGGTGGGATTGTTATTTACATCAGGGACAATCTCCCTTACAAAAGAAGAACAGACCTAGAGTCAGATGATATTGAATCTGTGTGGCTGCAACTTTGTCCACCAAACTCTCCTTCGCACTTGATTTGTACAGCCTACAGAAGTCATGACTATCCAGTTCAAACTTGGATTAACAAATTTGAGTTACAGTTGACTGATGCTTACATTGAAGGCCATCTTTTAACCGTAATGGGAGACTTTAACATTGATGTTTTGGCTGAATCTGATGAAAGTAGTTCCTGGTTAGAAACTATGGAAGATTATAATTTATGCCAAGTTATTAGAGAACCAACCAGGGTGACAAACACATCTGTTACTCTAGTTGATCATGTCTTCACATCAGTTCCATACAAAGTTAGAACCACTAAAGTTCCAAAAATTGGAATCAGCGACCATTATCCCACCTGTTTTGTGTTAAAGAGTTCCTTTGGCATGAAACGCTCGCATACCAAAATAAAATATCGATGCTACAAACATTTTAGTGAGGTGAGCTTCTTAGATGATATATCTCATGTCCCTTGGACTGTCATTGATACTCTTGATGATGTGGATGATTGTCTTGACATATGGTACAAGTTGTTTCTTGAAGTAATTGACAAACACTTACCCTGGAAAGAAAGGCGCGTCAAAAGAAAACAACAGCCTAAATGGTTAACGGGTGAGATTCTTCGATGTATGTCAAACAGAGATCATTTCAAGAAAATAAATGACACTGTGAACTACAAAGCTACTAGGAATCGTTGTACTGCATTGATAAGGAAAGCTAAATCAGAGTATTACAAATCATGTCTGAACAATAGAAAAGGTGACTCGAGAGAACTTTGGAGATGCTTGCGTGAACTTGCTCCCGATGATGTAAAAACTACACCACATCATATTGATCTAAACAAAAACACCATTACTGATCCTAAAGACATTGGTGAGCATTTTAATAACTTCTTCTCCTCAGTTGTTGATAAATATATCTTAAATCAACAGCCTGCAACCAACTTTGATAAACTGAAAGTCATGGTAAACTCAAGGATTAAGGATGATTTAATATTCCTCCAATAACCACAGAAGTTGTTCACAAGTTTCTGTCTACCATGGACACCAATAAAGCCACAGGACTTGATAGTTTGAGTTCTAAAATCCTCAAATTATCTGCGAATGAAATTACGGTATCCTTAACAAGCATTTTTAATAAGAGTTTAACAAGTGGCAAGTTTCCTACTGTCTGGAAAACCTCCAAGGTCACCCCAGCATTTAAATCTGGCAATCATTGTGATTTTAACAACTACAGGCCAATAGCTATATTGTGTGCAGTAAGCAAGATCCTTGAGCGTTATATTCACCATTGCTTCTACGATTTTCTTATTGGACATAAATTGTTGCATACTTCCCAATCAGGTTTTCGAAGCAATCACTCTTGTGAAACAGCTTTATTAAAGCTTATTGACAGCTGGGCATCAAATATGGAAAAAGGTCTTCTAACTGGAACAGTGTTTGTGGATTTCCGCAAAGCTTTTGACATGCTGGACACAGATATACTTCTTCAGAAACTTGCAATCTATCGTTGTGATAATTTAGTGCTATCCTGGTTCAAGTCATATTTACAAGGCAGACAGCAGTGTGTTCGGATTCAAGGAATCCTGTCATCTACGAAACCAGTCCATTATGGGGTACCTCAGGAAGCATACTTGGGCCGCTGCTGTTTATTGTATTTATAAATGACCTTCCCCTATACACTAGTTCCAATATCGATATGTTTGCAGACGACTCTACATCTCATTCCAGTGCAAAGACAGTTGAGGAACTCAATGACATTCTAACCGATGATATGTCTAATGTTCACACATGGTGCAATGAAAATAACATGGTTGTTAATCTTGACAAAACAAAGGCAATGTTGATATCAACTTATCAGAAAGCAGCAAGATAAAAGAGTGACCTTGAAGTTTACTACAATGGCGCTAAGTTGAAAACAACTAAAACTGAAAAACTGTTAGGAGTAATAATTGACAAACACCTCTTATGGAAGTGTCATATTGACAAAGTAGCCAAGACGTTAAGTAAAGGAATCTATCTGTTAAGAAGGATTAAGAAGTTCTTACCTTTAGACTGTAGATTGACTTATTATAAGTCTTTTCTACAGCCACATATTGATTATTGTTGCACTATTTGGGGTCATTCAAGTCATGCTAAACGTATCCTTAAGTTACAGAATATGGCATTAAGAATAATTTTTGATAAGCCTAAACTGACTTCGGCTGGTCCACTGTTTAACATATCAGGAATTCTTACTATTCATCAAAGAGTAACATTCAGACTGTGTACTTTAGTATACAAGGCCCTTCATAACATGGCCCCCCAGTATATTAGTAATATGTTTAAGCTGAAATCTTCAGTTTGTAATAGGATAACTAGAAGCATTGCAAATAATGATTTATGGCTACCTAAAGTTAAGTTATGCATCAGCAGAAATTGTCTGCCCTATAGTGGGGCAAAGGCTTATAATAATTTACCTACTGCTTTAAGAAATATTGAGCAATTTAAGAGTTTTAGAACGGAACTCTACAAATATATGTTAAATAAATCATAATTATAAATAGTATCTTTTCTCAATAGTTTAGTGTATATTTAAATTTTGTAGTTTAGATATTTATATTAGCTTCACATATTTTTGTATTTTTATATTTCTTGATGACCCAATGTAAGATTAGCTTTGCTAAATTGGTTTTTTATCATCGTTAAATAAAGTTTATTATTATTATTATTATTATTATTTACTTTCAAGAATGGCAAAGCTGATCAAGATGAAATTGAGGGATCTGCTCATACGTGCCCCATCACCACTTATTTTAACTGAAACTTTCTGGTCATTTTTCAAGATGTTTGAATTTTTCTAGAAGAACAAAATGAGTATAATTCATAATCAACCTAAACCTGATATAACAATATATCAATTTTATCATGTAATAACAATGCAGCAGTGCTACAGCCCCTTAGAAGTGAAGCGAGGAATATTCTACATTTCTTCAAACTAAGTTTACAAAATCATAATTCTGACCAAATAGAGTAATAATCAGTGTAATGTATATCAAAATTATGCTTGATAATGGTTGTATTTATTTTGATAATTATAGCTGTCAGACAAATGCTTAAACGTTATTTTTGAATATAAATACCCACCAGTTCTAAAATGTAGTAGAGAAATAAGAGAAAAATATCATATGCCCTTGGCAGGATTTGAACCCACGTCTTCGGTATTCTAGTCCGATGTGTTAACCACTACACTACAAGGACCAACCACGCTGGAAACGCAGCCAGAATATGAAATGTAGGGTATTCGTGAGGATCCCAGAGCGATATTTTTTCTCTATAGGTAAGTTGAACACCGTGAATGTACGCAGATAATAGATATAGTAAAGTAGAAATAAATTATGCGTTCGGTGTGTATATAATGAAGTAGAGAAATAAGAGAAAAATATCATATGCCCTTGGCAGGATTTGAACCCACGTCTTCGGTATTCTAGTCCGATGTGTTAACCACTACACTACAAGGACCAACCACGCTGGAAACGCAGCCAGAATATGAAATGTAGGGTATTCGTGAGGATCCCAGAGCGATATTTTTTCTCTATAGGTAAGTTGAACACCGTGAATGTACGCAGATAATAGACATAGTAAAGTAGAAATAAATTATGCGTTCGGTGTGTATATAATGAAGTAGAGAAATAAGAGAAAAATATCATATGCCCTTGGCAGGATTTGAACCCACGTCTTCGGTATTCTAGTCCGATGTGTTAACCACTACACTACAAGGACAAACCACGCTGGAAACGCAGCCAGAATATGAAATGTAGGGTATTCGTGAGTTCTAAAATGTGATCAGCCAGCAATTCCTGGAATGAGTGTTGTGCCCCAGGATACTTCCCAGGAGTGGAAGTAATTGTGCAGCTTCCATTTAGTTGCTGCCTGCATTGCTGAAACAAGTATGACTTTGGGAGTCCATCAACAACCATAGAAAGATTGTGTATAAACTCATCACCAACACCAAGCTTGTCAAGCAAGAAGAATATACTCTCCACAGTGGCCCCATCATTCTCACTTAATGTAGAATAGTGTCTGCGTGGCTTCGTAGGTGCTTCAGGTGTATTGTTTTCCAGAGTCCCATTATCAGCAGGAGGAGTTTCCTTATCAGATGGAGTGATCACCTCAGTATTGCTACTTGTACTGTTAGATGGAGTATGATCATGACCAGTTGGTGTCTGAGGCGTTGATGTCTGAGGAGTTGGTGTCTGAGGAGTTGGTGTCTGAGGAGTTGGTGTCTGATGAGGACTGTCTGTGGCAAAATTGACGGTATATGTTTTGGGACCACCTTTACTCTTAAGCTTCAAACAGTCAAGCTCGAGCCCAAACAATTCAACAAAATATAAGGCTTTCTGTGCTCTTGTTTTCATTTCTTTCAGCTTTCTATTCTGGCCTTGAGGGGTTTTAAGATCTGGAATACTTTTCCCTCTCACTTTATTGACCTCATCTCTTTCAAGCTGCATTATATATTTCCTCATCAACTCATTCTCATTTTTCACATTACTCCATGTCTCACTTTCCTTCGAATAGCTATCTATTTCTTTAAAGAGACATTCTTTTTCCTTTTCGATATTTACATATTTCCCTTTCCATTCTTCAACTTTATTGCTTGCTTTCTTCAATACCAATTGTAAGTCCTTTATTTGCTTTTCCCACTCTTCTACAGTTATTATGTCAGTTTTTAAAACAGCAATTTTTGTATTCGCTTCTGAAAACTCCTTTTTCGTACAAAACCCTTTCTATTCAGCTTTTTTTCTCTTTGTTTCTGCTTCAATACATATTCTGCTCATCTCAAGACGACGAGTCTCACGGTTTAATTTAAAAGCATCGCCGGGTATTATCGCATTTAGGAGATCTGTATACAGTATTTCATTGCCAGGTCCTACCTGGTACCGTCTCCATTCGGCAATAACCTCGGTTTTTATCTCAAGCCAGAAAGCTACATCATTTTCATTTTGTCTCTGAATTTCTTCATAAGCAAGCTGCTTTCTAGGACACCCAGAAAGCGAAATTAAAGGATTAGACATGTATTGAGCAATAAAAATTAAATAGAGACAGAATATCCAGCAATGGGATTCATTTGAGAATGATTTTAAAAATACCAGCGAATATTCCCGCGCTTAACTCGAGTTTGCCTCGAGTAAATATCGATTGTTTTAATAGAATCCAGTCTATCTCGTCCAGACAAATATTATTCAAGATGAAGGAATAATAGTGGAAGAAACGGAGAGAAACTTCCAATTTTTGCTACGCTTTCGGCTCGTTAGCGAGAGCCAGCCATAAACAAAACGCTGATGTTCACTACACATCTTATGACGACCGCACCGATTTTACATTGTTTATCGTTAAATTTGGCTTACTTTACTGGGGCAATGGTTGGAGTTTCGAATTCTATAGAAGGTAAGTTCCAACGTTAAAGGGAACTGCCTTAAAAAGTGGTTTGTTTTCACTGTATTTTTCGTCAATGTAATACTATCTCTACAAAATGGCAGCGTCGGAGAAGCGGGATTTTCGCTCTAAGATCAAACTGGAAAACCGCAACCAGTTTTAACGCTACGATAGCTATCTGCCATCTGAAAAGAAGTAAAATACCTCTCTATCGGGCTGGTTTCGGGCCGTACTTATAGTAAATACAATAAAGATTCCTTTGTGAACGATCTAAAGAATGCTTCGTGGGACTCAGTGTCTTATTCTAATAGTGTTAATGATGCTTGGAATAATTTTAAAAGCATTTTTACCAAAATTTGTGATTTACATGCTCCTGTGAAAACAAGAAAGGTACGTGGTTGTTCTAATCCTTGGATGACGCCAGAAATTTCATGCTTAATACACACTAGAGACTATCATTTACGTAAAGCAAAGCTTTCTGGGAAAGACGAAGATTGGTTCATTTATCGCTCATGTCGTAATCGAGTTACTGCTGCAATAAGGCGTGTAAAATCTGACTATAATAGGAACTTTATTGAAGAAAATATGGACTCTCCGAGAAACTTTTGGAAAGCAGTTAAAAAAATCCTCCCGAGTAAATCTCCAAAAGCAGATGCAATCAATCAACTAAAGATCAATGGTCAAACTATCACGGATAAAGAATGCATCTCTAACAGTTTTTGTAAATTTTTCACAGATGTAAAAGCTCGGATATCAGGCGTGAATAGAAATCATTCGTCAACCATCTTCTTTCCCCTTAGCAGATCTACTAATCAAAAGTTCCACTTGAGTGAAGTTAATATCGGCGTTGTCTGTAAACAACTCTTGCAGTTAAAGACAAACAAAGCGACTGGGCTTGATGGTCTTCCATCACGATTGTTAAAAGATGGAGCTGTGTACATTAGTGCAGCTGTAACGTCTATTATAAATCTTTCCATCAGAACACAATAAATTCCTCTTGACTGGAAACATGCAAAGATTATACCGTTATTCAAGGAAGGAGGGAGAGACGAAATGGACAACTACCGTCCAATTTCCATTCTACCAGTGCTATCAAAAATCCTAGAGAAGGCAGTTCAAGTACAATTAATTGAGTATCTTAATGAACACAATCTTATGTCAAAATACCAATGTGGTTTTCGCCGCAAGTACTCCACGCAAGCAGCAATAAATTTCGTTACAGACTCCATTAGAAAGAATATGGATGAGGGATTATTGACAGGTGCGGTATTTGTAGATTATCGAAAGGCGTTTGACACTATTGAGCATGCTACCTTACTAGAAAAACTGAAGCTACTTGGTATCTGTGATAAAGAGCAACGTTGGATGGCCGAATATCTTAAAAATCGTACCCAGTCAGTATTTCTTGGTGGTTCATTGTCAGATCCTCAAGCTATGGTTTCTGGAGTACCACAAGGATCCGTATTAGGCCCTTTGTTGTTTTCTCTTTATCTTTCAGATCTTCCGAACTGTTTACAAAACACTAATATACTGATGTATGCTGATGATACCGTTATTTACTGCTCTGCCCCAAATATGGCTCAGTTAACTCAAAAACTAAACAACGAGCTTAAAAACCTTGCTGATTGGTCAAAGTTAAATGATCTCTACATCCACCCCAAGAAAACCAAATATGTGGTATTTGGAACTCATATGAAACTTAATCAAATAGACTCTAATTTAAACTTTGATGTTTATCTAGATAACGACATTCTTGAACGTAAGAGCTTTTATAAGTATTTAGGAGTTTACCTAGACCAATCGCTATCCTTTAAAGAACATGTCCACAGACTTATAAAGAAAGTTTCAAGTCAGCTTGGCTTACTGAGTAGATTGAGAAATAGTCTCACTACGTATGCAGCTAACAAAATCTATACCACTATGGTTTTACCAAAATTAGATTATTGTGATTTTACATGGAATATCAATTTGGCTGCTTCTATTAATGTCTCTTTAGATCATTTACAAACGAAAGCTGGCCGAATAATTTTAAAGGATTGTAGCTTAGACCATGATAAGGTGATAGATAAATTGGGCTGGAAAAGTCTTCGAAATAGATGTTCAATTCATAAGCTTATTTTTATTTTTAAGTGCTTAAATGGCATTGCACCTGAGATTTTTAATGGTTACTTTAATTATGTCTCACATGGCTATAATACTAGACAAAATGGTTTAAATATTATCATACCAAAAGTTAGGACTGAATCAGTCAAGAAAACGTTTTATTATTCTGGAGCTATTATTTACAATAGCCTACCTAGCTCTCTTAAAGAGATTAATTCTTTATTATTATTTAAGTCTAATCTCAAAGATATTTTTTAAAAGTTTTAATGAATTGTATAGATTTTTACTAACATTTTAGTATTTTACAGTATATATATATTTAATTATCTTATTATTTTGTTGCTAATTTTTGTTGCCCCCAGGGCGCTCCTTGATAACAGCTGTTGGCTGACGAGCTTACCCTGGTAAAACATGTAATTATTATTATTATTATTATCAAAGCCCGAAAGAAGGTAGCGTTTAGTTTTTAATTTTAACTTCATATTTTACTGATTAGGATTTAGACCCCATACATTCTCTTAGAGTGCACGTCGCGTTGTGGTCAATTTTTTTTCTACGTGTCATCGTGTTACTACGCATGTCCGTTCGTTTTTTCTGGCGATGGTCTTGAAATTCAAAATCCTAAAACCAAGCATTTTATAATCTGCGCTTGTTATCGACCTCCTAAAGCTCACGACTCTGACTTTTTTGCTTGTTTTGGAATCAATAATTTCAAATTTTGATTTGGAAGACAAAGAAGTTATTTTAATGGGAGAATTGCAATTTCCTTAATGCCACTGCTGATTATAATTTAAGGGCATTAAAATCTCTTTCTGATATTTTTTATATAAAACAAGTAATTCGTTCTCCTACACGTGTTCCGCCCACATCTTCAACATTAATTGATGTCATTTTTACTAATTTCCCCTCTCGAATAATTTCAAGTGGAGTTATTCCGTTAGGTATAAGTGATCACCATTTAGTGTATGCAATAAGGAAATTTGCCGCTTCGAGTAATAATAAACATCGTTATGTGACCATTCAACAATTCACTAAATTCAAATCTGATGAATTCCGCAATGAACTTAAATAAAATTTGCCTAAAATTTCTTTAAATATCCATGTCAATCCCAATGATTCATGGAAAGAATGGAAAACAAATTTTCAAAATATTGCTGAAAAACATGCACCCTCTAAATCTAAGAGTCTAAGGTGTAAAAGCTCACCTTGGCTTACATCGGAATTAATGAAATCTTTTTTTGCGAAACACAAGCTTCACAAATTAGCTTTATTGTCTAACTTATCGGATAACTAGCCTGCATTTCGGCGATTAAGAAATGTTACAAACAACTTGATTAAAAAAGCAAAATCTGATTATTATTGTAATAAACTAAATTTAAATTCCGGTAATCCCAAGGCTGTCTGGAAAACTATTAACCAATTTTTGAATCGAAAAAATGTCTCAAATACCATTTCTGAACTCAAAATTGGCGACACGAAATTGTTCGCTTCAAATGAGATTAGCAATGCGTTTAACGAACATTTTGTAAGTATAGGGTCCAAACTTGCTTCTACATGTAAAACCCCTGAGGTAAGTTTCGAAGGTTTTATCAGACCTGTTAACACAGAATTTAAGCTTAATGGAATAGATGAATCTACTGTATTAAATTTACTACAAAAATTACCCACTAACAAATCTAATGGACTTGATAATATATCAAGTATCTTGCTTAAAAAAGCTGGCCCGGTAATTTCTAAATCTCTTTACGATATTTTCAACCAGTCTATTCAAACGGGGATTTTCCCTGAAGAATGGAAACTTGCAAACGTCACTCCATTTGTTAAAGCCAATGAACGCTCTGACCCCAGTAATTACCGACCCATTTCCGTGATTGGCACTACTGCTAAAATGTTTGAGAGAATCGTTTACAACCAGTTTTATGATTATCTCGTGTCTCATAAAATTCTCAGCAAGTATCGATCAGGGTTTCGCTCCCTCCACTCCACTGTCACAGCCTTACTTGACTCTACTAATGAATGGTTCTTAAATCTCGACCAAGGACTTTTAAATACTATAGTATTTATTGACCTAGCTAAAGCCTTTGGCACTTTTAATCATGCTATATTACTTAAAAAAACTATCTTAATGGTGTCAAAGGCTTTTCGCTTGAATGGTTCAGTTCTTATCTAAACAATCGGCAACAGAGATGGTTTGTCAATGGTAGTCTTTCTGATTCTTCTTTTTTGACCAGCGGCGTTCCGCAAGGAACGATCCTAGGTCCATTATTATTTCTAGTTTATATCAATGATCTTCCTTTTCTCTTATTTTTTCAACGGTTCGTATGTACGCTGATGACACGAGCATTTCCTTTGCTGCCAAAACCCTACATGAACTTGAACCAGCTATTAATGATAATTTGAGTAAAATAAGTACTTGGCTTTTTGCAAATAAACTTAGTGTAAATGAGAAAAAAAAACCAGTACATTATCTTAGGGTCTCAATTTGAGCTAAATAGCTTAGTGCGCAAGTCATACATTCACATTAATGGCTCAGCTATCCCCAGAGTAAAACATCAACCTAAAATTAAGAGCCTTAGAATGGGATACCTCTAGTTCAGACTTGGGCGTTGAGGACTTGTGGGATAATTGGAGTTTAAACTTTCTGACTGTAGCCGATGCTAATGCCCCTTTACGTCCTAGAAGGGTCAGAAGAAAACCATCCCCATGGTTAACTTCATCAATAAGGCAAATGATCGTCGATAGAGGTGCACTTAATGCTCGTGCTGTTAAAACTAAGAATATTGAAATATATAATCAGTACAAAAGAACTCGCAATCTTGTTAACAAAACTATGAAAAAAGCAAAAGCTGAATATTACGAAAATACGATTATCTCAAATGAAGGTAACATGAAAGAAATATGGCGTACTGTAAATAAAATTTCAAAGCCGAAAACTAAGGATGGTCACATCAATCAAATCAAAGTAGGATAATTATAACGCGATTACTAATCCTCAAGCCATATCCAGTGTTTTAAATAGTTATTTTACTCAAATAGGAAAAACACTGGCACCAAGCTTACCTATAAGCCAAATCAATTTTAATCAACATTTGAATAAAAGTCTTACTAGCAGTTTTGAATTCAAAGAAATTTCGAATAGTGAAGTATTTGAATTATTATCTCAAATTTGTCCTGATAAAGCAAATAGTTTAGATAACATTTCAGGCAGACTACTGAAAGAGGCTGCCTCGGTTTTCTCTCCTGCTTTTTGTCACATTTTTAATAGATCTTTAATCACTAGTATTTTTTCTTCTAATAGAAAGTAGCCAAAGTTTTTCCTTTGCATAAGGGTGGTGATAAAGATGTGCTTGGTAATTACAGTCCAATTTCAATAGTTATAATAGTTATATCAATTAATCCTGACTATTCTTGAAACTCTTTTAGGTGGTTAAAAAACTGGGGTTTTTTTGCAACCTAGACACAACAGCCTGACCTGGCATGATGGGCTAGTGCCAAGTGATGAAATCTGGGTAAAAGTAGGAGGTGACAAAGGAGGAGGAAGTGTTAAGATGGGCTTTGAACTGGCTAATGTTGCTAGCCCAAATTCCATCAAAAATACAGTGATCTTTTCAATGTTTGAAGCTCCAGACTCTATTCACAATCTTGACATGGCTTTGAAACAGTACCAGGATGATGTGACCATTTTGCAGCGAGAGACATGGAGGTAAATAAGTAAATGAGTAGTAATATGTATTTGCTATATGGGTATGGTATTTGAGCTTCTTGTCTTTGATATACATTTGATTTTAAATATACATTTATATCTTTAATTTTAAATTGTCTTGAATAGGGACTATTGTCCTGGCAATAAAAGTTTTCACTTTAGTGTGTCTTGGATAGGGTAATAAATTTTGACCTATAGGTATAGAATTTCTGCTTGAGTCTCAATCTGTCTTGAATAGGGTATGGAGTTCTAAGATATCATTGTGTCTTAGACAGGGTTATTGGGGCTGCAATCCCCTATCACAACCCAGTCCATGTACCAACTCCCCCTCCCCCGTTAATAAGTTGTTTTTGTGCTAGTAAATAAATTAAGAAAATTTTGTGTGTATCTTTGACCAATTTATAATTTTACAATGAAAATCAATTATTTGACTTTACAGAGACTTGTCCTTTAAATTGTTTTGTTATTGAGATTACGCTTTCCAATGCACAGTCTTTGGAATATCTGGTGCCAGTGGTGAGCTTAAAATTTGGAAAAATAAATCATTACCAGTTACATACATGTACTTACCACAATGCAAGTGCTAAAAAAGGAAACTAATGAAGAATTTCCAGAAGTTAAATGTATAGGCAATCTATATAAAAGTATAAATTAGCATTTTGATTATTGTTAACAATGTAAAACACATGCATTATAATATTGTAGGCAAATACTGTTGTTTGATAACTCAAACTGAAATGCAAGTGTCACTTAATGAGAGGACAGAAACCAAGCAGAACTATAGAAACTCTGAAAGAGGACAACAAAAGGTTCATAGAGGCAGGGTCAAATATCAAAAAGGCTAAAATGTTTAAAGTCCCTATGACGCTTATTTTTTGTCATTTTTTTAACAGTTGTATTAAAAGTAGAAGGTCTTGGGAGACTATTCGTTTCATTTTTTACTCTCAACGATATAATTTTTTGATTTTGAGCACTTGTATTTTGACCCCATAAAAGTTTGGACGAGCTATTGTGGACCTGGTACCTAGTGACGTCAAAGGAGTAAATTGTTTGCGTCTTTTCACCATAACTACAGTATCCTGAAGCGTGTTCCAGGTTATAAGTGAAATTTTTGCCTTGTTTTTATGTAAAATGTCCTCCGAAAGCCACTCTTCAGACTCAAGCGAATATTCAGACGACTCGGAGTGGAATTATATCCCAGGAGTTTATAACATAGAATCGGAAAATCAGACGGCGGCTGCGGACATTTGCTTTGATGAAGAAGAATTTAGTGGCCCATATGCAGACGAGCCTCTAGCAGAACAAGACTGGCTTCTTGAATACAATAAGCGCCAAAAAGAAGAAGAAGAAAGGCTAAAATCCCTAGAAAGACGGTTTTCAGGAGTTGAAGCTAACTGGTAGGTTAACAAAGTTATAACTGGTCGCACAGTACTTTGTTTATGTCCGTAATGTTTCGTATTTTATCCACGATCCACGTAAGTTTTACTCCTAATATAAGCTTTCATGTCTTCATAGGTGTTCTTGTGTCCATTGCTGCACTGACCTTTCACAAAATCCAAACGAATGTTATTGCTGCATGGATTTGGACAAGACTAGCGAAGCTCTTAGCTCGTTGTGGGTTCTGAATGAAGTTCGAGAGCCGCCGCCATGTATCACTCTACATCCAGGTTTCACAACCGTGTGCCTAGACAAATGGTCATTGAGAATGGCTGCCGCAAAATATCGGACCATTGATAAGAAGACATATAAGCAAACGGGATCGGAGAATTCGTAAGTGAGCGTTTCAATTTACGAAATTCTAAATGAGTTTGGCAAATATTTATACCGCCTAATTCGCTAACTTGGTCCTATCACATGGTGGCAGCATGCAGCTGATATTCTGTATTCAGAACTTACCAACTGCTTAACACTCTATAAAAAATAGACCTTCCCAGTCTCATAAACAACAACAATAAATCCTCCCCCATCCTGCCTTCAGCACAAAAAAACACTATGTTGTCTATATATGACCCTCCCCATGTTCACCCAGCCAAAATTTACATTTTCTCCTTTATACAGCTAACACTATTAATAGCCTGAGTCGAAATATGATGCATGGGTCCAATATTTAATTCTTTCTAATTTGTACTTTTAAAATTCCTGATTTTCTTTATAGCTTCTTAAGGAGTGTGGCCTACAGGGAATATATCTTTCTTGTCCATGGGCGAATTGGCAAAACTAGGTTGCCATTACCTGCATGTGCTTACCACAGAATCAGAAGTACCTTCAAAAGTGAAGATGACTTTATAGGATTTCAAGAAGATGATAATGAATAAATTATAGAGAATGGTTTTCATACACCCATGAAACAGTTACTAACGTCATACATATTTAATTAGTAGGCCCTAATCCCCCCCCCCCCCCTAGGGGGGATTCTCTGCCTGGATTTGGGTAGGGGGAAAAAACCACTCTATCTGTCAATTTGAAACATGTAAGGATATCTTGTGGTGCCAAGATATACCTCAAAAACAGTACAAGAAATATTTCATTATTGAAATCAACCAGAAATGGCAATACACAACAGTAAATAATAATAACAACATCATTTTTTTCACTTCTGATTTTTTGGACACTCTACAACATTTTTATGTCCTTTCATTGGCTTGTTGCAAAGCCAGTAGTGTGGTTGTTGCCGTTCTGTTCTTTGTTGTGCAGCTGCAGCAACTTGTAATTGAGGTACTGTGAAAAAATAAAATCATATAAATACATATAAGTTTTTTCTTTTTTTACATTTTTTTTGATAAAAAATAAAATACCTGCAGCTGTTGGGGGAACATCCTGGGTAACCATAGACTTTCTTTGAATTCTCTTCATTATGGCTTCATTTTTTGGCTGTTTCTCCAGCATCGTATTCATTGGTTGTGGTGCCATGGTCACCAATTCTTCAACTGCCAATGCCAGTGTTCTGTTTTGTTGTTCCACAAGAAATGTGTTGTAGATCTCTTCAACATAATCTTTTTTTTAATGAATAGATTAATCAAAAAATATCAGATTAACAAATATCCATAATAATTTCAAGTTTTGGCAATAAAGGTATACAATATACTTAATTCATGACTTTCATGACTTTGATTGGAAAAAGAAACAATATCAATTTCAAAATTTTGATTTTAAATTTATTTGTTTGGTTTTGGTGATTTGTTATGATTAATTATTCTTTGACCTTCAAAAAAAAAAAAAAAAACATTCACGCACATACCATAGTTTCGCTGGACTCTAACATTTTGGACAGTTGCCTCACCATTCTTAAATTTTGGATAGACTATCTTGACCTGGTCGGTGCCATCTTCTCTTTTTAATGTTTCTCGGTGAAGATTGTAGTTGAAGTGTGTGGTAGCTATAATATGTCTTGAAGGGTAAAGATACAAATGCAAAATGTGAATTTCTGTATAAAATATTATTTCAAAGAAAAAATAATTTTTTTATTGGGGAAATGTACCATCTCCAATAGTAAGTAAATAAAAAAAGATTAAAGAGGCCAATACCTTACCTACAAAACATTCCTGAATAAGAGTAGGCAATCATTTTGGGAGCGTAGTGGTTGAGCACAGAATGAAAACCTTCCAAGGAACTAGTTTGTTCTAAAGGTGATATCTTCTTGATGCCATTTACAAGAGATTTCTTTGTTAGCCCTGCTTTTAGTTTTTCGAACGCCACAGTATCTATGAAAAATGGTTTCATACTTTTTTTAAGGTGCCAAAGATCAAAGTAATGGGTTATATTTGCTAAACGCTCCCTCATATGTTTGGCAATTGAAGTGTGTCTATCTGTGATAACAGTTCCAATTGCTAGTCCACAGCCTAAGAGGTAATTCATGCACTCTTGAAAGCCAAGGTATTCCATTGCTGGTCTGCTTCCTGCCACATTTCTCTGTAAAAAAAATAAAAAAGGCAAAGTTTTAACAAATTCATTGGTAAATGAAGTGGAATTTAAATTGTGGCAATTTCTCCTTTCTCTTAAGCAGTACCACAAAAGATCCACAAGACATATTCATAATATTTCATTAGGTTGTAATTGGAAGCTTACTTGAATTAAAGAAAATGTTATAATTGAGGAAATTGTGCAGGCAAAAATAGAGTAGGCAAAGTATTTTGCACTGTATCCCATGCTATCATGCCTGCCATCTCCTGCAATAATGATATTCTCTCCTGTTTCTTTCAATTTCTGGAACATTCTTTCTTGATACTCTTTCCAGAACAGGTACACGGCTGGAAACAATTTACTCTATGAAATAAAAACAATATTGTCTTAAATACATAACACAGACAGGAGAGGTGAGTAATAATAATTACAAAGAACAGAAAGAAAATAAAAGGGAGAGAGAGGCAAACAAAAATACATACAACAGGGTAGGTAATACCTACCCTTTGATGTCTGAAGTATGTTCTCAGTGAAAGACAGGATAACTCCATATGTTTGAACATCTGCATAACCTTGGAAGCTGCACTTCCTGACAGCAAAATCCCAAAACATAGTAAAAATTTTCCTGCAGCCATTCTTGTCCCTGGCATCTGAGGCTGACTTGACCAAATCTGTACTGGTGTAGGACATGCCTTGTTTTTGCAAATGGTTTGAACTTCGACCATCGTTCCCGTTTTTCTGGTCGACACAACAGGGTGGTCCGTTTTGCAGACATGGCAGATATTGAACAAAAGCAGGAGCTTGGAAAGAAACACAATGTATTTAGGTTGTTCTTTCAGATTATCCGACCAAGTTCTACAAAAAAATGAAAGACATCTCTTCATTGATCTAACAGAAACATAGAAGGTTGATCAAAGATATTATTTTAGATGGAATACCTCTTGTCCACGTCTTCGAAGTTGTCCTCTTCCTCTGAGTCGGTCTCGTCCGTTCCAGTTTCAGGTTCATATTCTGTTGCTGAAGAGTCGTCGCCACTTCCGAAATCTGGTTCTTCTGGTTCCTCATCTTCTATATACATATCCTCTTGATCATCACTCCTCTGTACATGTACTAACTCTTGGCTCTGGAAATTTTCATGTTCTTTTAATTTTGTGGAAATACTCTCCATGTCTAGAAAGAACAACGGAAGCAATGTTTTTTTTACTTTCCCGCAAGTTGTTTTATATCGTAACGCCAAAAATAATTATCTTACCCTCTTCCATTTTCCGAATCAAAGATAAATATCTTTCTTGCTTTGTCTTCAGGTCAACAATCTTGTTTCTTAATTTCCGGTTCTCGTTTGCAAGCCTTTTACATTCAAGGCACGAGTCTGGAGTTTGTGTGGACACATGATGAATCTAGATGGTAAAGGACAAAACATTTTGTAAGGGAATATTTCCACATAACTTTTAAAATGCAGTAATTATTTTGGATAAATTACCTGAACACAGATTTGTTCTAATGATTCATCAGGCACCACATTCTCAGCATCCTGAACCGGAATCGTACTACCGCAAATCGAGTCGTCACCGTCTCCGGTCGATGAACAACTTGGTTCGCTTGCAGTTTTCATAACTTCTCTAACAATCTAAAGATGTAGGAAAAAGAAGAAGCAGTATTGGAGACAACAAAATATCAATTACCAGAAGGTAGCGCGAATAAGTTGAACCATACCTAAAATAATATGATTGTTACATACCTTGCGTGTTTCACGTAGATCTGAAGACGGCCGTGACGCGCTTGAAGAATCTTTTGCCGGCTGATGAATTGATGGCACTGGAACTACCCCTACTTCGTCTGAAATTAGCCTTGGAACAAACGAAATAGTAGAAGGTATATCCAGTGGTCTCCTGACAAAGTCTTCTGGACGAAAATGCTCGGAACATACACGAGAATTCGTGGTCGCACTCCACTTCGCACGTTTGGTCCTGACAAACCGAAGCCACTGTCGCCGTCTTTTCCTTGCTTCAGGAGCTTCATTGTCCTCGAAGGGGATTTTATGCAGTGAAATCTGCCTCTCTGGATCAGGAGTGTTCGAACATCCTCCCACTACACACCGATACGGCATATTTATAACAAGAGAATAAAACAGAACTCACCAACTACGAGCAATTAATTATACACCGTAAGTAATTTTATGGCAACTTTACTGGATTGATATTGTGTCTTACTCCGGTGACGTCACAGCATAGGCTCCCATAGGCTTCCTTTTGCTCGGTCAATTTAACACAGGAAGCCCAAAATTTAATTTTTGCCACTTTTAAAGCTCTTAAAAAGATACTTTTACAATTCATACTCGAGAATTTTGAAAACGAATAGTCTCTTCTACTTTTAATACAACTGTTAAAAAAATGACAAAAAATAAGCGTCATAGGGACTTTAACAACAACCGACCACCTCTATTTGATATCTCAATAGAACAGGGAGGCAGACTAATCTTAAAGTAGTTTCCATAGCAACTTATAGCAAAAATTCAAATATAAAATTATATGAAGTTTTGAACAATGTTGTTTGTAATGCAAATAGGTGTTTAATCTAAATAAATAAGGAGAAAAACTACATGTAATGCTAAGGTTTAAATAATGTACTACCATAGATAAGGAACAACCAATCCATATGAGCACTCGAGGTCCAAAACAATTAATTTTAATCCATGGGATTTGATGTGTGCCTTTTTAAGTTTTGCTTGCCTGGACTTCATATCAGCATTGGACTTTTTAATAGACTCTATGACCTACTTGTGCAATAACTTCATACTTTAGACATCTACATTGCAAATGAAATTAGAGATGGAGAGGTGAGATTCAACAATCATTCATCAAAATCAATTTCATGGTAAAACACTTGTGACAAGTTGTTGCGTGACAACTTGAATTATATTAAACAATCTAGACCTTCTCATATGTCACTTCTTGTAAACGTGTAGTCTGAGTAGAGTTAACTCCATTAAACACGTTGTTAGCCCACACAATTGTGTACTTTTTTACATAGTGGCAGCCGGTAAATCGACAACACGCTTTTGAGTCTCACTGAACCACCAATGGCCTCTGGATATACATTGCCACCACCGCCACCATTAGATATTCACAGTACTAATGCGGCGGAAAAGTGGAAGAAGTTTTTATTGGCGTGGCGAAACTATGCAGTGGCGACAGAGCTGAGTAAAAAGAACGAAGGAGCAACTTTGCTAACAGTAATCGGAGAAGAAGGTGGCGATGTTTATTCAACATTCACCGATTGGGGCGAAGGCGAAGAGAACAAAATTGAGCCCGTTCTAAAGAAATTCGGAGACTATTGTCAGCCCAGGAAAAACGTGCCCTTCGAACGTTATCGTTTCAATAGGAGGATTCAAGAAGTAGGAGAATCGTACGATCAGTACAGGACGGCGTTACGCAATCTGGCAGAGGGATGCGATTTTGACACCATAACACCGGACGAAATCCTACGTGATCGTCTTATCTTTGGCATCAAAGACACAAAGGTACGCGAACGACTACTCAGAGAAGCAAAACTCACGCTTTCTAAGACGGATGAAATATGCCGTGCCTCAGAGACAATGCTACAGCAAATGAAAGTCTTTCAAGAGAACAACGGAGGATCTGACATTTACAAGTTGGACAATCCTGTGGATCGAGTGACACTAAACAACAGGAAACCTAAGAGCGCTAACACTCGTCGGAGATCAACAAAACAAGAGCAGGGCAAAGAGTGTGCCAACTGTGGTTATCGTCATGCACAGAATCTTGAATCCTGTTCAGCATGGGGAAAATCGTGTAGGACACTAGGGAAAAGGCTGCGTTTTACCGAATTGTTCATTTTGTAAAACTTGACCATTATTTGAAATTTTACCGAATTTTACGGAACAGGAAATATTCCTTGCATTTTACACTCATTTTCCCGCACGTCGGAAAACTTTGGATTTTATGTGTTGTCAAAACTATTGGATAATCCCAAATTTTCCCAAAAATTTTCCCAAGCGGGAATATTGGGATTTTTCTAATTTTTCCACCTGGAGTTTTACACCTGGTAAAATTCCGAGTTTGACACGAATTTTCCTGGTAGCGTAAAACTAAAGTATTATTGAAGATTTTACCCGAATTTTGGGGCATTTTATCTATTGGACTATTTTACATTATCCCGTGTTTTGGCCTGAACCGGGATTATTTTAAATTTTACTGGGTTTTCCAACAAATGAAATTTTACCTGGTTTTCCTAAAGGGGAGTTGAATTTATAAAATATGTATATTCACCTTCAGTTTTCATTGCTTAGACAAGGTATTAAAAACATTTTTTTCCAGTTTTGCATTACAGTAGGGCAGGTGATATATATATATATATTTTTTTTTTTTTCTGTGACGGAGGCTGAACATAGAACTGCGAGTAATAATCGGCCATATTTTCCGTCTTGAAAACGCACGTAAAATGAGCACTTCGTGATGTTAAATAATAATTTCTCACAAAGCAAAATCAAGGCATAAATTATCTTGCGCTAGAAATCAAAGAAAATGCCCAAGATTCGACCAAATAGGTTGATAATTTCGGATTCCTTCTCGATGTTAAATGTCGAGAAATGTACGAGTAATTCAAAGAAGTGGTTTCTTTTCCCTTAAGTTTGCAAAAATAGCGATAATTCATGCAAATTATCCACAAAGATTTATTTAACTTTTCATGTCCGGCCGACGTGAGGTGGATTTGCTCTCTGCTCGTGAAACACCTTGGGCCGGCCGTGCGGTAAAATCAGGGAAAACTAACCCCGATTAATCACCCCCATTTGTTGCGTTTTACCTGCATTATCCTGTTACGGGATAATTCGAATGTTACCGACGTGTAACTCTCGGTATTTCAACTACACAATTCAGGAATTATCCTGTAATGGGGCTCCCTGTGGTACATACCGCTGAAATATATTCGCGCCGGCGCGCTTGCACTCGTATATTGAACCATTGACGTTTATAGTTACTAGTTTAATTATTTTGAAATATATAAGCTTTAAAGTTGTCCAAGATCGACCATTATGTCAACAGTATCACGTTCAAGATCTTCACAGAGGCTAAATCGAGCTTTTCGACGGAGTCGTGCCCAATGGTAAGCAAATATTCATTGTATAAGCATAGTTAAGATTTGGCCGATGTTTTTCCAACTTTAAACTAACTCAAAACATTGTAGCTCTCGAAAATGATATCTTAAACAAATGGGATGTTATGAAAGCAATACAAAATTACCGTTGATTAATTTTGGGAATGTTTTTTTTGGAGAGAGAAGGGGGGGGGGGGGGATTAGTGTCTTTTTAGTCAGATCAAAAAAAGAACTATATACCAACAATAACAAAACAATGTTGCTTCAGAAGTGACAATTATCCCCTCCACCACTCCGACCTCTGGTTACTCCCTCCCCACAAAAAAAAATCTTTGTCGCATCAAATATCCCAAGTAACCAGCCAAGAATGCAGAGAATGTTGGTGTAATTTCTAATCAATCAACTCCACAAATCTCTCAAAACATGGCTGCTTCAGTTAATAATATTGATAATATTGTAGAGCTACAAGTGACTTGCGTTTATCATGATCTAAGTTGATTATGAATAGAAGTAGCCACATCCTCTGCAAACTTTGCTTGACGCTCAAGGCTTTAGGTTGTGACAACAATTTTTGAAATAGGATGTATATTACACATAACAAAATAAATAATGATCACTTTTAAGAAGTATTGTAAGTATATCCAGTCAAAATCAAGCTCTTGATGAGTTAGAATCTTCTCATGAAACAGCATTTGTAGAGAAACAGTATTCATGGTTTGATACTAAAAACCTATTGTATAAATGCAGTATATTATTTAATCAAAATAATTAATTATTGTTCACTATTTATTTCCAGGCTTAAAACACAGATCTTTGAAACTAAAGGGAGGATAACTGCATGTGAGGAAATTAAATACATTATTACAGCTAAATATGGAGGAATATCTGAGCAAGAAATTGGTCGGATAGTAAGACTAGCTTTCCCAAATATTAGGAGAGGAAAGCATTCCTCAGGATACAAGTATTTTTACCAAGACCTTTCTCGGAAAACAGCAGTTGAAAATGACTGTGATGCAGCAGACAATTCCATATATTCATCAGACAATATTCTCAAAGAAGAAAATGAAGAGTTGAGAAAGCAAGTTAAGTATCTAAAAGCAACAAATATAAAACATAATCATATTCAAAAGAACTCAAAAATACCAAGAAAGAACTTCAAAAAGCACAGAAACAATTGCAAGATCAAAAGCATCGTTATTCATGTAGTGATAGAAACAGGCTTAACAAAAATGTGATAACATCTACACCATCATCAAAAACTGTGAGAGATGATTTCACACAAATCCCATGTCAATTGCTTCTTGATATTGAAATTGCTGACTATAAAAAGTCAAAACATATAGGAAGTGGAGCATTTGGTATGTGTCAGCTTAAGCTCTATCGAAACATTGAGGTGTCAGTGAAGTACTTACAAGAAAGTTCATACCAAGATTTACTTCATGAAGCTAAAGTTACCAAAGTACTTGAGGGACACCCCAACTTACCAATATTGTTGGGCATAAGCCCAAAAACCACAAGTGAAAAATACCTTGTGACTAAGTTTCATGGGAAAAATTTGAAAGGAATTCGATTATGGTATGTATTATTGAAGGGTAAGAGTTGTGATATTGAACTCAAAGATTTTCAGTTAATCTGCTATGGAGTTGCACGTGGACTTTTACATATGCACATTAAAGGCTATTTGCACAACGACTTGAAACAAGACAATGTGGTCATTGATGTTCTTCTGATGTATATTCTTTTGGCATTCTATTGAGCATGATTACCAAATATGTAGGTCCACATGAAAGTGCTGCAGTCATTGGTCTTGTAGCAGATAAGTGCATTAAGCCAATTCCAAGAACTCGTCCTAATATGGACAATGTTGTAGAAGAACTGAAATGATGTATATGACCAAATATGTCACTCATCAATGCTTTTAGGCCTGGCCTTCATTTCAGACATATACACCTATTTCAAAAAAGCATTGTCACAACCAAGAGGCTCAAGCAACAAAACAAGACAGCAGAAAATGTCGGTAATTGAGAGTGCTTTATTCATGTTCAAGTGAAAAATTAAACAATTTTATTTACTACCGATATCTGCAGATAAAAATGAATCAAAACAATACAATGCAAGGGCATATCCAGGATTTTTCATAGGGGGGGTCCCTATATACAAAACTTTTACTATGATGTCATAGCAGTCTGGTCAGATTTGCTCTTTTTTATTGCTTTTGGGGCTTACCATATAACCCCTTAAATACGCCCCTGCAATGCCAAGAAAGAATTATATGTGTATGTTCTAATGAACATAAGGAATATGGTAACAACATTATGTGAATATTATACTAATAATCTTCTAGGTGTTTTTGGCTTCTAAAATGAGAATATAACCAAATTGAATTATCAATTGATAAAATACATAAAATTCAGACTAGGGAAATTAGCTGGTCTTTTAAGCCAATTTTTACTCAACCTTATTTAGACTTAATATCAAAGTGCACCTAACTCCTGATATAATACTTTCAGTATTGATTCTACAGGAGCTGGTGAATAGTTGAATGCATCTTTAACTTATAAAGGTTTATACTTCCAATATGCAAATGACTGTGTTTTAATTGTAATGCTAAACACTGGCCATTATGAGACACCAAATTAACGGTAAACATCGTAGAAACCATGATTATATTGATAAATGATGCTTTTTAAGTAATGTTTTTGTGAACCAGCTTAATTTTGTATATTTATGAAGCCTGCAGTGACTTCACGGCCACATGCATATTGGAACTATAAACCTTAACTACTTAAAGATGCATCACTCAAATGAAGAAATATTTTACCATTCAACTATTCACTTCATGTAGAATCAATAGTGAAAATTAGGGGTTAGGTGCACTTTAAGCTTCACAAGGGATTGCTCAGTTTCATGGCTGATGATGGATGCAAGCATTTATTCACGGATTCCTTCTCTTATATAAATATTTGCTCTTGTGTGCTCATAGCTTTCCCCTAGTATGGTGGTGGGATTTTGCCACTGATCAGCTGTAAACCCACCAAAACTATGAGCTATTTTACCTGGAATGTGTCAAATGTCTTGTGGAGTAATCATACAATCTACAATTAATTGCATTTCTTTGAAGTCCTCATCACTGATCAATGGACGATCCCTCCTTGAGCCAGATATTTTTCATCATGTGTTTTGCTGTTACAAGGTATAAGTTGTGCATTGGATCGATTACAAAAAATCTTATGCTATGAAAATAATTCAGATCATGAAGAACAGAGTATCTTGCACCATGTTCAGAACATTTTGCTTGTTGGCTTGTAGGGGACGTTTCATGCAGAGTGTCGCGTGCTAAATTCTTGTGTTCATCTGAGGTCCTAGAAGGCCACAAGTCACGGTTAAAGCCAGAAAAATTGAAATGTCCATCTTGATAAAATTTTCTTTTACATCTAGAACAACCCTAATTTGCCATGTGGCCCATAAATCCTCAAATAATAGGCACTTAAGGTGGCTGCCTACTTTTGAACGTTCGAATTGAGCCCACGATGAGAGCGCGCTCAAAAACCGCTGAAATATTTTATTGAAGAACCATACGCGTTTTGAGCTTCAACCGTGCAAAACCCTCAAATTTTGCACGGGACTCTCTATTTTTTAATGGCTCATTCGAAAAAATTCTTAAAAATCTATGTTATATCAACATTTTGGAAAAAAAGTTTAAATCAGCAACACATGAAAAAATAGATTTTTGTAGGAATGTTTTTTCGACTTGAGATTTTTAAGAGCACCAAAATTACAAAATATGAGAAATCAATTTATCTTTTTGTCTTTTCGTTGAAAATATCCATGTATTATCGTAGAATGATTGACTAGCCTTCATTCGTGCAATCATATAGTCTAGAAATAACTATGATCTTATGGATCTTAATTTTTTTCTAATCACTTCCGGTGATGTAGTTTTTACTCCAAAAGGTCGTGCGTAGGCTTCCATTAAATGCTATTTTTCTTTCCAGATTTGGAATCAGTATTAAATTTCAATTCGGAAAATCGAAGTTTAAAAAAAAGCTTAAATCAATTTTCAAAAGTAGGCAGTCACCTTAACGTAAATCGCATTTGCTTAAAATTAATACGTCATATGTCTTCGACTGACCAATGGGAAAAGCGTATCATAAACAGCACGTGTTACTTGTCAGACAAAATTGTTGTCGTCAGCCAGACAGTTGTCTACAGTCCATGGCAAAGAACAGTACTTGTGAATATTTGGGTTCAGTTGAATACGTCAATTTAGAGAGAGAAAAAGAAATACAGTGGGTACTACAGTACTTGATAGTTAGCTGATTAATCTCCAGGCAAGGTTGTCATTGTCATTACTTTCTCCTTGTTGTAGTGGATCTTACCCATAGCAAATCGAGAGTGGAACCTCTGAATGGGGATGAAACAGCATGGCCCAAAGGCATCAAAATAATCGCACCATATTTCCAAAGAATTCCCGAATGCATGCCTGTTTGGATGTGCTGCGAACCAATTTACTCTGGCTATGTGAAAAAGGTGTGTTTTACTCTCAGGAAAAAATGCGGGATTGCTCGATCTTAGTTTAACACGATGACGAAAATAGAACTGTACTTCGCCTGGTCTTTGGTGACCTTCGTCGCGATCGCCTATACTCATTCGACCTTCTGAACCAGCCCAACTAGCTAGGAAATACGAATTTCTGCAACTTCCTTTGCTCATAGAACCAAATAATGTGGAGCCAATTTTGACGGATCCAAACTTAACAACTGTGTAGGAAATATCCAGGATGTCATTTTCAGTAAGTCCCAATAGTTTTGCATAGACGACTTTAAGGTATCTCAAGTCATCACTGTCTATAGTATGGTCCTTGATAGGAGGCAGTTCTTCCAAGATAGAACTACGGGTCCAGTCGCAGCTTTGGAGCTCGGTTACAGGCGTCGTTCTCTCCATTTGAAAAGCACTCTGAGCCACAATTGGATCAAGTGTGGTTTTTAGAGAGCCCACCATCTTACTCTCACTGAAGAACTCTTTGTATTCTTCTTCGTAATCGGAGGGAAAAGTAAAAGATTTGGGCTTGATTTGCGCCAGAAATTTTCTCATCAGCTGCACTTCTAACGATTTGTTGTTGGTTGTGTATGCCCCAAGGACTCCATTACACATTTCAAAACTGTAACACCAGAACCCATGGAATGGGCCATAGTCCAGCAAGCATTCGTTTAGATGGCCATGCAAATGCATATTTGGTGTTATGAAATTGGACCCATATAAATCTTCTGCCTTTTTAAGGAACTGTATCAAAACATTATCTCCTTCTTCAATTTCCCCTGTTGTGATACATTTCTTGCTCAGTATTTTGCATGCTTTGGCAAACAGTTTCCAGCAATCCAGATGTTTATCTGGAAGTATTCCTTGAAGAGCATTGAGTGAGTATACCACAACCCAGTTTTGCCATTGATCAGCTGTAAATCCACTAAAATTGTTGGCAATTTTACCCGGGATTCTGCCAATATCTTGGGGAACTACCATTGAGTCTACTCTTTTTTGTATAATTTGAAGCTCATTTTGGCCCAAGAGAGGTGCATCTGGGTTGCACCAAACTTTTTTGAATATGTGCTTTGCTGTTCCCAAGTACAGGTTGTGCATCGGGTCTATAACAAAATATCTGATACAGTCAAAGTACTCTAAGTCCTGCAGCACTGAATATCGGGCACCATGTTTGGAGCACAATGATTGTTGCATGGTTGGTGTCACCTCAAACAAAGAATCTTTTGCCAAGACTTTGTGTTCTGCAGAAGTTCTCTTTGGCCACTCTGACCGATCAAATCCTGAAAAATCTAAATTTCCATCTATATAGAAATTTTTCTTGCATCTTGAGCAACCCTGGTTTGCCATGTGTCCCATGAAACCACCAATTTTTCTTATGGCTGGGATGTCACAAGTGACACAAACCAAACCTACTTTTATTGGTTTTTTCAAGAGACTTCCTGCAACTGAGAAGCGAATGTTAGTGTTCCAGAGTTGTTTAAGTTCTTCAACCAATGGTTTAAGGAATGTATTTGCTGTGAGCTTTGGCTCACTTGGTCCTGGAAGAATCCCCGCTATTATGACATTTTCCAGCTTATATCTCTCATGTCTAGGTAAATCCATTACCACAAGATATATAACGCCGACAGATCCAGGAGAATGCTTGTGTGGCTGAAACCAGTCAACATTCAGCATCAGGCCAAGACTGTTTACAGATGACAAGAAACCAGATGTTGCTAGCTCTTTCCACACATTCCCATCATAAATGTCAGTTTTAATATCTATGTTTGCAGGCCTTGCGGTATGCCTCCACTTTTGACATTCTTTCCAAAATCCTGGCTTCTTTAGAAGATCCTGAAGACATCCAATTAAGGATTGATATGGATATACCATTCTTGGATAAAATCTAGTTTTACCTCCACTTCTAACGGTTTTTAGAAGAAACTCTCCGCAAGGACCTAAAAATGGTAAGTTTAAGATTTACTAAATTTTATAGTTTTTATTATAATTTTAGAAAACACATTGTTTAAGCATATGTTCATGCCAGACTGTTGCCAGTTACCAAGAGTGGATTCAGGGAGTTCAAAAGGGGGCTAAAGTCCCCCCCCCCCCCCTTCAGCAGAAAAAAAGATGCTTTTTTATATTGTTTTTCCTTGTGTTGATGGAAGAAAGTCAATTAGCCCCCCCCCCCCCCCCCCCCCCCCCCTAAACTCAATTAGCCCCCACTAAGATTTTGGCTGGATCCGCCCTTAGTTACAGTACAGCAGTATAACAGTGTTCAAATCAAAACGTTGTAGTAGGGGAACATAATGAGGGCTAATTCTCAAAACACCCTAAAAGAAAAATCAAGAAAACACTGCCAAAAACATATGACATGGGTCAACATGGCATGATATCATTAACACATGAATATTGATTATTATATGTTGATGTCATGAAATCACTTGATATGAAATTATTTTTCATAGTATGAAACGTCAAAAGATATGTTCATTAGACCCTACTATGATATGTTTCAGGTAGTATGGGTTGTTAGAACCTTTTATTTTAATCAATAGCATTTTAGTATGTAGTTTTAGACTTGAATATATAGAGTTTTCTGCTTTATGATTATTCACTGAGCTCTTTTTATAAACAAAAAATGTTTTTAGAAAAATTACACTATTTTCAGATCACGAAAATCTATTATATAAAGCAAATAGATCAAGGTTAGCTATGTTCTGTCCTCTGATAAAACACTCCTGAAGCTGTAGAACATTCAAAGGGTTATTATATAACTTTTTCCATGTGCTTAACAGCTCCAGTCATGTTTTGTCAGAGCAAAGAACATAGCTAACCCTAATCTATTCATTAAATCAGTTCTACATAACAAAACACTACTGTGTTTCCTTCATGAATTATTAATGAGTTTTTTAAACTAAGTTTGCAATTTTGGTTTACCTCTTCTACCTCTGTGTGGGTGATCAGGTCATGGTACATAATTGCACCTGGCAGACACACAGTTACCACTTCTAGTTTCAATGCAGTCCTTCAAGTTATAGAGGGACTTGCATTTGGGGCAAACCACAAATTTCTTGAAGGTGTCCTCAGTGACCCCAATGAATTTCTTCAATTTGTACACAGAACCAGGAAAAAGCTTTTCAAGAGTAGATATCGTTGTATCAAATGTCCCAAAATGAGCCAAAAGAACTTGCAGAGGAACTTTATGAGCACACTGACTGCACTATCAGATATCCCAAAATTGCTTTGCCATGTTGTTATAAATAATGCCAACCATAGAACTAATGCATTTATCTTGGTGCTCAAAGCTGATGTAGATGTTTCCTCTTGTGGGACTTCTGAATGGTCATCTCCTGTATCGTTATTTATATTGTCAGGCTCTAGGTCTGCCATTATTTCGTCATCTGATTTCATACAGCTGTCAACATCTTCATCATCCCAAGTCTCAGTTGGTGGTGGTTGTGTCATTAGGGAGTTTAAGATTGGGCAGCTACGGTAGACTACTACGGTTGAACGCGGTTCGTAATCTGGGACGAGTTTCAATGCGCATGGCTTAAAATTCATGCATGCAGTGGCTAGCCGTGAATCCGCTATCATTTTGGTTTCCTATTTCAGCCATGGCTTCGCCGAATTCAGAAAATGAAAACTGGTAAGTTTTTATCTTGAGTTTTTTATATCAGGTTAAATTTATGAAGAATGTATTGTATAGCTTGCTACAATTTAACACTTTGTAATATCCCAATTTTGTAGTTCCACAAGTCCATGCAATGTTCCACGTGTAAATTCGGATGTCACCGGTTCTCTTCGCAATAAGTAAGTAAAACAATCAAAACTACTTTGTAATTCTTTCACAAGAGTTAATACAGAGAGAAAAAAGTCCATTAAAATATTTTTCTTCGTTGGGGTTGATTGTCACACCACCTTTATTTTAATTGCTACAAGTGATGTTCGCTCTAAAATATTTTTATATTTATACTTTCAATCCCACGACACTTAGGAAACGAAGTAGGAAAATAATTACTATTGTTATTATTGTTATTATAGTTCTTACTATTATTATTATTATTATTATTATTATTATTATTATTATTATTATCATTATTATCATTATTATCATTATTATCATTACTACTATTACTACTATTACTACTATTACTACTATTACTACTATTACTACTATTACTACTATTACTACTATTACTACTATTACTACTATTACTACTATTACTACTATTACTACTATTACTACTATTACTACTATTACTATTATTACTATTATTACTATTATTATTATTATTATTATTATTATTATTATTATTGTTATTATTATTATTATTATTATTGTCATCATTATTGAAATATTTTGCTGGACTAACAACAACTAATTTGCATCATGGAATAAACCAACCATGCACTCGCGACATCCTCACTGAAAAAAAAACAATGTTGAAAAACTTTTTCATTTCTTTCTTGTGTCGTTCTTTCTGTTCCTAATTTTATCATTCTATGTAGGAAGTTTTGTTTTTGCGTCTCAATAAATGTTTGTCTTTCTTGGCACTAATCAATTATATGAGCAATCTTGAGAGAGGTGCTTTGCTAGAGTATTTTCCTTATATCCGTGAGGCACTCTGTAAGAAATTGCACTAATTAGTTCTCGCTAGTCTTTATTCAGTTAAAAAAAATTACACTAAATTAAATTTGCGATTTTGTCAGCAAACTATTACACATATGTAATGGAAGCCCTTTCTCTATTTCATGGGTACAATATATTTGCACTTAATCGTCCACTTATTATAATTTGGTATTCAATTACGTTTAGGGAATGGGAAAAAAAAATTATTCTTTTATTACATTTACAGTGGAACATTTAGATGGACAGAGGAACGAGATAGACTTCTTCTACAACAAATAGTATCCCTCGAGCCTTTTGCCTACAAAGCTGGGACTAAAGAAGCAGGTCTTAGATGGACAGAAGTAGCAGAACGGATAAACTGCTATGCTCATTTCTCAAGTCTACCTAGAGATCAACGCAGTGTGAGGGAACGTTTCAACAAATTGTTGGCAGACTTCAAGAAGAAAAGCAGGAATGAAGAGTCTGCAAGTGCTCCTGATGACCAAACAGAAAATGAGATGATGTTGGAAGAAATAGTCGAAACAATGAAATCTCCGCTGATCCAAGTTGCAAGGGATGAAAAAATTCAGGAAGAAAAGAGACAAAATGCCATATTCATTAGGAACAATGCAATGGAAACATGGTCTAAAACAAGAAAGAGTGGTAGTGAAAGTGGTGATTCGGGTTCAGAGGGGAACGGCCAAGTAGAGCAGGCGTTGACCAAAAGGCGTAAAACAAGAAAAGGAGGGTCAGAAGCACTGCAGTACTTGGCTGAAAAAACAGAAGTAGAAACCGCTCTGCGAAAGCAAGATCTTGAATTACGCAGAGAAGAAATGCGTCTTCAATCACAACAACAAAAGGAACATTACAAATTGCAACAGCAACAAATGCAACTTATGGCTGACATTGTCAAAAGACTAGCAAAATAAGTTTTTGCCTTTTCGACCACTCAGTTCTTGTTTGGATTTGTATGTTAAATTATGTGAAACTTACTTTAATAATACATTTCACTAGCCAGTGTTTTTGTTCTATTAGGAATGCTTTTATCGATATTATACAGTATATCAGTCACAAAACAAAACTAAAGTATGACAAACCAAAATGCGTGTGTTACGTATGTAAGCTATTTATTCAATACTGAATTATTCAACTTATAGAAATAATATTATTGTGAATATATATTGAATAATTTTAAGCATTTATAAATATTTTTTTACTGTTCCAAGTGAATAACCTGGTCTACACGAGCAACGCAAATACATAAGCAAACGAAAGGACTCGCTTGTGTTGTAGTATTGCGTTTGCGTTTTTCACCGGTAAGGTTCGCACGTTAACAATGAAAGAATGGAAACCTTTCCATTTTCTTGCGTTTGCGTTTGCACTTGCGTTGCTCTTGTGAACCAGGCCCAATAGTCAATTGGACCAGGTTATAGTAAGTATTACTGATTATAATATAACAATTATTAATGTAATTATGAAGATGTAATACCAGAAGGCAAATAAACCCAAGAAAATAGATGTAACCGATGGAATTTCAATTTGGGTATACTAAAATGTATCAATTTAAATAAGATCTATTTCAGGTGTGTAATGACGTACTTTATTCTATTAAAAACAACAACAACCCAACAGAAGAGCGATGCAATATTCCTAACAGGATATTATGCGCTTTATGCTAAATAGTCAGCTAATGTTGGAGGCTCAACTTGAAATGACTCAGAGGTTGTATTACCATACAAACAAGTGAGCATGTTTCTGAACAATGCACTTACTATATACTGCTTTCCTACTGCACTTAATCCTATCTTTAAGTTTTTCTTGTAGTCAATGAACTTGAAGTAGTCCGAGACATCGCGAAACAACCACTCCACGGAGACTCGGACTGAGCTCATAGCTTCATTGAAAGCCCTCATATCAGGTGTTAGAACAGGGACATCTCCAACGCTATAGGGACACATCAAGTTGGGGCGGAGCGGGTAGGCTTGGTCACCGTATACACAGAGAACGTTCCCTGCTGGGTTAAAAGCTATTCTTTCAAGGGTTCCCAAGAGTCCCGAGTCTCTTAACATCCCTGCATCATGTCGGCACCCTTCCACTGGACCGTAAAGATTGGCTATCAAACCATTTGGAAGTGCTAATGCTTGAAACTTTAGCGCGTGAACTCGTTTGTGTCCGTTGTATACTACGTTTTGGTGTAAGCCGGGTCTGCATATTGGACGGACAGTCCCATCAATGAAGCCAAAACAATTCGTTAGAGGAGCGCCTTTTCTTAATATGGCTTCTGAATATCGTTGAAGAGATGCTCTTGAGAGAAAAGGTTGATTCCAGGAGGATAAACGGAAACCATGAGTTTCATAAATCCAGTCAAGCACAGTGTTTGTTATCATGCATAACTCGGGTATTGGACGAGCAAACGTAGGAATCATATCGTAATACCGACCAGGGTAGGCCAATCTCTTTAGCAGCATGCACAAGCCCTCTAATCCACTGCAGGCAGTCCCTTGAAAACAAACAAAGCGTACAGGTAGCTGCAGATGGTATATCCTCTTTTGCGACTCTGAAGTTAGATTCGCACTCGCTAGAACTCAAGTCATCCAAGCAAAAGGAGTCGTATTTCCAGAATGGATAAGAAGGATTAGAGGGTTTATATTCTTCATATAAAATCAAGAACTCATCCTCTCTCAAAATACCATCAGCAAAGGCAATGACGATTGCATTTCTTATATCTTCAAACGACATTTCTGCTAGCCAACACTCGGATAGCACTCGATTAAGATTCAAAATATATCATTTTTTGCGACTACTGAACCGTATACGGTATGCTCGATCCAGTATACACCAGACGCGTTCAACCGTAGTAGTCTACCGTAGCGTTCTTATCTTAAACTCTCTCTTTCTTGACTGCCTGCAGGATCCTCTTGAATATCTTCCTCATTATCGTCAAGCTGACATCTTCTTCCTCAAACCTCCTTTTTTCAATTAATTCGCTAAACTGTTTTGTGATGTTTGGAGGTAACTCCATATCTATTGTGCCTCCATCAGCTGGTTCACTATCAATTGGTAACCCACATTTCCTCACATGAAACCTTGACCAGGAGTAAGAAAAAGATTTGCCACACTTTGGACATGTTTTTCTACGTCTCTTCTGGGCTCTTTCCATGATTGTTATTGTAAATCAAACCAGCCTGCATTTGACAAGAAAAAGTAAATAATGAGACTATATCTAGCTAGATAGGCAGCCTAAGTGACTTACAAATGAATGAACATCACATTAATAAGGAACTTGAATATTGATGAAATATTAATTTGCTCAGTTGCATTAACTTGCCAATAAAGCATGGCCGTTGATTAAATTAAATAATGTATAGTCGGTGGTATTCATCAATGAGGCAGTGTTACTCTACAAGATATACAGTAAAATGAAGATTAATTTCTGGTATTATAACTAAACTTAATAAATAATTATAAAGGAAAGACAATAGGACAAATTATAAAGATATATAATTGCATATGTAGTTAGCATAATTTTAGCCTTGAATATACTTGAATGTATAGTGTCTTATGCCAGATTGCAACTATAGACTAAATCATTTTTTATCCTTCGAATTTTAACTTTTCTCTGATATTCAAGTCTAAAATTAATACTAAAGCAATTATACCCATAAATATAACATAATTATACCCCTCAGGCTCAGTGATTATGGTTAATATTATTTTACCTCGCCACTTGAAGACTCGCAGCTCGCGAAATACTCCACCAATAATCACTCTGCCTTTTATGAATAAAAGCTCTGCTATCCCCAAAATATTGATCTGGACTTTTTTTAAAGCATATTAACACAGATGTAATGTTAGTAGTATTAGTGGCATAACCATGGAGACATAACATTAATTACATAACTCTGATCTTTGAGCTGGAAATGTGATTTTTTTCTCCTGTAATTAAGTTAATGTTCAATTATTTAATGTCATTTTATTCAAGGGACTGTCGTAATTGAGGAAACCTGTGACGGTATCCCTTACCTCTCATCTGCTTGTAATTTGTTTATATTTTTCATTTTTTAAACGATTTGAGGTAAATGCTAAATAAAATTTAAAAAATATTTCCACTATTTAACGTAATTTTAAGTACATGAATCTTACCTCTTGAACTTGGATAAAATTCTTAGCTTTAATATTGAATACCCTTTTATTAATTTCTGAATTTAGAGACTTGCAAATATTTTTGGACTTTGACCTATAACAAGGAAATGTTTATTAATTTATTGATGGGCAGTTAAATCATCTAAAAATATATACTTTTGATCACCATATTTTTTAGAGCCCCATTGTTCCTGTAACAAATTTGAATGTTCGTATGTTTGCATATAAATTAAATTACATAAGTTTTTAAATTCTAAAGAAAAATAAAAAACTTACCCCCTAAAGAACTTCTGTCGATTCAAATACTAAAAAAAAAGTTCGTTGTATTTATTTTCATTAATTTTGATAAATTAAATAACCAACCAAAATAAAGATTTTATCTGTATCGCGGATGACATTCTGGAATAGCCACACAATATCACACAAGCTGTTATATCAGTTGTTGTGTACATAATTATCCAATCCTGATCCAATTTCGATCCGGTTCTAAACTCGTTTTAACTATTTCAAACCGGTTCTAAACTCTTTTCAAACCAGTTCAGTTCTAATCGAGTTCGTTCTTCAGAAGTTCGGCTTCGTAGACCACTAAAGTTTAGTCTTATTAGAACGCGAAAAATTCGATTCCGTTATTTCTGGTTATTTAGTTGTATTACTAAAATGAATAGAAACGCAGGAGAGTTTCGACAGTTATTGAAATCCATTCAAGAAGTTGGGGGAAAAGTAGACAGTGTAAAGGGAAATGTCGATGTCCTTGATGGAAACGCGGCACTGTTTTCCGATGAAGTCTTTTCGAAAATTAGCGAAATGGAGAATAGTTTAGTCAAAAAGATGGATGATTCTTTGAACGCGATCATGACCCGGCTAGACGCATTAGAAGAGAAGGTAAAGGAAAATTTTGCTTCGCGTAGCGGTTCTGGTTTAACGCCTGACAGTTCTCGTAAAAGAAAAATACAGAGAAACCCCGACTTATCGATAAGTATACTTAATCTAAGTTAGCTTAATCGACTCAAATTTATCAAATGGCGTAAAATCAAGGCAGATTTATATTTTTTTAATCTTTTTGAATTAAAACGTATTTTAGAATGTTTTTTTATTCAGCTCCTAGATGCACTTTTGATCAAAAAAAAAAGAGAGAGATAAAATTTGCAAATTTTATCCCGAATTTCTCACCTTCTGTTAAACCTTCTTTTGTTCTTCAAAAGGTGAGAAATTCGGGATAAATTCGCATGCGCAGTGGAATCGATTCTTAAACTATGAAAAGGCTTATTGGAAGCGTTTAGCCTTTAAATTACTAATTTTGTTTTCGCATTTTTGATTTGACTTTGATTTTTGAATTTAATTACTTTTAAACCTAGCATCATGTGCGCAGCAAGCTAATTTCATTAGAATTGGAATGGGACACCTCAAAGAAGTAAGTAATATCGAAATTTAACGAAAGGTTGAAGGAGTATCATTATCAAGGATAAATTATTATCTTTTACTTCTTTTAATTTGGCCCTAACCCAAGGGTTGAACCAGAGGGGGAGGGGGACAAAGGGGGGCTGACCACCCCCCCCCCCCACTTCAGCAGAAAAAAAACGATATTTTTATATTGTTTTTCGTTGTGTTGACGGTAGAAACTCAATTAGCCCACCCAATACTTACTTAGCCCACCCCCCCCCCCCTCTTAAAATTTTGGCTGGATCCACCCTTTAAGCAATCATGGTTTACAATTTAAATGCACTACCTTTAGACTCGACATTGAATAACTTTAAGTTTATATTGAGAGAGAAACCGATCCTGTTAACTTGGCTATATCTGAAAAATTGCTAAAGGAGGTGATGGAAGTGGAGACAGTGAGAGGTGATACGTCCATCACTCCCAGAAGAATAAATGGTATGGTCCTGAAAGTTATTCTCTTATTTTGAGGAGAACATAACACATATTATTACATATGTAAAATGTTCACTCACTACCATAGAATTATTAAAGTTTTTTAAATATTGAGAGCGAGATATTTAATTTATTATGATCATACTTCTAACAGATGCTATATCGGCGACTTATCAAACCGCCAGGAAGCGCGGAAAGCGGCAGGAAAGTGGGGCTGACGAGGCTTATAAAAAACGACAAAGAAAAAACCAAAGAATAGATAGAGTAAGTAACAAACGAATTTTATTCGCAAGTAGTAACGTATATCGAAGGGATTTTAGAGGACACTTTTTTTATACTAAGGAATGATTTATCTAAACGAGCTTGAACCTATTTCATCATTCTTTTTCTCTTTTCATTTACCTCTTCTCAAAGAAATTAAGACGTCGCCTGGCAGCAGCGACAGAACAGGAAAAGAACGGCGACTTGGGTACCGGACTACATTCTTCCCTCGTTTCATCGGAGGAGTCGGATGATGAAGCCCTGGACCTGAGGCCCATCCCCTGGAGATGTCCCCGGCTCTCAACCTTTTTCCAGTCTCTCGATGATAGGTGGAAGAGTAACCTCACATGCTATCAGAGGCGGCAGATCGTCGAAAGACAGACTATAGGGCCCCATGAAGATGATGTGCTAGCCGAACCCTTTTCCCTATAAAGTGCTACTAGTATATGAAATCGCACGATCTGGAGTACAATTCGGAATTACTAGGCACGAGTGGTGTTTTCAAAGTCTTCAAAATTGAACGAGCATTTACGAGCCTTTACGAGCCTTTACGAGCCTTTACGAGCCTTTACGAGCCTTTAGGCGAGTTCAATTTGATAACTTTCAAAACATCACGAGTATCTATAAATTCCGAATTGTACGTTTTTTGTTCTTTTTTTTGTAAAGTATTTTTAAACGATTTTGCGCGAGTTTGTCTCTGTCTTTTGACATAAACACATCCGGTAGGCAGCCAATCAGCGCACGCGTTATATGTAAATATTTTTTAATTCCGTATAAAATACTTGGAATGAGTTCATATACACCCCTTTTAGTCCATGGGCCAGGACTGATTTTGGTACCAAATCGAGGGACAAAACGTGAATGCCTTTATGTGATAGACCTTTGCAAGAGGTTTTCAAAAATATATGATAACCTTGCTGAGTGAGTAGCTTTCACATGTATTTAAAGGTAAGAAATTCCGGTTTAGCATGAAAACGAGGCTACATATCACTACTCCTATTAAAATTCGAAGGATGTACATTTTAAGTTACACTTGAAGTGAACAGACAAAGTGGACTTTCGTTATCCGTGAGACATCAACAATTTTACTTTAAATATTAAATGTACGGTAAAAATAAGTAAAGAAAAAAATAATTGAACGTGCAATGCATTATGGGAAGAATTTAAGATGGCGGCTCGCTTGACAGTTAAGTTAAGTTTCGTTTTTCCAGTTTATTAGCTGTTTTAGAGCATAAGTATACACTTATTTGGAGAAACCAACCAACAGATGACACAATCTATGTACTAAACAATCAAATAAGTTTAATTTAGAACGATTTTAGACGAATGTTTTGATAAAAACTTACAGACATTTCAGTGTGGTAAGTTCGTAAATCCTGTTGTTTCTACCATTTCGATCTAGCTTAAAACCGTTTGAATACAAGATGAATGACCTTAGTAATAGTCAAGGTTGACTTTTTAGCAACTTAACTAGTAAATTTGAAGGAATTTAGGGCTCGCTTTTATATGATAAAGTAAATGAATATAGATTGCAAAGTAATTTTAACCACTAGTTATTTTTACTGAACAGCATTATAAACTAATTACTAATAATTATAAACTAATCCGTCGCTACGCGTCTATTCTTAACCGTTGTGGTCATGGCATCTCGTATTCCAAGCTTGAGGAGATCAATACTGCTCTATGTCTTAAGAAAATGGCACAGAACAGCGAGATACAACATACAGCCATATGTTAGTACTACAGGCAAGGCACTTTGGCCCACGTCTCCCAAATGAACAATCACCACAAATACCTAAAAGTAGGAAAAGAAGCGTCGAGCCGCTAAGCTGTGCTGCGAATCTACCAATTTACAATGCAGGAGAGCGCCAAGGCCCTAAGCCAAGAACGTACGTACCAGTAACATACCAGGAAGTCTTAGAAAGTGCAAGACGAAAAAATCTGCTATGGGTTTTAGTGCAGCTACATGCGGAGACAAAGCAGAAAGTTAGCGGATGGACTGGATATAACATTTTAGCTCGCAATAAAATTGAGGTTTCCCAAGATAGCATAGGATATCTCCCCACAATCGATGCACCCGCTACTAACATGTCCACTGTCCATGAAATTTTGGTCCGCTCCGTGAAGATCAAAGATGCACTTCGTTACTACCGAGCTACCGAGATCACATGGAAACACCCTCATAAGTTCAAGGACGTAGTTTTAAGAATGGGCATGTTCCATACGGTCTGCACTTTGCTGTCTATCATTGGGAAAAGATTCCAAGACGCAGGTTTGAGAGACATCTGTATTGAGTCTGTAGTAATCGCTGAGGGATCGGTGGCTGGAGTACTCGAGGGACGCAAGTACAACCGTGCCATCCGCTTCCATAAATTGATGTACGAAGCCCTCCAACGACTGGTTTGGCAAGGTTTTCAGACGTGGATAGAGAACAGCCCTGAGAAAGAAGAGCTCGTCCAAGATTTCTTCATTAACTTGAAACCTCTCTACAATGATGTCTGCCAGATAGAACAAGAGAAAGTGTTGACAAGTCAAAGGCTCTCTGAGATTATCACACTCTATGATGAATACCTAGAGTTTCTTCGCAAAAGCAATAGGAAATTATACAGCTTCTGGATGTCATACATTGATATGGTGGAGATTATGTTCAATTTGGTGAGAGCATCAAGGGAAGGAGATTGGGAGTTGCATCTATCAGCCATCACTCAGATGATACCTTGGTGTTTTGCTTATGATAACTTGAACAATGCGCGGTATTTACCTGCCTATCTATTTGACATGTCTCTCCTCAGTGAAACCCATCCAGAAGCCCTTGAATATCTGAAATCTGGGGGATTTTCAGCGCAGATCGGTGATAAGAACCCATTTGGCAGAATTCCCGTTGACCAAGCATGCGAGGAGACGGTAAACAAGGACACACATACGTCAGGGGGTACAAAAGGCTTCAGCCTTAAGCCTGGTGCAATCAGCAAGTATTATCTGGTTGCTGAATACCGTAGCATATTTTTGAAGCAGCTGAAGGATATGTTAGATGTACACATAGCACGTTCTGAGCATACAGACCTTCAGAGTAGCAGAATTGCAAGGGACGAAGCTGATGTGAAGTCACTGGTTGCTATGCTAGAAAGTAACTGGATAAATCCATTCAGCAGTGAACATCAAGACTTGGTTTGTCTGTCAACCGGGAAAACTGCCACGCCAAAGATAGAAAAGGATCTACTAAACGCGAAAGCTGTTGGGGAAAAGGCATATGAAGCATCCCGTACGCAACGCCTCGAGAAAGATACGCCAAAGGCACAGTTTCACGACACGCTGAATAAGTCAAAGTTGCAGACATTCTCGGAGCTGAACAAGGAAGTGAAAATCAAAAGCAAAACCGCAAATGAGATCATTCTTAAAGCTGATAGAGCTCTATTCGGTCAAATGATCATAATAGCATAAAGCAGGAAGCTCCAAATGAGAGATGTGCTTTGTCATCCATTAGGACCTCTCCCGTGGGCATTAGCTACAGCAGATGGATCGTTACGGAAAACAACGAAGTCTACATTAGCAAAAGAACTACAAAAGAATGTACCGGCTGCAGATGAAATCCCCCAGCCATCTGCATGCATCATCGACGGCATGGCTCTTGTGCAAAGGCTGAAAGCTGATCATAAGAAGTTTTCGGATGTTGCTGATACCCTGCTTGACATGGTTTTACACGAAGGATCATCTTCGAAGAGAATAGATGTTGTATTCGATGTTTATCAAGAGAATTCCATCAAGAACACAAAGCGAGAACGTCGAGGGTCTGAATGTGGGAATGAATTTAGGAATATTCAACCCGAGCACAAAGTACTGCAGTGGAGAAAATTCCTATTGAACCCGAAGAATAAAACGTCACTTACAACGTTTGTCGCCAAGGAATGGAGGAAAGACAAGTACAGGAGAAAACTTCACGACAAGGTGCTTTTCGTAGCCTGCTAGGAAGAGTGTCACAAGATTTCAACAGAAAGTGCTGACATTGTCCAAGGCCTGAACTCAACTCAGGAAGAAGCTGACACACGGATTATGCTTCATGTCGCCCATGCAGCAAGTTCTGGCTACGACACTGTAATTGTGTCATCAGAAGATACAGATGTTTTCATACTCTGTTTGGCATTCAAACACTCAATTCAATCATCGATAATTTTTAAGTGTGGGAAAAACACGAATCAGATATGTTAGCATCTCGAGTGTGACACAAGCCATATGCCAAGACCTTTGCAGCAGCCTCCTTGGTATGCACGCTTACACTGGATGTGACACTGTGAGTGCCTTTGCCGGACGAGGGAAAATGGGAGCACTTCGCATTGTCAAGGAAAACAGAAACTTCCAAGAAATGTTCAAACTCGTAGGAATGGAGTGGGAACTCTCAGATGAACTTTTCCAGAAACTCCAGAATTTCACTTGCCGTATGTACTCTTCCCGACCAGGAACAAGCAATATTAATGAGCTCAGATATCGATTATTCTGTGCGAAGAAAGGCAGCATTGATTCTTTTCAACTACCACCATGCGCTGATTGTTTGTACAAGCATGCGAAAAGAGCAAACTACGTAGTAGCAGTGTGGAAGCGAAGCCTTGAGTGCTGCCCTGTGATCCCAAGCCCAATCGCATTTGGTTGGTGTCAAGACGTTGATAACCTAGCAATTGATTGGATGAGTAGTACGCCAGCACCTACTGCAGTGTTAGAGCTACTGTCTTGTTCATGTACAAGAGCTTGCAAACTTCCGAAGTGCAGCTGTCTTAAGAATGGATTGAAGTGCACAGACATGTGTAAGCTAACAGATTGTGACAATAGACCCAATGACACCGTCCAAGATGTCACATATGACAGCGATGAGGATAAAGATGAATAGGCTATATATTAATCCGCATTTTATTTGGGTGTTGTTTGCTGACTATTTATTTATTCATGTCTGAATAGTTTCTAACAAAGTTTTTTGGTAGCCTGCGAGGTGTAACAAGATTTCATCAAATGTCGATTAAGACTTGGAGCTCTGACATCCAGATAATCGTTTATGTTGCCCATTTGCAGCCAGGTTTGGCTTAAAACAAGCGTCCTTACACAAGGAATCAAGTCGCATAAAGAATGTTTAGCATAATTTTGTATATTTTCAACTATTTTCGGTACTTTTTGTAACAAAACAAGCATGTTCGAAAATCCAAGATGGCGGATCTAAGATGGCCACCAAATCTGGGGGATGGCACATTTTTAATTATTTCATAGCCGGCATATTTACTAAGCCATTTCATTACTCAAAGATCGCTTAGCACCATTATCTGCCAGACTTTGATTATGATTTGAAATGATTAGCGTTAAAGCATGGCTTGTTTAGCAACTTTCTCGTAACGAGTTATTATTTTTGTAACGTTGTCATGGCAACCGTCACATAATTGTGCATAAGTTTATTTCAAAAAACCCTTCAAACATACTGTTGAGACATCTGTATCATCTTAAAGTATGAAAATACTCTTAAAATGTGGTTGATGAGTATTAAAACCACAGTTAATAGCATATCATATGGTGATTGTTTGTCGTTCAGTGAAATCAAGTGACAGCATGTAATCACGTGATTATCCCTATAAAGCTACTCACTTGACACGGTTATCATGCAAAATAATAAACTAGAGGAATCAACCTTTTCAAAAAAGTGGGTCATCCTTTGTCCCTTTGTTTGGTACCAAATGGCAATTTTTAGGGTCCTGGCCCATGGGCTATTTTTCAAAAAAGGTAATTGGGGAAGGTGCATTCTGCATGTTTTTTACTAATTTTGTATTTTAAGCAATATTTCAAAGCCGACAATGAGGAATGGACAGGATTTGAAGTGCAAGCAATTAGTTGCTTGGAACTTATTGCGCGGACTCTATATCCCGTCCAGTCCGATATTGGAGGCTATAAAATGACACATCATGCTCATTTATTATTAAATTCAGTCCTTTTACAGGATTTTACTAGGTTTCAAGTAACATCATGTGACCCAAATATAGACCATTGATTGACTGGTTTCCTCATGACTTATTATGCATGTGTAAATAATGTCAACACAGTGTATTTCAGGCTTGGTATACAACACATTTTAAAACATGCAAGAAAATCTTCTCCAAATTTTTTTGAAATAGCTGTATAATAGTTCACACTGCATCCGGATTGGCGCGGCATTCTGCATTCTAAAATAAATATTAGAATGGGTAACAAAATTTTTAAAAAGGAACTTTTTACTGCACGGTAAAACGTGATTACTTTTCTCGATTTGGGGCATAAATATAGGTTTTGTTGGCTGTGATGCTGGCTGTGATGCTGGCTCTGATTGGAAAGCATGCCTTTTCAGTATTTTAATAAGCAATATATTTGTGATTTTTAGAGACTTTGAGTTATTTGCATGTTTTGAGTACTACAGTTGTGTTGTAATTCCACTAGGTAAAACATTACTTTATTTGATGACATGTAAAAATAAGACGTCATTTTTTTAAATAAAAGACATTTGTTCTATGGATAACATATATTGTTTTCCCCAATAATCCTAAAAAGAAAAATCCCGGATAACCAGAATTTTACGTCAATTATACCCTCCTGTAAAAGGCAGGAAATCTCAGAAATTTCCTTAATTATCCTGAAACGAAAAATCCCGGATAACTAGAATTTTACGTCAATTATACCCTCCTGTAAAACGCAAGAAAACTCGGAGTTCTTCTGAATATTCATGAAAAGGAAAATCCTGCAAACTATTAGTTTTACAAAAGGAAAACGCTACATTTTACCACATTTTACGTTACCGGAAAATTTTGGATAACTCAAATTTTACAGCGTCGGTAAGGTTCCCGATAATAGGACGTTTACCGGAATTTTACTGTCAGGAAAATTACCGTAAAACTCGAGTTTTCCTTTTCGTAAAATATCCGATAATTCAGGATTATGTTGCGTTTTGTGGTAATTTTACAGGTGGTAAAACGCGACTGTTTTTCCAGTGGGAGATGTGACATGAAAAACCATTTTGCGTCTAAATGCAGACAAGAGATAAAGGTCACCGAAGAGGACAATCAGTCTGAATCAGAAATGTATCAAACTGATGAAATATCAGCTGTCAAACTGGAGGACTCCCAACTCGTGACCTTGAGGTTAGAAACCGGAAGTTTCATCAGATTTCAGCCTGATACCGTAGCCCAGTGCAATGTCATACCCCTGCATATATATAAACAAGCGACTAATGACGTCAAATTGGCAAAGATAAGGCCGGTTCAAACATCGCTGGTGGCCTATGGTGGGTCAAAGATCGCAGTCGTTGGGAAAGTGTGTCTGCGTGTCTGGAGAAATGAAACGTCTTGCCTACTCGATTGCAAAGTGGTGGACAACAAATACATCCGCCCTATTCTCAGCCGCCAGGCCTGTCTGGGAATGAACATTATTCAATATACAGACAATTGTCTATTGAATAAACCTGTTGTTAAGGGTGCACCTGTTTTCTCCGTGAACACTCAGGACACACCAATTTCTAAAGAGGAGATATTCTCAAAGTTCTCAAGTGTCTTCAGTGAGGGAGTTGGAGAGCTGGAGGGCGAGTATAAGATAAGGCTAGACCCGGCAGTTCAGCCAGTGCAGCATTTCCCTCGCCTAGTCGCCGTAGCCCTGCGACCCAAACTGAAGTTAGCCTTGGAAGAACTGGTAGATCAGGATATCATCGCGCCGGTGACGACGCCCACCGAGTGGATCAGTTCTATAGTAGCTGTGCCGAAAAGAAATGGCAAACTACGAATTTGTCTCTATCCTAAAGACCTAAATCGAGCCGTCCTGCGAGAAAACTACCAGCTACCTACCATCGAGGATATAGCCACACGGCTGCATGGCGCCAAAGTGTTCACCCTTCTGGACGTGAGAAATGGTTTCTGGCACGTGAAGCTAGCTGAGGAATCGACATATCTGACGACGTTCCAAATGCCTTTTGGCCTCTACCGCTGGAAGTGCATGCCGTTTGGCATCTCGTCCGCTCCAGAGGTCTTTCAAAGGAAAATGCATGAGTTTGCTGAGGGCCTGACCGGCATAGAAGTAGTGGCCGATGATTTTCTGGCTGTTGGTTACGGAGATATGAGGAAGCAACGCGTGGCCATGACAAAAATCTTCTCTCCTTCCTTGAGAGGTGTGCAGAGAAGAATGTACGCCTGAATGAAGATAAGCTCAACCTAAGGAAGTCCGAGGTCCTATTCATTGGCCACATGGCGACGGATGGAGGACTCTGTGTTGACCCGGCCAAGGTACGAGCGATCGTGGACATGCCAACACCCACAGACAAAGCCGGAGTGCAGCGTGTCCTCGGCCTGGCGCAGTACCTGGCCAATTTCCTGCCAAACCTCTACGACATGAGATTGGCATTGAGAGAACTGACCAAGGATGGAGTTAAGTGGCAATGGGGTGACTCACAAAGGACAGCCCTCGAAAACCTGAAGCGAGCAGTCACCAGCACACCAGTTCTGCGTTACTATAACCTGCAAGAGGAAGTAACACTCCAGTGCGATGCGTCTCAGTCTGGGCTGGGGGCAGTGCTATTGCAGAATGGCAAGCCAGTTGCTTACGCGTCAAGAGCCCTAACCCCAGCGGAAACGCGTTACGCCCAGATTGAGAAAGACCTCCTAGCCATCGTGTTCGCTTGTCAATGTTTTGACGCCTATGTGTACGGTCGCCAAGAGCTGAACATACAAACAGACCACAAAACCACTGGAGCCCATCTTTACCAAGCCTCTGGACAAAGGCCCCAAGCGCCTACAGAGAATACTGTTACAGCTCCAAAAGTACAGTCTGTCCGTGAAGTACAAGAAAGGAAAGGAGCTGCTCCTCGCCGACACCCTCAGCCGAGCATATCTGCCCGAAGTTAATGCGAGCGACTTTAGCAGAGAACTAGAAGAGATTGATCATCGTGTGTTCCTGCCCGTGACACAAGAACGCTGGCAGCAGTTAAAGAATGCAGCAGCCAATGACATGATACAGCAAAGGCTGCGAGACGTCATAGCTAAAGGATGGCCCGACTACAAGACAGATGTTCCCGAATGTGTGCGACCCTACTTTGACGTGCGCGACGAGTTGACCATCCAAGATGAGCTGTTTTTCAAAGGACCACAGCTAGTTGTCCCTACCGTGCTCAGGAAAGAGCTCATGGAGAAGACGCATGCCACCCACATTGGCGTAGAAGCATGCATACGTCGAGCTAGAGAAACCCTTTACTGGCCAAGAATGACAACGACTTTGAAAGAATACATCTCGCACTGTGATGTATGTCTAGCTCACCGGTCCAGCCAGGCAAAGGAGCCTATCCTACACCACGGATTTGTTGCTCGACCTTGCGCTAAGGTCGCTGCAGATCTCTGCGAGTTTGATGGTAGAACCCTGTTAGTCGTGAGCGACTACTACAGTAACTACATCGAAGTATGCCGAGTGACCAAGACCACTTCCCGGGCCATCATCAAAGAGCTCAAGGCCATATTTGCACGTTTTGGGATACCCGACACACTGATCACCGATAATGGTCCTCAACTTTCATCAGCGGAGTTTACAGTATTCGCCAGGGAATGGATGTTTGAGCACAAAAAATCGTCACCGACATATCCCCAGTCGAACGGAAAGGCGGAGAATGCTGTTCAAACCGTGAAAAGGTTGTTCACCAAATGCAAAGCGTCCAATACGTCTGAGTTCCAAGCACTGTTGGACTGGCGAAACACCCCAACAGCTGGCATAGGAACCAGCCCAGCTCAGCGCATCATGGGTCGTCGCTGCTTGATCCCCATAGCCGGCTCACTATTACAACCAAGACACTCAACAGAAGAGGAGACCCGAAAACGTCTGGGAAAAAAGCAGCGACAGCAGTACTACTCCTATAGGAACACCAAAGCCTTAGAACCTATTGGGGTGGGAGATACTGTTAGGATGCAGCTGCCTGGACAGAAGATCTGGAGCAGAGGAACATGTGCCAGCAAAGTCGGCCCACGTAGCTATGACGTAGAGATTCAGGGAGGTGGGACATACAGGCGAAACCGAAGGCACCTGATAAAGACGGATGAAGAGAAACCAGCACCGACCCTGTTACCCGAGCTGGTAGCAGACGAGCAGGTACCCACCCAGTACAACACTGGAACCAGCAGAGGAACTTACTAGTCCTACACTGCGCCGATCTCAGCGATCTACAAAAGCACCAACTTGGCACAAGGATTTTCTCATGGACTAATTGGAAATGACTTTTGACATCTTTTTGTTTAATTTTAATCCGAACTGGACTATTTGATTTGCTTTATGTTTTGTTTTAAATCGTATATCTCAACTTTTGTAAGAAGGGAGATGTGACAAGTTGTTGCGTGACAACTTGAATTATATTAAACAATCTAGACCTTCTCATGTCACTTCTTGTAAAAGTGTAGTCTGAGTAGAGTTAACTCCATTAAACACGTATTTTTTTACAACACCCATCCAGTTTTATGCAAAACAATACAGATTGGAAATCATGAATTCCAAAACTATATTGAAGGAATCAAAGTCCATCGAAATTTAAAAAACCAAGAGTCCCACCTTTTGGAAGAAGCACAAAAGTTGGAATCAATGGCATCTTATAATGCAATGCGATTCAACAATGAAGAAGAGGTGGAATTTCTGTTAGACATGGCAGCTGGACTACGCAGTCAAGCTAATGACTTAGTGAGTAGATAAAATAATCTGTAATATGAGGCCAACATGGTATTCTCTCATACTTTGAAAACTTCAATGCAAAACAAAACTCTTATTATTTCAATCCAGAGTATACTACTGATATTCTTTTAATAAGAATTTGCATAAATTATGTTGTAAAACACATTTCAGACACTACGTATGGCCTCTGTCTTTGTTCCAGTACTACCCAATGAGGATGGTTCTAGTGTGCAAGAACTAGCAAGTGTACTTAAGAAAATAGGGGCTGAAAGACAAGCCTACCATGGAGGTAGTTTCAATGGGAATCACACAAATGAATGTCTGAAGGTAATCAACAGTAATAAAAAGTAATAAAAATCAAAAAAATATAATTTGATCTAGAAATGACCTGGATAAAAATTACTCTGTGTAAATGTAGTGGCCATCAAATTGTGTAGTTTATTGTTAGTTTAGAAAAAAAGCTAAAATCTGAACCAGTAAAATTGAAATTAAATCAGAATGACAGTATTAAGAAAATACTCTAAATCAAACTCTTAATTTTAGGTTACTAGTATAGATCAACTGAAACAAATACCTATCCGGGTATGCAGTCAATTGCTGGGGAAAAAATGTGACAAAAGCTGAACTAATTTCTGACAAGTTCGGACAAGTTCTTGAAACCTTTGGCAAAGTACACAATACTCTAAATAGCTCACGAAAGCTTGAAGAAAACGAAATAGCTGAGTTAGGTAATTATATTTTAAACTTGAACTTATATGTTGGAATAAAAAAAAGATGTAAACAATTCATTCATAAATTTAATTTATGTTTTTACGGAACAAAATGTGTCATTGTTCATGAAGCTGTATAGAACATTTTTTCCACATGCATCAGTCCTACCCAAAATGCATTTATTTGGAAGATCATGCCCTTGAATGGGTAAGAATATTCAACACAGGTCTTGGACTGCTTGGGGAACAAGGTGCAGAATCCATTCATCAATAATTTAATGAACTTTCCAGAACATATTCATGCATTAGGAACAAAGAAGAAAAGCTGAAATGTATGATAGAAGAGCATGCAACCCTGTAAATCGATATCTAATTCCAGAAATCAAAAGAAGAAAGAGAAAAGAATGTTGAAACTTGGCAATGCTTCACTTTGCAAATGTGAGTAAACTTATCAATTAAGTGGCACGCACATAGACACTTTTGTAGATGACTTTTTATCAATACAGTCACGAAAATTTAATTCGACAATCATTTTGCCACCATTCCAAAACAAATCTCAAATAATCGTTTTTTTTTGTCCGAAAACATAATTTGAGAAATGTGCAATGAACAACTTTATTTTATTTTACATACATGATGTAATGCATTATCTGTAGATGGCAGGCTTTGCATAATATTATCTACAATTTACAGCTGTATCAACAGCACTAAACTGCGTAAAAAATCAAGACCTCAATCGTTTACTGTATTCGAAGCTATTAAAAGGTGATTCAGAATTGATCGTAAGCTAAATAAGTTCAGTTTCACTGACCATATTAAAGCTTTATTTTATTATTAGCTTCGAATTCCATACGCTTATTTGAAAAAAAATCGAAAATGTCTCGATAAAAAAATGGACAAAAATAATATTTTTCATATTTAATTACATTGACAGCATGTCTTTACGTTTTGGACTCACCTGAGACTTGGAAAACTTCCATTCCTGAAGCAATTACAATGAACATCTCAACCTTCTGTACCATGTGGACCATATAACCGCCATTTTGCTCGTACGTTGTCCAGATAAGAACTCAACGAAGTCAAGTTTTATTTGGGGGAAAATCTACTTTTAAACTTGGGAGAACTCAATTTTACAAACATCCTACCAATCCTGCTAAATGACTTTGTTGTATTTAAAGATCTTGAGGGGAAAAATCATTTTTTTAAAGGATCTACGAACCTCCGACTCTCAAACCCTCGATGACAGAAACTACAACCTCGATTTAAAACAGTTTGGCCGCGTTTTTCTGCACATTTAGAAGCCTGAAACATAATGTCCATTTTTTTTTTTTGAGTTGAAACAGCCGTGTGAACTACACTGAGCGATGGCAGATTAGGGTATAGAGAAGAGCTTATCAAGGGGTGGAAAGATACATTGTAAGAAGCGAGGTAGAGACGAGGCAGGAGGTAATAAGAAGAATAATTTATTTACAAAAGTTAATTAAAATGGCGAAGTGTAAAGAACATGAAAAGGAAAAACAAATTTGTAAACAAACGAACCTATGGGTGGAAACCAACCGGTATAAAAATATAATATACATATATGAATATGAATAAACTCTGAGGACTAAGGAACGTCTATCCAATTTGAAAGGGGTGTGGGGCAGGTGGTGGAAATCGTCTGTGAAGATATCTCGGCTCGGCCTCTTTTCGTGTAAAATATGCTTTGTGTTTATATGGGGAGATGGGCTGACCGACCCGCTTGCCGATATCTTGGTTGGCAGTGCCGAGATCTTGGCAAGAAGGACGGGAAAATTCCCATATAATAAGCCGGTAAGCGGGCTGGAATTGATCCTAATGCGCATGCGAAATTCGCATGCTTTATAAACATGCCGGACGATAAGAAAAAATACTTTTGATGAGAGGCAGATATGATTGAAAGTTTGATCGATTCTCTTCTGCAGTTCAAATCTAATATGGTTCATAAGGGGCTTGATTTCGACGGAGACAAGGCCTACCAGTACAAAGAAATTGACTTCGAACACAGTACCTCAGATGAAATAAATATAGATAATAGTCCTATTGATAAAGAAAACAGTGAAGAGGTAGATAATGCTGACAGTGAACAAAGCACAAGCTTTGAATCAAAGGTAGAAGAGAGACAGCAGGTGGAAGATGAACATGTTAGCAAGAAATCTAAGAAAGAAGAAGCCCCAACAAGCTCTGTTCCAAAGTTAATTGATAATAAGAGAAAGCACTTAGAAAAATATCTTTCTGCAGCTCAGAGAGATCGACTTCTTTTAAAAGAAACTAAAGAGGATTCACAATTTCGAAGAGAGTTAGCACAGGCAATGCGTGAATCAACAGAGAGCTTTTCCAATAGCATTAAAGATATTAGCAAGGCTATGACAGATCTTGGGTTGTGTAGCTCAATTGAGATGTTATCACGTTCATTTCAGCCTCAACCTCCAATAAACAATATGTTTTACCAACCGGCACCATTTGGTGGTCCACCTCACACCCCTCAAGCACAGTGATTTTACACTCAGCTGTTAAACTCTGCCCAAAGTGCCAATGACCAAATGTAGGAGTCATAATATTGTTCAAGATAATGTGCATGTATGTTTGTAAAGTTTTTTTTATTTAACACACGAAAAAAGAACTATATAAACGACCATTATAAATTGATTGTCAACTTTCCATGAGCAAAACCAAATTGACACTTCTCAAAAGTATCTTGAATGTGAAGTTCCTTTGTGTTCCTATCTCAGCCTCACATTCATGATACTTTTGAGAAGGGTGCATTACCTTGTTCAAAGAAGAGCACCTCATTATCCCATTGCTTTCAATATGCTTGGCTTATAGAAAGTTCAATGTTTGAAACAACTGTGTTACCTTGTCAGTTAGATACTATGTAAGCATAGATATTTATTGTTGTTCATATATCACATGGTCATATTTCTCTGCATATTACATCTCAGTGGAGGGCTTATATGCTGTTAATATTGTTCAGTATTGAATAAAGTTGCATTTCGAAACACCTCAGACCTAATACAACATGATTAATATTTAATTTTTTTTGTTGATATTGTTGTAGTTGAAATAGAACATTTAAAACAAAAATGGTACAGTCCATCATCTAAATAGAACTCTGAAATCAACATTTCTCTTGACAATTGTCTGTTCAACATATACAAAGTAAAGATAATTGCTCCAGTGCTTAGTCTAATGTAATTACTACATTTAAGGGAAAGAATAAACGTTGTTTAGTCTAAATGGTCTCTTGTGTACTTGTCATTGCATTATGTTTTGGTTGGATGATAGCCAGTATCAACTTAGATTGTAATAATTCATGACTTTAGAGTGCAAACCATATAGACTCTATACATGAAACTGCAAAAAAACTAAATAGCACTAAGTAGAACTATATCCTTTGTTTTCTATTGTTTATTTAGCATCAAATAGTAATATTCATGGATATATGGTTCGTATTCTACTGCATATCTCTAGAGCAGTTTTTGAGCCACAACAAAGTGTAAATTGCCATATAAAGGAGGACATTCCAAAACAGATTCTGAATGGTATCTCTTCTCTTGTTCAATCAGAACAAACATTTTTTTCTTGGAACGTTTTTCAAGCAGAAACTGTTTCTGAACCTGAGCAGTAGTTATGAGCTAAAGAGATATCAAGTTACAAGGGTAAAGTGTCTCCCTTTTATCAGTCTTTCTGGTCTATCTTTTTTTTTTTCAAACTCATGATCAAAAGATAAATAAACCTAAACCATGTTGAGTTAGAATAGTACATGTAAGAACAGGTCTGATTTGCATGATAATGGACCGGTTTGTCAAGACCACTCTAATGGCAAGGCCACTCAAAGTTGTCACAAATTAATAAAGCAAAAGAAGGCTATTGGACTCAGAGAAAGCTGTTTTTCTGATCGTTTAGCACATTGTCATATACACATGCAACTCAAACTTCATATTCATACAGGTTGAATGTTCTGAAGCACTACCTGGGTGAGGGTATTTCTCACAAGACTTCCCTCACATTCATCATAAGAATAAACAGGGTCTGGAATGTTTCTGAATTGGGCTTCATTTCTTCTGATCTTTATATATGTCTTGCTGCTCACAATAAATATGCAAGACTAAGCAAGCATAAATAATTGTTGGCACTTCCTCAAGGTTAAAGTTTATACTTCTGGTCAGTATGGCCCACCTGGCCATAAGCAGGTTCAATTGGATTTCTTGCTTACGAAGCATATTATTGAAAAAAACTTGCTCATCATCGCCACATGTACTGTATTCCTTCTTACAGAAAGGAAGTAATGGATAAGCAGGATCTCCAATAAGATAATTAGGCACCTTAACACCACCTGGAACTGGTGATTGATAAGTAGTTGGCAACTTTCCATTTCTTAACTTTGCATTAGAGCGATATCACATAAGCAATGTTTAGCATACAAATGAGCTGGTGAGTAAAAAAAACATGCTAATTATGTGCTCACATGGCTACACGCTTCGGTGAACCAGCTAAAATTTTTAAAATGCGCTGTCAAGCAGTAGGAAATTTATTCCTTTTTTTATTACCTACCCAGCCAAACTAAAAATATAAGCTCAACAAAACATGCAAAAAATTTCATCTTAAGTAATCTCTCTTGCATTCATTTCGTACAAATTTAACCATTAGACAGGCTTATCTTGATTTGTTTTCCTAATTTGATTATCCACACTGACTAGCAGACTGTTCACTCTTTCGAGTGTGTCCATCGCCTTGCTACACAAATCTTTATGTGCTTCTTGAGCTTCTCTTGCAACTTCCCTATCACTTTTAATTTTCATCTTGCTTTGCTCTAGTCTTGCTTCGCTGTCACTGTCTGTGGAGGATGCAGTAAAATCCTTACGCAATTTGTTTTGCAAATTTCTATGGGCTGGGGTCCCTTTTGACGCGAACTTCATCAGGTTCTCCTGTATTTCGGTTTGCTCCTCTACATATATTGGCTTAGAGGAGGCCGACGTGGAAGTAGATGGGAGTGGAGATGAGAGGGCATTCTTGACGATATTTTTCATGCGGTTTATAACGCGGTCTTGTGGAGAATCAAGATGGGTCAATGATCTGGAATGGGCGAACCTGATGGGTAATTGTCCCGAATTTCCGAATGCAGTGCGTGCGATTGATTCCACTCCGCACGAGATTTATCGGCCCTTAATCGAACTACAGAGAAAATTATACAGTGACCACCGTCACTATCACTTTTTAACACTCAGATGGTTATAGATAACGAAGGGCATTTGCGTTTTGTGCAAGCTGCCTTCCTAGGAAGTACACACGATGCGACTGCATACCGGCTTATAACCCCGATTGGACATGGACAACCCCTTAGCCTACCGCGTGACGCTAATTTTCTAGCTGATAGAGCTTACCCAGACGGCGGACCCCTACTTACTCCAATACGAGCGATGAAAATACATTTACTGAACGCTAGAAACCAAATGCGAGCTCGGAAATTTAACAGGTGTTTAGCAAGAAGACGCATTAAAGTAGAACACGTTTTCAAGGACATGAAAACATATAAGGCTATAGCAAATATTTGGAGACATCCAAGGTGGTTGATGTCAAATTGCATTGAGCTTGTGGCGTTTGGTTTTCAACAAATCTAAGAATTTACTGGAAACCCGTTCTTCTATATTTTCATTAAGTTGTAGTGAACGATATCAATATGCATTTCATAGAAATTATAAGTCAAAAATATATTTTAGAAAGGAGTTTACATATTATATTCGACTCTGCAGTCTATAAACTCCTTTAAATAAAACTCCTTTTAATTAGATTTATTGAAAAGCTTCAAAGAGACGACGAAGTCATGGCAGATAGAGGTTTCAATATACAAGAGATAACGGAAGTAGTTAACAAAGGTGTCAAGGTGAATGTTTCCCCATTCATGAACGAGTCTGGTCAATTCACTGAAAGTGAACTATTAAATACTCGGCGGATTGCAACATTTAGAATCCACGTGGGAGGGCAATCGAAAGAATCAAGAACTACCATATACTGGACTTCATTCCAGTTACATTGTATATTTATCGAAGTAACAATGAACTTCGATCCCTGAAGCGTTAGATTTGCCCCAAGTCGACCTCTCTTGTTTTCCCGGCGTTTTTTAATTCGAGCGCAGCGAGCGAGCGACGAAGTCGCGAGAGGTCGACTTGTCGAACTTGCAGGATATTCATTTGCGTTTCCCGCCATTTCCGAATTTGATACAGGAGTATCGGGTTTCGGGGGCGGAGCTAAAGGATTGTGGTTTTCATTTATTTGTTACTTCATGTTATATCCGGAGCAGCAAAACATGGTTTATCAATAATAATGGTTGATGCTATAACTCCAACTAAAACTGTTGAAAGGATAGCGATATCTCCAGCGTCAAAACAAAAAATATGATTTCTTTGCGCTAGTCAAGTGTCGAACAATGACTACTGGTCATGGTCAAGAGAAAACAAATGGTCAGAGAAAAACCAAGAACTGTTTAAACTTGGAACCTCTGGTGGGGACAACATTTGGATGCGACACTATCCCCACAAATATTATTTGCAGAAAGTGCGCAGACAAGAATGAAACACTGGTAAAAAAGATCGGAGATGTTAGAGCGATTATGGAAACTTCCTTCGACAAACTTGCTGGCGACCGGGGAAGTTTCCGATCACTTAAGAGGCTCTGTCGTGATGATGCTGACGACTCGACACGCTCTAATAAGCGTGCTCTTTTCCCATCTTCATCTAAACAGCCTACAGAAATTGGAATTTTAAGAACAAGAGATTCTTGGACTCAAACGTCATCTGTTACTCCTGACGACGAAGAAACCAGTTCTGTCGAGGTTGGTACTGTAATCAAAATAAGCTTTGATTTAAAGCGCGCGTATGCCTACGCTCTACCGAGTTTTGTGTCTTAATTTCGCCGCTTCTTTCTTTAAAAATTCAATCATTTCTCGAAGTCAATACCAAATAGCTGAAAGTATGGATGACATGCAAGGAAAAATATTCTTTCCCTCTTAATATCATGCTCTTTCACTAGATTACCTCAAAAGGACTTTGTTAAAGTATGATACAGGAGCCATTTTCTAGTAAACTCACTGCGAAATCAGATCTCTAGCCATTAATAGTAGATTTCTGGATAAGCAATTTTGCTACCCGTTTGAAATTATCTCCATTTCATTTTAACTTGTTCACTTAAGTCATTGTATACCAACCTATCTTTTTTATCTTTCAATATTTTAGGTCATTATCAACTTTCAAAAAAGTCCCTCTAGGAGGATAACTCTTCCTCGGGAAAATGCTAACATTGCGAGACAGCTAGCAAATGGAAATTTAAATTCCCTTGTCAATGCCCTCATGAAGTCAGAAGAAATTAATAATCTATTATTCGAAGGGGCCTATAAACGAATTACAACTGAATTAATAGGCCTTTGCTCGTTGTCCCATCCATCCATCCTTCGTGGAAGAGAGCCGGAAAACTTAAAATCTTTGACATGGCCGGCAATAGAAAGTGAGCTAGAAGAGAGATGCCCAAAGTTCCTCGGATTTCTTTCAGCATCTGTAAAAAATCCTTCGCATTCAAGAAACATCTATAAAAAGGACAATGTCCTCGGGGTTTGACAAAAAGCTTGTTTCATGGAAAGAAGAAGTTGAGAAAAACGTTGAAAAGGAGAATATCTTGTTATGCTCACTACAACAGGCCGAAAAAGATGGCACTGATTCTGCAGTAATTCACCAAAAAAAAAAACGAATTACAGGAGCACAGGCAAGGAATGCATCCAGGCTATACTTTTACGGGGGACAACGTTGATATAAAATGCTTACCACGTCAAATGACAATAAAAAAAACAGAAACATAGACCACCACATGTACCAGATGGTCGCCTTCAAGAACAGGGTGTCTACTAACCATCTCCCATCGAAAGAGCAGAAGAACGACATTAACAAAGTGCCGTTCACAACATTCTTGCCAACTGTAGAAGAACAACTGAAACTGGAACAAGAGCTAACGATTCTCGTAGACAACAAATGGGCTCGATACATTCCTTCCCTCTCTTGGTTGAACGATGTCTTGCCTACAAGAATATCCCACAAGTACATGGACCAAACCAGCCAAAAAACCGAAAAGATATTATTAGTACTGATTTCTTTATAAGTATGTCTAGCTAACGTTTTGCTAATAGTAATCATGTTTTTCTTTTCTCATTAATTTTGGCATTCTATCTTTTAGGTTAATCTTGGTGTTCTACGCAAGAACGAGCAGTACGAGGAAGACATGATCGATATCGCTTAATTTCTTCATGCATACGTACCCAGACACGACAAAGAATCTACTGTCAAGCCCGAAAAAGTGTTAAGCGGGGGTGACTATCTAACATTTTAAAGACATAAAGAAGCACAATCGGCCATGGAGGATGCCAGAACACCCTCAGCACGTCTTGAAGGATTAATTCCAAAAATCGAGGATTTCCATACACAAATGGAGTGGATGCAGGTATTCATCATGTAGAGCTTTGCGATACTTTCACTGGCACAATGAAAAGCGGGTATTTTTGGGGGAAAGGGAGAGTAAGGACTGGAATAATCCTTTTTACTCTTTTATTAATTCAAATTCTACTTTTTGGTGGCTGGGTCCGATGCGCACACAAAGTAAGAAAAGCGTATTTTCTATAGACAATGAACGCTGACCGACTGATCATACCTTGCGTTTCCAAAACCGGGTAGAAAACGCGATCCCCCAACTATTGAATAGGAACTCTTTTGGAATAAATAGGCTACCCATTCCTACTGACTTTTGGGCGTACTTAATTTCGCGCTTGGCGAAACAGTTTTTCGCGAGGCTTTATTTTTCCGATTTCGATAGGGGAAATTATAGAAATTTTATTGTTTGTACAATCGCGGGAAATCGTGAAATTGAGTACGAATAAGCTAGTCTATCGACATTTCACATTAATGTTGCTAATTGTTGTTACTATTATGCTAAAGGTAATCTGGTACCACCTTTATGACAAATCTTCATCGAGAGACACTGGTACCCTCTATGCCTTGAGAAACTCAATAGATGCAAGAAATGTCACAGATGACCCACACAGCAGGTACTATGCAGCTAGTGAGTTTATTGATAAGGTAACTGATGCATACCTGATCGACGGAGAGCTCCAATACTTTGGTATGGCCACAATAGATGCCGAGCCTACAAAAAATACCTACCAAGGGCCACCCACCTGTAAGGATGCCAAAAAGGAATTTGCCTTAAAAACCATCTCTGGGTTTCTTAAAGAGCACGTAATATGTAACTTACCAGAACTTAGTACTGATGCACCAACAAGTAATGAGCTTAAATGCAGAGTTTGTGGTAAATTGTATGTCCGTGCAGGCCCACTTCGTACACATGAGCTCAAGCAACACAACATTGGAATCCCCACAAACAGGAACGACGGTACTGGGACCAAGACATGCAAAAAGAAAGATGACGGAGTATATAATCATACTCATCAACTTCTTGTCATGCTTCTGTTGCGCCTTAACCACAATGATGCTATAAAGCTTGGGGATGGAGAACGTGTCATTAGGCTTTACAAGTATTTCTGTCTATACTTCAAGGTATCGAATTGCCCCAAGTATGCTATTGCAATGCTGCAGCTTCAGTCTCAAGTCAACTGCCTTTTAAGTCCAAGGCTTGCACATTCCCTTACCTGGAACAGGTTTGTAAACCATAGAGGAAAATGTGATACAAATCACCCTATGGACCTTGAAATAGAGCATGATAATAAGTCATTCAAGAATGATTGCCATAGCTACAGGGGGGGAATTACTGAAAGAAGTATCACAAAAGCGTCCATCTGGCAAACATACCATGATGTCAACAAAAGATGATGTTTTACTCATGCTTGACCATTTAACCCCAGCCCAAGTTTTTGATAGAATACCAGGCAGAGCACATTCATGTTTTCAAGATATGCCACATAGTTTACTCGATGCTATTGACTGTGACAAACTTAAAACATGGATCAGCCAATCGACTAAGAAATTCAGTAAGAAACATTATTACCAAATTTAAGAAAAATAACTTTGTTGACCATACAACACCAGACGAGAATAGCGAAAATACTGCAAAGTTAGAGCATATTATTAATCAGTGCTTATTGACCCTAAGAGGTACCAAAATTCTCTCTCTCGTATTCATAACAATTGCAAGTTTTACCCCTAAACGGTACCAAATGATGCTAATGTTACAGCATTTTAGTACCTTCTTACCAGTCTACAGGTAAAAATTTATTCTTTCAGTCAAAATGGTTGCCACATAGGAAAGGTAGAAGACATACTACACTGAATATAGACTTCATGCCCATAATTCAACAATAATGTTCTGCAATTACAATTTAGTCAAATTAAGGAATGGTTGATGCTCAACATTCATACATGTATATCCAGTTCTGGATTAATTTAGCTTGCTCAAGCACAAACGAATTATACATAATTGCATGCTAAGCATCAATCACTGTTATAACATAGCTGCAGAATGGATTGAAGGTGAAAAAATCAAAAATTTCACTTTAAAATATTTTGCATCAGAAATTAATAAAAACAAAATGACTCTAGAATTACTTTGTATTTTAAAAAACAGTTTTTAATATTAATGTATCAAGATATGATTTATGGTTGAAAATAATTTTTGAAAGCATGTGAGCTTGTACATTATAATATAGTCAAGTAAATCCGCGCGATCTGATTGGTTGAAAAGCATGAACCATTTGCCCATGGGTTGCACGCTCACGTCAGCTCTTTTTGCTTCGGCGAAAAAAAAAACTTTTTGTATCTTTTTGCTGACAATTTATCTAGAAAAGATAACTGAAAATTATTGAAAAAACTAGCGAAAATACTCATCAGTCTCCGACATTTAGCATAGAGTTGTTATTTGATCAGCCTAGTAATAAAAAATCAAGATTTATTTTCAAACAGTGAGCTGGACAAGATTGTGTTAGAGCGTCACTCCAAAAAGACAAAGCAAACCACAAATCGGTCGGTGTCTACATTCAAAGGGTTTTTAGCAATGATTAAACAAATACAAAAATATTTTTATTGTGTATTTATTCAACAAAAGTATTTCCAAAGCAATAAACTATAAAGATTACGCTCACCGTCTCCTTCGCAGCTTCACAACTGCAGTGAAGTCCTTTCTAAAGCTCTACATGGGAGTGAAAGCCGACAAAGCATACTACCCAGAGAAAGTTAATCCAGTTCAGTCAGTTAGTTTTGATCCGTGTACAAGAAACTTTCCATTGCTAAGTCACTGTACGATAACAAACGTGAACATCGCAAACAACAACAAAGACAGCCACTGTGTTTTTCTTTGATTTTTTTGGGCATTACTGTACTAAGATGTGTCAACATTTGAAATGTGCTTGGTTTACAGTTGAAAATCACTCTCCGTAGTTGTGGACATTTTTGGTTCACTTGTAAGCTAAATTTTTGCCATTATTTCAGTCACAACAGTCTTCAGTGTAAATCTGTCATTTTCAACTGTTTTTCTGTTTTTTGGCGCCTTTGTGAATTTCATTCACGCAAGGATTCCGCTTCGCGTCGTGCAATTCTTACGCTTTTCTTCGTGCTTAGCAACCTCCCGCGTGCATCCATAACTCGATGGACGCACGCTTCTTATGATCCATTCCTTAAATCTCCTGCATGCAGGTGCAAACTCCATTTCTTGATAAAAACAGTATATAAATAATTTCACTTGATTGCAGAAAGGTTGTAGTATACATTTATACAAATACCTAATGAGATACAACATATCAAATGAGATGCAGAATGTAAAACATGCGTAAATACAATTGGTTAACCACAACATTTTGTGGAAAATATTTTTTTAACTTGAGTTTGTGTAATACTTATATCTCTGGTCAAACAGAATAAAAGGAAGAATCAACAAGTTAGTTTTTAAGTTTTGCATCCCATTTGATATCTTGCATCTAGATATATGTGTAAATGTATACTACTGTACAACCTTTCTGCAATCAAGTGTATATACATATAGATATATACAACCAATCCAAAAGGCTCTGGTATAAATGTCCATAATATTATCATATTCTCTTGATATCTCTTGATTTATTGTTAATAAATGTTAGGTTTTATCACATACTATAAAATAAAACTCAATACCACATATTTGTCCTATATACATATATATGAAAATTATGTACATTTATCAAACACTGCTTTCCTTACTGCTATATTCTTCAGAACTTATGTAAGCACGTGTTCTTCTTTCAACCACCAAATCACTGTCGTCTTCACTATCACTTAGCAAATCCTCCATTGGATGTGTTACATGCATTGTATTCTGAGCTTTTTCAGATTCACTTTCACTCTCATCATCATCAAGCTCACAGATACACTGCCAAGTGAACACTGCATGCTCCTCATTGAAGAAACAGTGTTTAAGTTTTAGTAGTTCAAAACTCTTAATTTCTCCTGCGTGTTCAACAATATCATCTATTAATGACCTTGAGAAACCTGTGGCCAAGTCAAGACCAGTAAGTAGTTGCTCCTGCTTGTAATTACTTGCAAGAGTATATCTATATTGCAGGAGATCACTCCTCAAAGTTGCCTTTTGCTTACTGGTCAATTTTGTGGATTCATGAAGCTGGGCAGAAGTCTTTTCTGTAGGGACTTTCTGAGGGCAGAGCAACTTTAAAAGTTGCTTTTCTAAATCTAGCTGATGAGCCTCCACATCACATGTTTTTTTTCACAAGAGCACTGTTCATTTTTACATGTGCAAAGACATCGGCATTTCTTTGCACATACATCACAGCATGAATGGGGAATCAGAGTATTTGCTGTAGGATTACTACAAAATGACTTTAGCAACATAACCCTCCTGCATTCTGAGGTGTTGAAAACATAATGTTTCATTTCTCTACTAATGTTTCTGCTTCTTGTGCATCCCTTGTACTTCAAGAGTAGTGCATGTGCATTGATGTCTTTCTTTCGTCCAACCCTGCCTGACTCTTGTAGATAATCATCAAGCCCACTTGACGGTCCAAGGTGAATCACTATGTTTCCACCCTTAACATTCACTCCCATGCCAAAAGCAATGGTACAGAAGACAACTCGTACTGTTCCATTTTCCTTACAAAATTCTGTCTCTATGGTGCTCTTAACCAATTTATGTTTTTTTTTAATGATACATAGCAAACAGTCTTGTGCGGTCATCTTCAGGTTCCTCATCAGTGAGATATGGCCTCAGATATTAATCTCATGTTGTCACACAGATGTTGTGTTGACAGATGCCGATGGGAATCGTAGAGATAATCTTACTAATCTTACATTGTGATTGACAGCTTGGATTTCGAGCATTGTGATTGGCTGTAATTTACCGACTGATTTTTGGGTCGGTAAATTTGGCGGTAAGCAAGGTTGAAAAGTCCGTTGTGCGCCCAGTAAAAAAAAAAAAAAGCGGGCGGCGGACTTTGCGAAAGTCTACTGAAGCGTCTAAAGAACGATGATTCCATCGTTATATTGCCCGCTGACAAAGGTCGTGTTACTGTTGTTATGGATAAGTCGGATTATAACGCTAAAATGAACCACCTTATAGACGATGCAAACACTTATGCTTAACTTAACTCTGATCCCACACCTACTCTAGCACGTAAACTGAATGCAAAACTTTTAGAGCTCAATAAGAAAGACCACATCAGCAACTATCTATACAAACGACTCAGATGCCCTGCCCCACAGTCACCAAAGTTATACGCCTTACCTAAGCTGCATAAACCCCAGATACCTATTCGACCTATTGTATCGTTCTGTGGTTCTCCCGCATACCAACTATCAAAGTATCTAACAAATATACTACAGCCACTAACTAACGCCTCCAGACATAAGTTGCAGTCAACAGAGAACTTTATTAATACCATCAAAACAATCTATGTATCTGATGATTATATGCTAGTATCTTTTGATGTAAAATCTCTGTTTACCAGTATTCCACTACAAATGGCCCTAGACTGCACCGAGGCCTTGATAAGCGATACTAATGACGATACACTTCCAATACCCACTGGTGAAATTATGAGTCTCCTAAAATTATGTCTTGAATCCACTTTTTTCCAATTTAATGGGCAACACTATAAACAGCTTCATGGCACAGCAATGGGTTCTCCTGTCTCTGTGGTTGTCGCAGAGATTGTAATGCAATACATCGAGAAACAAGCCCTTGCATCTTATAACAAACCACTGCCTTTTTGGCTCCGTTACGTTGATGATCCTATAACCGCGTTACCCTTTGATCACATTGACGCGTTCCATGAGCACTTGAACCAACAAAATCCTCACATTCAGTTTACTAGAGAGTTAGAGGAAAATGGGAAGATACCATTCCTAGATTGCCTAGTGAGCCGCCATAACAACGCTTTGCACACAACCGTATATCGTAAACCTACGAATACCGACAGGTTGCTTGATCAGTCATCCTATAATCCAACTATACACAAAACTACGACCATCAAAACTCTAACCAGGCGTGCCCAAATCGTATGTGACTCTCCAGACAATCTATCTCACGAGACAGATAGACTTAGACGTATTTTCCTAAAGAACAATTACAGTGACTAATTTATTAATAGCAACACTCATAAACCAAGTAGACCTAACAACAATGAAACAACTGATTCACCAGAAACCTTTATCTCATTACCATACATTAAAGGTATGTCAGAGACCATATCACGTATTCTACAACCATATGGGATTCCCGTCGCTCATAGACCAATATCCACTCTACGTAAGGTCCTGACTAAGGTCAAAGATCGTGATAGCCCAAACGATCGAATCGGAGCTATTTATAAATATTCATGTAATGATTGTGAGGCTACATATATTGGAGACATGAGGAACATCAAAGTGCAGTTGTAAAACATGATAATCGTAACAACATTGCCATGCATCATACCAAGACTGGCCATGCAATTGATTGGGAATCTAGTGAATGTCTTTCTTTTTGCAACAATACAAAGCAACGCCTCGTACTTGAGAGTTGGTTTACAAAGTTTGAGCAGAATCCACTCAACCGCTCAACACGCCATATAATAGGCTATTAAACAAAGCTGAAATAACGCCAATTAAGTTAGCGACGCGAATCATCTCTTAACTTCACCTATTGTTCTATTGTTTACTTACTTTTATTTCTTACCTCCCCTTGTAAATTGACAACTTATACTTAATTTGCAACACTTTTTTTTAACAGTATTAATATTAGGATATCATATCCTGGACTTCATCCCACTTACATTGTGTAAATATGGACTGATTGAAATGCAAAGTTGAGCTTAAGTTAGTACTAATTTACTACTACATGTAAACAATGTTCACAGGTGAGCACTTTACAAACAAAAGGCAATGTCTTATGTAGTTGCTGCTTCAACTTGAGAGTAATATGTTTTTTTAACATATTACTCACAAATGTTATAATGTCTTTAAATTACAAAATATTATTGTTACAATATTAGCTTACGCAGTTGTAATTAGATACTTAGAGAAGTGATTGTTTGATTAAAGACGCATAACTATTTCCCCACCAACACAAACACGTCTTGAAACATGGTGTCAGAAATAAATTGGAAATAACGCTTCCAACGTAGCTAAAACAAAAAAAAGAAAAAAAAAACACGTCAAGTTCCTACTGCCGAGGCATTGAAGAAGTAATATGTCAAGTAAGGAGGAAGCTTCGACCAGCAGCGGTCCACGAGGACCAATATTCACGTCGCATTTTCCGGTACCAACGCCGATGAATACCAAAGGAGATCAAGTAAACAATTGGGACTTCTTTAAACAACAGTGGGAGGACTACGAAGTCGCAACCGGACTGTACCAGCAAGACCCGAAGATATGACTAGCAACGTTTCGCTCTGTAATGGGGAAGGAATGTCTGGAAATTTTCCTTAATCTCAATTGCAAGTTAAGTGACGAAGAAAAGAACGACGTAAACACATGCTGAAACGCGCTAGAAGCCTACTTCAAACCCAAGCGCAACGTGGTGTACGAACGATATCTGTTCAACAGCTGTACTCAAGGCCCAGAAGAAACCGTAGATGGCTACGTAAATCGCCTTAGAAAATGCGCTCCATCATGTCAGTTTGGTCCGTTAACGGAAGAGCTTATCAGGGATCGACTCGTTCTTGGTATACGAGAACACGCAACAAAACTACGTTTTTTAAAAGAGGACAGTCTAGATCTCAACAAAGCCCTCAACATTTGCCGCTCAAGTGAATTAGCAAGCAGTCAGTTAAAAGCCATGAGTCTAGAGGATAAGACAAATAACGAAGAAATCAATGAAATACGAGAACGGAAACCTAAATCTCCAAGCAAGCCAAGTGACAAGTACAACAACATACGTTCCCACAGAACGCCAAGCGAAGACAGTAAACGAACTACAAGTCGACGAACGAGCAGTTACAAGTGCTACCGCTGTGGTATTTCTCAGAACCACAAGTTAGAAGACTGCCCCGCCTGACTGGCCGTGAATGCAAAGCGTGCAAGAGGCAAAACCATTTCGCGTCTGTGTGTAGATCGAGGTCAAGCAATGTCAAAGCGATGACAGCTGAATCAGGAGAATCAGAAGAAGTATAATACTCAATCGACGAATTCACTTTGAAGATTGAAGAAGTGGGTTCGGTGAAAACGAAGGGCAAGCAGCTTTTTGCAAAGCTTGAGTCTATGAACACCAATTCCAGTTTTAAAACCGATTTGGACTGCCAACTAGACACAGGAGCGACCTGTAACGTAATCAGCCACAAGGATGTAGCAATCATCCACCAAGACGGTAATCCGACGCTCAAACAAAGCAATGTGAAACTACGATTGTTCGATGGATCAGTCATGGGAACATTAGGTGAAGTGACACTTAAGGTCAACGAAAAACATTGCTTCAAATTTCAGGTTGTCAACGGAAACCACAAACCAATTTTATCAGCAGACATGCCAACAATTGGATCTAATCAAGTTAAACATCGATCATCATGTCCGCGCGGTTCAAGAAACCGGAACTCTGCCCCTAACTGAAAAAAGTATCTTAAAGATTTTCGAGACGTCTTCGAAGGATTGGGAAACATCGGTAACGCTACAATCGCTGTTAACCCAGATGTCACGCCAGTTCAACACGCGCCTAGAAGAATCGCAGTTGCGCTTCGCCAGGAAGTCAAAACAAAGTTAGCTGAACTCGAGAAAAAGAAAATCATCGTCAAAGAGACAGAACCCACCGAATGGATCAGCAGCACGGTCGTTGTAGCCAAACCTGGAAAGATACGAATCTGTTTGGATCCCAAAGATCTAAACAAAGCGATCAAACGACCCAAATACCAAATGCCTACGATGGATGAGATGCTACCCAGTCTCGGCAAGGCCAAAGTCTTCACAACGTTAGACGCAAAGGATGGGTTCTACCAAATCGGTTTGGACGAAGCTAGCAGTAAGCTTACAACCTTTTGGACCCCATTTGGCCGTTACAGATATCTACGCATGCCCTTTGGCGTCAGCTCAGCCCCAGAGGAATTCGAAAGCACCCTACACGAGCGACTGCGAGACCTAGAAGGCGTGAAAGTGCTCCGCGACGATATGTTAGTGGTCGGTTACGGTGACACATTAGCAGAAGCCAACAAAAACCATGCTACGTCTGCTCAAGAGAGCAAGACAGATCAACTTAAAGCTGAACAGCAAGAAGCTCATCATGTGAAGAAAAGAAGTGAAGTTCATGGGACACATCTTGTCATCTACCGGACTCAAGCCAGATCCAGATAAGGTCAAAGCAGTGACCGAAATGCCAAAGCCTACCAACAAGCAAGAGACACTCAGCCTACTAGGCTTCGTAAATTATCTCTCCAAGTTTCTCCCTCGCCTATCAGAAGTCGCACTGCCTCTTCCTGAACTAACCACAAAGAATGCAAGATTTGTGTGGTCACGCCAGCACGACAAAGCCTTCTCAGAAGTTAAACAACTCGTGATTGCGCATCCAGTACTCAAGTACTATGACATGAGCGAAGAAGTCACTATCCAATGTGATGCAAGTGAGAAAGGCCTCGTAGCAGCCTTGCTTCAAAACGGCCAACCAGTAGCGTTTGCATCCCGAACTCTCACACCAGTTGAGCAATGCTACGCACAAATCGAAAAAGAATGTCTTGCAATCGTCTTCGCTTGTGCGAAGTTCAGCCAGTACATCACACGAAGAGAGCTGACAACAGTGGAATCAGACCACAAACATTTGCAAGCGATCTTCAAGAAATCCTTGTTAGCTGCACCCAGCAGGTTACAGAGAATGATATTACGCCTACAGCGATACAACCTGAACGTAACTTACAAGCCAGGACAACAAATGTTCGTGGCAGATCACCTGTCACGAGCCTTCCCCGCAGACCAAGGAGAGACTGAAGACGAGTTCCAAGTGTTTGCGCTAGAACTAGAAGGGGTCAACCCCCTTGACAATGTAAAGGTCACAAGTGAAAGGTTAGCGCACCTACAAAAAGCCACAGAGCAAGACCCTACAATGCAGTCGCTCAAGAATACTATACTAATTGGATGGCCTGACGTACGCGACAATGTACCAGTAGCTATCAGAGACTACTGGCATTTCCGAGAGGAACTGATACTCCACAACGGCATCTTATTCAAGAATCAACGCATAATAATACCTCTAGCCCACAGATCTGAAGTAATCGCGAGGTTACACTCAAGTCATCAAGGAATCGAGGCGTGTGCAAGGAAAGCACGAGATCGCGTTTACTGGCCAGCAATGAACCACGACATCGAAAATGCAGTAAAGGCTTGTCATGTTTGCTCAGATTATCACCCAAGTAACCCCAGCATGCCAATGCAGTCGCACGAAATACCCGACAGACCTTGGAGCAGACTAGGCACAGATCTTTTCACGCTGCAGAACAGAGACTATATAGTCTTGGTAGATTACTACTCAGACTACATAGAAATAAGTCCTCTGAAAGATACAACCTCAGCATCCATTACCAAGTTTCTGAAGGAACAGTTCAGTCGACATGGGATACCCGATGTGCTGGTATCCGACAACGGGCCTCAATACGTCAGCAACGAGTTTGCTGAATTCGCAAGAGACTGGGAGTTCAAACATGTCACCTCATCGCCATACCACCCAAAGTCAAATGGAAAGGCGGAATCAGCAGTGAAAGTAGCCAAGAGCCTGCCCAAGAAAGCCATGCAAGACCGTAAAGATCCGTGGTTAGCCTTGCTAGATTATCGGAATACTCCCACTCAAGGAATGCAGAGCAGCCCAGTACAGCGCTTGATGTCTAGGAGAACAAAGACACTAGTCCCCATAGCAACTAACCTTCTGTACCTCAAAGTAGCGGAAGGTGTGACAACCAAAATCCACCTTAAGCGCCAGAAAGCCAAAAGTCACTACGACAGACATGTAAAGGTCCTACCAGACCTAGAAATAGGCCAAGAGGTAAGAGTAGCGCCAAACCAGAGAGGCAAGCCCTGGGAAGTCGGGAACTGTAAAGAGAAACTCTCAGACAGGTCATACCTAGTTGAGTCGAACGGAGAGCTACTTCGCCGAAACAGACAGCTTTTAAAGCCCGTCGACGAAGAAACCGAAAGAACCAGCTAGTGACACACAAGCATCACCAGAGGCAGACAGTGCAAGGACACCTCAAGTTCTACCTGCATCAGAACCCGCGGTCAATCCACCTGTACTGCGAAAACGTCAGAGAGTGGTATAACTATTTCCCCCAACAACATGAACACGTCTTGAAACAATTATGATGGTAGTGATTATAACCAAAAAAGGAATTTTGTTTATTTCTTGTTATGACCTTATGTTAGAGTCATTACATTTAACCCATGAAATATACACCTTTGTCATAATGGCGGCGGCCGATTTGAGACTGGTGACTAGGGCACGGAGTCGAGGCCACAAAGGCCTCATTTTGTAAACATTACACACGTGAAGGCGATATTCCGGTACTTGTGAAAGGTTTTTGAGCGATTTTATTATTTTGAAACTTTTTTTATGATATAACTTCAATTTCAAAGTATAATTCAAACATGTACAATGCCAACTCACTGTTGTGTTCCGTTCTGCACCAAGAAAGGCTATCGAGATGACAATGACGGTAAGATCTCTTACTTCATCTTCCCCAAAGACAATAATATCAGAAAGCTTCGGGTTCACGCTATCCGTCGGGAAGAAGGTAAATCTTTTCAAATAGTTTCTTCAACGAAAGTTTGTTCAAGGCATTTCAAGGAGGAAGACCTTAAGAGAACACTTGCTGGCAAGATGTGCTTGAAACCCGGAGTGGTGCCTTCGGTGTTTCCCTGGCGTACCTCACCAAGAAAACGTAAACAACCATCGTTAAGATCTCTCAATTTTCCTTCGTGCAGTGCTTCAAATAACGCTGGGGAAGACAGGGATAATATCTTTGTAGAATCTGCTAATGAAGAAACGATAGAGGGCGTAAAAGAAGACTTTGAAAAGACGAGAGAAGTTGAAACACAGACGAACTTTGTTGAAGTGAGAGATTTTGAAACCCAGACTGATTTTGAGGATGTGTTGAAATTGGCAAAAGACTACGAAACACAAATCAAACAGCTGAAAACTGAGATAGAGCACATTTCAAAGCAAAAAGATGTTCTGAAAAGTAAGCTTTTTTCGGTGGAAAGATTCAGTCAAAAACAATCTTCGATAGCATTTTACACGGGGTTTCCTAACTGCGACGTTTTTATGGAAATATTTACATACCTAGACCCTGGTGATAAAGGAGAAAATATCAGATACTATACAAGCACAACTTCTGATGTTTCACCAAATGTGTATGATCAAGAAGAGGAAATCAACGAAAACAAGAGAGGAAGATCAAGACTTCTAAGACCAATTGATGAATATTTTCTTGCTATGTGTCGATTGAGACAAGGTTTTGCTGAAGAGCATATTGGTCACCTATTCCATGTATCTACATCAACAGTAAGTCGGATACTTATATCATGGATAAATTTTATGTACCTGAAGCTTGGTCAAATTAACATTTGGCCTTCGAGAGAGATAATAGATGATACAATGCCAGAGGATTTTAAAGGAAAATACCAATCAACGAGAGTTATTATTGACTGCACTGAAGTAAGGTGTCAAATGCCCAGCAGCCTTCAACTGAATGGGGAACTTTTTAGTAGCTACAAACACCATACAACCCTCAAAGGTTTAATTGGAATTTCCCCTCGTGGTGCTGTGACTTTTGTAAGTTCCCTGTACACAGGATCAATTTCTGATAGGGAAATTGTTTTTCGTAGTGGTTTTTTAGATTTGCCCTTCAATGACAAAGATTCAATAATGGCTGACAAAGGGTTTACAGTTGAGGACCTGTTACCTTTAGGAGTAACCTTAAACCTCCCCCCTTTCCTTGGTGGTTCTAGCCAAATGACAGCGGAAGATGTGATTCGAACACAGGAAATTGCTAGCTTAAGGATTCATGTTGAAAGGGTTATCAACAAAATCAAAAATTTTCATATATAGGATGGGGTAATTCCTCTAAACCAGTTAGGGCTTGTCAATCAGATGTGGGCAATATGTGCTATTATTTCTCGATTGACACGGTTTTCTTTGTTATTCACAAGGCTTTATTTTTGATATAACCCTCATTATAAATGCGAGGTCAATATATAGCTAGTTATTAACCCGGTTAATAACTAAATATAGACCTCGCATTTATAATGAGCAACATTTGATAGAAAACATTTTCAATTGAGAAATAAAATACTTAATTACCGAGAACGTCGGCAATAAGCCTATACATCCCTCGGGCCTGCGGCCCTCGGGATGTATATGGCTTATTACCTCCGTTCTCGGTAATTAACTCTTACTTCTCTGTAATGCACAATCTAGTATAATTTCAGCTTAATACTTGCATAATCAGAATGCATTGACACCTGCAAGGACACTTTGGAATGAAATAACTACATTTTCATGATGTACATTAAACAATTCATTTATTCAAAATCCTGCAGCTCTTACGAAACTATTTTAGTATTTTTTTCTATAGTTTTTATAATTTTGCATTTTTAAAAATACCCTTATTTTATTAATTCAGGGCCTCCATTAAAATCAGTATGTTATATACACACTGAATGGGGCTACCCTACATGTATTTAAATAAAGGTTTATTATTTTTATTGAACCATATGGATTTAGAGTGATGGTGCTTAATCTTTGAAATAAATATTTGTCTTATACAGCTCTACATTGAGTA